>CM035143.1:104744030-106011530 GCA_020205605.1 Panax ginseng
ATCTGCAAATAACTACGCCTGCTATTTATAAACAACTCATACTTGTCATTTTCTTCATCCAATTGCTTTCCGCTATAGGTCCACACAGGTCGCAAGTACCGGGCGCATTTAATATTCCCCAACAAAGTAGAATATTCCACGACCAAACGAATATTCCACGACCAAACGAATATTCTCCGACAACAATGAGTATTTTATAACCACTTGCTTATTTAAAATATTTGCGCATTTTACCCATAACTAACCACATTAATCAAATAAACATTTACTATTTCAAAATAATAAATAGAGGAATTAAATTTCATTTATTAATAATTTGGGGTCTTACAACCTCCCCTCCTTATGAAATTTCATCCTCGAAATTGACGACGCACTCGGTGTGTTTCAAAAGATGAGGATACCTCGCTTTCATTTTGTTTCCAACTCCCGTGTCATTTCCTCAATAAAGATGGTTTCTCCACAAAACTTTGACTTGTGGTATGACCTTTGTGCGTAGGACATGCTCTTTCCTATCCAAGATCTTGACATGTACCTCCTCATACATTAAATCTTCTGCTATCTCGTCTGGTTCTAACTCAATAATGTGGTTCGGTTCGTCCACATACATTTACGTAACATCGATACGTGAAAAACGTTATGAACACGCCATCATATTTGGCAGAAAAAGCGAGTCTATATAGGCCACCGCTCCTATTCGATCGAGGATTTCAAATGGACTAATAAATTGAAGGTTTGAGCTTTCCTCACATCATGGAATTCTCGCTTTTGGAATAACGACTTCTTGCATCTCCTTCTTCATATTCATCAATTCCAAGTCCAGTAGCTTGAAGCACTTTAAATTTATCGATTAAAGTCGATTCTAATCGTATATTCGTTATCTTCACGCAGGTTCTTGGAATCTTTAACTCTATCTCCATCTTCTGTAAGTCATATGAAATGGGTCTTTGTGTTAACAATATCGCACTCGTAAACGCATACGATCTTTTACTCAACGCGTCAGCTACCATGTTCATTTTTTTTTCCAGGATGGTATTGAATGGTATGGTCGTAATCTTTCAACAGCTCGAGCCAACGTCGTTGCCGCATGTTGAGTTCTACATTCCTCGCTCCATTTGAATTTTGTATCTTTTCGAGTCAGCTGAGTTAATAGAGTAGCGATTCGAGAAAATCTTTTCACAAAATCTTCGATAATAACCAACTAAGCATAGAAAGCTACGTATTTCGATTACTGACTTAGGTTGCTCTCAACTATGACTCATATCCCAATCTTGGATAGCACACCACAATGGTACCTATCAGTTTACTATCACACAAATATGGCGTCCCCTACGGAGAGTCTGTCTTCGGTGCATTCCACAAAGGAAGTCACCAGATAAAGGCTCGGGTACAAACTTCTACAGTTGAATTTTTAACTCCTGAATTTCAATAGGAGCCATGAGATTTTAGAAATGGGTTTTGTACTGGGTTCAAAGGCGATACAAAATTCAATATCACACTTTGGGAGTAAGCCAAGAAATTTTTCAGGAAATATATCAGGAAATTTACTAACAATAGAAATATCATTCAAATCTGACGTATTTTTGTTCAAGTCCATAACGGGCTAAGAAAACTTGACATCCAATTTTCAATAAACGAATGACTTTATGGCTTGATATGAAAGTGTTTGACTTTAATGTTTTGGTTGCTTGAATTCGAATAATAGGTTGCTTAGGAATATGAAAACTAACAACCTTACGAAAGCAATCATTTTTTGCATGATGAGTAGTTAATCAATCAATCCCCAAAATCACATCAAAAGCAAGTATCTTTAAAGAAATAAGGTCAAGAAGTAATGTGATGGTGCCAACTTGGATCAAACAAGATTTATAAACAGTGGATGTAACGAAAGTTTCTCATAACAGAGTTTCAACAGATAAGTTAAAGTCTAATTTTCTCCGGAGTCAAGTTTAAACGTCGAGTATAAGCGGAGAGATAAATGAATGGGTAGAATCGGTATTAATAAGGTATAAACTTCAGAAGAATTTATAATTAACTAACCCGTGCTAACTTCGCTCGGGTTTCTCGCATCTCGACCACCACGAAAAAACGCTTCTTCAAGAACTGCTGACTTTGACTTGTCCGGATGACCTTTTGAGTCACCATCCTCACCGGATCGGGTTTCGCTACCGTATAATCTCGAGCGATATGACCTTCTTTTCCACAATTATAACATACCTTGGAAGGTTGTGAATAGCTTTGGACTTATGTGTCCCTCTCCTCGCATCTCAGTAGCATCTAACCGACGGTATTTCTCCTCCTCTAAAATTCATTGTTTGGTGTTGGTGATTACGCCTTCCGTCATTGTTAAATCTTCTCTTTTTGAAATTTCCACTTGAATTATTTCTTCTATTATCTTGGCCATGATTACCACCGAAGTGGTTACCATTTCTGGCATGATAATTTCCTCCACGATTGTTATCATTTTTCCGATGACCGTTACCACAGGTATGATTATCATCGAGTTGTTGGTCATTATTCTTCAGTTGAGCCGACTCATTATCGCGCTCTAATAACTGAGCCCTATTCATAACATCTGAATATAAACAAAGTTTGTGAGAAATGAGGTATTGACGTATTTTGGGTTTCAAACCTCGCAGAAACATTCATGTCATTCTCTCATCATTATCAACCAAATGGGATGCAAATCGAGATAACTCGGCAAACTTAGCTTCGTACTGCGACACGTTCATATTGTTTTGTTCCAGCTTGATGAACTCTACCTCCTTCATGTGACAAATACTTTCGGAAAAGTACTTGTCGTTGAACAATTCTTAGAACTTCTCCCAAGACATCTTCAGTATTTTACGAATATTCCCCGATAGTAAGAATATTCCACGACCAAACGAATATTCCACGACCAAACGAATATTCTCCGAAAACAATGAGTATTTTATAACCACTTGCTTATTTAAAATATTTGCGCATTTTACCCACAACTAACCACATTAATCAAATCAACCCTTACTATTTCAAAATAATAAATAGAAGAATTAAATTTCATTTATTAATCGAATCAATAATATGAGAGATATGATGCAGCAATTACTGTAGCAATAATTGAGTATGACTGAGTGACTTCTCACGTAAGCATCAATAATCAATACCGTGTGCTACTATGCAACCAATGCAGACATCGTATTTTTTACTACCGGGTAGTTCAACAGCTTAACGGTAAAACTTCCGCGTTATTTTCATAAAGTGTTTTTGTCGCTTTCTCAATCCGACAATAATTCCGCTGTGGGGTCCACCAATGATTGTGCCTTTGTATTTAATATTCCCCGTTAAAACGAATATTCCCCACCAATCGAATATTATATAACAACTTGCGTACTTTTGCAAAATTTGTAAATATTACCCATAACTATAACATTATATCAAATCCACACCATAATATTCAAAAATATATTTCGAGAAAATTTAATCTTTATTCAAAAGTTGGGTCTTACAACCTCCCTTCTTATGAAATTTCCTCCTCGAAATTAGGGTGCGACTGTATGTCAAAGAGGTAAGGATATCTTGATTTCATCTCAAATTCTAACTCCTGTGTCATTTCTTCCACATCGTGGTTTCTCCACAAAACTTTGACTTGAGGTATAACCTTGAGCGTAGAATATGATCCTTTTATCTAAGATTTTAACAGTAACTCTTCATAAAATCTTCCTCTATCTCGTCTTCTGTTCTAATTCAATAATGTGGTTCGGGTCTTTCACATATTTACGTAACATAGATATGTGAAAACGTTATGAACACGAGACATACACGGCGGTAAAAGTTTAGTCTATACGCCTACGCTTCCTACTCGATCGAGGATTAAAATGGGCCAATGAATCGAGGGTTGAGCTTTCTCTTTCCAAATCTTGTAATTCCTTCCATGGAGCAACACGTAATAACACATGATCTCCAATATCAATTCCACGTCCTTTCGATGAAGATCAAAGATAACTCTTTTGTCGATCTTGTGAGGTTTTTATACGTTGTCTTGGATCGTTTGAATCTTTTCCGTAGTCATATGTACCAACTCCGGTCCCAAAATGTTGCTTCACCCACCTCATCCCAAAGATACCGAGAACGACACTTTCTTCCATACAACGCCTCAAATGGAGCCATGCCAATACTTGTTTGATAACCATTGTTGTCAGAGGAAAACTCCACCAATGGTAGGAACTTATCCCAACTTCCCTTGAAGTCAAGGACACAGAGTTTTAATAAATCTTCAAGAGTTTGAATGGTCCTCTCTGAACGCCCATCTGTCTCCGAGGATGATATGCCGAGTTAAATCAGAACTGCGCCTATAGCTTTTTGCAATCTAACCCAAAATCTTGAAGTGAATCTTGGGTCTCGATCAGAAACTATGGATATTGGCATACCATGAAGTCTTACAATCTCGTTTATGTATATACGAGCAAGACGTTCAAGTGTATAAGTTTCTCGTATAGGTAAGAAATGAGCAGACTTGGTCAATCTATCAATAATGACCCAAATTGCATCTATGCCTTGAGAGACCTTGGGAAGACCAGTAACGAAATCCATAGTAATGTGTTCCCACTTCCATTCTGGAATTTCAAGTGGTTGAAATGGACCTTTTGGTACTTGACGCTCCACCTTGACTCTTTGACACATTAAACACCTTGAGATAAACTCTGCTATCTCTCTCTTCATATTGCTCCACCAAAATGTATGTCGAAGATCATAATACATTTTAGTACTCCCAGGATGGATTGCAAACCATGTGTTGTTATGCGCTTCCATCATAATTTTATACTTTAAATCGTGGTTGTTAGGAACACAAAGTCCGAGTTGACTCAAGTATTCCTTCCTCATCGATTCTTGCTTCCTAAGATAGCACTTCAGACTTTCTTCTTCATACGCATTAGCTCCAGGTTTGTAGCTTGAGCAGCCTTTAACTTTATCGATTAAAGTCGGGCTTCTACTCAGATGTTTGCCATCATCATGTGGGTCCCTCGAGTCTTTATCTCTAACTCCATCCTTTGCAAGTCATACAAAATGGGCCTTTATACGTTGACAATATTGCACTCAGACATCAGATATGATCTTCACTCGAAAGCAGTCACCTACCACGCTCGCTTTTCGAGATGGTATTGGATGGTATGACCAAAATCTTTCAATAGTTCAAGCCAACGCCATTGTCGCATGTTGAGTTCCTTTTGGGTGAAGAAATATTTGAGGCTTTTTATGATCCGTGTAGATCTCCACCTTCTCTCCGCATGGGTAATGCCTCCAAATCTTAAGCTTAAAACGATAGCCACAACTCTAGATCATGAGTAGGGTAATTCCTCTCATATTCTTTGAGTTATCGTGAGACATAGGCTATGACTCCAATGTTGCATGAGAACACATCCTAACCCTTTGCCTCAAGCATCATCAGAGATGAAAAATCCTCCGAGCCGGATGGTATTGTCGTAATTGTAATGAAATGAGTCTCCTCTTCGCCTTGAAAAATCTTCTCACATTCCTCACTCCAACCGAACTTTGTATCTTTTCGAGTCACCGAAGTTAATGGAGTAGCGATTCGAGAAAATCCTTCCACTTAATCTCCGATAATAACCAAATTAATCCAAGAAAGCTACGACTTTCATTATCGATTTAGGTTGCTCCCACTTTGAATAACTTCAATCTTTGGCTTTGGGTCAATGATATTCCATGACTTGATATCACGCGCCCAAGGAATGCAACTTCCTCGAGCTAAAACTCAAGATTTCTTCAAATTGGCATATAGCTTGTTTTTACGGCTTTTGGAGTATCGTCACCTCAAGCGTTGCTCATAATCTTCACGGCTTTTGGAATATATGAGGATGTCATCAATAAAGACGACCACAAAATGATCCAAATATTCCTTGAATACTTGGTTCATCATATCCATGAAAGCAAAGAGGAGCATTAGTCAATCCAAAAGACATGACTAAGATTTCATAATGCCCGTATTCGAGTTCGAAGGCGGTCTTTGAATATCCTCGCTTTTAACCTTCAAATTGATGATATCCGTAATGAAGATCGATCTTTGAAAAAATTGTGCTCCTTGTAATCGCGATCAAACAGTCATCAATACGTGGCAATGGGTACCTATTTTTGATGGTGACATGATTCAACTCCCGATAATTAATACAAAGTTGCATACTCCCATCTTTCTTCTTCATGAATAGAACAGGAGCACCCCAAGGAGACGTACTAGGACGAATGAAACCAATGTCTAACAATTCCTCGCAATTGGGTCTTTAACTCCCAAGTTCAATAGAGTCATTCGATATGGGGCTTTGGAAATGGGTTTTGTACTGGGTTCAAGGTCGATACAAAATTCAACTTCATGCTCTGGGGGTAGGCCAGGAAGTTCTTCAGGGAATACGTCAGGAAATTTATTAACAATAGAAATATCCTTCAAATCGATTTATTTTTTGTTTAAATTGTGACATGAGCTAAGAAAGCTTGATATCCATTTTTCAATAAACGAATAGCTTTATGGCTTGAGATGACCGTGATTGATTTTAATAGTTTGGTCGCTTGAATTCGCATAATAGGTTTATTAGGAATATTAAAGCTAACAACCTTACGAAAACAATCAATTTTAGCATGATGAGTAGTTAACCAATCAATCCCTAGAATCACGCCAAATGCAAGTATTTTAAGGAGATAAGATCGATGAGGTAACATACGTGCTACTGATTTGAATCAAACAAGACTTATAAACAAAGTGGATGTAATGAAGGTTTCTCCTATTGAGTTTCAAAGAGATAAGTCAAAGTCTAATTTCTCCTGAGTCAAATTTAATCGTTGAGCGCAAGTAGGAGAAATAAAAGAATGGGTAGAACCGGTATCAAATAAGGTATAGACTTCGCTAGAGTTTATGATAAGTTTACACGTGATGACCTCGTTCGAGTTCCTTGCTTTCTGGGAGGTAACAACAAATGCTCTCCCTTGCACCACCGATTTTGACTTTTCTGGGACGGCCTTTGGTGCCTCCATCCTAGCTGAACTTGTCTTCGGTGAATGACAAAATCGGGCTAGGTGACCTTCTCTTCCACAATTATAACACGCTTTGGATGGCATCGCAGCTTTGATTGATATGTCCTCCCTCCGCATTTGAAGCATATGAGAGGTGGTCGTTCTCCTTCCTTAACCACTTGGTTCTTTGGTCTTGACGACTTTCCATCATTGTTGAATCTCCTTTTCTTGAAATGTCCATTTCTTCGTCTTGGCCATGATTACCACCGAAGTGGTTACCATTTCTCGCATGTTGATTCCTCCACGCTTGTTGTCACCGCTTCAATGATCGATACCACCGGTATTTTCATGCACGCCACCGCTTTCTTCGTCATCGTTGACTGCTATCGCGCCTCCAAAAATCCGAGCCCTATTTACAACATCTCGAGTACAAACACATTTTATGAGAAATAAGATATTGACGATCTCCTGCTTTCAAACCTCTTAAAAACATTCGTGTCATTCGCCCTCATTATCGACCAAATGGGATACAAACCGGATAACTTCGCAAATTTAGCCTCAGATTCGACACGATTATATTGTTTTGTTCCAACTTGATAAACTCCACCTCTTTCATGTGACGTAATACTTTTGGGAAAGTACTTGTCGTTGAATAGCTCGGAACTTCTCCCAAGACATCTTGAAAAGGCCAAGTCGGTCAGTAATGCTTTTACTGATTCCCACCAATGTCTGCTTCTTCATGCAACATGAAGGTGGCGGAGGAACCTTTTTGCTCCTTGGAGCATCCCAAGACATCAAATATCTTGGTGATCTGCTTTATCCATGCTTCCGCCTTAAGTGGTTTTGGCTCTCCAATAAACTCCTGTGGTCCCAGCCTCGAACTGCTTAAGCGGTGACCAGCTCGAGAGTTTCAGTGTTTCCACCTGCATTTTGAACAGGAGCCGTTCTCGCCTGATGTTGCATGAATTGCATAAAGCCTCTAAACATTCCATCGTTCATCATTTGGTTAGTGTTCTTGTTTGCATGAGGATTGTCGCCTTTCTGATGCACATTATTCTGATTGTTGATCTGTGGAGACTCAACGGTCTCTTGTGCTCCATTGCTATTCTCAATATTCTCGGATGCCATTTTCAAATACTGCCACAAAACAAGGGTTAATTGACATGCAACATATTATCCATATACTCTGACCAACCAATTAAATACCAAATAAACTTAGGTAGGTCATACTAGCGAAGGAATTCCCCCTCCTCTCCTCCTAGTTCTAGTCTAACATCTTAGCCAGGATCATATCCCTAAGCTTTGATACCAATCATGATGCCCCCAAAATAGGTATACATCACCTATTCCGAAAGTCACAAATACATGGTACGTAATATAAATACAACTTAATTATACAACGTCGTGTAAAGTACGACAAAAACATAAGTCGTGAGTTTTAATACAAATATTGTCGCCTCTGATAATATACAAACTTAAATTCAATATTATTACATTTATTTTCCACTATTTCACTGAATAGTGAAGACTACTAATGCTATCATCTTGTCCGTCACTCCGTTCCCCGACTAGTCCCTGCTACGTTCTCATTTCCTGAAGAGAACAATAAAAGTAAAAGGGTGAGTTTAACTAGCCCAGTAGGAAATATTATGATTAAGATAATGCAGAATATATTATCGTTAGCCTTCAACAGTGTTAAACTGATACAATATAACAATTATCAAGTCTAATCATAATGAACAAGCAATCCATTAAAAGAGTCAAGTAGAGAATAAAATCTACTATCTTTATGATTTTTAAGGTTTTTCATCACTTTTATCACTGGGACTCAAACAATAAATAATCCACATCATCGAATCACCCCCTCGCACTACTGCTAAGGATATTCTTTAGTATCACGACCACAATTATCCATGCACTATGGGCCAAGAATATTTGTGTATTCATTAATGGTCATGAACATGCCAACAACTCATCCATCAATGCACAACGGGCCAATGAGGACTTTTTCACATCATTTGTAACATTACTACCATGATTACAATCAATAATCCTCGGTCATAATCATACCAAGTCCATCTATGCACTATAGGCCACAGATGACTTTCAACAAAATATAAACATGAGGATGATGACAATGATATAAGAATTAAATAAAACAAGTTCAAGAATTAATTTATCCAGAACTAATAACGCCCAAATTGTCAACATGATACGCTTTTGTAGAGTAAAGATCAAGAATGCTCGTAAGAATATTTCCATGAAAAGATATCGGATGAAGCGCAAATATCAAGGATATTCCACTAATTTCATGGAGTATAGAAGTCAAAACTTTAACCAACCGAGTATAATAAGGAATGGAATAACAAAAGAAATCACTGTGCATGCGATAGATCGCAGCAAAGTTATTCCAATGAATAATAAATAACGGAATTAGGTCCCAAGTAAAACGCGCATGTGATATTTCCAACAAAATAATAAAGATTTAAATCAGTCCCATGAAAACGCATGCATGTGATATTCCAACAGTAATAATAAAGATTTTAACTGTCCCCCAGTAGAACGCATGCATGTGATGTTCCAAATGTAATGATAAAGAATGGAATAATGTAAGAATTTCACCAAGTATAGGGTAGCTCACAGATACAAAAGTTATTCCAATGTAATAATAAAGAATGGAATAACGAAGTTCTCTTGAGGGATAAGAAAGAAATAATACTCCCTACCTTGGAAAAAGCTGATAATCGGAATAGTGAGGTAGCAGATTTCTTCTTCTTTTCTCTATATATTTCTCTCTATAATAATCGCCTAAAGCTTTTATGAATTGGTGAGAAATGAAGGAAGAATGAGCTTCTATTTATAGTAAAATATAGTTTCGATAATTGACGTTTTGGGGCTCGAAAAATTACAGTACAATACCTCCAACTTTTCTTTCATTTTTAATTTAGTCCTGTAAGTATTATCAAACTTGCACCACCTCCTCTAATAGTAAATAATGTGAATCAATAGTTCAATAACAATAATAATAATAATAATAATAATAATAATAATAATAATAATAATAATAATAATAATAATAATAATAATTATAATAATAATAATCATAATAATAATAATAATAATAATAATAATAATAATAATAATAATAATAATAAATAATAATAATAATAGTACTAATAATAATAATAATAATAATAAAAGTAATAATAATAATAATAATAATAATAGTAGTACTACTACTCTGTAATAACCCGATATTTTGCATATAAATAAATAAGAAAAAAATTTTGCATATAATTTTTTTTTTAATGATGAGAATATGTGTCAAGTAATGTATGATAAATGCAAATATATTTATTACCTATAAATAATTTTAGAATTATTAATCACTACAAATTATATTCCTATAGTAATTAATTTTTGTAAGGTAAATGTTTTTATTAATTATTTTCCATGAAAACATGATTTTATATTATTTAAATAATATATGAAATGATTATTAGAAGTATAATAATAAATATTTTATTATATGAATTTGTTCAAAATATTTAAGTTAATTATTTTAGCTTAATTATTGATGTTGTATATGAAAGATAAATCGATATGGAATCCAAACCCTAAATTTGGGTATTGATCAAGGATGAGAATAATAATATAATATTAATTATATTTTAATTTTTTCATCTTATAAATATGTAATTTGTAAATGCGTAGATCGATAATCTGGGCCAAATATGGTAAATTATGGCATAAACCTCATATCGTGTTATTAAACGCTAACTGTTAAAACTTCTTGCATGAGTTCGAGACTGTGTAGTAATTGTGTTATATGAATTTTATCAGTATATTATATAATTTCATAATTAGGAGAAACCCCTAATTATTATTTGAAAACCCTAATTTGCTAAAATTAGAAACCCTAATTACTGTTTTAGTAAATTATATTGATAATTAAGAAACCCTAATTGTTAATTTGGGAACCCTAATGATGTTAAGGAACCCTAATTATTTAAACCCTAATTTTCTATTAAAAACCCTAATTTCTATTAAAACCCCTAATTTAATTAGTGTGTTTAAAATTAAAATTGTATTACACTTTAATTTTTAATTGTCCAAACCCTAGTAATTATTTGGGAAACTTTAAGATGTAAAATCTAGTGAATAAATCCTAGATTCAAGCACCTTGGATAAGAATGCCCTTAAATTAAAATAAAATTACCAAAGTACCCTTTTGTCTTATTTATGAATTATTGCTAGCAAATCTTCATCAAATCTGGCTAGCCACCCTACCCTAGACCTACTTATGAGCTAGATTAACAACACATCAGCCATTGCAAGCATCCAATACATTGCATACATGTTTATATAGAATTCAAGAGAGAGAAAGTGCTCATTTTTTGCCTAATTTGTTCACAAATACCTAGCCATTCTCTCTCAAGCTCAAACCCACGAAATTGCCTTGTTAGTTCAGTCACAAATCAAGCCCCGCGAAATCCACAAACAGATCAAAAGCTAAGAATCAAGATTTTTTAAAGAGAGGTACAAAACCCTAATTTACAATCTGATCTTGAAGGCCATGTTAGATGTTATGATTTAATGTTAAAACATATTGGTTATAGTGTCTAATGATGATCTGGGTTGCTGGATGTTGAACCCATAACATCTAGAGGATCGGATTTGAAGATTTGCAAAATCTGGAAAAAGGTTCAACTGTGGTCTGACAACGAATGTCAGTGGCCACATATCTTTGCTTCATTATGGTTTTTGTTGTTTTTAAGTTGTTATGTGTAGCTTGTAATGTGATATGTAATCTGCAAAATAAATCAGGGTCGTTTGATGTCTAGAATGGAAGTTATTGACGGTCAAATACCATTGACCGGGATTAATCGAGGAAGAAATCAAGGGCGTTGTGATTATGCCTGAGATCGATTCGGCGAAAGAAATTCGTGTGACTAGATCATCGGGTTTTGCAAGTTCTGTTGATGTTGTTGTAATTCATGTGTAGTCAGTTTATCTAACTATAGATCCATAACTTTAGATCGTGTAGATAATCATCAGGTAGATTGTAGCAAGTGGTCAAAGTAGGCCACTCGCACTGACTTAGCTTTTCTGGGAATTTCCAGAAACTGAAAGAGGCTTATTTCTGACAAGGTTTGACCAGGTTGGATCTAATGATTCTGTTGATGTTGTGGTAATGTTTTGTGATAGATCTCTTAAGTTACATGTTTTCTACAAGCTATAACTTTTATATCACAAAAACAAACACTTAAATCACAAGTTGTGGAAGCCCAAAGATGCATACTCGAACTGTTCTTCATTTCTAGGCAACCCAGAAATGAAGAACAGCCTCTGACAGCTACTTTAGGCTCTTATATCCTCTATGTTATGCATGTTATGACTTTGGTTGTTGGATCGTATAGTGTTGCACGTGTACTACAACCTCCAGTCAGTAGATTGCCCAGAAACAATAAGATCAGTGTTTAATACTTGGTCAAAGTAGGTCACCCGAAACTGTGCTATGAATGTTCTTGAGGGCTCAAGAACACCTAAGGCGACGCTTTCTGTCGCTAAAGGCTATAGCGACGGATTAAATAATTTTATTTAATTTATTTTCTAAAAATCATTTAAAAATAGAAATTAATTATTAAAAATTCCAAAAATAGTTTTAAAAATTATTTTAAGTTATAAAAATTAACTTTTAATAATTTGACATATTTTTCATAAATATTAATAATTATTTGGATATTATTTATATTTTATTTATTTAATAAATGCATTAAATAAATTGATTAAAAATGATTTTATTATGTTAAAAATCATTTTAAATGATAAAAGGTATTTAATAATATTTTAAGTTATAAAATATAAATTTTAATATTTTAAGACAAATTTCATTAATTATTTAATATTAATGCTATTAGATTTAATTAGTAATTATATTATATAAATTAATTAAAAATGATTTTATAATTAGAAAAATCATTTTAAATGAAAATAAATAGTTTAAAAATATTTTAAGTTATAAAATATAACTTTTAATATTTAAAGGATAATTTCATTAATAATTTAATATTAATGATTATTAATTTATTATTAATAATATTAAATTTATTTAATAACTAGTAATTGCCCGTGCCTGAAGGCACGACATAACGAAAAATTAGATTAAAATTCGAAAAATATTTTATTACCTAAAGACTCTTTGCAACTTAAAATAACTTACAATCAGACATAATAATTATCATAATTTACCACACTACCACAATAATTAATTTTCCTTTAAAAATAGATATCCAGAAAAATTTAAACTTGTCTACAAAACATACAATTATCAATAACAATTATCATAATTCACCACACCACCATAATAATTATTATTATTGTTATTATTATTGTTGTTGTTATTATTATTATTATTGTTGTTGTTGTTGTTGTTGTTGTTGTTGTTGTTATTATTATTATTATTATTATTATTATTATTATTATTATTATTATTATTACTATTATTAATATTAATATTAATTTTATTATAATTATTATTATTAATATTAATATTATTTTTATTATAATTATTATTACTATTATTACTATTATAATATTATTATTATTATTATAATAATTATTATATTATAATTATTATTATTTTGAATTAAAATTAGAATGAATCGAACTGCATTTGTGCTTTCCGCCAAATCAATTAGAATGAATCAATCTTTATTATATAGATTACTATTACTATTACTATTACTATTACTATTATTATTATTATTATTATTATTATTATTATTATTATTATTATTATATTATTATTATTATTACTATTACTATTACTATTACTATTACTATTACTATTACTATTACTATTATTATAATAATAATAATAATTATTATTATTATAATTATTATTAGTACTATTATTATTATAATAATATTTATTTTTAGTACTATTATTATTTGTTTGTGTGTGTGAAGAAGAGAGGAGAGAGAAAGATTTTGTGTGTGAAAATGAGAGAGAGTAAGGTGTATGAGTGAATTTAATTTGGGCAGGAAGAAATATGAGCCTTTAGATTAAGTTAGAATGAATATGAACCGTCCTTGTGCTTTGTCAAATGAAAGATTCAAAATGGGTTCTGTTTTATTATATAGATATTATTATTATTATTATTACTACTATTATTATTATAAATATTATTATTAATATTAATATTAATTTTATTATAATTATTATTACTATTATATTATTATTATTATTATTATAATTATTAAATTATAATTATTATTATTTTGAATTAAAATTAGAATGAATCAAACTGCATTTGTGCTTTCCGCTCAACTCAATTAGAATGAATCAATCTTTATTATATAGATTACTATTACTATTACTATTATTATTATTATTATTATTATTATTATTATTATTATTATTATTATTATTATTATTATTATTATTATTATTATTATTATTATTATTATAATTATTAAATTATAATTATTATTATTTTGAATTAAAATTAGAATGAATCGAACCCGTCTTGTGTGCTTTCCTACTCAACTCAATTAGAATGAATCAATCTTTATTATTATTATTATTATTATTATTATTATTATTATTATTATTATTATTATTATTATTATTATTATTATTATTATTATTATTATTATTATTATTATTATTATTATTATTATTACTATTACTATTACTATTATTATAATTATAATTATTATTATTAGTACTATTATAATTATTATTAGTACTATTATTATTATTATTATTATTATTATTATTATTATAATATTTATTTTTAGTACTATTATTATTTGTTTGTATGTGTGAAGAAGAGAGGAGAGAGAAAGATTTTGTGTGTGAACATGAGAGAGAGTAAGGTGTATGAGTGAATTTGATTTGGGCGGGAAGAAATATGAGCCTTTAGATTAAGTTAGAAAAATTAAGTTAGAGTGAATCTGAACCGTCCTTGTGCTTTGTCAAATGAAAGATTCAAAATGGGTTCTGTTTTATTATATAGATTATATTAAATAAATAGTTTAAAAATGGTTTTAATTTAAAAATCATTTAAAAAGGATATAAATGAATTAAAAATATTATTAAGTTATACTTATTGACTTTTAATATTTTGATAAATAATACATTAATACTTTAATATTATTGATAATTATTTAAAAATAATTTTAAATATTTTAAAAATCATTTAAGGGTAATATTAATACTTTAAAATATTCTAAGTTATTATAAATAACTTTAATATTTTGGCAATGATTTCATTAATAGTTTAATATTAATTAAATGTTAATGATAATGAAATTACTTAATATTTAAATTATTTAATAATGATTCCGATGTTTGAAAATTCATGATAAATTATAATAAATATTTAAAAATTATTATAAGTCATTTAAAAATAATATGACTGATACTAAGTTACGGATTAGAGTCTTAGACTCGATAATTACCCGATAAAGTTGTCAATACACTGTCATATTTCAGAAATTGATCTGGACTTAGATAGGTTGACTTGATAAATGTTTATTTGTTATTCAATGGTTGTTAAACTTACATGACAATGTGATTAGGTTATGTGCTGACTGCAATTAGTAGTAATATGTGATATGATATATTATTCTAATTGAACGAATGATCTTATTACTGATAGGTCACTGTATAAAAGATTAATTTAAGTTGCGTTATTGTAAGCAACAGCTCAGGCAATTATCCAACTGTTGCATTTACTTTATGCAATGGACATGAGTAAGAAAGTTTCAGAATTATATTATTATTGTGCCAGATTATTAACTCTATTATTATTGATTATGTATCCAATCTTTGTATTCATACAAGTTCTTACATTATCCGATCATTGTATTATTGTATAATTCAGATATTTATTATGTTCGTTAATTCGTATATAGGGTTAGACAAGTGTCCCCACTTGGATAACCATTGTATTTAATCATATGTTGATACACACTTATTGATTTCAAGTATGTATACGTTGACTTAAAAGGCGTCTAAGCTATTTGATTCAGCTAGACATAAAAATATTGTTGAACAAGATGAAACGTTATTGTATCCAACCGTTTGTTTTGGTTCTGGATTCTCGACTAAGTATGAACATCCCAATATGGAAAAACTTTTGTGCACCTAAGGTGGATAGAGTGAACGATAATATCGTTCTTGCATGTAGTATTGATCAATACAGGGCATAACGGGCTGATCACCCCCCGCGTACCGTAAGTTATTATGACAGTTTGCTGAGATGAATTTATGTTTAACCTTTTCGAAAATAGAAAACAATGTTCATAGTATGTTGACTGATCTCCAGTTATAGTCTATACGTAGTTTCAAAAATTTCATATGGAAGTGATATGTTGTTATTATTGGTTCAACTTACTTCACAACTGTTGATTCGTTGTAGAAGTGTCTTTCAAAGAAAACATTTAATTCTTTCAGCTAATATATATTGTTCTTATTACTTGCTGGGCAATCCAATGCTCATTCTTGCTTTAAATTTAAATGTTTTCAGTTAAGTATGACCAACCAGAAGGTTCAGGCAAGAATAAGGGGAAAGGAAAGTTGTTCGAATGAGATTTATAATATTATGTGTAATAGTTAAAGTTTATTAAGACAATGATACTTATTATCTATGATGTAATGAATGTTTAAAGGTCTCGTACATGGGAGTAAACTTGGATGCATATGTAAATTAAGTTTGAATTTTATATTATTGTTATTATTATTAGTAGTATTCAGTTTATAGAAATGGTATCGTGAAGCACCGAGTTCGGGTTTCAAGTACCCGGATTTGGGGGCGTCACAGGTTGGTATCAAAGCTTTAGGGTTAGAAACCTTAGGTGGGATTGACCTTAGGCTATAACCTTAGGACATGGGAAAACGTTGAAAATACAGATAACTCATATAGAGTTTAAAAGGAGATGAATTGAATAAATTCATCGTTGAACAAAATAAAAGATAACTCTTATAAAACTATTGTTTGTTGTGTGTATATACTATTTACTAATCAAGATAAGTTGTGTGTAGATGTTAGGTGGAAAAGAATTAGGATACTCTCTGATCGTAAAGAAGGAGCCGATATCAAAGCCAAAAGCTAATAGAGGCTCATAGTGCAGACAACCTTGGTGAGGTGGTGGTATTGGAAAACGTAGTACCAGATTTGGAAATGGTGGAACTGACAGATAGTGATTCAGACACTAAAGTTGGAGCTGATCAAGCATCAATGGAAGTACAGAATCTGAAGAACAAGGTTTCTTCTCTAGAAAAGTTGTGGGAAATAGAAAAGCTACTAAATAACCAATTGCGAAAGGCGTTAATAGAAACTATGGAAGAACAAGATAAGCTTAAAATCTAAATTAATCAAATGGGAGCCGGAGGCAACAAATCATGTACAGCTCCGAGCAAAATAAGGAAAAGAAAGAGGAAAGACCGTGAATTAGGAAATAAGTAGGATTAGTACTTAATTATGTATGTTTGATAATGTACGAGTGTAATGTAATATTCTCAAACTTTTGTATAAGTTATTACGGTAATTCCTGACTTTTGTGGTCACAAAGGGATAACAATATGTGTTATGTTATGTAAAGTACTTTGAATTAATGAATACGAATCAATGTTTCATTAATGGAATAAGTTTTAGATAAAACTTCATGTTACATGTTAAAATTATACAATAAGGTTTAGAATGTAGTTAAATTTATGATTTTATGTAATCAGATAATGCCGCCAAGACGTCAAACACGAAATCAAAGGGCGTAAGAATCACAACAACGAGAGGACAACCGCAAGACCCAATGTAAAACTTTGCAAACATGGTAGCTTTCAAAGCATGCAAATGAGGAATACCACCATGCAGAACCGACCCGCATAATCGCTTGGCAAACTTCAAAGACTTCAAGGCGGTAGAGACCACGTAATTGTGGGAACAAATTGACCCTATAAAAGCCCAAACATGGGTTAACGAGATGTAAAAGGCATTCAGAGTTGCTAGGGTAGATCAGGGGCAAAACCGCTTTTTCCACTTATATGATGAAAGGGAGGCTTAACTTTTGGTGGGAAGCAAATCAAGCGAGGGCAGGAGAGGGAGTAGTTACTTGGGCTAGGTTTAAGACTTTGTTTTTCGAAAACTACCTCTCAACTAGCATGCAGGCTAGGATGGAGGTAAAATTTCTGGAGTTAAAGTAGGAGAACATGACTGTTGCGGAGTATGCCTCAAAGTTTAAAGAGTTGGCTAGGTTTGCTCCGCATCAAGTTGATACAGAGGCTAGGAAGGCAAGAAGGTTCGAGCTGGGATTAAAACCCTGGCTCTACAATGAGGTGGCAGTGTTGCAAATCAATACTTTTGTAGCACTCATGGAAAAGGCTATCATAGCTGAGGAGGGGAGTGAGGCCATAAGCCTCTATAACAAGGAGAAGGGGAACAAAGGCAAGGCTGTAGGAGCTGTGAAGGTGGAAACTAATAGTGGGAATAGGGGTGAGAAAAGAAAGGGGAATTATTTTGGGAATGTTCAAGTGAAAGAGGAAGGTGTGAAGAAGCAGATAGTTCAGTGTGGGAAATGTGGGAAGAATCACTCTGGTGAGTGTCTGAAGGGTAAGTTTGTATGTTACAAGTGCGGGCAGGAGGGTCATATCTCTCCCAACTGCCCCAACCCAAGGATGAACAATGGGTGTTTTCTATGTGGATCGATTGAACATAAGGTGAGGGATTGTCCAAAGAGAAAAATGGAGGCAGGGAGTGTAACCACGAGAAAAGGAGGCGGGACTATTGCAATCACAGGACCGACTTCAACCAACAAACCAACTGCATGAGTCTTCAATATGACGGTGCAGGATACTGTGGCAGCTGGGAATGGGACTCCAGGTATTATTCGAATAACTTTTATTTTCTTGTATATATTTGATTTTCCTTTATATAGCAAATTATTTTATAAATAATTTTTTAAGGAGGAATTTGAGTTCTTTTAGAAATAAAGTTTTCGTTTAATCAGATAGACAAGCTTTATATGAATAGTTAAAGATTTGTTCGATCAATTATGATTGAGATCTACTTGCAATGCTTGTGTATGTTACGTACCCCTGTATGTACGTAAGATTTTTTAAAACGGTGCTTCCGGGGACGGAATCCTTATAAGGGAGGGTGAATGTAATAACCGGGTATTTTGCATATAAATAAATAAGAAATTTTGCACATAAATTTTTTATTATTATTTTAATGATGAGAATATATGTCAAGTAATGTATGATAAATGCAAATATATTTATTACCTTTAAATAATTTTAGAATTATTAATCACTACAAATTATATTCCTATAATAATTAATTTTTGTAAATGAAATGTTTTTATTAATTATTTTCCATGAAAACATGATTTTATATTATTTAAATAATATATGAAATGATTGTTAGAAGTATAATAATAAATATTTTATTATATGAATTTGTTCAAAATATTTAAGTTAATTATTTTAGCTTAATTATTGATGTTGTATATGAAAAATAAATCGATATGGAATCCAAACCTTAAATTTGGGTATCGATCAAGGATGAGAATAATAATATAATATTAATTATATTTTAATTTTTCAAAGGTTATAAATATGTCTTCGTAAATCATGTAGATCGATAATCTGTGGGCCAAATATGGTAAATTATGGCATAACACTCATATCGTGTTATTAAACCCTAATTGTTAAACTTAGGTTATGAGTTCGAGACCGTGTAGTAATTGTGTTATATGAATTTTTCTTGTGCATTATATAATTTCTGTAATTAGGAGAAACCCTAATTATTATTTGAAAACCCTAATTTGCTAAAATTAGAAACCCTAATTACTGTTTTAGTAAATTATAATGATAATTAGGAAACCCTAATTATTAATTTGGGAACCCTAATGATGTTAAGGAACCCTAATTATTTAAACCCTAATTTTTTATTAAAAACCCTAATTTAATTAGTGTGTTTAAAATTAAAATTTTATTACACTTTAATTTTTAATTGTCCAAACCCTAGTAATTATTTAGGAAACTTTAAGATGTAAAATCTAGTGAATAAATCCTAGATTCAAGCACCTTGGACAAGAATGCCCTTAAATTAAAATAAAATTACCAAAGTACCCTTTTGTCTTATTTATGAATTATTGCTAGCAAATCTTCATCAAATCGCCGACCACCCCTACCCTAGACCTACCTATGAGCTAGATTAACAGCACATCAGCTATTGCAAGCATCCAATACATTGCAAACATGTTTATATAGAATTCAAGAGAGAGAAAGTGCTCATTTTTGGCCTAATTTGTTCACAAATACCTAGCCATTCTCTCTCAAGCTCAAACCCACGAAATTGCCTTGTTAGTTCAGTCACAAATCAAGTCCCACGAAATCCACAAACAGATCAGAAGCTAAGAATCAAGATTTTTTAAAGAGAGGTACAAAACCCTAATTTACAATCTGATCTTGAAGGCCATGTTAGATGTTATGATTTAATGTTAAAAGATGTTGGTTATAATGTCTAATGATGATCTGGGTTGCTAGATGTTGAATCCATAACATCTAGAGGCTCGGATTTGAAGATTTGCAAAATCTGGAAAAAAATTCAACTGTGGTCTGACAACAAATGTCAGTGGCCACAAATATTTGCTTGATTATGGTTTTTGTTGTTTTTAAGTTTTTATGTGTAGCTTGTAATGTGATATGTAATCTGCAAAATGAATCAGGGTCATTTGATGTCTAGAATGGAAGTTATTGACGGTCAAATACCGTTGACCGACATTGACCGGAAGAAATCTGGGCAGCCCAGATTATGCCCAGATCGGTCTGACAGTAAATTTGTGTGACTAGATCTGTCAGGTTTTGCAAGTTCTGTTGATGTTGTTGTAATTCATGTGTAGCCTGTTTCTCTAACTATAGATCCATGACTTTAGATCGTGTAGATAATCATCAGGTAGATTGTAGCAAGTGGTCAAAGTAGGCCACTCGCACTGACTTAGCTTTTCTGGGAATTTCCAGAAACTGAAAGAGGCTTATTTCTGACAAGGTTTGACCAGGTTGGATCTAATGATTCTGTTGATGTTGTGGTAACGTTTTGTGATAGATCTCTTAAGTTACATGTTTTCTACAAGATGTAACTTTTATATCACAAAAACAAACACTTAGATCACAAGTTGTGGAAGCCCAAAGATCGATGATCTAAGCTTATTCGTTTTCATTTACTGGGCAACCTGAAATGAAGAACAACATGACCTCGATAGCTACTTTAGGCTCTTATATCCTCTATGTTATGCATGTTATGACTTTGGTTGTTGTTGGATCGTATAGTGTTGCACGTGTACTACAACCTCCAGTCAGTAGATTGCCCAGAAATAATAAGATCAGTGTTTAATACTTAGTCAAAGTAGGTCATCCGAAACTGTGCTATGAATGTTCTTGAGGGCTCAAGAACACCTAAGGCGACGCTTTCTGTCGCTAAAGGCCATAGCGACGGATTTAATAATTTTATTTAATTTATTTTCCAAAAATCATTTAAAAATAGAAATTAATTATTAAAAATTCCAAAAATAGTTTTAAAAATTATTTTAAGTTATAAAAATTAACTTTTAATAATTTGACATATTTTTCATAAATATTAATAATTATTTGGATATTATTTATATTTTATTTATTTAATAAATGGATTAAATAAATTGATTAAAAATAATTTTATTATGTTAAAAATCATTTTAAATGATAAAAAGGTATTTAATAATATTTTAAGTTATAAAATATAACTTTTAATATTTAAAGGATAATTTCATTAATAATTTAATATTAATGATTATTAATTTATTATTAATAATATTAAATTTATTTAATAATTATATTAAAAAAATAGTTTAAAAAATGATTTTAATTTAAAATCATTTAAAAAGGATATAAATAAATGAATTAAAAATATTATTAAGTTATACTTATTGACTTTTAATATTTTGATAAATAATACATTAATACTTTAATATTATTGATAATTATTTAAAATGATTTTAAATATTTTAAAAATCATTTAAGGGTAATATTAATACTTTTAAAATATTCTAAGTTATTATAAATAACTTTATTATTTTGGCAATGGTTTCATTAATAGTTTAATATTAATTAAATGTTAATGATAATAAAATTACTTAATATTTAAATTATTTAATAATGATTCTGATGTTTGAAAATTCATGATAAATTATAATAAATATTTAAAAATTATTATAAGTCATTTAAAAATAATATGACTGATACTAAGTTACGGATTAGAGTCTTAGACTCGATAATTACCTGATAAAGTTGTCAATACACTGTCATATTTCAGAAATTGATCTGGACTTAGATAGGTTGACTTGATAAATGTTTATTTGTGATTCAATGGTTGTTAAACTTACATGACAATGTGATTAGGTTATGTGCTGACTGCAATTAGCAGTAATATGTGATATGATATATTATTCTAATTAAACGAATGATCTTATTACTGATAGGTCGATGTATAAAAGATTAATCTAAGTTGCGTTATTGTAAGCAGTAGCTCAGGCAAGTATCCTACTTTTGCATTTACTTTATCCAATGGACATGAGTAAGAAAGTTTCAGAATTATATTATTATTGTGCCAGATTATTAACTCTATTATTATTGATTATGTATCCAATCTTTGTATTCATACAAGTTCTTACATTATTCGATCATTATATTATTGTATAATTCAGATATTTATTCTGTTCGTTAATTCATATATAGTGTTAGACAAGTGTTCCCACTTGGATAACCATTGTATTTAATCATATGTTGATACACACTTATTGATTTCAAGTATGTATACGTTGACTTAAAAGCCGTCTAAGCTATTTGATTCAGCTAGACATAAAAATATTGTTGAACAAGATAGAACGTTATTGTATCCAATCAGATTGTTTTTGTTCGGATTCCCGACTAAGTATAAACATTCCGAATATGGGAAAACTTTTGTGCACCTAAGGTGGATAGAGTGAACGATAATATCGTTCTTGCATGTAGTATTGATCAATACAGGGCATAACGGGCTAATCACCCCCCGTGCCCATAAGTTATAATGATTTCTGATGAATTTCTGTTTAACCTTTTCAAAAATAGAAAACAATGTTCATAGTATGTTGACTGATCTCCAGTTATAGTCTATACGTAGTTTCAAAAATTTCATATGGAAGTGATATGTTGTTATTATTAGTACAGCTTACTTCACAACTGTTGATTCGTTGTAGAAGTGTCTTTCAAAGAAAACATTTAATTCTTTCAGCTAATATATATTGTTGTTATTACTTGCTTGGCAATCCAATGCTCATTCTTGCTTTAAATTTAAATGTTTTCAGTTAAGGTTGATCAACCAGAATGTTCAGGCAAGAATAAGGGGAAAGGAAAGTTGTTCGAATGAGATTTATAATATTATGTGTAATAATTAAAGTTTATTAAGACAATGATACTTATTATCTATGATGTAATGAATGTTTAAAGGTCTCGTACTTGGGAGTAAACTTTGATGCATATGTAAATTAAGTTTGAATTTTATATTATTGTTATTATTATTAGTAGTATTCAGTTTATAGAAATGGTATCGTGAAGCACCGAGTTCGGGTTTCAAGTACCCGAATTTGGGGGCGTCACAACAACAACAACAACTACTACTACTACTACTACTACTACTACTACTACTACTACTACTAATAATAATAATAATAACAGTCATAATAATAATAATAGTAATAATAATAATAATAACAATAACAATAATAATAATAATAATAATAATAATAATAATAATAATAATAATAATAATAATAATAATAATAATAATAATAATAATAACAAAAATAAGAATAATAATAATAATAATAATAATAATAATAATAGTAGTAGTAATATATAAAATAATAATAATAATAATAATAATAATAATAGTAAATCTGATGTGATGAGGATAAACACCTTTTATTACTATTATTATTATTATTATTATTACTATTACTATTTTAGTTATAATAATAATAATAATTATTATTATAATTATAATAACAATAATTATTATTACTATTATTGAACTATTATTATTATTATTATTATTATTATTATTTATACTCATTTTGAAATTGGGTTACTGCAAAATAATTAAATCAAAATCTAGAATGCAAAAAAAAAAAAAAAAGGAGATCAGAGTTTGGTGTTAAGGGTTATCGGTCACAAATCAAAAACTCTGACCAAGTTTACTCATCATATCTCTCAAATCAGATCTGAAACTTGAAGAAGGGGGGAGAGGATGGAGAGTGGCGGCGTTGGTGTTTGACAACCGCGATGCCGAGGATGGCGGTGGGAGAAGGGAGGGAGGAATCGGAGATGACGGTATCGACAACCATTTTGAAGTTACTGCAGCTCAACGAGACTCTCCAGTCTATCACCAAGTAACGGCTCTGTTGCGCTACAAAGCCAGGGTTTGCAGTTCGCAAAGATGACTACAGTGGTGCCAGCTTCCGAGGAAGATCCCTCTTTCTCCGTCGTTCGTTTTATCGCCAAGATTTCCTAGGCCGATGCTGGTGCCGAGGTTCGAATCAGTTTGAGCCTCTTATTCTTTCCTCCATCAATCACTTGTATATAATCCTTGGGATTGAATATAGTTTTGATATTTTTATTTTGTTCTTTCGGTTAGATTTGTCTTTGTGAAGTTCAAGATAATGCAATTGTGAATTCACCCCTATACTTTTAGTTTGTGGATTATAATGGATGTTTCCCAATTAATCTTCTTTGCAAATTGGAGATGTATCCGTTCATTGTGATGAAATTTTAGAATTGATTGCCAGGTAGCTGAGGCTCAAGTAAGTAGGTTGTGCTTGGAGGCCCAGGAATGCATGATAACTGGCAGATGGTTGGATTTGGCGTCCATAATGCCTCCTTCTGCTGATTTAATATTTTCTAAAGCCTTTGAAAAAGGTTAACTTTACACTACTTAATCATAAATGTATCACATTATTAATCATTTTGGAATATGTTCTTTGTTTTTGTGTACAATTACTTTTATGTTAATCATGCCATAGCCTATAGGACTCAGCAGTTCCTAAAGCATAATATGTTGTTCTTTACAGGTTGTTGCTTTCTCCAATACCTTTTTAAAAATTAGAGATACGAGCTAAGCTGTTTGTTGATTTTTATCCAGATCTTGAATGTGTCTTCACTGTCATTTGCAATCTTGTTAAGAATTCTGACAGTCTGGATGAAGCACTGGAGATGACTAAGCTAATATCCACTAAAATCACCCAGCAACCACATGATAAGCCCGCACTGCGTTTGAAAATGTAATTGGTTTGATAGTGATCATTTGAGCTCGTAGATTTTTGCGGCCTTATCTCATTTAATTTTCTTTCTTTTCCCCTTTTCTTCCAGCATGTTCAATCTGTTCAACTTATTGGAGAATCCATACAGCCGTTTCTTTGTCTATATGAAGGCCCTTGATTTGGCAGTCCATGAAAAGGTCATCAAACTTATTATTCCCTCTTTCAAGAAACTGGATGATTTCTTGAAGGAATGGAATCTTGGAGTTCAGGATCAGAGACAAATCTTTCTTTCTGCCTCTAATATTTTGAAGGAATGTAAAAGGTATAACTGAAAGGGACACCTTTTTCAAAATATATATTTACTAATCAGTATCTATGTTTGCATTATTGCCATTTTATATTCTTTGATTCATGTAGTAATTCTATGTGCTTCCTTGCCCCCCTCCCCCCCCCCCAAAAAAAATCCATTTTTAATGGGAATCCAGCTCAGCTAAGGACTCTTTCAAATTTCTTACCAAGTATCTAGCAACCTTTTTTGGTGAGGATGCGCATTCAATGGGTGAAACCGAGGAAGCAGCTGTACGATCTATAATTGAATTTCTGAAGACACCAGACATGTTTTAGGTATCATCATTTTTGTTTCATTGAAAGATCAGTCTTAAAGGGTGACTATTTGGATGGGGTAATCTTTTATGAAATAGGAATCCATTAATGAGGATTCTAGATTTATTGGTTATTTGCAAGTAACAGTAATAAATAAAAAAGGTAAATTGAGTATTTTATTATCAAGGTGATTGTGACAACCTAAATTTCTTAAGATTTACAAACATTCAGTACAACCCATGCCTATAGCCTATAGCCTATAGCCTATAGCCTATAGCCTATAGCCTATAGCCTATAGCCTATAGTAGTGTTTCTTTGAGGTTAACCCAGTGAGAAATGTGCAGTAGTTGGTATATGAACTTTTTGCTTATTTTTGGAAGTTACCTATCCTAGAACCCCTCACCAAAGCTCTGTCTAACTTTTCTCTGAAATGGGGAAGGCACACAATTTACTTTTATATAAGAAATCCATTATATATTGAAAAATTGAGATCTTTATTGAAATAATAATTCCTTAGAATAGGAATGATATTAGCATTGTCCATATGTACGATAAAGAGTAACTGTTGAAATGGAGAGGGTAAATCCCCAACCCAGGTCACAAACATATTTTACGGGGAGAAAGGTTGTATGGCGAAAGATATAATGCAACTTGGAGAGAACTAAGTCTTTCCAACCTAGAGTACGGATTGAAATCTTAGAAATGGGGAATGCACACACTTTATGTTTATATAAAAATACATCAAATATATATCTTTATCGAAAGAATAATACAAAAGCTGAGGAATGATATATAACATAGTCCATATGTATATAAGGAGTAAATATTGATGATTCTTTAATTTTTATATTTATGCTGATTCAGTCCATAAAAAATCTTGTAAAATTAAAAACATAGTATGAAATGGCAGTTCCATGTGGTTCTCTGACTTCAGAGTTTAGTTCTGTTGATATGCATCAATGCACGATAGCTTTGTTTCTAATTTCTTTGAGCTCTTCCACTGGAAGTGGATGGCTGCATCACTCGACAACTTTTATTGGCTAAATATGGTGGGATTCTAGGCATTATATATATTTTTTGTTTCTTCCACGTCACTATGTGCATGACTATTGATTAGTGATCCACGGTTCTAGAATTGTCACTAGCAGCTTTTTTTGTTCTGTTAGTGTGGTCTTGCTGTTTCTTGAACGCCCTCTAAGCCTAAATTATACTCTATTGATGTTTAGTTTAATAATCTTTCGTGTATACTCACTTGACAGTGTGATTTACTTAATATGCCTGTTGTGGCACAATTGGAGAATATTGCTAAATATTAGTTGGCATATCAGCTTTTGAAGATCTTTCTGACTCAGAAGCTGGACGCTTACTTGGAATTTCATTCAACAAATTCTTCTTGGTTGAAGAGCTATGGTAACTATTCGTTATTGTGACAATAATTTTTTTTAGGTTATTTAATTCTGCAAGTTCTCATTTCGTTATTGTTTATTTGATTTGTTGCTTACTTGCCTTCAATATGCTTCTGAAATGGTGCAGGTCTTGTTCATGAAGAATGTATAGCAAAGATGAGGTTGATGTCATTGGTTGATCTTGGTGCTAATGAATATGGCCACATTCCTTACGACCTAATCATGGACACTCTTCAGGTAATTTGCTTTCTCTTCTTATTGCTCTTATGGGCAACTTTTGGCTTCTCTTGTAAATCATTGTCATCATATTCTTTACAGATCAGTGAAGACGAGGTAGAATTATGGGCTGTTAAGGCAGTTACGACAAAGCTAATAGACTGTAAGCTTGATCAGGTGAATCAAATCATCATTGTGAGGTACGTATCACTCTCTCTCCTGTCTTCCCCTCCCCTCTATAGTGGAAACCAATATGAGCTTTTTGTTTTCCTTGATTCTATTGTTGACCATTGTTATTATACTATTTGTAGTCAGTGCACTGGCCGCGTGTTTGGGCCACATCAATGGTAGTCCCTCCGGACGAAGCTAGCAACATATAGCGTAAATAATATTTGTTCCACTACATCAGTTTCATATGCTTTTGCCTCATTTTCATGTTATTATGTGTGCGCAATCTGGGCATAGTTACCAACAAAACATAGTAATAATATTAAAATTTCTTCATTAAATCATATTAGAGTTAAACTTGCTCAATTTGTTGGTCTATTATGCGGTCAATTTGATTGCTCAATTCTTATGGTAACACATCCACGACATTGACACTTGGCAAAATGGGATAAAATAATTTAAAATTCAAGTTTAAAACTAATAAAATGAGAAAACTTAAACAGAAAATAAAAATTTATGCATAACTAAAAGTCATCCTAAATTTTTTAGAACATGCATATAGTGCAAGTTGAGTTTATAATTTTATTTTAGTTATTTATTTTCTCCTTCTCCTTCCCTTTTACTTTTACTCTCATATATGTGACTTATTTTCGGCCTACCCCCAACTATTGTTCAGGATAAAGGCATTGTTGAGTTGGGGTTGAGCATATAGCGTGAGTTGCATATGACGGGTTTATAATCTTTCAAAGTTACAAGTCTTTAAAAAGAAAAGTAAAAAAGAATGGAAACTATTCAAACTAGAAATAATCCTCTGAATCCACGTGCAAATTACTTCATACTTGTAGTAAAAGTAGTGGGAATAGCTTTAGTAAATAGCAGTGTGGTACCACCAATATCAATTAATGCGGGTTCCAAAATTAGAGATGTTTTCCTTTTCAATCTATTCTAATAATAAAGTTGCACTTCTATTTGGGATTATAAAGTGACATGATATTTTTAATTTGTCATTTTACCTTTTTTTACTATCTATATATCATCACGCCATCACTACTAAATTCTTAGCTAATATTAAGTAAGATTATATTGGGAACATAAATCTTTAAAAGTAGTCGGTTTGGTAATGTATCTCTAATTTTCCACTTATTTGGTACAGGGAGGTATTCTTGGTACAGTCAATCTTAGAGATTGTGCAACTCTGGAAAGCATGGTAAAAAAACAACTGCAAAGGGACAACTTTATACTGCAATATGTGCAGCTCCTTCTGTTACTCTTGGATCATGGGGCCTGTTGAAGGGGTTGAAACTTGAAAGTAATAACCTGCCAATTACTATATTCATCTTTTTCTATTTTCCAGTTGCATGCTATATGTAGGGTGGTTATTGCTTTATCAGGTTTGTAGTTGCTCTCCGAGAACTCAGTGGTCAAAAATAATTTGTACTCGAGACATTCCCGTTACCATATGATGCACTACATCAAAAAGTGTCATGTCAAAATTTTGAAGAGAAAGGAGAGGAAGAAGGTAAAATTCAATTTTCATTGATGCTTGTAATCTCTGTTGTGTTGTAGTTGCATGTTTTTCTCGAAGTGTTGTTTTTAATCGCTATAATTTGTTATACTTATGGTATATTTATTTGACTTGGACAGGGATTGCATATCACTAACAAAGCAAACACTGCATTAACATTCAAAAATGAGGAAAGAAAAAGACCAGCTCCCCTTCCATGTATGTAGCTAATAGCTTCATCTTCTTCATTGTATGCTGAAAACATTAATTTGAGATGCTTGAGTTTTAGGCCAGTATTCTCAATAGGCATACAGAACTGTGTGCCAAGTGTAATAGAAGATTTAGTTTTTTTTTTCACATAACAGTTACTTCAAAGTTGGACACATAGAGCATGTGTATCTTTGTCATAGTTGTTGTAATCTTATACATGTACATTGCACATGGTACCATCTTGTGTATGTTTGTCAAACTAGTATGTACTTCATGTTATCTTGTTTAAGGCATTTTATTTAGTCAGTTGAAGGACTCTGGAATCTTTCTATATGCTCAATTATTTAATAAATATTGTGGGTAGTCTGTTGGTTTAATAATATTAGTACCACGTAGCAACTCTATTGTCTTTGTGTATTAATTTTGGCATTAAGTGCCTCTGGTGACCTATTTTTTTTATTTTCTTGACTTGTTATTATTTTTAAATATGTGCAGGAAGATTGCTTCTACGACCTGCCTTAAAATACTGGGTATCAAATTTTCGTGCTACTTTTACGGAACACAAGGGACAAAATTATGAAGTGTACTCTCTCTATATATGTAGATATATACATTGATTGAAGAACTGTGGTAGTTTTAGATGGTTAATTGTAAAGATAATGAATGATTATGTAGTGGATGATTTTATTAAGTTAATAATATTTTAATTTTTTTTATTTTTGCCATTATTTGCTGTGGGGACATTGAGCCAGCCAGTACATAAAAAGAATGTTAAATTTTGATTTGGCAACAATATAATTCGTTACCAAAGCATTGAACAAGTTTTAATATAGCAACATTTTTTTATACATTTAGCAATAAATTTTCGTTGCTAATGACATTAAAAATATAATATTTGGCAACAAAAATTAACCTAATAACAACGAAGAGGATATTGTTGCTAATACTAACATAAAAGGCAACATTTTTATCGTTTGAAAATCATATCAACTTTCGTTGCACATATAAAGAAACTAATAATATATAATGTCGTTAAGTGCTAATCGATGACTTTTCGTTGCTATTGAAAAATAACCAAGAATAAACATTTACGTTCTTTGATTCAAAGATAATGTCGTTGCCAAATAATATAATCAAGAATCGAAAATCGTTGCTAAAAAGTTTACATTCCGCAACGAAAGCAAGTTTAGGCAATAATTTTCATAATTTACTACAACAAAAAATGTTGTAAAATGGTGTCAATTGCAACGAAAATGCATGGTCGTTGCAAAAAAAAAAAGAGTTCATTTCATTGCCAATTAGCAAGCTTTTACAACGAAATGGGGTTTTTAGTAACGAAATTTTAATTATTCTGCAACAATACATTTTGTTGCTAAATGATCGATGTCTCTGTACGAAAGCCAAGTTTCGTTGAAAAATGTATTACTTTTGGCAATGAAAAAAAAACGTTCGTTGCGGAATAATTAGCAACGCTCATTGCTCAACGAAAGACACACCGACATTAAAGTCGTTGCCAAAACCCTTTTGCAACGAAATTTGGCACCTTTAGCAACGAAAATTGGTTGTTGCTGAAGCCCCATTTTTTTGTAGTGTCCGTAGTCATACGTACCAACTCTGGTCCCAACAACGTTGCTTCACCCACCTCATCCCAGCATACTGGAGAACGAAACTTTCTTCCATACAACGCCTCAAATGGAGCCATGCCAATACTTGCTTGATAACTGTTGTTGTAGGAAAACTCCACCAATGGTAAGAACTTGTCCCAACTTCCTTTGAAGTCAAGGACACAGAGTCTTAATAATCCTTCAAGAGTTTGAATAGTCCTCTCTGACTGCCCATCCGTTTAAGGATGATATGCCGAACTAAATCGTAAATATGTGCCCATAGCTTTTTGCAAACTAACCCAAAATCGTGAAGTGAATCTTGGGTCTCGATCAGAAACTATGGATACTGGCATACCATGCAATCTTACAATCTCGTTTACGTATATACGAGCAAGACGTTCAAGTGTATAAGTTTCTCGTATCGATAAGAAATGAACAGACTTAGTCAATTTATCAACAATGACCCAAATCGCATCTATGCCTTGAGAAACCTTGGAAAGACCAGTAACGAAATCCATAGTAATGTGCTCCCACTTCCATTTTGGAATTTCAAGTGGTTGCAATGAACCTTTTGGCACTTGATGCTCCGCCTTGACTCGTTTACAAGCTAGACAACTTGAGATAAACCCGCTATCTCTCTCTTCATATTGCTCCACCAAAATGTATGTCAAAGATCACGATACATTTTGGTACTCCCAGGATGGATTACAAACGATGTGTTGTGCGCCTCTATTATGATTTTATACTTCAAGTCAGAATCGTTAGGAACACAAAGTTTGGAGTTAACTCAAAGTATTCATTCTTCATCGATTCTTACATCCGGAATAGCACCTTCTTGCACTTTCTTCCTCGTACGCATCAGCTCCAGGTCTATAGCTTGAGCAGTTTTAACTTTATCAATTAAAGTCGGTTCTACTCGTATATTTGCCATCATCACATGGTTCCCTGGAGTCTTTAACTCTATCTCCATCCTTTGTAAGTCATACAAAATGGGTCTTTGCATTGACAATATCGCACTCGTACCCGCATATGATCTTTTACTTAATATGTCAGCTACTACGTTCGCTTTTCCAAGATGATATTGAATGGTATGGTCGTAATCTTTTAATAGCTCAAGCCATCGTCGTTGCCTCATATTGAGTTCCTTTTGAGTAAATAAATATTTTAGGCTTTTATAATCCGTATAGATCTCCACCTTCTCTCCATACAGGTAATGCCTCCAAATCTTAAGCGCAAAAACGACAGCTGCCAACTCTAGATCATGAGTAGGATAATTCCTCTCATATTCTTTGAGTTATCGTGAGGCATAGGCTATGACTTTCCCATGTTGCATGAGAACACACCCTAAACCTTTGCCTGAATCATCGTTGTATATGACAAATCCTTCCGAACCAGCTGGTATTGTCAAAACAGGTGCTGAAATGAGCCTCCTCTTGAGTTCTTGAAAACTCTTCTCACAATCCTCGCTCCAATCGAATTTTGTATCTTTCTGAGTCAGCTGACTTAATGGAGTAGCGATTCGAGAAAACCCTTCTACGAATTTATGGTAATAACCAGCTAAGCCGAGAAAGCTACGTACTTCGGTCACTGACTTAGGTTGCTCCAAGTTTTGAATTTCTTTAATCTTTGTCGGGTCAACTGATATTCCATGATTTGATATCATGTGTTCAAGGAATGCTACTTCCTCAAGCCAGAACTCACATTTCTTCAACTTGGCATAAAGCTTATTTTCACGAAGCTTTTGGAGTATCAGCTTCAAGTGTTGCTCATGATCTTCACGACTTTTGGAGTAAATGAGGATGTCATCAATAAAGACGACCACAAAGTGATCCAAATATTCCTTGAATACTTGGTTCATCATATCCATGAAGGCAGCAGGAGCATTAGTCAATCCAAATGACATGACTAGGAATTCATAATGCCCGTACCGAGTTCTGAAAGCAGTCTTTGGAATGTCATTAGTTTTAATCTTTAATTGATGATATCCAGAACGAAGATCGATCTTTGAAAAGAATTTGGCACCTTGCAACTGGTCAAACATATCATCAATATGAGGTAACGGGTACCTATTTTTGATGGTGACATGATTCAACTCCCGATAATCAATACAAAGTCTCATACTTCCATCTTTCTTCTTCATGAATAGAATAGGAGTACCCCAAGGAGATGTACTAGGACGAATGAAATCGATGTTTAACAATTCTTGTAGTTGGGTTTTTAACTCCTGAAGTTCAATAGGAGCCATTCGATATGGGGCTTTGGAAATGGGTTTTGTACCAGGTTCAAGATCGATACAAAATTCAATTTCACGCTCTGGGGGTTGGCCAGGAAGTTCTTTAGGGAATACGTCGGGAAATTTATTAACAATAAAAATATCATTCAAATCTAACGTATTTTTGTTTAAATCCGTGACATGGGCTAAGAAAGCTTGCCATCCATTTTTCAATAAACAAATAGCTTTATGGCTTGATATGGCAGTGATTGACTTTAGTGGTTTGGTTGCTTGAATTCACATAATAGGTTGGTTAGGAATATGAAAGCTAACAACCTTATGAAAATAATCAATTTTAGCATGATGAGTAGTTAACCAATCAATCCCTAAAATCACATCAAACGCAAGTATTTTTAAGAAAATAAGATCGACAGGTAATGTGCGAGTACCGATTTGAACCAAATAGGACTTATAAACAGTGGATGTAATGAAGGTTTTTCCCAACGGAGTTTCAACAGATAAATCAAAGTCTAATTTCTCTGGAGTTAAATTTAAACGTTGAGCGCAAGTAGAAGAAATAAAAGAATTGGTAGAACCGGTATCAAATAAGGTATATACTTCGCTAGAGTTGATGATTAGCTTACCCGTGATCACCTCGTTCGGATTCCTCGCTTTTTGGGAGGTTCTGACAAACGCTCTCCTTTGAACTACCAGTTTTGTCTTGTCTGGGACGGCCTTTGATGCATCCATCCCAGCTGGACTTGATTTTGGTGCACGACAAAATCGGGCTAGGTGACCTTCTCTTCCATAATTGTTACATGCCTTAGACTGTTATGCGTCATGCTTTGGACCGATGTGTCCTCCCCTTCAGATTTGTAACATACTCTAATCGACACCGTCGTTCTCCTTCCTTAACAACAAAAATGTTGGTGCCGACGTCTTTCCATCATTATTGAATTTCTTCTTCCTAAAATTTCCACTTCTATTATCTTGCCATGATTACGATACCGGTGGTTACCATTTCGGCATGTTGATTCCTCCACGTTTGTTGTCACCGCTTCGATGATCACTACCATCGGTATTATCGATTTGCTTGGCCTTACTCTCTCTTAGTTAGGTTAACTCATTATCGCGCTCCAATAATCGAAAGCTATATTTACAACATCTCGAATACAAACACAATTTGTGAGAAATTAAGTATTTACGATCTCGGGTTTCAAACCTCTTAGAAACATCCACGTCATTCTCTCCTCATTATCAACCAAGTGAGATGCAAACCGGACAACTCGGCAAACTTAGCTTCAGACAGACACGGTCATATTGTTTTGCTCCGAGTTGATAAACTCTACCTCTTTCATGTAGCCGAATACTTTGGAAAGTACTTTGGATTGAACAGTTCTTGGAATTTCTCCCAAGACATCTTGATCTGGCAGTTGAGTATGCTTCTGATTCCCACCAATGTCACGCCTTTCCTCGCAACATGAAGGTGGCAAAGGGAACATTTTGCTCCTCGGAGCATCCCAAGACATCAAATATATTGGTGATCTGCTTTATCCACGTCTCTGCCTTAAGTGGTTTTGGCTCTCCAATAAACTCCAGCGGTCCCAGCTCCTTGAACTGTTTAGCGGTGATCGACCAAGAGTTTCCAATGATTCCACCTGCATTTTGAATAGGATCTGCTCTCGCCTGATATTGCATGAATTTTATAAAGCCTCTTAACATCCCATCGTTCATCATTTGATCGGTGTTATTGTTTGCCTAAGGATTATTGTCTTCCTATTGCACATTATCCTAGGTATTGATCATTGGTGACTCAACGGTCTCATGTGCTTCATTGCTTATCTCAACATTTTCGAATGCCATTTGCAAATACTGCCACAAAATAAGGGTTAATTGACATGTCATATATTATCCCTATACTCTGACCGACCAAATAAATACCAAATAAACTTAGGCAGGTCATACTACCGAAGGAATTTCCTGTCTCTCCCCTCCTAGTTCTTGTCTCACATCTTAGCCAGGGATCATATCCCTAAGCTTTGATACCAACTGTGACGCCCCCAAAATAGGTATACATCACCCATCTTGAGTCGCCAAATACATGGTACAAAATTCAAATACAACTTAATTATATAACTGTCATGTAAAATACGATAAAACATAAGTTGAGAGTTTTAATACGAATATTGTCTTCTAGACAGTATTCAAACTCAAATGGAGTCCTTATTACATTTACTATCACACTATTTCACCGAATAGAATAGTGAGACTACTAATGCAAAATATCTGGACCAGTCACTCTGCTTCCTCGACTAGTCCCAAACTATATTCTCATTTCCTGAAGAGAACAATGAAAACAAAGGGTGAGCTCAACTAGCCCAGTAAGAAATATTATGACTAAGATAATGCAGAATAAATTATCGTTAGCCTTCAACAATGTTAAACTGATAAAATATAATAAACATCAAGTTTAACTACAACGGAACAATCAATCCATTAGAAGAGTCAAGTAGAGCATGATATCTACTATCTTCTATGATTTAAAAGTTTATCATCAATTTTATCATTTGAGACTCGACAATAAATAAACCACATCATTGAATCATCCTCACTTTTTCTACGGGCCAATGATATTCATGTAATCATCAATGGTCATGATTATACTGAATAATCCCTGGTCATAATCATACCAACAACTGCCCATCAATGCACTACAGGCCAATGAGGATTTTTACCACATCATCTGTAACATTACGGTCATGATTATACCGAATAATCCTTGGTCATAATCATACCATCAATAGTACATCTATGCATGTAAGCCACAGATGACTTTTATCACAATATATATATATATATATATATATATATATATATATATATATATAGCATGAGGATGATGACAATGATATAAGAATTCAATTAAAATAAAGCAAAGGATAAATTTTTAAAGATTTATAATTTAATTTATCCAGAATTCAATAATGCCCAAATTGTCAACATGATACTGCTTTGTGGAGTAAAATTCAAGAATAATATTGTATCAAAAATGATTTGGATAACAAAGAAATCAATTTTTGTTATGAATAATTCCTCGGGTGAATAGTACCCGAGTGAATAGTATCCTGTGAATAGTACTTTGGGAATAGTACCCCATGAATAGTACTTTATGAATAGTACTCATGAATAGTACTTTGTGAATAGTTCCCGTGAATAGTACTTTATGAATAGTACCCCGTGAATAGTACTTTGTGAATAGTACCATAAAAATGAATACTACTCATGGACAGTACTCCGGCATGAAAAGCTTAAAATTTAACAAGAATGTGCAGAAAATATCCTTGTAAAACGATACTAGATGAAGCACAAATTTCAAGGATATTCTACTAATTTCACGGAGTATAGAAGCAATACTTTAATAAAATGAGGGTATAATCAGGAATACGAGACGAAATAATATTACTCACATACTACAGAGTATGAAAGAAAATATTATTCTTTATGAATACTGGAAAAAAAATATCCCTTACCTCAGAAGAAGACTATATACTGGAATAGTGAGGTAACAGACTTCTTTTCTACTTTCTCTCTAAAGCTTCTCTCTCTATAGCTTCTCTTTCTATAATTGATCTTGTGAGTCTTAGTGAACTGGTGAGAATGAAAGAAGAATGAACTTCTATTTATAGGAAAACATAGTTTCGATAATTGCACGTTTTGGGGCTCGAAATATTATAGTATAATACCTTCATTTTTTCCTTCATTTTTAATTTAGTCCTACAAGTATTATCAAACTTGCACCACCTTCCCTAATATAACATCATGTGAATCAATAGTACATTCATGTGAGTCAATAGTTCTATACATATGAAAATATAATTACAGTATAGTGCCTTCATCTATACCTCCATTTTAAATTTAGTCATGCAAGTATTATCAATCTTGCACCACATCCCCTAATAGTACATGCATGTGAATCAATAGTACACACATGTGAATAAACAGTTATAAGCATGTGAATTAATAGCAATTAATTGCTCATTTATCCGATTAATTACCCGATTGATCAATATAACCTCCAGACGCCAATTATTATCGGAATAGATGTCGATTTCCACTAACACTAATAATCCCAACACAATGGAAATATCAATTTCATCTTTATTCAACACGAACTTATTCATCATTAATATTATAACTCACAATATTTAACAATAAGATCATTCCCAGGAAAGAGGGGGCTTTCCGATAAAGATTTCTCCCTATTGGTGTGCAATTAGGTGACCAAACCTCTCCTTGACAGAACTTTCTAGACATTGTCAATATTGCAAATAATAATGTGAATAACTTTGTCGTCTCAATTATTGATTTAATAATAATAAATATTATGCAGATGATACTGTGATAATAATTGAATCAATAATATGAGAGATATTATGCAGCAATTACTGTAGCAATAATTGAGTATAACTAAGTGACTTCTCACGTAAACATCAATAATCAATACCGTGTGCTACTATGCAACCACGTATATTACTGTTCTTTTACCATTGGGTAGTTCCACAGTTTAACGGTAAAACTTTTGCCGTTATTTTTATAAAAAGACAATTCTGTCATTTTCTAAATACGACAATACTTCTGTTGTGGGGTCTACCAATGATTGTGCCGTCGTACGAATATTCTCTGTTAAAACGAATATTCCCCGACCAATCGAATATTATATAACCACTTACTTACTTTGCAAAATTTGTAAATAATACCCACAACTATAACATTATATCAAATCCACACCATAATATTCAAAAATATATTTCGAGAAAAATTAATCTTTATTCATAAAAGTTGGGGTCTTACAACCTCCCCTTCTTATGAAATTTTGTCCTCGAAATTAGGGTGCGTACCTGGTATGTCGAAGAGGTGAGGATACCTTGATTTCATTTCAGATTCTAACTCCTAGGTCATTTCCTCAACATCGTGGTTTCTCCACAAAACTTTGACTTGAGGTATAACCTTGGAGCGTAGAATATGATCCTTGTTATCCAAGATTTTAACAGGTACCTCTTCATACGTTAAATCTTCCTCTATCTCATCCGTTTCTAATTCAATAATATGGTTCGGGTCTTTCACATAATTACGTAACATAGATATGTGAAAAACGTTATGAACACGAGACATACTTGGCGGTAAGGCGAGTCTATAGGCCACAGTTCCTACTCGATCGAGGATTAAAAATGGGCCAATGAATCGAGGAATGAGCTTTCCTCTCTTTCCAAATCTCGTAACTCATTTCCATGGCACAACACGTAACAACACGATCTCCAATATTGAATTCCACATCCTTTCGATGAAGATCAACATAACTCTTTTGTCGATCTTGTGAGGTTTTTATACGTTGTCGGATCGTTTGAATCTTTTTTGTAGTCATACGTACCAACTCTGGTCCCAAAAACATTGCTTCACCCACCTCATCCCAGCATACTGGAGAATGACACTTTCTTCCATACAATGCCTCAAATGGAGACATGCCAATACTTGTTTGATAACTATTATTGTATTAAAACTCCACTAATGGTAAGAACTTGTCCTAACTTCCTTTGAAGTCAAGGACACAGAGTCTTAATAAATCTTCAAGAGTTTGAATAGTCCTCTTCGACTGCCCATCCGTTTGAGGATGATATGCCGAACTAAATAGTAAATCTGTGTTCATAGCGTTTTGCAAACTAACCCAAAATTGTGAAGTGAATCTTGGGTCTCGATCAGAAACTATGGATACTGGTATACCATGCTATCTTACAATCTCGTTTATGTATGTACGAGCAAGACGTTCAAGTGTATAAGTTTCTCGTATTGGTAAGAAACGAGCAGACTTGCTCAATCTATCAACACTGACCTAAATCACATCTATGCCTTGAGAAACCTTGGGAAGACCAGTAACGAAATCCATGGTAATGTGCTCCCACTTCCATTCTAGAATTTCAAGTGGTTGCAATGGACCTTTTGGCACTTGATGCTCCGCCTTGACTCGTTGACAAGCTAGACACCTTGAGATAAACCCCGCTATCTCTCTCTTCACATTGCTCCACCAAAATGTATTTCGAAGATCACGATACATTTTGGTACTCCCAGGATGGATTGCAAACGGTGTGTTGTGCGCCTCCATCATAATTTTATACTTCAAATTAGAATTGTTAAGAACACAAAGTCTGGAGTTGACTCGAAGTATTCCTTCTTCATCGATTCTTGCTTCCGCAATAGCACCTTCTTGCACTTTCTTCCTTATACGCATCAGCTCCAGTGCAGTGAGCTTGAGCGACTTTAACTTTATCAATTAAAAGTCGGTTCTACTCAGATATTACATCGCCATCATCATGGGGTTGTGACGACCCAGAAATTCAGATCGTCCAGAATTTAGGTTTAAAGAATTAGTTATTAATAAAACTAATTTTTTTTAATACTATTCTGTGCTATGTGTTTATTAATCGTTCTAGAACCTAGGATGATTATTAATTGGGAGTATTCTGGCTATGAGCTAGATTGAGCGAATAAGAATTTTCAAGACGAAAATAGAAGTTTTCCGGGAACAAAATATTTTCGGGGAAAAAGACGAAATAGGCACTATTCATCCGTTTCTGCTCGGAGATTTATTTTGAAATTCCGAGAAGTTATAGATTACGTTTAATTTTGAGACGTGATGGAATATTCAATAATATTTCAGTTATGGCAAAAACGAAGTTTTTGCCTACGGACTCAAAACCTAAGGGTTAGGAAAAGTGAGTTCCGAGAATTTAATGATCACGTATAATAATTAGGGTTATTATGCGTAAGAGATACGAGTATGATACTAGTTATTATATGAATATAGTACGAAGATTATTACGGCGTATAATATGAATATCGTATGAACTATATACGAAGAAAATACGAGAATACGAGAAAGAGATGCGTAGAATGCGATAAGTCTTAATGAACTTTGAGTTCATGGACTTTGTAGAATCTAATTGGACTTGGATTATGTCAAGCCCAACGCTTTGTGAAATCAAGCCCAAGATAGGCCCAATAAGAATTAGGGTTAAGGCCCAAACCAAGAAAAGAAATCGTGGATCGAACCGATGGGTAATAACAAATGGGGAAACCCATGGGGTGACCCATGGGGCAAGAGGGGCGGCCACTTGGCCACCAAGTACACTTTGTGGCTAAGTCCTGGAGGAGGTGGGAATAGTAAGGAGGTGGGGGGCGAAATGACTAAAATGCCCTTAGCTTTGATTTTCTATAAATTAGAAGCTCATTTGTTTATTTTGAGAATTTTGAAAATCCCACACTTGAGAGAGAAAGAGAGAGAAGTCGGATGACGAGGGAGAAGGAAGAACATGAGTATGAATGATCGGATAGAAAGTGTTCATGAAATAGAAAAGCTTGCAAATCGCCGACTTTGTCTAGCGGGAGAAAAATAAGAAGAAGAGGTAATCTAAAATCTAGTTTCTTCTAATATTTTCTTTAAGTTTAATATGTTTAAAACATAGCTTAATGAAGATAAGAAGTAGATAAGGTTAGAGATGAGTTCATATGGTTGAAATCATGAGAAAAGAACAAATAAGAATTAGAAATTTAGTTAATAAAGTTCTTAAGGAAGTATAAGATTCGTAATGAATTAGAACGATCCGAGTGGATTATATGAATAAGTAGGTGAAATAAGTAAGGAATAATGTTCTATAACATCAAATTCCAATAAAAAGTGAAATCATAATCCAAAATATCGATTAAAATGAAGAACGAACGAAGAACACGAAGAACACGCGAAGAACACGAAGAACGTTGTTGATGGACAAATTTAAAACCATCGTAGTTTAATTGTTGTTGATGGACAGGTTTAAAACCATCGCGTATAAGTTTGTTGCATATGTCTTGGTTAGGAATGGTAGAAACGTTCATGAAGAACGGATTAAAACTTAGCTATAACGAAGTTATGGTAAAAATTTCGTAAAAGTCAAACGAGAATTAGAAAGTTAGTAAATGAACCCGAGTGGGTAGGGTTTCATAAGAAAGTAAGAGAACATAGAAAACGTGAGTCTTGGACTCAAGAATGAACAAGTTCCGAGTTCGGATGACAGAATTACGGACGAACGAACGAAGAGCGTGAAAAACGTAAAATGAACAAAGGGTGAAAATCAAGCCAATTAAATGGCATGTTAACGGATATAGATTGAATTTCTGCTCGATGGGTATTAAAGTTCATAAGATAAGGAAGAGAATGGCTTTGGAACGACCTCGTTCAGAGTTATAACGAAGGAGTTATGAGATCGCGAAGTAAGCATCTCAAAATTTATTTAACACTTAGAAAATTTTCTAGGGTTAGGGCATGGCGCTACCACCTTCGATCCATGCCAGAGTGGTCTTGGCAAGCGCAATTTGAGGTGCGGGTCTTTGTAAGAACGTGCAAGTCACGAGAGATAAAGAAGGGGAGGCAATAAGCAAGCTTTAGTGTTGAGAAAAATCCAGAGATGAGCTTTTAACTGCTCAGCTCTTGGGGGTAATGTAAGGGAAGATAAAGAATATAATTTTCAACTAATGTAACACTTAATCAAGTGATGTAAACCTTTATTAAAGGTTGAACATATAGATTAAACAAGATTAAATGACAAAAGAATATAACGCGGGTTACGTAACCAATATTCGGGGACCGTAGTCGCGATGAATGGACTTGAGGGATTGCTATGGTTGTGATTCCTTAGAGGTTGAGCGACGAGGGTAATGAACCTGGGGTTCATGTAATGGATAACGAAAGTATTAAATAGTATATGAACTATCACGAAAGTCATAATGAATTAATGGTAATAAGATTAATGAAAGCCAAATGTGAGTCGATAAGAAATGGATTTAACGAACATTAAGTTTAATGGTTCGGATAAGATAAGAATATAAATCATCCAAGATGATGACCGTGAGTAAGACATCTCCGTATGTCATAAATCCGTAAATTGGTAAAGGAAGTTAGTCGCAACATATATTGCAAGAACGCATACCCTAAGAAGTAAAGTTAAGTAAACCAATGCGTAAGTTCAATATATGACTAATTGGTGTTTATGTTTTCTCCTTATGTGTTATATAGGAATTGAATGAGCAGTTCAACGTATGTTGTAGCTGGGCGTAAGGCAAGTTTCCTAACTTCATTCATATTACAAGAATGCTAGTTTCTTAAACTTCTTAGATGTTGTCCTTGAGAAGTTTTGTCTATGTGCGAATGTGAGATATTTGTACAATGTGGTAGAACGTACGAGGCCTTGAGCCATAATTTGAACACTTCAGTGTTTTTATGATATGCATTGTTCTGTGATTGAACTGTTCAATACAAGTATGTTCTGTTTATACATGAACCGTTATTGTTAAGTCTATGCTAATGATTCTAGATAGATAGAATGTGTATGAAAAAGGTAGAAGAATGAAAGTATTTCAAAGTAAAAATGACTGATGTTTTAAGATGATAGGAATCAAGACTATTCGTATTATTCAAGCTGCTTCATAACCATTGTTCGGTTATAGAAGTTCTAAAGAAATGTTTTAAATTCTGAAGTTGTTTATTCAACTGTTATGACTTGCTGGGCAATTGAATGCTCACACTTGTTTTAAATGAAAAATAATTTTCAGCGAACAAGGTTAGAAGAAGTTAAGGAATCCGTAAAGATCAAGCTGACGGTCTCCAGATGAATTGTCATTCAGAGTGTGAAGGTAACGAGAAGATCAAGTGGAGACTTGTAATTTAGAAAGATGAATTGAACTATAGACTAGTTTAAGGAACTGTTATGTATCCTTGGTGGCCGATAAAAGTCACTCTTGTAAGATGAAATGAATAATGTATTTATTATTATTTGTAATGAAAAAGGTTATAAGGTTTCCAGAACCTGGGATTTGAGAGTGTATAATAATATATTTCGGTATATAATGATGTATGTTGGATAAAGAATGTACTGCGTGACGCATTTTAATCCGGTGTGAAGATGAGAGCCGGATTTGAGGCGTTCTATGTTTGAATATCGAGTGATAGGTTATAAACCTTAGGTAGGAGTACCTAAGTCTATAATTGTAGAGAGAAGGATAAGAAGATTGTAACGCCCGGGAAAATCAGATTTTTATGACAATTAAATTATTATTTGATTATGTGAATTAAATGAATTTAATTGATTTCTTTGTGAGTAAGCTATGTGAATGTCGTTCTATGACCTAGAATGTGCTAACGTGGTTAGTATTCTGGCTACGTGTTAGAAATAATTGTTTGGAATCTCCAAGACGAAAATAATTATTTTCCGAGAAATTTCCGTAAAAACACTATTCATCCGCTTTACGTAGGGAATTATTTTGAAATTCGAGAAACGCGTAATGATAGAATCTTACCGTGATAAGATGGAATATCCGATAATATTTTATTTATGGCAAACGCAGCTTATCATGGACTTAAAACCTAAGGGTTGAGTATATTGATTTCAGAGAGGAAATAATATGCGTAGAAGGAATGGCGTTAGGGTTAATGCGAGTGTTATACATTTGGTGATACTATTTAGTATCTCATGTATATCGTTGAGTAAATATAAGTACAATCTGACGATTATTATGCGAGTAGTATCTGAGAGATAATACGTGAATTATGCGTATGTGATACGATTCATATTATAGAATTAAGTTAAGACTTAATGAATAATTCATTTGAGTTGGATTATTAATTAATCCAATCATTTGAATGATCAAGCCCTAGTGATTAGTGAGTTAAGCCCAAGTCAAGGCCCAATGTTAATTTAGTTAAACCTAATTCATTAAAACCGAACCGTGGGTCGAACTGGTGGGTCACCGAATGGGTAAAACCCATGGGGCAACCCATGGGATGTCACATGAAGGTGGTGGGCCGACCACCTTGGTGTGGAAGCCAAGCATAAGGCTTCGCCACCAAGTGTTTTACTTGGTGACCACACATGAATAGTAAGGAGGTGATGGTTCTTTGTCAATTATGCCCTCCATTCTAGTTTTCTATAAATAGAAAGCTAGGTTGATTCATTTAAGAGTTTTTCAACTTGCCAACCTTAGATTATTGAGAGAGAAAGAGAGCTATACTTACAAAACATACACTTTGGAAGCTTGATCTTAGAGTTTTCCAAGAAAGAAAACCAAGAGTTCTTAAGGTATAATCCTTACAAATCTCCATCTCTTTTAGATTTTTTTTCATCTTAGAGAATCATAGAATGGGTGGTATATGTCTTGTGTGAGGATTTAAAGATGACTTACCATAGATTCAATCTCTATAAGTCATGAGATTATAAAAAGCATAAGGTTTAATATAGTTTTGAACCATGAAAATATTGATAGTTGAGATCGATTTTGATAAACAATTGAGCTCCATCAATACGTTAGTATATGCATCTTGTTTGGTTAGGATGTAGATATGAAATCCATGGAGTATTCCATGTGATTTGGCGTAGAGAACATTAGTAATGAAGTTATGGCGAATTTTACGGTAATAGATGTTAAACGTCGAAAACGTAGAAATTACGGAATGGAAGTCGAAACTTGCCGTGAGACTTGAAAACGTTGGTTTTCAATGTCAACACATGAGATAGGGTGATTAAGAGTTGTGGGTTCGAGAATCATCGGATTTCGACTTAAAACAGAGAAAACGAGCATTGAACGCTCATTAACGTTTTTGAACGTCTATAAAATGAACTCAATAGTGAATTTTGAGTAAACGGATTCGAAAGTGTCGAATTCTTATATGAACGCGTAGGGTATGTCATTTATGACGTGTGAAGCTTTACGGACCAAATCGAACTTATAACGAAGAAGTTACTGACCTCTGAATTTCACAAAAATTTTCAAAACCTGTTGAGAATCAGATGCGAGGTGCAGCAAGCCGCCGCTTCGACGTAGTTTAAAAAAAAGCAGCCAAATACCAATTATAATAGGAGAAAATAAAAGGTGTCTGGAGACTCACGTACCAAGTAAATACGAGAGTTTATACATGGACTCGTGGCCAGTAGCGCCAAGTCCCGCAAAATCTCTATAGAGTGGCGTGCATGCACTACTAGAATGTTAGGATGTCGCTACCAGTAAGCGCGAGTTCGAGAACTTGTGATAGTAACTTAGGTTTTAAACTTCAATTGTTGCGAGATCTACCTGAGTTGAGTTTATATACTCAATGAATGTACTAAGACTAATCCTATATTACCTATACTAAGGTATATGGTATGAAACTTAGGAAGGTAATGCATGTTAACAAAATATGTACGATGAACAAAGTTGGTACCTTATCAACGATGTTTGAGTCCGGTTAATAAACGTCAGTTGAGTGATAAACCGGGACAAAGGGTAATAAGTCATGTTGACTTTAATAAAGATGTTAAGTTAACAAAGACATAGAAGAGAAAGAAGCTTGTAGGAATAATGTGAATAGTTGTTTGATAGCTAATTACAGTGTGCTATGTGAATATATCATCTAGATTATGTAAAGGCTGTGGACAGTCGAATAAGTTATTTGAAGATGCTTAAAGGCAAGTTTTCTTAACGCTTGTCTAACTTCCATGTTAGCCAAGTTTTATGTGATTCGTTGAACTGAATTGCAAGACTTGTTTTAAAGAAAGGGTCGATGCCAGATTTTAACTCGGCTAGACTATTCATAATATATAGATTGATTATTATTCATATCATTCTATATAGAAATGTTAACGCTATCCTATGCCAAGTAATTGGTACAGACGTGAAGGTAAGGTTTGTCTATGAACAAACAAAAGTATTTTTCATCGATTATTCGATGGGCACGCGAGTTTGCCAAAAATATTAAATGTAAATACGTTTAATGAATGAGTGTTGATCAACATAGAGTACTATAGGCTGATCACCTAGAAGTGCTCGTAAGTTATACGGATGAACGACCTTAGTGCTGTGGACTCCTTTTCAAGTATGAAAACTGAAAGTTACTATTCATGGTCTATCGACCGGTTCAGAATTCCTAATCTATTCTATAATTTGGGAATTGATGTTATAAACTGTTAAAGTATTATTGATTCATGATACTTCATAACTATTGTTCAGTTATGTTGGAATTGTTATATAATTCATGAATGTGGTATTCATGTTATCCTTGATTAAACTTGTTGAGCTATCATGCTCACTTCTTGCGTGAATTATATAACTGCAGTTAAAGATGAACGTACTGTGAATGCCAAGAGAGATAAGGGCAAAGCTAAGATGGATGCTTAGGCATTGTGTAATAGTTTAGTATGTTTGTATGTATTATACATTATGAACCATGAACGATGTAACCGGTTTATGAACCTGGGAAGGATTATACTTTGATTGTAATAAGAAGATAGTAATTAACTTCATTTTGTTGTATTTCAATGGAATGATTGTATGGATGTTAGTACAGTGGAGCACCATGTGTCGGGTTGAAAGATACCCAAATTTGGGGGCGTCACAGGTTGGTATCAAAGCCTTAGGTAATAAAACTTAAGGGGGGAAAACCTTAGGCTAATAACCTCGTAAGGAAGGTAAAGTCTGAGGAATGAAATTTAAGTCCATTGAATCAATAAGATATTGAGATAACTCAGTATCGAAAGGATTAAAAGATGAAAATTAATCTTAAAGATATTAAATGTGATTTTTGCTTATACTATTGTGTATTATGTACTAATCAACGTGTTATATGTTTATAGATGTCAACCAATAGCTTGATGTTTAGAAACGTGGGAATGATAAGTGAGGATTCAGTTAACCAAGTTGAGGTTGTACCAATGCCAGTGGCGGAGGTACCGATTGTTTTACTAGACGACTCAGACATTGAGGAGTATATCTCTGAGGTGGAATACTCTGAGGAGACCATGGGATTAGCATCATACCTTAATGAGATGCTAGACATGGAGGAGGAGATGGAGGTTTCATCAATTTACACGGTGTTACCTACTCAGGAGCCAACATCTCCGGATGCAACTGGAGCATTGTATCTGGCAGTGTTGGATAGGAATGTGCATTTCCGCACTATAGTAGAGGCACAAAATGAGGAAATAGCTGCCTTATATGAGGCGAAAGAATCTGTAGAGGCAGACTTTGAGTCAGAGCACGATGAGAAAATGCCTATGACTGATAAGGCTCGTGACTATAAGGATGAGGTCCTTGAGTTACAAAAGAAACTGGTTGAGAAAGACCAGAAAATAACTAGGATGTCATACATCCACGAATGCGCTCACGAGGATTTCAAGCTTTGAAAATTGCTTATTATTCTATTGAGTCCGGGCAGACTCGACATACCATAAGCCGAGATATAGTGTCAATTCTGGCAAATCAGAAATATGAGAATGTCGTTCGACAGTGTTAGTAGATCGCTAGATCTCTTTGTATATGAGTAGTGACATAAAACCCTCTTTTGTATAACTAAGGGTAGTCTTTTGTAAATCCCAATTTTTGTAGAAGGCAATCGCGGGATAGTATGTAATAGCTTTTGGCTAAGGGAAAATGATGTAAATAGTTTTGACTATGAAAGCATATTTATATAATGAAGTTTTTATTTAATGTGCTTGTTGTGGTATGAATGGTTGTTGTTGATTTAAAATGATAACCGAGTAGTTAAATAGATAATAACGAAGCTTTATTTATTTAATTAGAATTATGCCGCCGAGAAGGAGACAACGGAACCAAGAGGCCGAGTCTCATAATGAAAATCAGGGGGGTCTTAACAATCCTATGCAAGAGTTCGTTAATTTATTAACGAACGCATTTAACCAAGTGGGGGTGGGATTCTGTAGCTCACAGGGTAGCAAGAACAAGTACCTTTAAGGACTTTAAAAGTGTGGGTCCTCCCGAGTTCCGAGGAACGACGGATCCACTAAAAGCCCAGACATGGGTTAGAGAGATTGAAAAGGCGTTTGTGATAACAAATGTAGGTGAGGCGCAAAAGACTTCTTTTGCGACTTACATGATGAAGGGGGAAGCCAACTTCTGGTGGGAAGCTCACCAAGGTGGGGCTAGGACAGAGGCTGTTACGTGGGAACAGTTTAAGAAGGTTTTCTTCGAGAACTATTTCCCTACTAGCATGCAGGGTAGGATGGAAATTAAGTTCCTAGAACTTAAGCAGGGGGATATGACAGTTCCCCAATATGCCGCCAAGTTTAACGAATTGGCGAGATTTGCTCCACATCAGGTGGATACAGAGGAAAGAAAGGCGCGCATATTTGAGCAGGGCTTAAAACCCTGGTTCTATAGTAGGATATCGGTTTTCCAGAGTGCTTCCTACGGGACCATTTTGGAGAAGGCGATAATAGCTGAAGGTGGTGGTGAGGCTTTGTCTCAGTACCACAAAGAGCGGAAGATTAAGAGTAAGTTATAGGGAGGTAATAAGGCTGAAGTTGCCAGCGGAAGCGAAAACTTGCCAAAGAGGAAGAGTTTTAACCCTGGGAATACCGGGGTAAAGCAGGGAGATCCCAAACAGAGGACGGAAGCATGTAAGACATGCGGAAAATCTCATATAGGAGTCTGTTTGAAGGGGAAAGCAGTATTCTACAACTGTGGGCAGGAGGGGCGTTTGTCACCCAACTATCCTAACCCTAAGAAGAACCAGGGGTGTTTTATCTGTGGGTCAATGGACCACATGGCAAGAAATTGCCCGAAGAAGGGTTTAGAGGGGAATAAGAGTTCTGGTAGTGGTAAATTAGCCATTACTGGACCAACACCATCAGTGGGTAGACCCTCACCAGACGTCGTTTAATATGACTGCTTTCAAGATGCAGTTTCATCAACAGATGTGGTAGCAGGTATCATTTCGGTCAATGAGATAAATGCTTATGTGCTATTTGACTCGGGTGCTACTTGTTCTTTTATAGCATGTTAATTTGCTAAGCGATTAGGTTTAATCCCTGAGAAGTTACCTATACCTTTAGACGTTAAGGTAGCAAATGAAGAGATAATCCCCATTGAACATATTCATAAGGATTGTTGCGTGGAAATTAGAGGGAATAAGTTATCGGTAGATTTGGTACCGATAAGGCTAAAAGAATTTGACGTAATTCTTGGTATGGATTGGTTGGTTAACCATAAGGCGATTATAGATTTCCATAGAAAAAGTGTAAACCTTCGGCTTTCTAAGAAAACCAAGGTAGTGTTCTTCTATAGTAATTCACCGAGACGCTTGTCATTGTCTGCATCATGACACAAGCTAGGAAGATGTTGAGAAAAGGGTGTGTAGGTTATCTATGCCATGTTGTGGATACCCAAAGAGTGGGAACATCCTTGGATCAGATACCTATTGTGCAAGAGTTCGCGGATGTATTTCCGGAGGAGTTACCGGGTATTCCACCGGACAAGGAGGTGGAGTTTATAATTGATCTGTTACCGGGAACGGCACCAGTTTCAAGGGAACCATATCGAATGGCGCCAGTTGAGATGAAGGAGTTAATGTTTCAATTACAAGAACTATTAGATAGGAAGTACATTCAACCGAGTGTGTCTCCTTGGGGAGCACCTGTGTTGTTTGTAAAGAAGAAGGATGGGTCGTTAAGACTTTGTATCGACTATCGAGAGTTGAACAAGTTAACGATTAAGAATAAATACCCTTTGCCCAGGATCGATGATATATTTGATCAGTTGAAAGGGGCAAAGTATTTTTCTAAGATAGATTTGCGCACGGGATATCATCAGTTAAAGGTGAGGAAGTAAGATGTACCTAAGACGGCGTTCAGAAGTCGTTATGGTCATTACGAATTTCTAGTAATATCGTTTGGGTTTACTAATGCGTCAGCTGCATTTATGGATATGATGAACAGAGTGTTCAAACAGTATTTGGACAAGTTTGTCGTAGTGTTCATTGATGATATTCTAGTCTATTCAAAGACACCAGAAGATCATGCAGAACATTTAAGAATAGTGTTGGAAACACTAAGAAAGGAGAAGTTGTATGCAAAATTCACAAAGTGTGAATTTTGGCTTGAGAGAGTGCAGTTTCTAGGGCATGTTATTGATAAAGATGGCATTTCCGTAGATCCGACAAAAGTAGAAGCAATTAATGAATGGGAGCAACCGAAAATGCCAACTGAGGTTCGGAGTTTTCTAGGGTTAGCGGGATACTATAGAAGGTTCATTCTGGACTTTTCTAAAATAGCTACTCCGTTAACAAATCTGACAAGAAAGTCGGTGAAGTATGTGTGGACTGAAAAATGTGAGAACAATTTTCAAGAGTTGAAGAAGAGGTTAAGTGAGGCACCTGTATTGTCCTTACCAGACGATACAGGAAATTTTGTACTGTATAGCGATGCTTCGCATAAAGGACTGGGATGCGTGCTCATGCAGCATGGCAAGGTCATTGCGTTTGCGTCACATCAATTGAAGGATTATGAGAAGGTCTATCCTACTCATGACCTGGAATCGGCAGATGTAGTCTTTAACCTAAAGATATGCAGGTATTATCTTTATGGTGAGAAGTGTAAGATATACACGGATCACAAAAGTCTGAAATATATCTTCACACAGAAGGAGTTGAACATGAGACAGAGAAGGTGGTTAGAGTTAATAAAAGATTATGACTGTGATATTTTATATCATCCGGGAAAAGTAAATGTATTAGCCGATGCACTAAGTAGGAAGGGTAGAGAGAAACTATCAATGTTAACGACTCAGAATGAGTTGGTAACAGCGATGGCAAGAATGGAGTTAGAAGTTAAGTTACCGGAGGAAGCAGTGGAGATGTTATTTTCCATGGAAACCCAACCTACCATAGTGGAGCGGGTTAGGGGAGTACAACTGAGCAACGAGGAGTGCAAGAAGATGCAGAAGTGGATAGAAGATGAAGAAAAGACTTAGTATAACCTCGATAAGGAGGGATTATTTCGTTTTGAAGGAAGAATTTGGGTTCCTAATGATCCTGAATTAAAAGAAGAAATTATGATGGAGGCCCATAGTTCGAGGTACTCGATACATCCCAGTAGTACGAAGATTTATCAAGACCTTCGTCATAACTTTTGGTGGCCGAACATGAAGAGGGAGATATCAGAATATGTTAGTAGGTGCTTAACTTGTCAAAAAGTTAAGGCTGAACATCAACGATAGAGCGGGTTATTACAACCGTTAGAAATTCCAGAGTGGAAGTGGGAGCACATCACGATGGACTTTGTGGTGGGACTTCCAACAACAAGAAAAGGATATGATGCTATTTGGGTGATAGTGGATCGATTGACAAAATCGGCTCATTTTCTACCAATAGGAGTTAGGTATAACCTAGATCAGTTAGCTAAGCTGTATGTCAAGGAAATTATTTCTAGACTTGGAGTACCTATTTCGATTATGTCAGATCGTGATCCACGATTCACATCAAACTTTTGGAGGAGTTTGCAAGAACAAATGGGAACGCAGTTAAGATTGAGTACGGCGTATTATCCTCAGACGGATGGTCAGAGTGAGCGGACAATTCAAACGCTTGAAGATATGTTGAGATCTTGCGTTATGGATTTCAAAGGGAGTTGGGACGAATATCTACCGTTGGTGGAATTTTCGTACAACTATAGTTTTCACGCTAGTATAGGCATGCCGCCTTACGAAGCGTTGTATGGAAGGAAGTGCCGAACTCCATTGTGTTGGGATGAGTTGGGTGAACGTCGGATGTTGGGACCTGAGATGGTACAGCAGACGGCGGACATGGTGAAGTTAATACGTACTTGATTAGTTGCGGCTCAAGACCGGCAGAGGAAGTACGCAGATCCTCACAGAGAGAATAGAGAATTAGATGTAGGATCTTTTATTTTTCTGAAAGTATCACCTTGGAAGGGGAAGATACGTTTTGGAAAGAAAGGGAAGTTAAGTCCAAGGTTTGTAGGACCTTTTGAGATTTTAAGAAGGGTAGGAGAGGTAGCTTATAAAGTAGCTTTACCTCCAGAAATGGAACGCATTCATAATGTGTTTCACGTGTCAGTGTTGCGTCCTTATAAACCGGACTATAAACACGTGATAGAATATGAATCTATTCAGATAGAGAAGGACTTGTCCTATAAGGAACTTCCAATTCAAATTATTGATAGGAAGGAACAAGTTTTAAGAAATAAGGTAATACCTTCAGTAAAGGTGTTATGGAGAAACCACAATGCTGAAGAAGCAACGTGGGAGCTCGAAAGTAAAATGAAGGAAGATTTTCCTCATTTGTTTATGTAATTATAAGCTAAGATTCTGGGGACAAAATCCTTATAAGGGGGAGAGAATGTAACGCCCGAGAAAATCAAATTTTTATGACAATTAAATTTTTATTTGATTATGTGAATTAAATGAATTTAATTGATTTCTTTATGAGTAAGCTATGTGAAGGTCGTTTTATGACCTAGAATGTGCTAACGTGGTTAGTATTCTGGCTACGTGTTAGAAATAATTGTTTGGAATTTCCAAGACAAAAATAATTGTTTTCCGAGAAATTTCCGTAAAAACACTATTCATCCATTTCTGTTTGGGGAATTATTTTGAAATTCTGAGAAACGCGTAATGATAGAATACCGTGATAAGATGGAATATCTGATAATATTTTATTTATGGCTAACGCAGTTTTCGCCTGCGGACTTAAAACCTAAGGGTTGAGTATATTGATTTTCGAGTTCGAGAAGGAAATAATATGCGTAGAAGGAATGTCGTTAGGGTTAATGCGAGTGTTATACATTTGGTGATACTATTTAGTATCTATGTATAATACGTTGAGTAAATATGAAGTACAATACGATTATTGTACGAGTAGTATACGGAGATAATACGTGAATTGTACGTATGTGATACGATTCATATTATAGAATTAAGTTAAGACTTAATGAACGATTATTAACGTTTTCGAACGTCTATAAAATGAACATAATAATGAATTTTGAGTTAACGGATTCGAAAGTGTCTAATTCTTATATGATCGCGTAGGGTATGTCATTTATGACGTGTAGGCTTTTACACAGACCAAATCGGGCTTATAACGAAGAAGTTACGGCCTCGGGAATTTCACAAAAATTTTCAAAACTGTTGAGAATCAGATGCGAGGTTCAGCGGCGCATTTGATGTAGTGTCAAGTCAGCAAATACCAATTATGGCCGGGAGAAAATAAAAAGGTCTGGAGACTCGCGCCGCAACGCGAGAGTTTGTACATGGACTCATACATGCAGCCAAGTCCGCAAAATCTCTATAGAGTGGTATAGCAGCCACTAGAATGCTTAGATGATGTTCTTGTGCAGTTCGTGGAGCTTGTGATAGTAACTTAGGTTTTAAACTTCAATTGTTGCGAGATCTACCTGAGTTGAGTTTATATACTCAATGAATGTACTAAGACTAATCCTATATTACCTATACTAAGGTATATGGTATGAAACTTAGGAAGGTAATGCATGTTAACAAAATATGTACGATGAACAAAGTTGGTACCTTATCAACGATGTTTGAGTCCGGTTAATAAACGTCAGTTGAGTGATAAACTGGGACGAAGGGTAATAAGTCATGTTGACCTTAATAAACATGTTAAGTTAACAAAGACATAGAAGAGAAAGAAGTTTGTAGGAACAATGTGAATAGTTGTTTGATAACTAATTACAGTGTGCTATGTGAATATATCATGTAGATTCTGTAAAGGCTGTGGATAGTCGAATAAGTTATTTGAAGACGCTGAAAGGCAAGTTTTCTTAACGCTTGTCTAACTTCCATGTTAGCCAAGTTTTATGTGATTCGTTGAATTGAATTACAAGACTTGTTTTAAAGAAAGGGTTTGATGCGATTTTTAACTCATTTAGACTATTCGTAATATATAGATTGATTATTATTCATATCATTCTATATAGAAATGTTAACGCTATACTATGCCAAGTAATTGGTATGGACGTGAAGGTAAGGTTTGTCTATGAACAAACAAAAGTATTTTTCATCGATTATTCGATGGGCACGCGAAGTTTGCCAAAAATATTAAACGTAAATCGTTTAATGAATGAGTGTTGATCAACATAGAGTACTATAAGTCGATCACCTAGAAGTGCTCGTAAGTTATACTGAATGAATGGCCTTAGTCTTGTGGACTCCTTTTCAAGTATGAAAACCGAAAGTTACTATTCATGGTCTATCGTATTTGCCGTAATTCCTAATCTATTCTATACTTTGGGAATTGATGTTATGAACTGTTAAAGTATTATTGATTCATGATACTTCATAACTATTGTTCAGTTATGTTGGAATTGTTATATAATTCATGAATGTGGTATTCTTGTTATCCTTGATTAAACTTGTTGAGCTGTCATGCTCACTTCTTGCGTGAATTATATAACTGCAGTTAAAGATGAACGTACTGTGAATGCCAAGAGAGATAAGGGCAAAGCTAAGATGGATGCTTAGGCATTGTGTAATAGTTTAGTAAGTTTGTATGTATTATACATTATGAACCATGAACGATGTAACCGGTTTATGAACCTGGGAAGGATTATAATTTGATTGTAATAAGAAGATAGTAATTACCTTCATTTTTTTGTATTTCAATGGAATGATTGTATGGATGTTAGTACAGTGGAGCACCATGTATCGGGTTGGAAGATACCCGAATTTGGGGGCGTCACAAAGATCACCACGTGATCATAGTGACTCGTAGTAACAGATGGGTTGTTAAATGATGAATGATTTATAGCTAGTGCTATGAATGAAAGGTACTATGAATTAGTACGGGAAGAAGAACTTAGATTGAGTTGTGAAGGATAGTATATGAATTAAAGAAAATTCACACTAAGTAAAGAGAGATTTAGGAGTTATAAAATTTCATTTGAGGACTCATATCAGCAGCTGAGTTGTATGATTCCTTGTATGGGCGGGGAAATTGTACGTGGTTTTAGAGCCACTTGGCTTCTTATGCGATATAGTTGTTAAGTTGAACAATTCTTTGTATGGACGGAGAATTGTTCTTGATGTAACAACCGCTTAGCTTCTTATATCGGTCAGAAGCTGAGTTGAACAATTTTCTGTATGGGCACGGAATTGTGTTTGGTTCTACAATCACTTAGCTTCTGGTAGCGATAATCATTTGGATTGGTCGCGCTATAAATATGTATATGGCGAGAAGGTGAATCTTTTCTCATGTATATACTTGATAGGTAGAGAACAATAAGGTAGGTGCGAGTTCTTGAAACTCATACTTATGGTAAGTTTGTGACTCATAATAATATGGTATGTTTTTGAACGTCTTCAGCGAATGTTTTGGATGTTCTTAAACTCATATTATTGTGGAAAGTTCCTGAACTCATAATGTGTGGAAAGTTGATGGACTGTACTAAGGTATAGGAATGTTAGACTGAAAATGAGTTGTTTTCAGTAGGCTTAGTATTGAAGGTGGTGGAGAAGATTAAGTATTGTCGCAGTAAGACAATAAAGGAAGATGAAGAAATAGGATATTCCAAGTCATCTAGCTCTGCTAGATTTCGAACTTTATTGAACTCGTGCTGATATGTACATTTTGAAAAGGAAAGAATTGGTTCAACTTTTGGAATCAATAGAATTTTTAAAAGAGCTATTCTTGGTATGTCTATGCTAATTACTTTGGCTAGACAAAAAAATTGATTTAAAATATTCAAAATGAATTTTATATCATCTGTGCATTCGATGCAAGGGTGGTAAAACGATGGAGTTGTTAATGCAATTGAACCTGGTGTTGGATGTGATCTTAGGATCAACAACCTGCTATGGTATGATGTATAATGACGAAGTCACAAACTGACGAAGTCCTCAACGTACTGTGAAAAGTACGGTATCATGACGTCATAAACCATTTTGATGTATTGCGAAAAGAATTTAAAGAAGTATTCGACGTCAATTGAGTTGACTAGTCGAAGGTTTCACGTTGATATCCAAATTATTGGTATGGTCTAACCTACTTGATTCGGCTAGACAAATGGTATGTCATCGAGCTTTCTTTGAGAACTTGTGCCAAACCAAATTGTTTTGGTGCGAAATCTAATGATTAAGTCTGAGGAGAACATGGAAGAGGTAGTTTACTTTCTTGGTGATTGTAAACTGACCGTTAAAGAAGGGCTTACAGCGAAATGCTGAATAACCTAGTAAGAGTTCATGGTCGATTTGACCCCTCAGCAAAAATATGAAACGTTTTAAGAGGAAATTTTATATTCCTCGTTATTCCTTCTGCTTCATAATTCTTGATAGGTTATGGGGGTTAGGAATGAGGGAAAGATAAGAACTCTGTTGAAGAGAAGTTGAGAAGAAAGGTAGGCTAAAATTTCGAGGAAGAAATTCTATGAAGAAGGGGTGAATGTGATGACCTGGGTAAGGGTGTGGTTTTAAGAAATTCCGAGGACGAAATTTTTATAAGGAGGGAAGAATGTGACGACCCGGAAATTCGGATCGTCCAGAATTTAGGTTTAAAGAATTAGTTATCAATAAAACTAATTTTTATTAATACTATCTGTGCTATGTGTTTATTAATCGTTCTAGAACCTAGGATGATTATTAATCGGGAGTATTCTGGCTACGAGCTAGATTGAGCGAATAAGAATTTTCAAGACGAAAATAGAAGCTTTCCGGGAATAAAATATTTTCGGGGAAAAAGAATAAATAGGCACTATTCATCCGTTTCTGCTTAGAGATTTATTTTGAAATTCTGAGAAGTTATAGATTACGTTTAATTTTGAGATGTGATGGAATATTTAATAATATTTCAATTATGGCAAAAACGAAATTTTTGCCTACGGACTCAAAACCTAAGGGTTAGGAAAAGTGAGTTCCGAGAATTTAATCATTACGTATAATAATTAGGGTTATTATGCGTAAGAGATATGAGTATGATACTAGTTATTATATGAATATAGTACGAAGATTATCACGGCGTATAATACGAATATCGTACGAACTATATACGAAGAAAATACGAGAATACGAGAAAGAGATGCGTATAATGCGATAAGTCTTAATGAACTTTGAGTTCATGGACTTTGTAGAATCTAATTGGACTTGAATTATGTCAAGCCCAACGCTTTGTTAAATCAAGCCCAAGATAGGCCCAATAAGAATTAGGGTTAAGGCCCAAACCAATTAAGAAACCGCGGATCAAACCGATGGGTAAACGGATGGGTAATAACTAATGGGGCAACCCATGGGGTGACCCATGGGGCAAGAGGGGCGGCCACTTGGCCACCAAGTAAACTTGGTGGCTAAGTCTTGGAGGAGGTGGGAATAGTAAGGAGGTGGGAGCGAAATGACTAAAATGCCCTTAGCTTTGATTTTCTATAAATAGGAAGCTCATTTGTTTATTTTGAGGATTTTGAAAATCCCACACTTGAGAGAGAGAGAGAGAAGTCGGATGAAGAGGGAGAAGGAAGAGCATGAGCATGAATGATCGGATCGAAAGTGTTCGTGAAATAGAAAAGCTTGAAAATCGCCGGCTTTGTCTAGCGGGAGAAAAATAAGAAGAAGAGGTAATCTAAAATCTAGTTTCTTCTAATATTTTCTTTAAGTTTAATATGTTTAAAACATAGCTTAATGAAGATAAGAAGTAGATAAGGTTAGAGATGAGTTCATATGGTTGAAATCATGAGAAAAGAAGAAATAAGAATTAGAAATTTAGTTAATAAATTTCTTAAGGAAGTATAAGATTCGTAATGAATTAGAACGATCCGAGTGGATTATATGAATAAGTAGGTGAAATAAGTAAGGAATAATGTTCTATAACATCAAATTCCAATAAAAAGTGAAATCATAATCCAAAATATTGATTAAAACGAAGAACGAACGAAGAACACGAAGAACACGCGAAGAACACGAAGAACGTTGTTGATGGACAAATTTAAAACCATCGTAGTTTAATTGTTGTTGATGGACAAGTTTAAAACCATCACGTATAAGTTTATGAGATCGCGAAGTAAGCATCTCAAAATTTATTTAACACTTAGAGAAATTTTCTAGGGTTAGGGCATGGCGCCACAAGACTGAGGTCATGCCTGAGAAGTGGTCTTGGCAGCCATGAATAGAAATTCAGGCATCAGAAACTCGCATGGCCATGCAAGAGAGAAAGAAGAAGGAGGGCGCCACAGCTAGTAGTGTTAGAAAATCCAGAGATGAGCTTTTAACTGCTCAGCTCTTGGGGGTAATGTAAGGGAAGATAAAGAATATAATTTTCAACTAATGTAACACTTAATCAAGTGATGTAAACCTTTATTAAAGGTTGAACATATAGATTAAACAAGATTAAATGACAAAGAATATAACGCGGGTTACGTAACCAATATTCGGGGACCGTAGTCGCGATGAATGGACTTGAGGGATTGCTATGGTTGTGATTCCTTAGAGGTTGAGCGACGAGGGTAATGAACCTGGGGTTCATGTAATGGATAACGAAAGTATTAAATAGTATATGAACTATCACGAAAGTCATAATGAATTAATGGTAATAAGATTAATGAAAGCCAAATGTGAGTCGATAAGAAATGGATTTAACGAACATTAAGTTTAATGGTTCGGATAAGATAAGAATATAAATCATCCAAGATGATGACCGTGAGTAAGACATCTCCGTATGTCATAAATCCGTAAATTGGTAAAGGAAGTTAGTCGCAACATATATTGCAAGAACGCAAACCCTAAGAAGTAAAGTTAAGTAAACCAATGCGTAAGTTCAATATATGACTAATTGGTGTTTATGTTTTCTCCTTATGTGTTATATAGGAATTGAATGAGCAGTTCAACGTATGTTGTAGCTGGGCGTAAGGCAAGTTTCCTAACTTCATTCATATTATATGAATGCTAGTTTCTTAAACTTCTCAGATGTTTTACTTGAGAAGTTTTGTCTATGTGCAAATGTGCGATATTTGTACAATGTGGTAGAACGTATGAGGCCTTGAGTTACAATTTGAACACTTCAGTGTTTTTATGATATGCATTGTTCTGTGATTGAGCTGTTCAATACAAGTATGTTCTGTTTATACATGAACCGTTATTGTTAAGTCTGTGCTAATGATTTTAGCCAGATAGGATGTGTATGAAAAAGGTAGAAGAATGAAAGTATTTCAAAGTGAAAATGACTGATGTTTTAAGATGATAGGAATCGAGACTATTCCTATTATTCAAGCTGCTTCATAACCTTTGTTCGGTTATAGAAGTTCTAAAGAAATGTTTTAAATTCTGAAGTTGTTTGTTCAACTATTATGACTTGCTGGGCAATTGAATGCTCACACTTGCTTTAAATGAAAAACAATTTTCAGCGGACAAGGTTAGAAGAACTTAAGGATTCCGTAAAGATCAAGCTGACGGTCTCCAGATGAATTATCATTCAGAGTGTGAAGGTAGCGAGAAGATCAAGTGAAGACTTGTAATTTAGAAAGATGAATTGAACTCTAGACTAGTTTAAGGAACTGTTATGTATCTTTGGTGGCGGATAAAAGTCACTCTTGTAAGATGAAATGAATAATGTATTTATTATTATTTGTAATGAAAAAAAGGTTATAAGTTTTCGGAACACCGGATTTGAGAGTGTATGTTGTTATATTTCGGTATATAATGATGTATGTTGGATGGAGGATGTACTCGTGACGTACAGAATTCGGGTGTGAAGATAGAATGGATTTCGGGGCGTTACATGGGTCCCTGGAGTCTTTAACTCTATCTCCATCATTTGTAAGTCATACAAAATGGGCCTTTGCGTTGACAATATCGCACTTGTACCCGCATATGATCTTCTACTCAATGTGTCAGCTACTACGTTCGCTTTTCCAGGATGGTATTGAATGGTATGATCGTCTTCTTCATAGTCAAGGATAATGAAGTCCACTGGAAATATAAATGTATCCACCTTTACCAATATATCTTCAATAATTACCCTCGGATAAGTAATTGATCTATTCGCACGCTGTAAGGATATGTTTGTTGGTTTCAGTGACAACAAACCCAACTCAGTGTACACTGATAATGGCATGAGATTCACACTCGTACTCAAATCACACAAAAATTTATTGAAGGACATACTTCCAATAGTGAAAGTAATGGTGAAGCTACCCGGATCCTTTAACTTTGGAGGCAACTTCGTCTGCATACCACACTACAATCCTCCGTCAATACAACAGTCTTATAATCTTCCAATTTTTTCTTCCTTGATAAAATACCCTTCATAAAATTTGCATAACTCGGCATCTGTTCTAGGGCGTCTGCCAACAGAATGCTTATCTGTAGCTTTTTGAAGATTTCCAAGAACTTAGAGAATTGCTTGTCTAAATTTTACTTTTGAACCCTTTGTTGAAATAGTTGTGGAGGATAGACAACCGGTACAACATCTGCATGTTCCTTAGCCACTTTTCCTTCTTCACCCTTTTTTCTCTTCAACTACTCTTTCTTCACTTTCCTTAACATCTTTCTTTGGTGAATTTTCTGCACTTTGCCCCTCTAGATGTTTTCCGCTGCATAATGTGATAGCTTGACACTGCTCATGATTTCCCCTAGGGTTCTTTTCAATGTCACTCGACAAAGACCCTTGAGGTCTATTATTTAAGGCCATCGCAAGATATTCCATTTGATTTTCCAGATTTTTAATTGCAGTTGCCTGAGTTTTCATTGCCGCTTCATTGCTGGATATATACTTCAAAAGTAGCTCCTCCAAATATGACTTTTTCTCATATTATGGAGCTTGTTGCTGATTCTGATTGTTGCTCCACGAAAAGTTTGGGTGATTCCTTTCCCCCGGATTGTAGGTATTCTCATATGGGTTAGGAGGTCGATTATAGCTACCTCTAAACTAAACTGCTGCCAAATTTATAGCACTCTAATCTGTCGGATGTTCCATCGCACACAATTCACACACATAAGCTGTGACAAACAAGATTTTATAATTTAATTTTTATATTTATTAAATTAAATGAATATTTTTTGATGATTTAATTATTAGATTAAATAATTAATTGATAAAGTTGTGGTAGATTAATTTAATTATATGGGTTATATTTATTAAATTAATGTGGAGAATTTTATTATTCAAGTATGTAATTATGTGAGCTTATTGAATTAAAAGAAATATTTAATAAGCCTAATATTATTTTAATTAATTTAATAATTAATTAGAGAATTAATATTTTGACATAATTAATAAATGAGAAATTTAATTATGTGACTATGTGAATTAATGAGGAATTATTATATTTTATTTAAAATAAATTAAATAAGATCATTGATTTATTGTATAAATGGGTGTGACATTATTAAACTATAGTATAAGAAATTTATCAAATTAAATGGGATTAAGTTTTTAAGAATAGGCAAACGGAGCCTTAGGGAAGTTGGGAGCAGTTAACTCATGATTGGGTTAATCGACCACCACAATCAAGTCTATTAAACTTTATTATATAATGCTTTCTTTCTTTTAGTTTGCTAAATCTGGAAAAAGGAAAACCAGAGAGAAATTGAGAAATTATTGAGAGAAATTGTGAGTTGGGTGATTGAAGAAGCATATGAGAAAGGTTTCTCTTCTAACCTACACTCTATACTTTGGGTAATCTCTTCAACCCAATTTCTATTTTTATGTTATTAAAGTTTTCATGAAAATGGCTTTCAAGTTTCTGTTAAAATCTTTGTAGTTGAAAAGAGTAACGATTATGTGAATATACGTGATAATATGTCATCACAACATGTGTTACTATATATTGTATGGTTCCATAACATCAGTTTTATAAAAAAAAATATGTCGTATATGGTTTCTTCAAAATTATAGAGTATAGAAATATGGCCATATGGCCCTTACACGCAAATTCAATGCTTTAATCATACGTTGTATCAAAAATTTACACTTGTGTATGCTTATGTATGTTGAAACAAACAAAACAGAATTTAAACGGATGAATTTGGTGAATTAACAAATCTGTAATGTTAAAATTCATATTTTTCTTCAAAAACTTTACAAAATATGAAAAACAATGAAAATAAATGTTGTAATTAGTGTAATTACGTGAATTAAAGTGTTAGAATCATGTTAAAGGCTTATGTGATGTTTTTGGGAAGTCTATATTTCATGGGTAGCATTAAAATTGATTGTGTTAGTTTAATTTGGAATTCTTGAGATGTTCTATGTGTTCTTCGCGAATCAAGAATGGTTCAAGGTACATGCCAGCAGCCGCCTCAAAGAAAAACGAATAGGCGCACTCGCTATGCGTGAAGCGACCTATTCCACGCCGTAAAGCGCGCCCGTGCCACTTTAGAGAACAAATGTAAGCGCCTGCTGCCCTCGAAAACAAAAGGTAGTCGCCGCGCTCTACTTGCGTAACTCTCGTAAATTTTCTAAGTGTTCAAGTTTTGAAAATGTGTTTTTAAAACCTAATGTAATGAACATGAAGACATGTCAAGCATATAATAATATGTTAACTAACTTACGTTGTGTGATCAATTAATAAGACTTAAAAGTCCTATAACATATTCAAAGACCAATGTTGGGATTCGCTAGGTATATCGAACTATTAATTAATGGGTATTGTGAATATATTGATATGTAGGATTTAATAAAGAACGTGAATTAATCGTAGCTTGTGCAAGAGGCAAGTTTCTAAACCTTACTTTTATATTGAACAAATATTCTATTTCTAAATTATTGTTGTTAAGCCAGTTCCTTAAATTCTAAATTACTCATTGATCAAGTTTTGAAATTGTATTTGATATCGAGTAAGCTCTTGTTCTTAATTGTTCAAGTTCAAGACTTCATATTAGATGTTATAATTCTTTTAAATCATGAATTCAGTCATACAATACTTATTCGATTGTATACTTTTGTTGAATTTTTTTTAATTGAATATCAATTATTGTTGAACCATTTAAGACTAGCGAACCCTTATTGATTCGACTAGTCCATAGTTGATGAACGTTCTAAATTTCAGAACCCTTGTTGAATTTATCAAAACCAAACTTCCTTTGGTGCAGACTCTAATGTCAAACTGAGATGAACAACCCTATATAGGGGATTATTTATGCTTTAGCGTTAAGATATTGTGCACAGTATGGTATTAAGGGCTGATCCCCCTAAGTACGAGTAGAAGAGTCTATAGTCTTGTGACTGTTAAAGGTTTCAAGTTTAAATACTTGGAAACCTAGGACATAGTTCAAGGTCTTATGACCCTCAGAAGTTCTTTTGATTCTTGTTATTCATTCTTGATTCAAAAGTTGAGTTTCTTATCCCAGAAGTCTTTGATTCACTCACATGTTATTATATTGTTGTTTCATTATTTTACTTGTGGGAAATCGTGCTCACTCTTACGTAATAATAACATTGCAGTTAAGAACGAAAGGTCTGACGAGCCTTCTTCTAGCAAAGGCAAGGGCAAGATTAACAAGTGATGAAGACTTATTGTCATTATGATTATGTATTTATGTTTCAGACTTATGTTAATGTTGTGTAAGACTATTAATTGTTTATGTTTCCGCAGTTGAGATTTAAGGTTAGTATGACCTGGGATTTATGTAATTATTTTAGATGATGTAACTGCTTAAGGAGAGGATTTATTTATGTCTATTTATGCTTTCATTTATTACGGGTAGATAGACATTTGATGGTTGTATAGTGAACACCAAATAATGTGGGAATTGAAGTACCCGGATTTGGGGGTGTCACATAAGCTACCTGCTAAACCTGTACTCTCGCGAGGGCATCCATTTTCTTCTATAGCGTAGAAATCTGAGTTGCTAAGGCCGTAACTCCATCAACTTCTAACACTCCAGCTGCCTTAGGTTGAGTCATCCTTGCCGTTGGCCACTAGTAATTATTAGCTGCCATAGTCTCAATCAAGTTATAAGCTTCCTCAAATCTCTTAGCCATAAATGCTCCTCCCGACGCTGCATCTATGCCAGTCCAAAGATTAATGTTCAACCCATTATATAAGGTGTTCATCTGTAACCATTTGGGCAATCTGAGATGTGGACACTTCCTCAACAACTCTTTATATCTTTCCCAAGCTTTATACAGTGACTCTCCATGCTGTTGTTCAAACGTCGTAATCTCATTCCTCATCTTCGTTGTCTTCGCTAGAGGGAAGAATTTTGCTAGGAACTATTCAGCTAGGTCATCCCAAGTAGTAATTGATCCTGATGGTAGTGAATGTAACCAACTCTTTACCATATCTCGCAATATGAATGGGAACAAATGAAGTCTCACTGCATCATCAGATACCCCCATTGTATTTGAAGATATCACATATCTCCAGAAAGCTCACAAGATGCTTGTTTAAATCATCATTAGCCAATCACCCAAACTACACCAAATTTTGAATCATCTAAATTGTACCATGATTTATCTCAAAGTTGTTAGCAGTAATCGCAAGCCTGGTAATGCTCGACTGAATTTCGATTACCCTTGGTGTGGCATAATCCCTCAGTGCTTTCTGATCTTCCGCAACCATTGTTTCTTGCTTTTCGAAGTTCTCTCTAGTCTCTTTTATCCAATTACTTAACTGCTGAAACCTTCTTTCGATATCGTCCTCGTAAGGTAGTAAGTCTGGCTTCTTTGACCGAGTTTGCATGCATTAATCAAGAGAACCTGAAACAAGAAATAAAACAAAAAGAAAAAGAAAAAGAAAAATGTTTAACTAAAACTAGCATAATTAAATTGATATTGAAAGTAATAAATTCAATTACTAGTCCCCGACAACGGCGTTAAAAACTTGTTGGGTGTAATCTAATTATGCGCAACACGTAAGTATACGTGATCACTAAGTAATATAATGATAAGTAAAGTATCGTTCTGTTGTGTAAAATCTAAATTACGCACTGCACGCAAGTATACGTAATCAATAAGTAATATAATGATAGGTCAAGTATCGTTCCCACAGAGACGAGTATTAATTTTAATCTAACAATTACCAGCTTTGTATTATTTTAATTTTATTAAACTATTCGAATTAATGATTTAAAATAATGAAATACTAATAAACTAGAAATCAAAATAAATTAACACAACTAATTACCGCAAATTCTAATCAGATAATGGAGAATTAAGCCTACAACTTCACTTTAAGCTTCACTCAGATTATCACACTTCTTTTCAATTCAATTAACTATCCCAGTTCATTAATCAAGAACACTAAAGTAGAATTAACCATCTCTCAATGCACTAATACCTTATTAACTTAAATCCACAATTGATAAAATTAAGTCAAACACCCTAATTAACTAATTCATTATATCTCTATGTGAATTACAATTAAAGAAGGTTTAAATTCCAAGTTCTTACACGATTACATGCGATGTTAGTTATATCTATATCCTAAATATACATCAAGAATTCCATCTAAACACAGCAATCATGAACACATGCTATTATGATTAAGTCTATATTCATATCTCTTCTCTCGAATCCATACAAATCCACAAAGAATTGGTGATCAAACAATTCATAAATTAAGCACAAATCCCAATAGATGAACTGAAAATATAGCTTTATTGAACTGAATTCAAAGTATGATAATCATCGTTCCAAATTAAAGATCCATTGCAAGCTTAATTAGAAATTTAGTTCATAACTAATGAATTAAAAACCAAATATATTAAAGAATACATAATCCCAATTACAGAAAGTGAAATAAAGAAAACGAATAGTAATAAACCACCCTTCTTTGCTCTCAGCTTTGAAATCTTCGTGATCTTGCTTCATTGTTCTGCTCCTCCAAAATCTTCTCTGAAATTAGGGTGCAAAAGTTTGCAATTGATGATTGTCTGATTCAATTCAGTATTCCTTGGCATAAGTCACTATGACAACCCGAATTTTTGAAAATTATTAAAATAAGAATTTAATAAATAAAATTCTTATTATGATATGAGAGAGTAATTTATGTTACATATAAATGTATATGTTAATATGTTATGATTGTGAGATCGTAAATAATTAAAATATTTATCAAGTAAAATAAGTATTTTAGTTGAAATATTTATGGATTAAAATAAATATTCAATGGAAATTATTATGGAATAATTTATTTAACTATGCCGATATTAAATAAATTGATGATAAATAATTTTATAATTTGTGCATATTTATTACGTTAATGTGTTTGGTGATTTTCTAATTTAATTAATTAATTAGATTAGAGGATTAATGATTGTTAAATAAAATTATAATTATATTGGCTAAATAGAAAATATAATTTTATTAGTAAGGTTTAATTGATTTATTAATGAATTGAGATTAATTCAATTCAAATAGTTAATGGGTGTGACAAGGTATCATATGATAAGAAGGATCGTAAAAAAATTTAATTAAAAATGATATTTTGGGTGCTAGCCAAACATGGCCTAGTGACCCTTTGTTATTGTGTTGATAGGCCATAATGTATACGCATTATGTTTATATCAGTTATATGAAGGTTACGTGTTTTGTTCCTAAAGCCTAAGTGTGACGCCCCCAAAAAAGTCAATTCCATCCAACCCATTCTCGAAATGCCAAATACATGGTACGTAAATAACTACAACTTTATTATTACAACATATAAATCGTGAGTTTAAATACGAGATATTGCCATCTAGACAATATCCACACGCAAATAAATCCCATCATAATTATTGATACATTATTTTACAAAATGGTGAGGACTACTAAACAACTCTCTCTAGAACCTTCATTCCATACCCCACTAGTACTGCTACATTCTCGCCTCCTCGAGAAGAAAAATGGAACAAAAAGGAAAAGGGTGAGCTCAACTAGCCCAAGAAAGAATATTATGACTAAGATAATATACAACAAATTATCGTTAGTCTTCAACAGGAAAAATCTAATAGAATACAATAGACAACAGCTTTTAAATCAACAATCGCAGCTGAAAACAACAATTCATTAGAAGAGTTAAGTAGAGAATGCAAACTACTATCTTCTATATATGAATTTAAAAGTTCATCGTCGATATTTTATCCCCTCAGAACATCAATCAATATATATCCGAATCAAATATTCATCGTTGCACTACACAGGCCAAAGATATTCATCACCGGTCATGTTCATCTAAACACTGCTCATCTTTGCACCACGCCCAAAGATATTAATCACCGGTCATGTTCATCTCAACACTGCTCATCTTTGCACCACGCCCAAAGAAATTCATCAAGAAATCATTCATCTTTGCACTACAAAAGCAAAGATATTCAAAGAATATCGAGATTTAAGACCGAGGATGATGAAAAATATTTTAAAGGAAACGAATCCAAAGGACCACCAAAAGAACAATATTAAGGATTCAGTATTTTAAACAATCCAAGTTCAAAAATACTTCATAAGTAATCGAGTGGAGTAAAATTCAAGAATGATCAAAATATGGATACAATCAAAACTAGTATCCACAATAGATATTTTAGATTTAAAAGGAAAATTTTATTTTTCAATGAATAAAGGCCGTATTCGTGAATAGTGTCAGATATCGTGAATAAAGTGCCGATCACGTGAATAGTAACTCAACACTAAAAGATAGAAATTTCACAAAAAACATCATCACGCTTAAGTGAATAAGTACTGTGAATAGTAACTTCGTGAATAGTAACTCATAAATAGTAACTCGTGAATAAGAACTCATGAATAAGTAACCCCATATGAAAAAGTTCCAAATTTGATAAAATTTCCAACCAATATTTTAAGATAATGATATTGAAGAAATAATATCATTTTCGAATAAAATAACATCCCTTACTTGAAAGACAAGATTTCTAGTTGAAACACCTGGATATAAAGCATGACTTGAACTTGCAATCAGTATAGCAATACTTAAAGTATACTCAAAATACTCACAAGAATACGCCGATAATATAGAGAGAAAAACTTGAGCCGTGTGATTTTCAATTCTAACCTAAGCACCCTATTTATAGGAAAATGCTTAGAACACCAAAGTAGAAAATTTAATATAATAATATTATTTATACAAATATTATACGCACCATTTGAAATCTGAATTTCAGCTCTCAACATATTTATATCACATGTTAAATGAGTCCTAACAATGTAAAAAACGTTTTTGTTAATTAAAACAATTAAAACTTCCAAAAATCAATTATTTCATAGCTTCGGAACTTCAATAATTCATAATAAATAGCATTTTTGTCAGAAAATTCAAATCTCGCGACTTTTTATAGGAAATTCAATTCTCTACAACTTTACAGAAGAAAATATTTCCAAATTCCAAACAAAAATTGACAAAAATCCACAAACGGGCGATTTTACAGGCTATAATCAAATTTCAGTCAATAAATAGGGTCCACCGACATGTTTAACATGTTTTAAACATTTATTGTAACAAAAATACTCTTCCTCCTTGTATACTCATATATCCCACATTCATTGTAAAAATATCACCATTATTATATTATTAAAATATAATAATATATTTAAATGATTTATTTTATCGTAAAAAGATAAAATATTAATTTTCAACAATTGTCACATTAAAATTTTTCTCTATCTATATCCACATAAAATCAATATTTTCTCATCATATAAATCAATAATTAATTATTCACAAATAATATTATCAATCACAATATTGACAACCAAGCGGTTCCTGGAAAGAGGGGCTTTCCAATAAGAATTTCTCCTCATCAAGCATACAATTAGGTGACCAAACCTCTTCTTAGATGTAACTTTCTAGACATTGCCAATAATGTTATCTAATAATATTATTTAGATAATATGAATTATTGATTCGATAATGAAAATAACTTTATGTAATGACAATTATTGAAACAACAAAGAATATAAAATATCAACGCAAAGAATTATTAAATCAATAAAATAAAATACCGAATAAAGAATTATCAGTAACCATTATCGAGTAGTGCCTTCTTACGTAAGAATCAATAATTGGTGCAATACTGCAAAGCTACTCGCTCAACAACGCGTATTAAGTGTTTTAACCAATAAGTATTCCAATAGTATTAGCGGTAATAACTACGCCGTTATTTATAAACAACTTATATTTGTCATTTTCTTCATCCAATCGCTTTCAGTTATGGGGCCCATAAAAGATATGGCAACGTCATTATGAATATTCCCCGACAAAGACAAATATTCCACGACACAAACGAATATTCCCAAACAATAATGAATATTTTATAACCACTTGCTTATTCGAAATATTTGCGTATTTTACCCATAACTATCCACATTAATCAAATCAACCCTTACTATTTCAAAATAATAAATAAAGGAAATTCCTTTTTATTTAAAATTTCGGGGTCTTACACTAAGGCTAAAGCTAGAAGAGAAAATACAGAGGAAGAGAGAACTCTAGAGAGGAATTGGGAGGCAATTGGAAGAGAAATCCTTGAAAACAAGCAGGAAGTAGCAATTCTCTAACATCTCCTAACAAAGCTAAACAAGAATTAAGAGGTAAATAACCTAGTTTCTTCTTAGTTTGGGTGTTCTTGAGTTATCCTTTAAATTTGAAAATTTAGTTGGATGAATTGCTAAATATGTTATATATATATATATATATATATGTGTGTGTGTGTGTGTGTGTGTTGTTAGATGTTTATAATCGTTTAGTTGTTATCTAGAAATGATTTTCAGAAATCAAATCCATGAAAACATGATTTAGAATGAAGAAATTGAGTTTTATTGATATATATACATTAGGGGTTGTTTTGGAATCAAAATTTATGATGAAGTCATGATATAATATTAAATTGATGATAGATGTTGTTCGTATGTTGAATTACGAAAAATAACGAAAAATTGAATGAATCGAAATGGTTGAGAAACGAATTCATAGTGAACGAATTCGCTAAATTTTCAAAACATGAACAATTAGAATGAACATGAGTTGTAAATTCATATTAAGGTTAGTTAATGTTTATGTTAGTTGATGGGTATTTGGTATGTTGTAGTTTTATGAGTTACAAACCTATAGAATCGAAAAAGGACTGAATTGGATGAGTATAACTCATGTTATGATCATTGGAAGGAGTAAGGGTTTGTGTAATCGCAAAGAGTAGAGCCTGAGGGCCTGTTTTGCGACTTGGGGTGCAGCTGCGCTGCCCTCAAGGACAATTGGGGCAACAAGGCCGCATCGTAAAAAGCTTGGACCGCTTCCGACTCTTTGCGAGAAAGTAAGCATAACGTTTTCATACGAACTCCGATTGAGGTGATTCAAGATGATTCAGAATGAGGACGAATAGACCTACAAATTTGTGCTTTACATTTTTCAATTTGAGGTCCTTAGAAAGGGTCAAAATAGTCATCGTTGTGATTGTTACGTATTTGGAGGCAATCGGAGAGCGTCGAGCGAGCACATATGCAAGTATAGCGCTCCCGACGATGGAATATGTTATTCTAAGTGATGTAACATGAAAATGCATGATATTATACATGAAATATAAGATTTCCTTGCTCATAATAGAAATCATTAACATGACTTAGTATGTGTTTTGAAAAGAATCTTAGACGTTTTGAAAACATTATTCATGAGCATTGTGTTGTCTAAACTTCTAAACTTGTAGGATGACATAATAGTAACTTTTGGGTCTTTAAACATGGCCTATATGTGCAAACATGATAAGAATTTTATGCCTTTAGACATGATGGGTACGTGCACACTATTAGATATACATAATATGAACTATACTTGTCTTAAAGTAAGATTTCAAGTCATAAACCGTGCTAGTCATATGATTACATGTAAGCATGTATATTAAAATTTGTTTAACCTCGTTGGTTGTCATATAGTTAGGACCTTGTTGTATGAACTTACTTAGCCGTGAAATAAATAACAATAAAGCTATAAAGTGTAAAACAACTTAAGGTAAATACAAGAGGCACCAAACTTGGGCTAAGACCTCATAACATGTGGGTAAGATACGTGTTATGAGCTTATACATGCTAAGAACCAAGATGAAACCGTAAAATACTCAACTTTGTTCCGCTGTGGATGGCACAACCTGCGCCCATCCTGTGCCTAATTCTAAGCAAGAAATTGCCACGAGCAATGATGCCTGATTTTTTAACTTTGATCTGAACCTTAAAGTATATGTGTAATGATTGTCTAAAGCTATAATACTTAACATAGATGATGTTTAAGCATGAGATCATGTAATGGTTATATAAAACACAGAGTTGTTAAATTTTATTAAAGTTTGTAAAATGGAAGAACGATGTAGATCGCGTATCTATGAACTTTAAATATGTGTCGAACACATATCGAGTCAAGTGTGTGAAAGATATATATGAATGTTGATGTAAGTATGAGTTGTTAAGGTATACCTATATATACTTAGCTATTCTAAGTGCATGATGAGAAATTGAAATGTAGGTTTTACAAACCTAGTTAGGAAATAATGTAACGTTACTATTATATTAAGAATGTATGAAATATATGACTAATGGATGTGAATCCATGATTATGTAACTGTGTAGGAATACACGATGTGCGACATGATCTGCTAAGCGGTTAAGTCGTAGTTCATAAACTACTTAATCGTGCAAGTCTTTCGATTCTACTTGCTTTATGAACTTGGTGATTAACTGTTTTAAATCTTTATTTCAAAGAGCATGATGTGTTATATATATGTTGAATGTATGAAATGTTAAAGTCAACTTATGACTACGTTGATTGAGTAAAGCATGTTGATTGAGTAAGGAACTCAATCTTTATACTTGTTAAATGAAATGTAACATGTATGTTATGTTAGTCTAATGTTATGAGATATATGTTGAGCATGTTACTATGTGCTACGTGATGCATGAAAACTGTTAGATTTTTCTGGGCTGTCGAGCTCAACCTTGCAAATAACCATTTTTGCAGGTTAAGGATTGAATGTAATAACTCGAGATTTTCTATATAAAATAAATAAGAAATTTTGCGTATAAATTTTTTTTTTATTTAATGACGAGACTAAGTGTCAAGTAAAGTGAACGATAAATGCGAATACATTTATTACTTGAAAAATTAGAAATAATTTTGGAATTATTAATTACCACAAATTATATGATAATAAATTTCACGTAGTTTAAATGTTTTTATTAATTATTTTCCATGAAAACATGATTGGAAATAATATATGAAGTGATAATTAGATTTATATAATAAATATTTTATTATATGAATTGTTCGTAATATTTAAGTTAATTATTTTAACTTGATTATTGATGCATGTATACGAAGAATAAGTCGTACATGAGATCCAAACCCTGGATTGGGATTGTGATCAAGAGATGAGAATAATAATATTATATTATTTATATAATGATTTTACAGTACCATAATTATGTACTGGGTATGTGCAGACAGATAATATTGAGCAATGACGGTCAATTAGGTCATAGCATATTACCGTGCTGTGAAACCCTAATTATTAAACTCAGTTATGGGATATTTCTGAGTAGTGACTGTGTATATGAAGTTACTGTGAATAAGAATATCGGTAATTAGAAGAAACCCTAATTACTGTTGTACGTCGATAATTAGGACAAACCCTAATTATTATAACCCTAATCGGTTAAAATTAGAAACTCTAACGACTGTGTTAGTAACATACACAGATAATTAAAGAACCACTAATGGTCAATTAGAAACCCTAATTGATGACGTTGAGAAACCCTAATTTTAATTACCGGGTTTAATTTCGATGTTATTGTATAAGTGTTTTAATTTATCAAAGGATAGAAGTTAATTGGTAAATTATAAGAATTAAATCTAGTGATTAAATATTACATTTAATTGCCTTGTACAAGATTGCCCATACACTCTTAAACAACGCCCAACCATCACCCATAACAAATCGTAAGCAAGAATCAAGAATTTTTGGCAAAAGGGTATAAGAACACTAAACCTAGAAATCCTTTGATTCGATGTTATTTGATACAATTGATTGTTTAAAGTTGTGTAATAGAATGTTAATTGATGATATGGGTTGATAAATCAAAGACCCATAACATCAAAGTGCACTAATTTGAAGATTTAAGCAAGTTGGAAAAAGCGAATTTCTTATTTTTTTTCACCAAATGTCGAGGCCATAACTCTTTGCTCGATCATGAGTTTTGTTATTCAAAAGTTGTTATGTGTAGCCTGATATGTGGTCTTTAATCTGCAAAAAGAATCAAGTCCATATCATGTATAGCTTAGCGATTATAGATGGTCAAACATGGTTGAATCGATCATGATAAACTGCTTTTTAAGGCGATTGTAATGGGGGCATTCTCGCCCACTTTTTGTGCTTTAAAAGGTCTGGACTTTTGATATGTTGTAGTGCACTGAGTTAGGAAGCCATAGGCTTTTGGAATGACCTCATTCCGACCTCGGATGAGGGAATTACGGTGATTGGAAGGAAATGTGTCAAAACTGAAAGTAAGCAGCGGGATGTGCTATTCGGGACACTGTTTCGATCAGTTAATGTTTTCAAAACCTTCTGGGCTTTTGGTATGTTATAGTACACCGAATAAGTTTATAGACTCAAACGGACTAAATCCGATATCGGAGGAGAGAGTTATGACATTTCAAAGTAGTAGTGTCAAAACTTCCCAACAAGTGCGGTGCAGTCCATTTGAACGGAATTTCTGGACTGATGTGTTTGGAATTTAGAAATGGTCAAAGAATAAAAGTTGTAGCCCCAGAAGTTAGCTTCGCGTGGGCTCAAGAATCGCTCAAAAATATTTTAAAATGAAAGAGTTATGACTGTTTTAGCGGAAGAGGGTAAAGCTGAAACGAGATTGAAAACTGTTATGAACATCCACTTTTGACTCACTGTTTGGGCTACCTAATGAAACCGAATTGGGTAATTCGTATTTTTTAAAAATATTCTTACATACCATGTATAACATATCCAAAAATCAGATTAATCGGAGTTATGAACAATGCGTTAGAAAATCGCAAAGTGAGCTATTGAAAAATTAGTATAAACCAAGTCCCACATCGACTAAGTTGAGAACTTCACCATTTTCTAAACCTATAAATAGAAGGGCTTGGCCTTTGTTTCATTCACCAACAATAAGGCCTCCAATTTTTTTGAGAAAGACTTTGTTGTGGGAGAACTTTTTATAAAGATCTCCTTAGTTAAATTTTAGCTGGAAGTCATGATTCAGGTTGTGGAATTCAGTATTTAGGGTATGTTTCTTATTTAATTTTTGTAATGTTATTATTTTTAATTGTTAGTTAAAGTTTGAATTTTTGAAGTTTAGTTAGTGTTGTTAATAAACTAGTTAGTTTACTATGTTTATTTTGGCTTAGAATTGGTTATGTAAATGAGTTATTTGTGATGACTTTTAATATTTTGTGATGAATTTCATTAATTAATTATTATTAATGATATTAAAGTTATTTAATGATTATATTAAATAATTTAGTTTAAAAATGATTTTAATATTATAAAAATCATTTTAAATGAAAATAAGGTATTTAAAATATTTTAAGTTATAAAATATAACTTTTAATATTTAAATGATAATTTCATTAATAATTAAATATTAATGATATTAAGATAATATTAATGATATTTAGTTTATTTAATGATTAATATTAAATAAATAGTTTAAAAATGGTTTTACTTATTTAAAAAACCATTTAAAGAGGATATTAAGGATTTAAAATATTTTAAGTTATAATTAATGACTTTTTAATATTTGATAAATAGTACATTAATATTTAAATATTAATGGTAATTATTTGGGTAATATAAATGTTTTAAAATAGTTTGAGTTATTATAAATAACTTTTATATTTTAAGCAATGGTTTCATTAATAGTTTAGTATTAATTAAACTATTAATAATAATGGAATTGTTTAATGTTTAAATCATTTAATTATGATTCCGATATTTGAAAGTTATAATTTACCAAACTAGTTTGACTTGAGAACCGATTATGAAGTTCGAATTTGAAGAAGAACACCTATAGTAACAGCTTATATCACTATAGGCCCTTTAGTGATGATTTGAATTATTTTAAATTTTTCAATTTCTCGAAATTACGAAAATGATTAAAAATAAGATGTCCGATATTTACGTATGTTGAGGTATAGAATAAGAGTCTTAGACTCAAGATTTACCCGATAAAGTCGGGCTTCAGACGCGACAAATGTCGAACCTTTATAAAGAAAGAAAAGACTACCAGAAGAGCATGGATGAGATATTTGAAAAATGTATAAAAATATTTCAAGTATAGAATAGAACTAAAAGTATGATCACTTTGATTATGTGATTAGACTATGTGTCTTGTCGTAATAGAAAGGCTATATGTTAAGATATATTGTTCTAATCGAACGAATGATCCGATTATTGATAGGTTGTGATAAAGAGATAAAACCTAAGTTGAGATTTGTAATCGCCGAATCGTGCAAGTATCCTACCTTTGCATTTTCTTTATGCAATGGACATGAGTAAGAAGTTTCGTAATTATTCTATTCCCATCGCATGCATTATGCACGCTTTGGTCTATCAACATGTTAGCTCTCATATATATTATGTTAAGTTGATTTCTAAATGGTTATACAAGTGTCCCCACTTGGATAACCATGGCATTTATTCACATGTTGATATACCTCTCAATTACCCGTATACATATATGTTGAATTACATATTATTGTTGAGCAAGATTAAAACCTTCTGGTTTGGAACCCGTGCATGTATGAACATCCCTATATGGAAGATTTTTTTTCATGGCGATAGAGTGAGCGATGAATTTCGCTCAAGTTATGTGGTATTGATCATACAGGTACAACGGGGTCGATCACCCTCGTGTCTGTAAGGCTAGAGCGGTTTATGGATGGATTTCGCCAAACCTTTTCGAAAATGAAAAGAATGTTCATAGTATGATTCTTAAACCCTATTCATGGGTAGAGCTGAGCCAAATTTAAATAATTTGGAAGAGATTTGTTATGTGAATTTTTTATCAAGATGATTACTTCACAACTTTCGATTCGCTGTAGAAGTGTTATGTAAAGAGAATACTTATATTCTTTCAAATTATATATATAATTGCTATTACTTGTCGGCACTCAAATGCTCATCCTTGCTTAAATTAAATGTTTTCAAGTTATGTATGAGCAACTCAAGGCTCGTGTACCTAAAGGAAAAGGAAAAGGCGATCGAATAAGTGTGTATCATGAGTTAATGGTTATAGTTGTATTGGTATCTATTCAAGTATTATAAGGAATGTATTTGAAGGTCACGTACCTGGGGAAGTAAACTTTGATGTATGTAAATTAAGTTCGAATGTATTATTATTTTAGTATTATTCAGCTTAAAGAAATGGTATCGTGGAGAACCGAGTTCGGGTTTCAAGTACCTGGATTTGGGGTCGTCACAGGTTGGTATCAAAGCTGTTGGTTATGAAGCTTAGGTAGGAATACCTGAGACTAATAACCGCAATGATTAGGATAAATATTAACTCATATAGAGTTAGTTGGTCGATAAGATTCAAAGATGAATCTCGGCGAGTGTAAAGACATAGAGTTCCCTAACTCTGATTATAAAGTTAAATAGTAGTGGGGAATAGATTGAGTCTAAAAGACTGAAAGTGCAGTTATGAGAGATCGTAAAATAAAACGATCAAGATATAGAACTAAATCGTAATATATATACGATGAGATCACCCTGTGATCCGATAAGGCTATAATGACAAATGTAAGGAATCAATCGATGATTGGAAAGTTTACTGACAAGATTGTCACGTGTATGAATTGTACTATCAATTGGGTACAGATCTAGAAGAGAATTATAAATACGAATAAATTGTATGGAGAATGGGGTTAGTGTTAGATGGGGATTCAATTGAGGACTCATGCGCCGGCAAATGAGTTGTATGATTCTTCGTATGGGAGCCGAATTGTACTTGGTGTAAAAACCACTTAGTTTCGCACCGATAATCATTGAAATGTCTGTGGTCGCGCCATTTGTTATATGCACATTAAGAGGATGACTCCATTCTCGTGTGTATAACGTAGATAGGTCATAGATAGAGAATATAAGATTAAGTTCGAAGTTCTTAAAACTCATACCTATGAGACATTCTTGACTCATAATTATATGAAATATTTATGAACCCCAAATGAATGGACGCCAAAGGTCCGACTAGGATAAGTTCTTAAACTCATATGATTGTGGCAATTTATGAACTCATAAGTGTGGTTTGATGAACTGGGTATAGTTTTGTGTGAATGGAGTGTTATGGATTACGAGAATGATAGATTGTTAAGTAAATGATTTTTAGTGAAGGTGTTAGGTTTTCCTAAACTCCTAGCTATGCTAAACTTCAAAATTTTTGACATCAAGCTAAATCGCATCTATGTGCTTTTGAAAACAAAATGTAGACTCGTAATCATTTTTGAAACGGTTTAAAGTACTGGCCTATGCTACTTATTTTGGCTAGACGCAAATGATTTGAAATATCAAAATTTGTTTTTAATTATCACTCATGTACCATGTAACTCAAAAGCAGAGATGATAAAATGTGATGGAGTTGTAAATACAGAATACTTAGTGTGAATTTGACTCAAGTCGTCGTTCCACTATTGTAGATGATGTGTTATGACAAAGTCATACAATGACTGCATCCTCAACGGATTGTTAATACAAAGACGCAAGATCATGACGTCATTCTCTAAAAATGTTTTCAAAAAGTTTAATTTGCCAACGAGGTTTGGCTACATCTAAATAATTCGATTGAATTGAATTATTGATATGAGTCTATGCTATTTGAATCAGTTAGACTAATGTTTATGAAAACTCTAAGTGTTCATTGAAAGAAATTTCCCGAACCAAATTGTTTTGGTGCGGAATCCTATGATAAGACTGAGGTGAACGATGTTGTTTGGATAAAATAATCCAATCTAATAGCGTAAATATTCGCTAGGCATGATTAATAATGTTATGCATGACGTAGGGTACAATAGGCTAATCACCTAAAGTACTATTAATGGTAGTTTACCTTTTTGTGATTGTAAACATACTGTAATGTTTTGCGGTATGAATACCGCTAAAACTATGTGTTCATGGTCTATATGACCCCTCAAAGACAATTTGAAAACTTTTACTCTTGTGAGAGGTGTATTGGTAGCATGTGATGATATGTGTGAATGTTGTAAGCACGACAGATAGCGTTAATGAAGTTATGAGGAGGTTGGAGCAGAGGGAGATATTCAGATAAGACAAATTGAAGGTTGAAATAGAAGCCAAAGACACCAGATACATACCTTAGACTGTGCTTTAGTCATCACCTTCATGCGATTCGATCAGCAGTGGATGGAGTCGCTTTCTACAGAGATAGGTGTTGATGAGAATTGAATAAATTTATCATCAATCAAAATAAGATATATAGAACTCTTGATTGCTGTGTATATATACTATATGTTAATCAGGGTAACTTATGTATGTAGATGTCTGGTGAGAAAGATATGTGGAATAAGAAGGATCAGATCTATACCCCCGAGCTAATATCAAGGCCAACAACTAAAATAGAAGCTCACCAGGAACCCAAATCGGACGAGGTGGCTATAGTGGAAAACGTAAAGATCGAGATCCGTAAATGGTGGATTTGACATGATAGTGATTCGAGACACTAAAGTTGAAGCCGCCACATCAACCGAGATACTGTGATCTGAGAACAAGGTTTCTACTACCGAAAGGTCAGGGGAGATTGAGATGTTGCTTAATATCCAAATGCGCCAAGCATTGCTAGCAACAATGGAAGAGCAGGATAAGCTCAAAATCCGAATTGACCGGATGGGAGCCTCAAGCAACACCTCGTAATGTGCAACTCCGAGAGGTAAGGAAAAAGAAAGGTAGAAGATCCTGACTTAGGAAAACCTGATAAGAAGAAAGGGAAAAAGATATGTTATATTTGTGGTCGTGAGGGACATACCTCTCCCCGTTGCCCCAACTATAAGCAAGGTGGATGTTTTAATTGTGGAATGGAAGGACATCGAGCGAATGAATGTCCGAGAAAAGGTTTGGTAAATAAGTAGTATGGGTTATGTTGTGTTTATGTAATGTGTGTGATAAGTAATGAACTATTTTCAACTTTTATGTTGGTCAAGATTTTAAATCCCGACTTTCGTAGTCACAAAGGGATAGCTGTTGATTAAAGCAGGATGTGCTGTGTAAATATTCGATAAATGAATATGAATCTAAGTTTGAGAAATGAAACGAGTTTAATACATTAATCTTATGCAATAAGGTTTAAAATGTAAGGGTATAATTTATGGTTTTATTTAACCGATAATGCCACCAAGACGTCAAACTCGAAACCAAAAGGTAGAAGAATCTACTAATGCCGGAGAACGATGTACCAGACCGATGCAAAATTTTGCAAACATGATAGCTCAAAGCTATGCATCGTGAATACCAAATTGTAGGAACCAAATGCATAATCGCTTAAAAAATTCAAAGACTTCAAAGCCAGTAGGACCACCAGAATTGTAGAGGATCACCGACCCTATGAAGCCCGCACTTGGGTGAACAAGATAGAGAAGGCGCTCAGAATTGCTAAAAAGTAGATGAGGGCAAAAGACCGCTTTTGGCACTTATATGATGAAAGGGAAGCTAACTTTTGGTGGGAGGCAAATAAGACTCAAAGCAGAAAAGAAGAAATTACTTGGGATAGGTTTAAGGATTTATTTTTCAAAAACTATCTCTCTGTTAGTATGCGCCTAGAATGGAGGTGAGATTCCCGGAGTTAAAGCAGATAATATGACCGCTAAGTGAGTATGCCGCAAAATTTAATGAGTTGGCTAGGTTTGCTCCACATCAAGTGGATACAGAGGCTAGGAAGGCAAGGAGATTTGAGCCGGGCTTAAAACCCCGGCTCTCATAATAAGGTGTCGATCTTGCAAATCAATACTTTTACAAAGACTCATGGAGAAGGCTATCATTCTTTGAACAGGAAGTGAGGCCATGAGCCTCTACCATAAGGAGAAGAAGAACAAAAGCAAGTCAGAGGAACAATAAAGATAGAAAGTAGTAGTGGGAATAGGGGTGAGAAAAGAATGAGGAATTTTCTCTCGAAAATACAAGTAAAGCGTGAAGGTATAAAGAAGGAGGTAGTGCAAAGGTAAGAATCATGGAAGAATCACTCGACGAGTGTCTCAAGGGCAAGTTTGTATGCTACAAGTGCGAGCAAGAGGGTCATATCTCTCCCAACCGCCTAACTCAAGGATGATCAAAGGATGCTTCATATGTGGATCGATCGAGCATAAGGTGAGGAACTGTCCACAGAGGGGAATGGAGGCGGGGAACGAACTACTGGGAGAAGCAAAGGACGTTAGCAATTTCGTGACCAAACTCAACCAAGAACTCCAACAAAAGCAACTCCGAGGGTTTACAACATAATCTGGCTTCAGATACGGTGGCGTACCGGAAATGTAACTCCAAAAAGCTATTTGAATAACTTATATATCTTATATTTCGCTTAATCGGATAGACAAGTGTTATGATGAATAACTAAAGATCGGCCTCGATCAAGTATGATCGAGATCTACGTGACAATGATTATATGCAATGTACCCTTCTCGCATATGAGTTTTTAAAGCGGTGATTCCGGGACTAAATCCTTATAAGTGGAGGGTGAATGTAATAACTCGAGATTTTCTATATAAAATAAATAAGAAATTTTATGTATAAATTTTTTTTATTTATTTAATGATCGAGACTAAGTGTCAAGTAAAGTGAACGATAAATGCGAATACATTTATTACTTGAAAAATTAGAAATAATTTTGGAATTATTAATTACCACAAATTATATGATAATAAATTTCGTAAGTCAAATGTTTTTATTAATTATTTTCCATGAAAACATGATTGGAGATAATATATGAAGTGATAATTAGATTTATATAATAAATATTTTATTATATGAATTGTTCGTAATATTTAAGTTAATTATTTTAACTTGATTATTGATGTTGTGTACGAAGAATAAGTCGGATATGAGATCCAAACCCCGGATTGGGATTGTGATCAAGAGATGAGAATAATAATATTATATTATTTATATAATGATTTTACAAATTACTATAATTATGTAATCGGTATGTGCGACGAGATAATATTGAAAGCAATGACTACCAATTAGGTCATAAAGATATTACCGTCAGCTTGTGAAACCCTAATTATTAAACTCGCTTATGGGATATTTCGAGTAGTGACTGTGTATATGAAGTTACTGTGAATAAGAATATCGGTAATTAGAAGAAACCCTAATTACTGTTGTACGTCGATAATTAGGACAAACCCTAATTATTATAACCCTAACCGGTTGAAATTAGAAACTGTAACGACTGTGTTAGTAACATACACAGATAATTAAAGAACCACTAATGGTCAATTAGAAACCCTAATTGATGACGTTGAGAAACCCTAATTTTAATTACCGGGTTTAATTTCGATGTTATTGTATAAGTGTTTTAATTTATCAAAGGATAGAAGTTAATTGGTAAATTATAAGAATTAAATCTAGTGATTAAATATTACATTTAATTGCCTTGTACAAGATTGCCCATACACTCTTAAACAACGCCCAACCATCACCCATAACAAATCAGAAGCAAGAATCAAGAATTTTTGGCAAAAAGGGTATAAGAACACTAAACCTAGAAATCCTTTGATTCGATGTTATTTGATACAATTGATTGTTTAAAGTTGTGTAATAGAATGTTAATTGATGATATGGGTTGATAAATCAAAGACCCATAACATCAAAGTACACGAATTTGAAGATTTAAGCAAGTTGGAAAACCGAATTACTATTTTTTTCACCAAATGTCAGAGGCCATAACTCTTTGCTCGATCATTAGTTTTGTTCTTCAAAAGTTGTTATGTGTAGCCTGATATGTGGTCTTTAATCTGCAAAAAGAATCAAGTCCATATCATGTATAGATTAGAAGTTATAGATGGTCAAACATGGTTGATTCCATCATGATAAACTATTTTTGGGCAATCAGTAATGGGGCATTCTCGTCCACTTTTGTGCTTTAAAAGGTCTGGACTTTTGATATGTTGTAGTGCACTGAGTTAGGAAGCCATAGGATTTGGAATGACCTCATTCCGACCTCGGATGAGGGAATTACGGTGATTGGAAGGAAATGTGTCAAAACTGAAAGTTAGCAGCGGGATGTGCTATTCGGGACAGTGTTTCGATTAGTTAATGTTTTCAAAACCTTCTGGGCTTTTGGTATGTTATAGTACACTGAATAAGCTTTCCATAGACTCCGAAACGGACTAAATCCGATATCGGAGGAGAGAGTTATGCCATTTCAAAGTAGTAGTGTCAAAACTTCCCAACAAGTGCGGTGCAGTCCATTTGAACAGAATTTCTGGACTGATGTGTTTGGAATTTGGGAATGGTCAAAGAATAAAGGTTGTAGCCCCAGAAGTTAGCTTCATGAGCTCAAGAATCGCTCAAAAATGTGTTTTAAAATGAAAGAGTTATGACTGTTTTTAGCGGAAGAGGGTAAAGCTGAAATGAGATTGAAAAATAGCTTATGAACGTCCACTTTGACGACCTGTTTGGGCTACCTAATGAACCCGAATTGGGTAATTCGTATTTTTAAAAATAGTCTTACATACCATGTATAACATATCCAAAAATCAGATTAATCGGAGTTATAAGCAATGCGTTAGAAAATCGCAAAGTGAGCTATTGAAAATTAGTATAAACCAAGTCCCACATCGACTAAGTTGAGAACTTCACCATTTTCTAAACCTATAAATAGAAGGGCTTGGCCTTTGTTTCATTCACCAACAATAAGGCCTCCAATTTTTTTGAGAAAGACTTTGTTGTGGGAGAACTTTTTAAAGATCTCCTTAGTTAAATTTTGGCGTGGAAGGGCGATTCATCTGTGGAATTCGTATTTAGGGTATGTTTCTTATTTAATTTTTGTAATGTTATTATTTTTAATTGTTAGTTAAAGTTTGAATTTTTGAAGTTTAGTTAGTGTTGTTAATAAACTAGTTAGTTTACTATGTTTATTTTGGCTTAGAATTGGTTATGTAAATGAGTTATTTGTGATGACTTTTAATATTTTGTGATGAATTTCATTAATTAATTATTATTAATGATATTAAAGTTATTTAATGATTATATTAAATAATTTAGTTTAAAAAATGATTTTAATATTATAAAAATCATTTTAAATGAAAATAAGGTATTTAAAATATTTTAAGTTATAAAATATAACTTTTAATATTTAAATGATAATTTCATTAATAATTAAATATTAATGATATTAAGATAATATTAATGATATTTAGTTTATTTAATGATTAATATTAAATAAATAGTTTAAAAATGGTTTTACTTATTTAAAAACCATTTAAAGAGGATATTAAGGATTTAAAAATATTTTAAGTTATAATTAATGACTTTTAATATTTGGATAAATAGTACATTAATATTTAAATATTAATGGTAATTATTTGGGTAATATAAATGTTTAAAAATAGTTTGAGTTATTATAAATAACTTTTATATTTTGGCAATGGTTTCATTAATAGTTTAGTATTAATTAAACTATTAATAATAATGGAATTGTTTAATGTTTAAATCATTTAATTATGATTCCGATATTTGAAAGTTATAAATTTACCAAACTAGTCGACTTTGAGAACCGATTATGAAGTTCGAATTTGAAGAAGAACACCTATAGTAATAAAGCTTATATCACTATAGGCCCTTTAGTGACAGATTTGAATTATTTTAAATTTTTCAATTTCTCGAAATTGCGAAAATGATTAAAAATAAGATGTCCGATATTTACGTATGTTGAGGTATAGAATAAGAGTCTTAGACTCAAGATTTACCCGATAAAGTCAGTTTTCAAGATGCTGGCAAAATGTCGAACCTTATAAAAGAAAGAAAAGGCTATCAGAAGAGCATGGATGAGATATTTGAAAATGTATAAAAATATTTCAAGTATAGAATAGGAACTAAAAGTATGATCACTTTGATTATGTGATTAGACTATGTCTTTAATTTGTAATAGACAATTGCTATATGTTAAGATATATTGTTCTAATCGAATCTAATGATCCGATTATTGATAGGTTGTGATAAAGAGATAAAACCTAAGTTGAGATTTGTAATCAAATGAATCGTGCAAGTATCCTACCTTTGCATTTTCTTTATGCAATGGACATGAGTAAGAAGTTTCAGAATTATTCTATTCCTGTACAGATTATGTACGCTTTGTCTATCAACATGTTAGCTCTGATATATATTATGTTAAGTTGATTTCTAAATGGTTATACAAGTGTCCCCACTTGGATAACCATGGCATTTATTCACATGTTGATATACCTCTGTCAATTACCCGTATACATATATGTTGAATTACATATTATTGTTGAGCAAGATTAAAACCTTCTGGTTTGGAACCGTGCATGTATGAACATCCCTATATGGAAGATTTTTTTCGCCAAGGCGGATAGAGTGAGCGATGAATTTCGTTCAAGTTATGTAGTATTGATCAATACAGGGTACAACGGGGCTGATCACCCTCCGTGCCCGTAAGCTAGAGCGGTTTGCGGATGGATTTCTGCCAAACCTTTTCGAAAATGAAAAGAATGTTCATAGTATGATTCTTAAACCCTATTCATGGGTAGAGCCAGAGCCAAATTTAAATAATTTGGAAGAGATTTGTTATGTGAATTTTTATCAGTACAGATTACTTCACAACTTTCGATTCGTTGTAGAAGTGTTATGTAAAGAGAATACTTATATTCTTTCAAATTTTATATATATAATTGCTATTACTTGTTTGGGCACTCAAATGCTCATCCTTGCTTAAATTAAATGTTTTCAGTTATGTATGAGCAACCTGAAGGCTCAGGCACGAACAAAGGAAAAGGAAAGCTGATCGAATAAGTGTGTATCATGAGTTAATGGTTATAGTTGTATTGGTATCTATTCAAGTATTATAAGGAATGTATTTGAAGGTCACGTACCTGGGGAAGTAAACTTTGATGTATGTAAATTAAGTTCGAATGTATAATTATTTTAGTATTATTCAGCTTAAAGAAATGGTATCGTGGAGAACCGAGTTCGGGTTTCAAGTACCTGGATTTGGGGTCGTCACATTGAAGGTAACACTATGTGCTACTTGAATGACGTGGATCAGAAATAATACACGAAGATTAATATTTTAGCTAAAGTTGTTATTTCTTTATACCATGATTAAAATTCATGAGATGTATTAAATGTTTTTTGATGTATAGTTTTATGTTGAGATGTAAAGCTAAAGTTAGAGTTATCTGGTATGTAAAGGTTATCGGATTGAATGTAAAATTTTATATAATAACAGTGATAAAGTGAATCATAAAATAAGATTGATTCAAAAACATGTAGATGATAAAGGTTTTGATTCAGGGAATTAAAGTAAAAAGACATAAAAGTTTAAATTATTCCACATTTTATAAAGTTTAACATCGAATAATGATGTAAAATTAGAGGTTGAATGTATTATTAACGACCGAAGTCGAAAATTAAAATGTATGAATTTTTGAGGTCGTTACAGTCACTGTAAAAACTGATGAAAATGTTCCAATCCTAATCGAAGCCAATTACATTCTGTCCACGCCATTGCAGTATTCAAATTTAATAAAAACTCTCTTTCTGTCCGCGCACCCCCTCCCCAGCGGGGTGATGATTTTCTTGACACGTGCACCCCCGCCCAAACGGGCATTTCCTTTGTTATAGGGCCTGCCTCGGCGGGGTACTATACTGCAGTTGCTATTTTCTTTGCTCTTCCATGCTGATTCCCACCACATTGCCACCATATATCTTTGCCTAACACATATAGAAACCAGCAAACAAGATATGCACAATACACATAAAACTGTACAAAAATAACCGGATTACGCGCTGTTTTATTCTAAATAGGAACCCGATTCGTAGGTATGAAACCCACTCATCAAACTCCCCCAAACTTAAATCGTGCTAATCCTCGAGCACAAAAATATGCAATGCAGCTAACTACATGCCTACAAATCCAGCTATAAATAGAACAAAGTCCATTCATATGGCCTTAGAGAAATTATAATAGACATAACAATATATCATACCAAGACAGATCAATAACTTCTCAATCAATTACCAAATCTTAACTTGTTATGACTAATATAGTGTGTGTGTGCTCAACAACCATGCTAACTGATATAAAGTTGAATAAAACACATAATAGACCTCTTTAAAGGAATCATATAGCTAAAAGTCAAGAAATCCAAAAATAAACAAGATCTGACTAAAATCAAACATTTACCAAATTCACAGGTCAAAATGGGATACTTTTGCTTTATTTATTCATATACGGGGGCTTTTTGCTCTTTTTCCCATTTTCACTTTTTATTTTTCTCATGGATGTGCAATGCCTAGTTCTCTTAGGCTTTTCAATGCTACCCCTTAGCGAGCTTTCAACCAACGACTCCCGTTTCTTTAGGGTGCTAGGTGTAGAGACATTCCCTCGGGCGTACTTACTCAAGTAACAAAGGCCACATAACTAAACTAGCCACTATGTTTATTCATACTTTTTCTTTTTCTTTTATAGCTTATATCCCAAATTTTCCCCCAAACTTAAGTTCTTGTCTAATTTTAGCCATCACTATCTATTTATGATTTCCTTTCATTCAAACTAGCATTATCCTTAAGAGTTCCATTACGTGTCGATTTAGACTTAATCAGTCAACATGATCGTTTCTTAATATGATATCGTAAGTATATCAGTTTCAAATAGATAAAAATCTAATTCATGATAAGAAATCACATCAAAGCCTTAACATTCAACACTATACTTGTCTATGCAATTCCAATCTCATCATTGGCCTAAAATAGACTTCAACCCATCTAACAGCTGGAATCATGAAAATATGAACTAAAAGCAATATAAAAACAGTAAACTAACTAATATTTTTGAGATTTTTCAAATTTTCAATTTTTTTAGATAACTCAACAAAAATAGAAACATAACTAGATAACTTAATAAAATAGAAACATAACTATTTACACTACTAACTACTATGCAAACAGAACTATATTAACTAAAGATGCAACTATATGAATGCATATGGACTGACATGAACACTAAATGCATACTAACAATGCAATCTATGACAAATCTACAGAACTAAAACTAAAACAAAATAAAAATTAAACTAAACATTAAACAAATAACTAAAACTCCCCCAAACTTAACATACACAAGGTCCTCATTGTGAAAATACTGCATTATAGAAAAAGAGGACTTCCCTGTAGCATACTAAGCCTGTGGTGGTGGTGGTGGATTTGGGTGTGGGATTGAAAACTCCCCCACATCAGAGTCAGACGGTGGATACTGTGGCAATGGCTCTGGTATTGGAAACTAGACTTGATTGTCAACAACATGATTCATTCTTTGAAATGCCTCAGTCAAGGAAGCATGATAGTTGTTCATCGTGTTAAACATGTGATCCTGCCTCACAACAATTTTATTCAACTTTATATCTTCTTCTTTATCTCTCATATCGATATGCCTCTGCAGACTGCGGAATTGGGTACTAAACATATACTTTCCAAACCTACTACCCCTCGTAGCCTCCTCCTCACCAGACATCTCATCAGCCCTGAACTCGTCATCCTCAGAGGTATCATCTGCCTTCTCCTCCTCCTCAGCAGCGTTGGGAAATACAAAACCTAAACCTTGAGGATGCGACTCTCCTCCAGCCAAAACCGACTATCTGTTGGAGTGGCTGCTGCACGGGCTCATCACTTGACCATCAAACTCTGGACTGCCTGCACAACCCACAGATAAGTGATGGGTGTGGCAATCCTCCTGAGAATGGCCCACGCAAGCATCATCGAATTGAAAAGCTGATGATTGCACCGATGTCTATGTCAAAGTCCTTCACTATAGCATAGAGGAGTAACAACCTTTCCTTAGTAACTTCACTGGTATGCATCGAAGGAAATAGCTTCGCACACAAAAACGCATACCAGATCTTTCTATATAGGCTCAGATCCTTGCTTATGAAAAGTGTTCCACCCTTCTTCCCCTTCGCCCATATAGTGCCAGGTTTTGAAATTTCTATGAGGATCTGGTCATAGTTGGGATTACTGTCACGTAGCTGGACATATTGACACACTGCAGGGGCTCGCACACTATAATACTCATTTATTTCCTCAGGACTGAAAGACACTTTTTTCCCTCACAAATGCTATAAATGGTGCTCCATCTTTGGCGTTAGCATGGAATTCTTTCACTACATTCATAATAACAGGATTCAGATCATCAGTGAATACCTCCCAACTTTGTTCATGAATTTGTCTCTATATTTGTCCATCAAATGTATTCGGCCTCAAACCCCTCTCTGGTCTCAGTGCCTTAGGCGTGAGATAATCATACTTGTCCGCCGCATTAGCACTCACAAACTTGCATTTGTCATAACTTCAGGCCGGTGGCGATGAAGCTTCGCCCCTTTGGTGTTTCACATGAGTTTTCGGTGCCATTCCATAGTACTTTAGTGAATACTCCCCAAACTTTTCTCTTGAGAAATACTTCAAACACTTAGTATGCACCACACTCAATAAACCCAAAATTGATCACTAAAATCCAAAGTTTGTGAAAAACTTGATAATAGTAGCTTACCACACTGATTTTCCCCAATTGATGATGATATTGAAGTAATGGTGCCCAATTTCTGAAGTTTCTCTTCCTCTATTGCTACAAATTGGATTAGTGAGCAAACCCTAGGTGTTGTTGTATCTAATTTGGAGAAAGGGATGTATACTGGGTGTGGGATGGATGAATTAGGTTATTTGTATATATAGGATGGAAGTGGTGCTCGAATTACATGGAGAATACAGGAGTATGGGGAGAGTTCGTGTGTAATAGGAGTAATGGGGTTCGGTTATGGGAGATAAAGTGGGAAAAACCACGTTCTGCATGCGTTTAAAAAAATCTGGAATCCCGTACCCCCGTCGGGGTGGGGGATAATTAGCCTAAAATGCCCATCGGGGCGGGGGTCAGTTCCTGCAGAACTTCAATTTTTTCCATCAACTTTGACTCGCGTGCTTGTACAACTTCATCCTTAGTACCTGAAACCAATATAATCAACAATATAAGATTATTTCATGGAGTTTGAGCAAGCATGTTTGAAATTACTAAAAATTACTAACTAACTTCCTAAGAATTGTACATACGTGAACTATGTAATACTAAATTATTAACTAAACTACGAAATAAATAACATGTAACTAAAATACTATAAATGACAAGAAAATTAGGTTGCCTCCCAATGAGCGCTTGTTTTTTAGTCTTTCAGCCAGACTATTCCCTGTTTCTATCCAATATCGGTTGGGATATTTTCAGTATGCTATTTTTTTATCGCATAACACCAATAATGCGTTATTGCATGCCTGTTCAACTGCATTTCTGGGAGTGAAGTTTACTTCATATCCACAATCAGCGCTTTTAGACCACCAACGTCTGCACAATCTTTATGTTTGGCACGTGTCGACAGCTCGATCAAATCACTCTCTTCCTTATTAGTAGGTATTGGAATATCTTTAAACACTTTAACTTTAACTACTTGATCGAACACTTTTATGGTCAGTTCTCCATTAGGCACGTCAATTAGTGTGTGTCCCATTACAAGGAGTGGTCGTCCCAAGATGATTGGGATATTCTTATCTTCTTCGAAATCTAACACCACAAAATCAGCTGGTAAAATCAATGTGTCAACTTTTACCAACACATCTTATACCATCCCAAGTGGATACATTATTGATCTCTGCAAGTTATAGACTGATGTTTGTTGGCTTAGCTTCCTTTAAACCCAACATTCTGTATATGGATAATGGCATAAGATTTATACTTGCTCCTAGATCACTTAGAGCTCTCCCCATATCTTGATTACCAATTGCGTAAAGAATAGTAAAGCTCCCCGGATCTTTCAACTTAGGGGGCAACTTTTTTTGCAGAATTGCACTGCACTCTTCCGTTAACGCCACTGTTTTGAATTCCTTGAGCTTGCGTTTCTTTGAAAGTATCTTTTTCATGAACTTGACATATCATGGTATTTTCTCTAGTGCTTCGGCGAACAGAATGTTAATGTGCAACTATTTGAAGATGTCCATTAAATTAGAAAACTGATTCTTGAGCTTTTAACTTTCCAACCGTTAGGGAAAAGGTACATGTGGTGTGACTTTATTCTGTTCGTCTTCATTTGGATTTTCCACAACTTTTTCCTTAGTTTTCCTTGCCGAATCGATCCTGTCATTTTCACAAACCTCATTTTTACTTGATCTCCTATTAACGTCAGAAACCAAGGCTTTACCACTCCTAAGTGTGATAGCTTTACACTGCTCATGATTTCCTCTAGGGTTCTTTTCAGTATCACTCAGTAATGTCCCTTGTGGCATGTTATTCAATGCTAACACAAGCTGTCCCATCTGATTTTCCAAGTTTTTAATCATCGCCGCTTGCATTTTCATAGTTGTCTCATTACTGGATATGTATTTCAACAACAACTCTTCTAAATTTGACTTTTTCTTATGCTGCGGAGCTAACTGTTGATGCTAATTTTGGAAACCTGGGGGATAAGATTGTTGTGGAGCCTACTAATTTTTGTTGTTACTCCAAGAAACGTTTGGATGGTTTCTTACCGCCGAATTGTAGGTATTCTGATATGGTTTCTAAGGAATTCTGTTATAACTACCTACAAACTATACTGCAGCAGGATTAATGGCACACTGCTCTGTCGGATGTTCCCCCGCACACAACTGACAAACAAATGCCACATGTTGAGCTTGTGCACCCGTGAGGGCATCCATCTTCTTTGACAATGCTGAAATCTGTGCCACTAGAGCTGTCACTCCATCTACTTCTAACACCTTAGTTGCCTTAGGTTGTGTCATTCTTGTTATGGGCCACTGGTAGTTGTTAGCCATTATCGTCTCTATCAGATCATATGCTTCCTAAAACTTTTAGCCATAAAAGCTCCCCCAGACGCTGCATAAATACTTGTCCTCAGATTATTGTTCAACTCGTTGTAGAAGGTATTCATCTGTAACCACTTGGGTAGTCTGTGATGTGGACACTTTCTAAGAAATTCCTTGTACCTTTCCCAAGCTTAGTACAGAGACTCCCCATGCTGCTGCTCAAACATCGTAATCTTATTCCTCATCTTAGCAGTCTTTGCCGGTGGGAAAAATTTAGCCTAAAATTTCTGAGCAAGGTCATCCCAAGTTGTGATTGACCCTGGCGGTAGTGAGTGTAACCAACTCTTCGCCTTGTCCCACAGTGTAAACAAAATTAACCTAAGCCTAACTGTATCATTAGATACCCCTTTGTACTTGAATGTATCACAAATTTCCAGAAAGCTAACCAGGTGCTCATTCGGATCATCATTGGCTAATCCCCCAAACTGTACTAAATTATGTATCATTTGTATCATCCCAGGCTTGATCTCAAAGTTATTTGTTGTAATCGCAGGCTTGGTGATGCTTAACTAAATTTTAGTGACTATGGGAGTAGCATAGTCCCTCAGTGCTTTCTGATCCTCTATAGCCATATTTTCTTGTTTATCAAAATTCTCTCGATTTTCCTTAATCCACTTACTAAGTCTTTGAAACCTTCGTTCGATGTCATCCTCGTAAGGAAGCAAATCTGGTTTCTTTGACCTAGTTTGCATGCACTAAGTAAGAGAACCTGAAACAAAAAATAACAAAAACAAAAGAAAATTATTTAACTAAAATTGAACTAACTAAACTAATATTGCAAGTAATAAAATCAAAACTAGTCCCCGACAACGGCGCCAAAAACTTGTTGGGTAAAATCTAAATTATGCACTGCACACAAGTATACGTGATCAATAAGTAACATAATGATAAGTCAAGTATCGTTCCCACAAAGACAAGTATTAATTTTAATCTAACAATTACATCTTTGTATTATTTCAATTTTATTAAACTATTCGAATTAATGATTTAAAATAATGAAAAACTAATAAACTAGAAATCAAAATAAATTAACACAACTAATTACCGCAAATTCTAATAAGATAATGGAGAATTAAGCCTACAACTTCACTATAAGCTTCACTCAGATTATCACACTTCTTTTCAATTCAATTAACTATCCCAGTTCATTAATCAAGAACACTAAAGTAGAATTAACCATCTCTCAATGCACTAATACCTTATTAACTTAAATCCACAATTGATAAAATTAAGTCAAACACCCTAATTAACTAATTCATTATATCTCTATGTGAATTACAATTAAAGAAGGTTTAAATTCCAAGTTGTTACACAATTACATGCGATATTAGTTATATCTATATCCTAAATAAACACAGAAATCATGAACACATGCTATTATGATTAAGTCTAGATTCATATCTCATATCTCGAATCCATACAAATCCACAAAGAATTGGTGATCAAGCAATTCACAAATTAAGCGCAAATCACAATAGATGAACTAAAAATATAGCTTTATTGAACTGAATTCAAAGTATGATAATCATCGTTCCAAATTAAAGATCTATTGCAAGCTTAATTAGAAATTTAGTTCATAACTAATGAATTAAAAACCAAATAGATTAAAGAATACACCATCCCACTTACAGAAAGTGAAATAAAGAATACAAATAGTAATAAACCACTCTTCTTTGCTCTCAGCTTTGAAATCTTCGTGATCTTTCTTCCCTGCTCTACTCCTCCACAATCTTCTCTAAAATTAGGGTTTAAAAGTTTGCAATTGATGATTGTTTGATTCAATTATGTATTCCTTGGCATAAGTCACTGTAAAAATTGATAAAAACGTTCTGATTCCAATCCCAATCTAAGCCAGTTACATTCTGCCCACGCCACTGCAGTATTCAAATTAAATCAAAACTCTCTTTCTGTTCGCGCGCCCCCACCCCGACGGGGTAATTGGCCTTGGTAACCCCAGCCCGAGTGGGGTGTTGATTTTCTTGACACGTGTACCCCCGCCCAAGCGGGTATTTCCTTTGTTATAGGGCCCACCCCGGCGGGGTACTATACTATAATTGGTATTTTCTTTGCTCTTCCATGCTGATTCCCACCACATTGCCACCATATATCTTTGCCTAACACATACAGAAACTTGCAAACAAAACACGCACAAAACACATAAAACTGTACAAAAATAATCGGATTACGCACTGGTTTAGTCTGAATAGGAACCCGATTCGCAGGTATGAAACCCACTCATCACGTTCCCACAGAGACGAATATTGAATTTTATCGTAAAAATTACTAGTTGATAGGTAATTTTATATCTACCTATATTAGTATCAATTAACTTCAATTGTTTCTTAAACTCATTCATTTTAATAGCTTTTCGTGCATTTTTGATGTCTTGTACAGATTAAATGTTTGGGAACTTTCTTGGTAACTTTTGAAGCTTAAAGGAATTTGTGGATGCTAAGGAACAAGTGATGGCATAGGAGTCAAAGGAATGATGTTGCAGTTGCAGTAGCAGAAAATAGGAAGCATGTTCTGGTGCACAGTGCAGTTGTGCCTAAATTGGCCTTGGGTGCACCACAACTGCGCTAGGTCCTGACCCAAAAATCATATAGCATAGTTACACCCCATTTAGCCTTGTGGGTAGCGCAGCTGTGCCGGTGTCCGAATTCCAGCAGTTGACTTTTTACTTTATTTGACAAATCGGATTTGTTCGTGGGCAAGGAAGGATTCGTGAATTAGTATATATATATATATATATATATATATATATATTCATCTTGGGATAAACTTCTGTTATATTCATCTTTAATTCTTCTCTTAGATTAGGAACCCTAGATTAAACTTGAACTGAAGATTGAAGCTATTGATCATCATTGGGGAATCAGATTGGATGCAAGAGAATGCAGATTTTATTATCTCAACTCTAAATTCTCTTCTTATCTATTTGTATCTATTAATGCTTAATCAAGTGTGGATGATGGATTCTAGTTCAATTATGAATTAAACTCTGTTTTGAGATTACTACGGATCTTATTGTGTAATTGATTTTAATATACTTCCTTGTTAGTCTTATTAGCTGTATTTGGATTTTCTATTATAGTTTGCCCATAATTGCTTAATTGCCTAGCTAACAATTACTGTGATAATCCATATAAACTCGAGAGACAGATTATGGGTTTAGATCTGATCATAATAACATGTATTTATGTGTTCTCCATGGAGTTGGAATTCATGATTTATGCCTAGGATAGAGATATACCAAAGCATTGCATGTAATCTAATAAGAACTTGCACTTAAACTCTTTTTAATTGTAATTCACATAGAGATATAGTGAATTAATTAATTAGGGTGTTCAATTTGATTCTATCATCTGTGCAATTGAATTGATTTGATTATGGTGCATTGAGAGATGACCATATTTTACTTTCGTGTTCTTTATTAACAATCAAGTATAATTAATTTGGCTTAACAGGAAGTGTGTTGATTTAAATAAAGCAATAGGTGAAATTGTAGTCTCAAGTCTTCAATATCTTGTTTCATTCTAAGGATAGTTAGTAATAGTTTAATTAATTATTTTAATTCAAAATACTGAATCATCTATTTAAATAAGATTAAATTGGTTATAGGTTAGTAATTGGTAATTCTTGTTAAACAATTCTCTGTGGGAACGATACTCAACTTATCATTATATTACTTGTTGATCACGTATACTTGCGTGCTGTGCGTATTTAGATTTTACACCAACACCAGTATTGTACTATCTCAATTTTATTAAACTAATGATTTAATGATGAAATTAATGAATTTTGTTTTGCTAAATATAGAAAAGTCAACTAACTACCACAAATTTTAATCAAATATTATGTTGTCCCCAAGTAACACAACATAATGCAATGCAATGCAATGAAATGCAACTAATCTATATGCTCACTGAATCTAGCGAGATTTGATAGAATCAAATCTATTCACTTCGACCTTAGAAAGCAATCAAGCAAACACGACAATACTTCATATCAAAACCAAATAACAATTTCCTAGTCAATCATCAAGTCTTAAACTCATTATTCTTTGGTATAGTGCGTGTGTGTGCTCAACAACCATGCTAACGATATAAAATCAAATTTAACACATAACAAGTCTCTTCAAGGCATCATATACGATTGTAAACTCAAGAAATCTCAAAGATAGGCACAATTCAACTAAAATTAAACTCAACCAAATTCAAGGGTACATGCAGGATACTTATACTTTCTTTTCTTCCTTCTTTTTTTTTACACGGGGGCTTTTTGCTCTTTTCCCATGATTATTTCCCTTTTCTTTTTCCTTTGATAGATGGTTGGTGAGTGCGTTTTACACTCCATCTCACGCTTGTGTTTATGGGGAGTGTTTCTCCTCAACCCACCACAAGACTCAACATGTTTTCTTTTTTTTTTTTTTAAAAGCTTATATACCCCACATATATTCCCCCAAACTTAGGTTCTTGTCTAACTTTAGTCATCACTACTTATTCTTGTCATTCTTTCATTCAAACTAGCATTATCCTTTAGAGTCCCATTATGTATCAATTTAAACTCAATCAATCAACAAGTTGTTTTTACTGTGCTATCATTATTATACTAGTTTCAAACAGAAAAAGATTCAATTCATAACAAGAAATCACATCAAAGCTCTAATAGTCAGTATTATACTTGTCTACCCAATTCCAATCTCATCATTGGCCAAAATAAACTTAATTATAACAAACCGCTGGACTTTATGCAAAATGAACATAGTAACTAACTATTATTTTTGATTTTTTTTAAATTTTTTTATAATGAACCTAAACTATATTAACAACATATGCAAAATAACATAACATAAACATGAAACTAAACATGCAATAACGAACTAAACTAAACTCCCCCAAACTTAGCAATTACAATGTCCTCATTGTAAGAATATAGCGATAAGTAGAAGAGAACTTTCTGTAATCGCCTCTGGCGTGAGGTCTTTGAGTGGCGATGGTAGCGACGATCATTTTCCTATCCATTGAACGTCCAATACCTACAATGAAGAGAGACAACATGTATTAGATTATAAGAGAACTTCCTAAGCAAATTAATTCCTATCTACGAAATAAACTAATAAAGCAAATAAATATAAAATTCTCTGGTTTGCCTCCCGGTCGGTAACTTGATTTATAGTCTTTCAAATGACTTTTATCGGTCAATGCTATCCAATTCCTCTTGAAAGTTGAGGAACCCTCCATCCATCGAAAACAATATAGCTTTTGGTAGGTTCCCATTTACGATAGCCATTGTATTAAAGTCACCTAGCATGCTTTGTTTAGATAAGATCACATTAAAGAACGTCCAACATCTAGGTGTTTTTTCCACTGTGTCTGTGAATAGATTCTGGCATTGAGGCTTGTCAAACACAACAATCTCTTCTTCTATCTTCTCCAACTCATTGAATCATGGCTTCGAAGTTGTACTCGCTTTTACATCACAAGGAGTATTGCCGACGACATGACTACCAAGCGGACATGGTTTTGCAAATCTAACCGGATTCTTGAACTTTGGCGGAGAAGGAACTTGGGGCACTAATAACATCGGCTCCTCCTCGTTGGTAATCATAGTTAGTTCTTCAACGATCTTATTTTCATTATCCCCACTTGTCTCCTCTTTTTCAACATCTCGTCTCTCATCCAGTTGTAGATTTGGCTTGGGCACTTCATCAATTTCGTCATCCATGTCATAAAGCTAAGTGTTTGGAGGAAGGTTGTTTACGACTTTGGTCATTTGCTCTATCTGATCCGTAAGATTTAGAATTGACCCCGTTTGATTAATCCCTCTCTCCTCGAACTTGGACCACAATTCCTCCAACCTTGAATTTTCTTCTTTTAATAGAGGTTGATATGAGAATTCCGGCGTGTATGTTGGATTTGGAGTAGAGTATTGGTCTTGATAGTTGTAGCTCCATGAAAAATCCCGGTGATACCCCCAAACTTGTTCATAATTATCATATGCATACTATTTGAGGTAGTTACCACTATCTTGTATCAATTTCAGATTGATGGTGCATTGATTACTCGGGTGATTGCCGACCTTGATAGTCACACATAATCGCCATCCTTCGACTCTGTTGGGATGCAATAACGTCCAACTTTCTCGAAAGTTCTTTAATTTGTCTTGACATTGCGGAAAGTGTCGCGAGTCATCAATCTCCATCCCCTTGGTTGAAGTCACGTTAGTGTATGGCCATTGATACTCAAAGTCATCCATGGTACCTAAAATGAGAGAAATATAAGAAGAAATTAAAATAAAAATAAAATGTTTAATTTAAGACTAATTTGATTGAAATTAATATTGGTAAAAAAATATTAAACTAATTCCCCGGCAGCGGCGCCAAAAACTTGTTGATCGATTTCACAATCAATGAATACGTGCAAGTATACATGGTCAACAAGTAATAAAGTGATAAGAAAAGTATCGTTCCCACGAGGAATTATTTAATAAAAATTACCAAGTACTAACTCTTAACCAAATTAATTTTATTTAAACAATGGCAAATTGTGATTTTTTCTAATTAAGAAAACTAAATTAACTAATTAAATTGAGATTTTAACGAATGAATTCAGATAAATAAAGATTAAGACTCCAATATCCCCAATTATGAACTATAAATCAATTGTCCAATTATCCCAATTATTATGTCTACTGAATTGTTAACAGGAATTCTCAAGTGCCAAAAGCCCTTTCTCAAGTGATCATTTGCCTTCTATTTAATCCAAGTTAATTTTGCTATATCCCTATGCAAAACAATTGAATTAAACTCACTACAATCCCAATTTCTTATGTATTACTTAAGGTGAACAGATATTTCTATTCAATTCACAAACCTAATTATTCACTTTGCAAATAACTAAGTCACATGATATCATGCCCAGTTTTAACCCTAGAATTCCTCTTTCAATTCCTTCTAGAGTAACAAGGTAATTACTGATCAAATAATTAAGCAATAAGCACAAGACAAGATAAACAATTCACTTTGACACAAATAATTGGAATAAATCGAATAACTAATTTATAGACATAAAAGGTTCAATTGAAATCTTAATAAAAGAGTTAGTTCATAATTAATGAATTGAAACCAAGAATCTACAACTGAATAGACATTAAAAGATAAAAGTATGATAAGAGAAGAGAATAGAATCTGTTGTCAGCAAATCTGATGCTCCACTCTTGCTCTTGCTCTTGATCTTCAGTGTTCTTCAATTTGCTTCAATCTCCAATAGCTAATTAAGAACTAGGGTTTACATTTTAATCTAATGGAGTGTTTTATCTAAGCTAAGCTATGTAATCCCCCTTTATTTTATGCCTTAAATAAAGTATTTATATATTACAAGTCCAATTTTGAGCTTAGGAACAAACACAATCCAATTTGGAGTCAAAAAGGTGTCAAAATTCACCCAAAACGCGTCCAAGACGCAACCAACCTCTTCCCCAGTTCCCCAGCGCTGGTCTTGATGTTCAGACACTGCTCCCCAGCGCCCCAGCGCTGGGCATAGGCCTATTTTGGGTGCCCCGGTGCTGGCCCCAAGTTCTGACATTTTCTGCTCCGACGTCCTTTGGGAAAACGACCATAACGTTTTATCCAGGAGGATTTACGAGGCCTGTTACCTATCAAATCGAAGATATCGACGAGATCTACAACTTTTATTCTTTGAGGATTGAGAAATTATGGGCGGATGAAGGCTGAAATGGAGATGGAAGTAACTGCTACGCAAATGACCACCCAAAACCATGATGTTCGACGTTCGTTGGTACAACGATCATAACTCTTGCATCCGAACTCTAATTGGAATGATTCAAAATATTCCAGAAAGCTAAGACGATGTTATTCAATGTAAGCTAAGTTGCAAACCAAGAACATGAAGTAAACATGAAAGCCCAAATGATGTCCGGTTTGCTTTTCTTTGCGTTTTCTTTGCTTTTCACTTACCAATAGTCACACTGCATAGCCCAAACGTATAACCTACAAAATGAACACAAAATGCATGAAAAGTAACTAAGACACATAAATATAAGCAACTAATTCAAGTAAAAGATACCGGATAAGTGTATATAAAATCCACTTATCAGTTAGTAATTGGTAATTCTTGTTAAACAATTCTCTGTGGGAACGATACTCAACTTATCATTATATTATTTGTTGATCACGTATACTTGCGTGCTGTGTGTATTTAGATTTTACACCAACACCAGTATTGTACTATCTTAATTTTATTAAACTAATGATTTAATGATGAAATTAATGAATTTTTTTTACTAAATACAGAAAAGTCAACTAAATACCACAAATTTTAATCAAATATTGGAGAATTAAGCGTACAATTTCACTTTATGCTTCACTTAGATTGTCACACTTCTTTTTATTTCAAATTAACTATTTCAGTTCATTAATCAAGAACACGAAAGTAGATATAACAACCTCTCGATACACTATACCCATATCAACTTAAATCCACAGATGATAGAATTAAGTAAAACACCCTAATTAACTAATTCACTATATCTCTATGTGAATTACAATTAAAGAAGGTTTAATCCCAAGTTCTCATATGATCACATGCGATGCATACGTATATCTCTATCCTAAACATAAATTATGAATTCCAACAAAAATGCAGAAATCACAAACATATGCTATTACGTTAAGTCTAAACCTATATTTCATATCTCTAGTTCATATAAGTTCACAAAGAATTAGTGATCAAGCAACTCATAAATTAAGCATAAACCATAAAAGATGAACTAAAATAGCATCATTAAATTAAAATTCAAAGCATGACAATCTTCATTAGGAAATAAGATCCATCATAGGCTTAATAAGAGAATTTAGTTCATAGCTTAAGAATCAAAAATTGAAAAGATCAAAGAATCAAGCATCCCAATTACAAAACTAAAATTCAAGAATAAAAACAGTAAATAGAACCACCTTTTTCTTCAATTCACTATGAAATCTTCGTTCTCCTAGCTCATTGCGTCAATTCCTTCAAAATCTTCTCAAAATCTAGAGTTTGCTAGTTGGGATGTTGAATGATGATTGTAGTTGATGATAATCTCCTCTCTGTAACTGAATACGCTCATTTTCTTATCCCAATCACTTACTAAGTCCACAAGCTTTGCAACATTAGAATTATAATTGCATTAGAAGTCTTTCATCCTTATCGCGCACCCCCGTCCCAGCGGCCATTTTCCTCTTGGGAACCCCCCCGACGGGTATCAAGGTTGCTGATGACGTGGACCCCTACCCCAGCGGGGTATTTAACTTTATGAACTCCCATCCCGGCCGGCATATACTTTATACTTCACTATTTTGTTTTTGCTTTTCCTACTCTTTTCTGTTTCCTTGCCATTCAAACCTCGCCTTAGCCAATACATAATGAACCTGCTGTTGATCGATTTCGCAATCAATGAATACGTGCAAGTATACACGGTCAACAAGTAATAAAGGGAAAGTAGAGTATCGTTCCCACGAGGAATTATTTAATAAAAATCACCAAGTACTAATTCTTAACCAAACTAATTTTATTTAAACAATCTCAAATCGTGTTTTTTCTAATTAAGAAAACTAAATTAACTAATTAAAACTAAGATTTTAACAAATGAATTCAAATAAATAAAGATTAAGACTTCAATATCCCCAATTATGAATTATAAATCAATTATCCAATTATCCCAATTATTATGCCTACTGAATTGTTAACAGAAATTCTCAAATGCCAAAAGTCCTTTTCCAAGTGATCAATTGCCTTCTATTTAATCCAGATTAATCTTGCTATATTCCTATGCAAAACAATTGAATTAAACTCTTTCCAATCCCAATTCCTTACGTGTTACATGCGGCGAACAGATATTTCCATTCAATTCACAAACCTAATTTTTCACCATGCAAATAACTAAGTCACATGATATCATGCCCATTTCTAACCCTAGAATTCCTCTTCCAATTCCTTCTAGAGTAACAAAGTAATTACTGATCAAATAATTAAGCAATAAGCACAAGACAAGATAAACAACTCACTTTAACATAAATAATTAGAATATAATGAATAACTAATTCATAGCCATAAAAAGTTCAATTGAAATCTCAAAATAGTTAGTTCATAATTAATGAATTAAAACCAAGAATCCACAATCGAATAGACATCAAAAGATAAAAGTAAGATGAGAGAAGAGAATAGAATCTGCTGTCAAAAAATCGATGCTCCCTCTTTGCTTTTGCTCTTGATCTTCAATGGTCTCCAAGTTGCTTCAATCTCCAAAACTAATAAGAATTAGGGTTATTTTCTAATCTAAAGGAGTGTTTTCTCTAGGCTAAGCTATGTAATCTCTCTTTATTTTATGTCTTACATCATGTATTTATAGGTTACAAGTCCAATTTTAGTTTAGGAATAAACCCAATCCAATTTGGAGTCAAAAAGGTGTTAAAATTACCAAAAAGCGCGTCCCGTGCCATCACTAAGCCCTTCCCAGCCTTGTAATTGGGCACAAATAATGAGTCTCGCCTTATAGCTCCCTGGCCGGAAAATGCACTAAGAATAAGCGCCCGTCAGCCGCCCAAAATCGACATTTTCTGCTCCGACGTCCTTTGGGAAAATGGCCATTACTTCTTTGTCCGAACTCCGATTTCGATGATTCAAGATGTTCCGGAAAGAGGAGAAGTAGATCTACAACTTTCATTCTTGAAGTTTGTCGAAATAATGTCAGGAGCTATAGTAAAATTGGCTCCGAAGTGGCTGCTGTGTAAATCACAAGCCGAAAACGCGAATCTAGCCACCCCAAACATCGATCCATGTAACTTTTGTCCCAATTCCTATAAAAAACATAAAACATGCATGAATAGACACAAACACATAAAAACATCCTAAAAGACTTAAGAACAACAATAAATTAAGCCCGGATGTATCCAATTCATGGGTATAAAACTCACTCATCAAATACCCCCAAACTTAAATCTTTGCTTGTCCTCAAGCAAAAACACAAAAATGTTATGCAATGCAATGTAATGTAATGAAACTAATCTATATGCCTACAAATCCAACAAAGAATGACGAAACAAGTTTATTCAACCGGCCTTAGAGAAATCAAGTAAACATGATAATACATCATATTAAAACAAATCAGTAATTTCCCAATCAATCATCAAATCTTAGATTGTTATCACTGATATAGTGCGTGTGTGCTCCACAACAATGTTAACTGATATAAAATTAAATTTAAGACATAATAGATATCTTTGAAGGCATCATACAGTGCAAATTCACAAAATTCACGAACAAGCTATATCCAACTAAAGTCAAACATCCACCAAGTTCAAGAGTCCAATCTGGGATACTTATGCTTTACTTTTCATTACGGGGGCTTTTTGCTCTTTTCCCGTTTTATTGTTTTTTTTAACCATAACTGTGCAATGTCTCATTCCATTAGGCTAACAGTGTCACCCCTTAGCGAGCTTTCGACCAACGACTCCCAGACCATATAAGACCTTAGGGCGCTTAGGTTTTAAGATATCCTTTGAGGCGTTTTTACTCAAGTAACAAAGGCCCCAAACAAAACTAGCCACTAATTTTTTTTTTTTTTTTTTTTTTATAGATGGTTGGTGAGTCGTTTTACACTCCATCTCACGCTTGTGTTTATGGGGAGTGTTTCTCCTCAACCCACCACAAGACTCAACATGTTTTTTTTTATTTTTAAAGCTTATATACCCCAAAATTTCCCCCAAACTTAAGTTTTTATCAAAATTTAGCCATCTCCGCTTTATTCATGTCTTTCATTCCTTCACACTAGTATTATACTTAAGAAATCCATAATGTATCAATTTAAACTTAATCGCTTAACATAACATTATTAACGTGTTAACCTTGATTATACCCGATTTGAACAGAAAAGATTCAATTCATAACAAGAAATCACATCAAAGCCCTGAATATTCAATACTATACTTATCTACTTAATTCCAGTCCTCATCATTGGCCAAAATAGACTTTTTACTATCTAACAGTTTGGAATCATGCAAATATAAACTAATCTGCAACAAACATAGTAAACTAACTACTATTTTTATGATTTAAAATTTTTTTTTAAACAAAAAAAAAAAAAAAAATAATACAACAACTAAATGTAAATAACCCGAAAACATAACGAACTACAATGTAAATAACTAACTATATGCAATACGACACTAAAATGCCCCCAAACTTAAACTAGACATTGTCCTCAATGACCTGAAATAGAAAAAATTAAAGCGAGGACTTCCACGAAAATATAGCAATCTTCCTCCTTGCCCGCTAAGTTTGGAGATAGGCTAAGCACATGGAACAAATTAGGCACAATACTTGAATTTGACTTGAATAACCTGTAAAACCATGATAGAAGCAATTTTATTAAATTCTAAATAAATGCAAATTCAAAACTACTAATATAAAACTTAATAAAAACTAAAAGTAAAAATTAAACTTGGGTTGCCTCCCAATAAGCGCTTGTTTTATAGTCTCAGCCTGACTTCTTCAATTCTCATTCCAATTCCCCTACGAAAATTGAGGAACCCTCCATCCATCGGAAATAATATAGCTTTTGGTAGGTTCCCATTTACGATAGCCATTGTATTAAAGTCACCTAGCATGCTTTCTTTAGATAAGATCACATTCAAGAACGTCCCAAAGATCTAGGTGGTTTCTCCATTAATGTCTCATGAATATATTCTCGCATAGAGGCTTGTCGACACACAACAATTTCTTCTTCTATCTTCTCTAGCTCATCGCACCATGGTTTCAAGGTGTACTTGCTTTTACATCACACGAGAGTATTGCCGATTTACATGACTACTAATCGAGACAAGGTTTTGCAAATCTAACCGGACTCTTGAATCTGTGGAGGAGAATGCACCGGAGGCATAAATAACATTGGCTCATCATCATTGGTTCTCACAATTAGTTCTTCACCGACCTTGTTGTCATTATCCCCACTTGTCTCCTCTTTTTCATCTCGTGGCTCATCCAGTTGTAGATTTGGCTCGGGCTCACCATCGGGCTCGGAATCCATGTCATAGGGCCAATGAATATGAATCCTCCAAAGCTTATCCTCACGTCAACACCCAATCCACCATCCAAGAAGAGCATCTGGACTCTATTCACAAACAATACCAAATACCTCCAAAATATTCCATTCGAGCCCCTCTCCAGAATTAAAAAATGTATTGGCGCCCTCAAGGAGAATGGATTGTCGGAATGAGCTCAATTTTGGACAAGAGATACTCTATATCATATATTTTCATGTCCCAAAAGACCGGAATTTATTTCACAAATTAAGTGGCCGAAACTGCCCTTGGAAAGTTCTGGGCTGTAGGTTTTTGGAAAAAAAAGACTTTTTCGTACTTTGCTAAAAACAGTCCATACGGAAATCTACAACTCCTTTTTCAGTGATTCCACTTGGAGATATTAGAAAACTCATCCTATTATAATCCCAAAGTTTTCTAGAATTTTGGAATGCTAGAAAAATGACAAAACTACCCATGGCATTGACTGGACCAAAACAATCTATTTCTCTTTAAAAGAAATGAAACTGTTTCGGCTAAAACAACCACTACGGATTGTGTACTCAATATTTTTATGCTACCACTTGGGTTTAGTAGTTAACTTATATATCTAGTACCCCCTTTTTATGGATCGCAAAACAAAGTTGTAGATCTCAAGTTATAAGCTTACAAAGTAGTAAAGAAAAATTAAGATTTTCTAGCTTTCAAAACATAGCTTTTATTTCCTTACTTTAGATCTAACTTCTGATACACAAAAGGGTTAAAACTAAACATAAAACACTTATTAACATGTAAATCTAGAATTTTAAAGTTTGGAACCATAGATCCAAGTTTTGATTGAGAATAATCAAAATAAAATTATATAAACTAGATAGAGTTTATACCTTTACTTGATTTTCTTTCTCCTTCTTTCTAGATTTGCTTATGGAGCTTTGAAACTTACAAAAACTCTCTCCCTTCTCTCCTCTATGGCTGTCGAATTGCTCCTCTCTCTCTCTTTCTTGGTTTTCTTTTTTGTTAGAAAATAAGAGATGAAAGAAATAAGTTAGATATTTGTTTGTTGGAGATTATTGTATAGATATATTTTATATATCTACATTTACTCTCCACATTCTCTCTTGCTTCCTCTCTCTCTCTCTCACTTAATCACCACATTGATATATGTGGGAGAGTAGTATGTAATGTGGCTCCTTGCAAAATTTGACACGTAGCTTATTTTGGAAATATGTTTTGAAACATGTGGCTTAAAATGGTGACGTCATGCTACCTCCTTTTCTCTCCACATGTTTGGCTATGTGGCCACTTTTCACCAAGTTTTGTTTTTCTTGGATAAGAATGATGTTATGTGTTCAATTGTGGCTGATCCAAGTTGCTAGAACACATGTCAAGCTCAAGTGGTGGTTAACCACACATATGAAAATATCTTTTACTTAAAATTTAAGTAAAAGGGAATTTCGATAATTTTGCATGCACTAAGGGTATTTTTATCATTTCCCCTACAATTCAAAGGGTAATTTGGTCTTTTCACATATATCCCATAAATCATAACCCTTAGGGTTTTATACTTAGCATTTAAATTCCTAAATTAGGGTTTAGAAATTCCTGATTAGGGTTTAGGATGTCTGGAACTGAAATTAGGGTTTCTAACCAATCGTTAGGGTTTCTTAACTTATCATTGATGTTCTTATTATAACATAAGGTTTTACCCATATTACACTTATCTGATTCATACTTGACCCTTAACCACATACTAAACACACATATAAACACAATATACAATATCACATAAGTCCTTCACAAAACTTTTATATCCATACCAATTTTCAATCTAGGTCTTATTATTCAATATTTATTCAGTCATTTAATATTTTATTAATCGTCTAAATCCTCGGGTTATCACATTCACCCCTTCATCTAAGAATTGCATCCCCAAAATTACAACCTACTACACTATACTCCTTCCATTCACCAAAACTAGGTTTTCAATATAACGTTCAATCAAATCATATCAGATTCTACCCGTATGCAACCAGTTCATATTGTTTCATACCCATCATCACAAACTACCCAAAACATCATTCTAAAGAGTAAAAATTTTCAAATCATGTTGAGGAGTCATATAGACCATGAACTTTAATTTTCAATTTTTGAAAAGGTTTGTACAGAAATTCATCTGCAAACCGTTTTATCTGGACACCAACTTGTGTAAATTTGATACCAATTTACATTAACTTGACACCAACTTGTGTCAATTTGATACCAACTTGTATCACGTAATGCTGACACCAACTTGTGTCAGATACCAACTTGTATCCATTTGATACCAACTTAACATAAGATTTCGTACCAAAACAATTTGATTTGGCATAAGCTATCAAATAATACTTTGAACATTGGTCTAGCTGAATCAAATAGCTTAGACTTATACCAATAATTCAATTTCAATCGAAACATGTATAGCCAAACCCCGTTGGCAATATTTATCTTTAAAATTCTAAAAAAAGTTTTATGACGTCGTGATACCGTACTGTATTTACACCCCGTTTGAGGATTCCGTCATTGTGTGACTTTGTCTTTGTCATAACACATCATTCCATAGTGGGGTGGCGATCTTTCGATCACATCTAATAATAGGTAATTCTGCATTTAAAACTCCATTAATTTTTATCATCTTTGCACTAGGTTACATGATGCATTAATGATATAAAATACATTTTGATATTTTTAAATTATTTTCGTCTAGCCGAAATAATTAGCATAGACTATTCTTTAAACAGTTCAAAAATCATTACAAATCAGTTTTAGTGGTATCATACCTCAACAGGTAACGAGGTGTTAGTGTCCCAAAGTCCACATATACACACTTGTCACCATGTGTTGAGAATACCAAAATTCATTTTTAAAAGGCACATAGTGCGTATTTAGCTTGATGTCAAAAATTTTGAAGTCTAGCATAGCTAGAATATTTGGAATACGTATACTTCCACCATCAACTCCACTTTCTATAATGATCCATTGCTTAATAAGTTTATATATTCCTATCATCCTCAATGCTCCATTCATAATTTAGTTATACCCCAGTTCATCAAACTTACCACACGTTATAAGCTCAAGAACTTTCCACAATAATATGAGTTTAGGAACTTATCCTAGCAATACGTAGTTCAAGAACCAATCAGGAACTGTCCATATGCTTACGGGTTCAAAAATATACCATACAATTATGAGTCACAAACTTACCATAAGTATGAATTTTAAGAACTCGCACTTAACCTTATATTCTCTACCTATCTGTTATACACATGAGAAAAGAATCACATTCTCAACATATAAATAGAAAATAGCGAGACACAAACATTTCAATGATTATCAGTGTAAGAAACTAAGTGGTTGTTACACCAAGTACAATTCTCCGCACATACAAAGAATCATACAACTTAGTTGCTGACATGAGTCCTCAATTGAAATCCCACATAATCCTAGCTCCACCCTTACTCCATACGAATTTTGTTCAATCCATATCTTATCATTCACCACTCTTTTCTGAGTTTAAATAGTACTAATTCACAGTACAATTGACACACTACAATTTTGCTATTAAAATTTTCAATTATTTGATTGATCCTCCTCCATGCAATGACCTTATCAGATCAGGTGGTGATCTCATATTATAATCATATTATATTACGATTCTTTCATATGTTATGATCGTTTTGTTTTACAATCTCTTTTATGTGTACACTTTTAGTCTTTTAGACTATCTATTCGTTATTACTATTCATCTTTATTGTTAGAGTTAGGTAACTCTTGATCTTTTATAACTTGTCGAGATTCATCTTTGAATCTTATTGACGCACTAACTCTATTTGAGTTAATCCTTATCCATGCGTTTATAGCCTAAGGTAACCCTACCTAAGGTTTATAACCTACAACTTTGATACCAAATGTAGCATCCCCAAATCCGGGTACTAATCACCACGAACCTGGTACACCAATTCTATAACTATTGCGGAAGATATAAATATAAATTGTTTATACAATAACCTTTACAACATAATCCCCAAGGTCGATAACCTTAACTTAGTATATACATTCATATACTATAGGACTTACAATGTTATTTGCCTTTAATACTATTACAAGTTTAACTGTACCCAAACCTTGAACTTGTCTTAGCCTTTGCCTTTGTCTGATGTTTTATCTTAATCTGAATGTTTTATCATGATATAGCAAGGGTGAACAACAAGTTTGCCCAGCAAGTTTAAGTTCAAAGAAAGATATATCAAGATTGAAAGATTGAATAATAAGCTTACAAACTTTCAACAATATAATAATTGTGATAGAACATGAATCAATTTCCATAATCAAATGACCGAGACAATAATGATGAATGGCCAATAATGAACATGAACAACTATAACTGAACCAAATGGTAATGAAGGTGATCAACCTTCCATACCTGATGAACATATACAACATGCACAACGTGCGAATCTGCAAAGCATAGACGTGATGTAATCAACAATGATTAACCACTAGTTAAAAGTATAGGAACTTGCCTAAATCGTCGATTACTAGTAAGCAATCTAATTTTAGCTTCAGTTGAAAGGCTATTATTGATAATATCGATCTCTCAATTAGAATAATACCATCACATATACTACTATTAATTACAGTCATTATATAACTTAAACACTTATCACATAGTCAAATATTAGATTACTCCTTAAAACCTAATTATTATTATCGTTCTTTGATAATTCTTTATATACATTATGATTTAACACTTTAATCTTATATATTATAAGTTCTTTTTTAAAATCTAATAAGTTAAATACTAATCCAGCAACCTGGATTATCCAAACATACCAATCCAGCAACCCAGATTGGAATCCAGCAAACTGGATTCCAAATCCAGCAACCAGATGGCCAATCCAGCAAATCAAATTGCAATCCAGCAAACTAGATTCCAATTCCAGCAACCAGAATGCAATCCAGCAAGCTGGATTCAACAAGTTTTCAATTCAGTACACTGCTTTCCAATCCAGCAAACTGGATTCAAGAGATTTTCAATCCAGATTCTTTTCACGAAAATACCAAATCAACTTATTATTTTTCTATCCTTTTTCCAAACATATATACATATATTTCATACACAAAAAGAATTTTTCCATAATTTTCAACTCCCTTTAGTAATTTTCAAAAATCATTTTTAGTTTGTAGCTTAAGAAATTAGCCCTATCATTCTGAACTCCAGAAATTCCTATCTCTTGACATAATCTTATGCGTGTTAACATGAACCTTCAGTTTAAATTTCGTGGCTATCAGAGTTATAGAACTCTGGTTATAGTCGTTTTCGTCGAAAAATCCCAAAAATTGAAATGGCCATAACTTGGTCATTTTAAGTCGGAATGAGCACATTTTTAGACAGAATCTACTTTATATCAAATATTTTCATTTTCCAAAAGGCCAAAATTTATTTCACAAATTAAGTGACCAAAACTGCCCTTGGAAAGTTCTGGGCAGTAGGTTTTGGAAAAAAAATACTTTTTCTTACTCTGCTAAAAACAGTCCATACGAAAATTTACAACTCCTTTTTCAGTGAATCGACTTGGAGATATTAGAAAACTCATCATATTATCATACCAAAGTTTTCCAGAATTTTTGAATATCACAAAAATGATGAAACTACCCCTGGCACTGACTAGACCAAAACAGTATATTTCTCTTTAAAAGAAACGAAACTATTTTGGCTAAAACAGCAACTACGGATTGTGTACTCAATATTTTTGAGTGTTACCACTTGGGTTTAGTGGTTAACTTATATATCTAGTACCCCCTTTTTACGGATCGCAAGACAAAGTTGTAGATCTCAAGTTATAAGCTTACAAAGTAGTAAAGAAAAATTAGGATTTTCTAGCTTTCAAAACATAGCTTTCATTTCCTTACTTTAGATCTAACTTTTGATACACAAAAGGGTTAGAACTAAACATAAAACACTTATTAAAATGTAAATCTAGAGTTTTAAAATTTGGAACCATAGATCCAAGTTTTGATTGAGAATAATCAAAATAAAATTATATAAACTAGATAGAGTTTATACCTTTACTCGATTTTTTTCTCCTTCTTCCTAGATTTGCGTATGGATCTTTGAAACTTACAAAAACTCTCTCCCTTCTCTACTCTATGGCTGCCAAATTGCTCCTCTCTCTCTCTCTTGGTTTTCTTTTTTGTTAGAAAATAAGAGATGAAAGAAATAAGTTAGATATTTGTTTGTTGGAGATTAATGTATAGATATATTTTGTATATCTACATTTACTCTCCACATTCTCTCTTGCTTCCTCTCTCTCTTATTTAATCACCACATTGATATATGTGGGAGAGTAGTATGTAATGTGGCTCCTTGCAAAATTTGACACCTAGCAACATGTGGCTTAAAATGGTGACATGTTACCTCCTTTTCTCTCCACATGTTTGGCTATGTGGCCACTTTTCACCAAGTTTTGTTTTCGTTGGATAAGAATGATGTTATGTGTTCAATTGTGGCTGATCCAAGTTGCTAGAACACATATCAAGCTCAAGTGGTAGTTAGCCACACATTTGAAAATATCTTTTTACTTAAAATTTAAGTAAAAGGGCATTTCGGTAATTTTGCATGCACTAAGGGTATTTTTATCATTTCCCCTACAATTCAAAGGGTAATTTGGTCTTTTCACATATATCCCATAAATCTTAACCCTTAGGATTTTATACTTAGCATTTGAATTCCCAAATTAGGGTTTAGAAATTCCTAACTAGGGTTTAGGATTCCGGAACTGAAATTAGGGTTTCTAACAAATCGTTTGGGTTTTTTTAACTTATCATTGATGTTCCTATCATAACATTAGGGTTTGACCATATTACACTTATCTGATTCATACTTGACCCTTAACCACATACTAAACACACATATAATCACAATACAAAATACCACATAAGTCCTTCACAAAAATTTTAAATCCATACTTATTTCCAGTCTAGGTCTTATTATTCAACATTTATTCAATCATTTAAGATTTTATTAATCGTCTAAATCCTCTGGTTGCCACATTAACCCCTTCATCTAAGAATTGTGTCCCCGAAATTATAGCCTACTACATTCTACTCCTTCCATTCACCAAAACTAGGTTTTCAATATAACCTTCAATCAAATTATATCAAATTCTACCCGTACGCAACCAGTTCATATTGTTTCATACTCATCATCGCGTACAAACTACCCAAAACATCATTCTAAAGAGTAAAAATTTTAAATCATGCTAAGTCATATAAACCATGAACTTTCATTTTCAATTTTTGAAAAGGTTTATACAAAAATTCATCTGTAAACTGTTTTATCTAGACACCAACTTGTGTAAATTTGATACCAATTTGCATTAGCTTGACACCAACTCGTGTCAATTTGATACCAACTTGTATCACGTAATGCTGACACCAACTTGTGTCAGATAACAACTTGTATCCATTTGATACCAACTTAACATAAGATTTTGTACCAAAACAATTTGATTTGGCATAAGCTATCAAATAATATTTTGAACATTGGTCTAGCTGAATTAAATAGCTTAGGCTCATACCAATAATTTAATTTCAGTCAAAACATTTATGGCCAAACCCCATTGGCAATATTTATCTTTAAAATTCTAAAAATAGTTTTATGACGTCATGATATCGTACTGTATATACATCCCGTTTGAGGATTCCGTCATTGTGTGACTTTGTCTTTGTCATAACACATCATTCCATAGTGGGGTGGCGATCTTTCGATCGCATCCAACAATAGGTAATTCTACATTTAAAACTCCATCAATTTTTATCATCTTTGCACCAGATTACATGATGCATTAATGATATAAAATACATTTTGATATTTTCAAATTACTTTCGTCTAGCCAAAACAATTAGCATAGACTATTCTTTAAACAGTTCAAAAATCATTGCAAATCAGTTTTAGTGTTATCATACCTCAACAAGTAACGAGGTGTCAGTGTCTCGAAGTCCACACATACACACTTGTCACCATGTGTTAAGAATAACAAAATTCATTTTTAAAAGGAACATAGTGCGTATTTAGCTTGATGTCAAAAATTTTGAAGTCTAGCATAGCTAGAAGATTTGGAATACCTATACTTCCACCATCAACTCCACTTTCTATAATAATCTATTGCTTAATAAGTCTATCTATTCCCATCATTCTCAATGCTCCATTCACAACTGAGTTATACCCCAGTTCATCAAACTTACCACACGTTATAAGCTCAGGAACTTTCTATAATAACCCGAGAATTTAGATATTTATTAAAATCTTAAAAGATTTAATTAAGGTTAAATATTAAACCTAGACAGAAAATAAGTGTATGGATTTGACATTTTTGGAAAGGAATTTTGTGAATTCAAAAACTTTTGGTAAAGGTTTACAGTGTTAAGGGTATAAGTGTATAGGTTCTGTGTGTTTGGTCATATATGTGTACAGTATGTGATTAAGGGTCAAGGGTTGACCAGATAAATTATATTAGTAACAAACCTTAATAATATATTAAGAACCTCGACGTTCACTTAGAAAACCCTAACGATTGTTAAAAAACCCTATTACCGGTTCTGAAAACCCTAATTGGAAGCTTGAAGATAGTATGAGGTTTTTATGTTATTGATTTTATATTTAATTAGGGATAGCCCTAATTGATTATTAGAAAACCCTATTTGTTCAACTGGAAACCCTAATGTACAATTATGGAACCTAAATGCTAAATTGACGATTTTAATTAAGGAAATATCAATCTTAATTAGCAAGCTTGAATATAATTAGAAAACCCTGATTATAATTTTGAAAAATTAATTTTCTATTTTTAGAACTTAATTAGAAAAGCCTAGGAAATTAATTTGTGTAACCTTAGGGTTAAACCCTAAAGGTCAAACCCTAAGGGTTAAAACCTAAGGGTTGTGACAAGTTGCCATTAGCATTATAAGTCCAATGACCAAATTGCCCTCCTTGAATATTTTAATAGGATGGAGTGTAGATCTAGCCCTAGTAAGTGGTTGGTGACCCACCCTAGCTAGACATGTGCCTATATCTCACAAATATCAGATCTCATTGCCACTTAGTGCATCAATTGTAACCATAGATTAAAAATCTAAGAGATTTAAAAGTAAGACAAAACTTACTTTATTTTTCATTTGAGCAAAGTCCATTCTCTCTCTCCCATCCGAAATTCTAGAGTGAAATTGAGTGAGAAACAAAACCAATGTCAGCCTTTGACTTGCCAAGAAAAAACATCAAAGTCAGAATCAAGATCAAGCTCAAAAAGGAGGTATAAACCCTAAATTTAAAAATCAATATATTTGATGTTAGATGTTGTTAATGATTGGTTAAATATGTGTTAGAGGGCGTCATTTAGTGATCTGGGATGTTAGATCCCAGATCCATAACATCTAGATGCTCGAAATTGAAGATTTCAAAATTTTGAAAAAAAGTTAAAAAAGTTGTCTGATAGCCTAATGTCAGGGCTTCTAGATTCGTGTGTGTGACACCCTCAAATCTGGGTACTTCAATTCCACAGGATTTGGTGTTCACTGTACAAATATCATCTATCTATCTACCCATAATAAATGCAAGCCATGCAATAGATAGAATAAAAAATCTTCCCCTTAAGGGTTACAACATCTTAATAATAATAATAAAATCCCGAGTTAAACTAACCTTAAACATCGATCTTGAATCATAAACAAATAAGTCTTAACAACATCATTAATTCAAGTCTTAAACATAAATACATCATCTAATAAAATAACAAGTCTTCATCACTTGCTAACTTTGCCCTTGCCCTTACTAGTGGAAGGTTCATCAGTTCTTCGTTCTTAACTGCAATGTTATTATTAAGCAAGAGTGAGCACGATTGTCCACAAGTATAATAATGAAATAACAATATAATAACATCCGAGTAAATCAAAGACATCTGAATAAAAGCTCAACTTTTGAATCAAGAATGAATAACAAGAATCAAAAGAATTCTGAGGGTCATAAGACCTTGAACTATGTCCTAGGTTATCATGGGTTATACTTGAAACCTTTAACAGTCATAAGACTATGGACCTTTCTACTCGTACTTAGGGGGATTAGCCCTTAGTACCATACTGTGCACAATATCTTAACGCTAACGCATAAGTAAATCCCTTTGCAGGGTTGTTCATCTCAGTTTGACATTCGAGTCCGCACCAAAGGAAGTTTGGTTTGGATAATTCAATAAGGATTCTGAAATTTAGAACGTTCATCAATTAAGGACTAGTTGAATCAATAAAGGTTCACTAGTCTTATAAGGTTCAATAATAATGATATTCAAATCGAATAATAATCTCAAGAAGTATACAATAGAACAATTATTGTATAACTGAATCATGCTTTGAAAAGATAATAAATCTTTAATACAACATTTGAACTTGAATAGTAGTAATGATAATTTACTCGGGGTAAATAATAAACTTGAACAATAATGACAAGTAGGGTTAGGAAACTTGCCTCGTGCGTAGATTATACTTTAACTAAGCACGTTCTTTGAATTTAATCCTACATACCATTCACATTCACAATACCAGTCAATTATAATTTAACTAATCATCATAAACCCATTCTTTTATCTAAACTTTGATTATTTAACTATACTTAGTTAATTACCACTTTGTCACATAATCTACACATCATGAATAACAAGCTAATTATGTAATCCATAATTCAATCCACATGTAATTATGTTATTTACATGCTAAGTATCTATTTTAACATCTCATTATACTTATAACATAGTTTTATGTTCATTAAATTAATTTACTAACACATTGCTAGACTTAATCAATTTAAAAATCTCATTTACGAACTTTTCGGAGAGTGGTATTTGCACATTTCATCACATTACATCTTAGTCTTCACATATTGGCTGATGATGGTACATGGCCCGGACTCTTAGTATTTGCACAAGGTAAGTGACTATGGCCATAGTATGGCCTAAGGCCATGGGAAATAAGCGGTGTAGCTTGGTTGTTGCGGCATGGCGTACAGCATACGAAAATGGCGATTCATGAAAAATTGCAGAACATGTCAATTTCTTCCAATTTCTTATTTTCTACTCGAAATTAGACATACCCATATGGTGTAATTCATGCATAAACATAACCCAACATTTATATAACAACTTTAACCATTTAAAACACATAATCACAGAATTAAATTATTCAAATTGTACTGTTCTTGAAGATTTTGAACAAAAACATAAAATTTAACACTACGAATTCGTTATAACACCGAATCCATTCATTTAAGGCTTGGTCTCTTCGTATCAACATGCATAATCAAATAAGAGTGTAAATTTTACTAAAATATTTATGTTTGGCACCTTAAAGTTACGTATAAGGCCATATGGCCAAAACCCAAACTTTGTATATTTTGAAATAATAAGTCATCATAATACGACATGTTTTCATGAATTTGATTATATGGTTTACATAATATATATAATTAAATACGATGTGATATGTCATAACACATATACAACCCATAATCATTACTCCTATCCCAATTACAGAGGTTTAAGCCAAAAACATTGAAAGCCATATTTATGAAACTTAATTGACGTAAAATAGAAATTGGGAAGGAGGAGATTACCCTGTAGAGTATAAAGAAGAAGAGATAAATGACGATCCTTTCACAAGTATTTGATTAATTACACACTCACAATCTTTTATCAATCTCACAAATTCTCTCTGTGAACTCTAAATTATGCTCTGCTTATTCTCTAGACTTAGGAATAATAATGAAAGAAAGCAGACGTCGTAAGTTAGTAAGTTAACCAACTGCTGCACGGGATTAGCATTGGCATTATTATTATTATTGGTTGACTCTTCCTGAGCCGGTTGACGTTGTTGTCTTCTCCTTGGCTGCATTTTTCTGTTAAATAAACGCTTATTAGAACTTTATTTATTTCTCTAAATAGTTAAGGCATTACTCAACAATTTAACTTATCACTTAACACATTATCTCAAACAACTTGATATATATTCATTCAAATCAAAGTTTTAACATCAAACTATAGCATCACTGCTATTTACATCAACTATCCTGGAATAAAGAATCCACAGGATTTAAAACATTCAAATATTCTTTCGTTCATAAACACGTCAGAATTTACATCTAAAATTAATTAAGTTCTTCACATAATTAAATAAATCATATCACTGTCGATCAAGGTACTGATTAGCCTTGCTACGCTCCTCTTCTAAGATGTGATGCATCGTCCTGCGATCCATCATGTACAATGGTAGTCCTTCGAACTGGATTGGGTACCTCAAAACTCAATCTTGGGTCTCATTCATTGCCTTGTTAAGTGTAGAGTACGTTTCACCAATCTTTGCTTTCTTTGCACGACTATCATCCTCTGCTTGCGATCACCGACGCGATTCTCTTACCCGACCTTCCTCTGCTATGTTCAGCTTTTCGGAGGTTTCCTTCAATTCCTTCTTCAGCTTCTCTATCTCCTCGGTCTTATCTTCAGTTTGACCCTTCTCATGGACCAAATCCCATTCTACATTTGTTAGTCGAGAGTGAAGAGTCGAAATCTCCCTCTCCTTCTGCTCTAGAGTAATATGTTGAATAATCGCTCGCTCAGTCAAATCCTGGACCTCGTCTCGTAACTCCACGTTACGATCGTATAACGTGTCATACATCTCAGCATCAACGGTGTACCGTGGTAACTCCTCTTCTTCCTCTTCCTCTTCCTCTTCCTAAACAAATTCCTCCTCGGGATCCTCCTCAGGATCAGTCTCGAGCTCATGCTCCTGACCAACAACGGTGATCAATGGAGATGACTCCCTCTGTACTAGCTGTTCCCTAACAACATGAATGTCTCGAGGCTCCTCCTCCGCATGCATTTTTCTGTACACAGGGGTTCCTCCTCGGTGAGGGTACTATAGGTACCCGGGGTTCTTCCTCCACAGCTTGACTAGCTTCTCCAACATTCGACATCCTGACAACAAATTTTTAAGTTTTAGTTACTAAGTCGTATCATCTAACGCATACTTAAACACATAAACACATAAGGTCTTTTATTATCTTCAATGAATTACAGAAATTCATTTCTTATAACTCGATAAGAGTTTTTCATCACTAACTTCTTTCTATAAGGCTACTACCTAAGGTTGTTCCCCCACCTAAGGTTAATAACCTACAACTCTGATACCAACTTGTGACACCCCCAAATCCGGGTACTTCAATTCCACGGGATTTTGTGTTCACTGTACAAATATCATCTATCTATCTACCCATAATAAATGCAAGCCATGCAATAGATAGAATAAAAATCTTCCCTTAAGGGTTACAACATCCTAATAATAATAATAAAATCCCGTGTTAAACTAACCTTAAACATCGATCTTGGAATCATAAACAAATAAGTCTTAACAACATCATTAACTCAAGTCTTAAACATAAATACATCATCTAATAAAATAACAAGTCTTCATCACTTGCTAACTTTGCCCTTGCCCTTACTAGTGGAAGGTTCATCGATTCTTTTCGTTCTTAATCGCAATGTTATTATTAAGCAAGAGTGAGCACTATTGCCCACAAGTATAATAATGAAATAACAATATAATAATATGCGAGTAAATCAACGACATCCGAATAAAACTCAACTTTTGAATCAAGAATGAATAACAAGAATCAAAAGAATTACGAGGGTCATAAGACCTTGAACTATGTCCTTGGTTATCAAGGGTTATACTTGATACCTTTAATGACCATAAGACTATGGACCTTTCTACTGCATCTTGGGGGGATCAACCCTTAGTACCATCATGCACAATATCTTAACGCTAACGCATAAGTAAATCCCTTTGCGGGTTGTTCATCTCGATTTGACATTCGAGTCCGCACCAAAGGAAGTTTGGTTTGGATAATTCAATAAGGGTTCTGAAATTTAGAACGTTCATCAACTAAGGACTAGTTGAATCAATAAAGGTTCACTAGTCTTATAAGGTTCAATAATAATGATATTCAAATCGAATAATAATCTCAAGAAGTATACAATAGAACAATTATTGTATAACTGAATCATGCTTTGAAAAGATAATAAATCTTTAATACAACATTTGAACTTGAATAGTAGTAATGATAATTTACTCGGGGTAAATAATAAACTTGAACAATAATGACAAGTAGGGTTAGGAAACTTGCCTCGTGCGTAGATTATACTTTAACTAAGCACGTTCTTTGAATTTAATCCTACATACCATTCACATTCACAATACCAGTCAATTATAATTTAACTAATCATCATAAACCCATTCTTTTATCTAAACTTTGATTATTTAACTATACTTAGTTAATTACCACTTTGTCACATAATTTACACATCATGAATAACAAGCTAATAACGTAATCCATAATTCAATCCACATGTAATTATGTTATTTACATGCTAAGTATCTATCTTAACATCTCATTATACTTATAACATACTTTTATGTTCATTAAATTAATTTACTAACACATTGCTACACTTAATCAATTTAAAAATCTCATTTCTGAACTTTCTGGAGAGTGGAGGTATGCCACTTGTTACACTTAGTCTTATTTATTGCTTGTGATGATGTTTGCCAGGCCTGACTCTTAATGACTGGCTATATGGCTTATTCTTATTTCGAGACATGAGATTTGCATGGCCTATGGCGTACTTGGTATACTATTGTACAGTGGTATAACAAAGACCGGTGGCATTCAAGGCTGCTGATGTAACATGCGTCTTAGATACATAAATGGCAGTTCGCGAAAAATTGCAGAACATGCCAATTTCTTCCAATTTCTTATTTTCTACTCGAAATTAGACATACCCATATGGTGTAATTCATGCATAAACATAACCCAACATTTATATAACGACTTTAACCATTTAAAACAAATAATCACAGAATTAAATTATGCAAATTGTACTGTTCTTAATGTTCTTGAAGATTTTGAACAAAAACATAAAATTTAACACTACGGATTCGTTATAACACCGAATCCGTTCGTTTAAGGCTTGGTCTCTTCGTACCAACATCCATAATCAAATAAGAGTGTAAATTTTATGAAAATATTTATGTTTGACACCTTAAAGTTACGTATAAGGCCATATGGCCAAAACCCAAACTCTGTATATTTTAAAATAACGAGTCATCATAATACGACATGTTTTCATGAATTTGATGATATGGTTTACATAATATATATAATTAAATACGATGTGATATGTCATAACACATATACAACCCATAATCATTACTCCTATCCCAATTACAGAGGTTTAAGCCAAAAACTTTAAAAGCCATATTTATGAAACTTAATTGACGTAAAATAGAAATTGGGAAGGAGAAGATTACCCTGTAGAGTATAAAGAAGATGATCAATGATGATCCTTTCACAAGTATTTGATTGATTACACACTCACAATCTTTTATCAATTTCACAAATTCTCTCTGTGAACTCTAAATTATGCTCTGCTTATTCTCTAGACTTAGGAATAATAATGAAAGAAAGCAGACGTCGTAATCAAATAAACTGATGCATTGTGGTCAGTTACCCATCATGGGTTAACTGCCCTCAACCTCTACTAGTGCCATGTTTGGCTAGCCTTAAAGGCTTAAACTCAATTAATTTAATAAACTCTTTTATCATATAGTTTAAATAATGTCACACTCCTTTATAAAATAAATCAATATCTTATTTAATTTATTTTAAATAAAATATAATAATTTCTCATTAATTCACATAGTCACATAATTAATTTTTTCTTATAAATTAATTATATCAAATTATTAAATCTCTAATTAATTATTACATTAATTAAAATACATATGTTTATTAAATATTTCTTTTAATACAATAAGCTCACATAACACATACTTTGATAATAAAAATTCTCTACATTAATTTAATAAATGTAACACATATAATTAAATTAATCTACCACAATTGCATCAATTAATTATTTAATCTAATAATTAAATCATCGAAAAATATTTATTTAATTCAATAAATATTAAAAATTAATTTACAAAATCTCGTTCGTCACAGTGTGTGTTAGGTCTTATGTGTTTTCTATGTTTATAGATCTATAGTATGCCATGTGGACTATGATTTGGAACTAAAATCAGGATCATATCATGTTTAGATTTCAAGTTATGAACGGTCAAACCTAGTTGATCGATCACGGAATGATTTTCTGGGCAACCTAGAAAATTCCCAGAAACCTGGAAATTCTGACAAGGTTTTCCAAGCCTTAGATCTTGCTGTGTTTAAGTTGTTATGCTATGTTGTTGTTTCGATGTTGTAGTCTGGCATGAGGACTACATAATCAAGTCATCATATCACTTAGATAATAACCAGAGTGAAAGATAATCTTGGTCAAACAAGCGTTGATCGTCTGTTTTGTCAAAATTCTGGAAAACCCAGAAACTTCATGTGCGATTTCTCTGACAACATTTGACCGACTTAAATCTTGTGTTTGTGTTGTAATTAGACTGACTTAGATCACATAAACCGAGCCCAGAAAGCTACGATTCAAGGGCTCAAAATAGGTATCTCGACTATTCTTCAATTCTAGAAAACCCAAAAATTGAAGAACAGTGTCTTACACGTTTTGTGGGGCTTAAATCTTGCTGGTATGATGTATGTTGGCCATGAAGTTGATTTAGGTTTGTAGTACTAGATTAGTACTACAACATTAAAACAAGTACAAGCCCAGAAACGTAATAATCTAAGATCTAGAGGTGGTCAAACTAGCTACCCTGTACTCTGGCGATAAAGGTCTGGGTTTGATGAAGAACACCTATAGCGACGGTTCTGTCGCTATAGGGCCCTTTAGCGACAGTTTAATTAGAAAAATAATTACTTTATTTAATAAATTAAAATAAATAGTTTTTAATTATTAAAAATACAAAATAAATTCTAAAAAATATTTTAAAGTATGAAAATTAGTTTTTAACTATTTTGAATATATTTCATAAATATTTTATATTTTGGAATAATAATGGTATTTAATTTATTTAATTATAATATTAAATAAATTACTTAAAAATGATTTTAATACTTGAAAAATCATGAAAAATTATATTATGATATAAGAAAATATTTTAAGTTATTTTTAGTGACTTTTAATATTTTGTGAGGAATTTCATTAATAAATTAATATTAATTGTAAGACCCCAACTTTTATGAATAAAGATGAATTTTCTATAAATATCATTTTTGAATATTAAGGTGTGAATTTGTTATAATGTTATAGTTGTGGGTAATATTTATTATAGACACTCAAAATTTTCTGCACACCTGTCACTAACATTGTAGGAGGACAGATTCGTCTTTCAAGAGGGAACCCTGGAAAATAGTCCATATCTATTCTGGATACTACCGGAAGTTCAACATCAACCCAAGAACACACACTAGGAGTAACAACTCCAACCTCAGAGATAACCCCGAGCCGTGCGGATACAATACCTGAACACACACCGGAGAAGACCGATTAATCTCGGAGATAACCCCGAGGTATCCAGTCTCAGTCCCAATCATGGGAATAGCTACCAACCTTGGTGATCACCCCAAGGAATGCGATTCCTAAGATAACCCCAAAATACTTGTTTCAAATGCAACCCGGCTTGAGCTCGGCGCTCTGGCAACGAGACACCCAGTACCAACCCGGAGATAACACCGGAGGATGAGGCACACCTCGAGTTGACACCGAGGACTTTCAACACTGCGGCGATCCAATCTCGGTGAAGCCACTGAGCAACGTCTCAGTATGTCATTAAACCGGCGATAACACCGGTGAGGGGAAACCTCGTCATCTTGCCAACGCGATGCCACATCACATCGTCTCAACATTTTATACACACATCTCTACACAATGATGTCCCACAAGAATCAAGGAAAACCAATCCCAAGTGACTATTGTGCGGGGTAACAGATAGAATATGAAGCTTGAAGACCGGAGGACATCGTCCCATCTTCAATGAGTTCGTGCAAACTCTAATCCCATGCCATTGTATAACTCTCGACAACGATGGTCTGAAATAGGTTTTGTATACCTCAATCGGATGCCCAGAATACAATTTTGAAAGTTCGAGCGGACATTATAGTGCCTGAGTGCACGTACTACGAAACGACTAGATCCGAGAAACCTGGGGCAACCCAGGCAGCCTCAGGTACACCTGTGGCTCCCCCTCTATAAATAGAGGGCTTGGGGTGGCCATTTTAAGAGGAAAAAGAGCGAGGAAGCCCTGTCAAATTTGTTCCGTACTTGCAATATACTGAGTGCTTTCCCATTTTAAACACTTGTGAGCTCACATATAGCTACTTTTGTACCGGTGGGAGCCGTGTTTCATCCACTTTAAAGATATAGAAGTCTTCTTTGGCAACCCACTGTAAGCCTTCTCACACACTTTAAAGCCTTTCTCTTCATCTTTGTACACACCCTTTTTCACGTTGAGAGTCGTGTTGCGTGTGTTTGCCCGGACTTCGGTCCGTGGTTTTATTTCAGTTTGTATATACATATATATTTTATATATATATATATATATATATATATATATATATATATATACACATAATAAAACACAACCAATTTTGAATCTTTTCCCACTTAAAAAGTTGAGAAACCACAACAAAGGCTCAGATTTTATCTAACTTAATCTAATGGTCAAATTTCATTTCAGTTAAAAAATAATAATAATAAATTAACCACCCAAATCAAAACCCCCACTCTACTGTCTCCTTCTCTTCAAAAATCAAAACCCCCCAAATCAAAATTAGTCTCCTTCCCGTGTACTCTTCCAAAAACTATTTCAAATTGAGGTAACACCACTCTATGTTCATGTTCTGATCGGTGCTCACTTCCACCCGTGCGCAGATTTCTCTTGATTGGTGCAACACCACTCTCTGTTCATATTTTCCTAAGCGGCGGCGATGGCAAGCAGAGGTTGCTAAGTGACAATTGTTTTTGGTAAGCACCCAGTAAAACTTTCAATTGAAATTTTGTGTTGATTCAGTTGTGTCGTAATGGTTGGTTGTTGTTGATGATCGTAGTAGAGTATTTTTAATGTCTTTGATTTTATGTCAAAGATATCAACTGGAACAGGCCAAATTTATGTTTTGTGAGTTTAATGTTTATAGAATTTTAGTTACTTTTGGGTTTACTTATCCTTTTTTTTCGTTCCCGAGGGAGATTATGTCTTCAAATCTGAGAGAGCTCAAAGAACTGAAAAGTTAATTCCATTGTAGATAGCAAGAGTAAAATAAAGGAAGAAAAGAAGCAGGTCTGTTATGGACCATTTGATACCAAGTAGCTACATTTATACCCAAAATATTAGCCTAACTCTATGAGAAAAACAGGTAAATAGAAACAGGGAAACATGAAATGTTTAAGCCTAAAAACATGTTATGCTACTAACATCGGCTAACACTTTTCATTAAATGTTTGTGAAACATATGTTTAGCTGTTATCAAGCAGTCATTTCTTTCACATCCTTTTTTTATTGATATGTTCATTCACATCACTGACTAGAAATTTCATCAGGCCATTGGGATGAATAATCAAAAACCATTATTAGCATATAAATGATTTTAAATTAGTTGGCCTCTAAATTAATTTTGAATACAGAAACATCAGTTGTAAGTGCTTTCATCTAGAAATTGGGTTTTCTCTATTTTTGGGTGATTGATTTGATTATTGATAAAGTACCTAATCATGAATTTATGTATGCCCACTTGGAGAAATTATCAAAATTTGTAATCAAAAGGTTTCATCTTTATTTTACTGAAAAATGATAGTAATTCTTCAAGATTTCTGAACCTCATTTCAAATTATGTTGTGAATATGCATTAGTAAATTTTGTTGTTGACCATTTGGTCCTTAACTTCATATGTTAACTATACACTATTATTCATATTTTATACTCAAAGTTTGCTCATCTTTATTGGATACTCAAGGTTTATTCATTTTCTCCTAGGTAATGTGATATCCAACTACATGTTTACAATCTTTGTTACCAAGAAGAATCATCAATGGCTGCCTACTTCTATGTAAATATATAAACTCCATCTCTTTCTAAGCTGAGCTCTGGGTCTTCTAAACTTCGGTCTTTGAAGCGGTGAAATAAGCTCTCTCACTTTCAAAGTTATTTTTTTCTTGCAATGACGATGGATTCAAGGGAAAAGGTGAGATTCTACCTAGATTTCTCTAATTCTAAGCTGCATTTTAGTGTTTCTTCGTACCCATCAACAATGGAAGTTTATTCCCCGATTCAACAAATCTCTTTGCATTTATCTTAAAAATCACATTGTGTTTCTACTAATTAAGAATAATTAGCATAATTTTGTTTAATTGAAGATGGTTAATGATTGGACCACATCTCTAAACAATGAGTGGAAAAAATGAATATTTGCAAACTTTAAGCATATTTGCAACGTAAAGGCTTTTTTTAGATTGGATAGGTAAACACTATTTACTGTTTTTGGTTGAATTTTGTGGGAAAGTATGGTTTTGGTGCCACAAGACAATTTGTTCTTAGTGAATCTATTTTTGCTGAAGGAATGGAGAATGACAGGATTTATTTCGATTGGTTCTAAAACATTCCTTTCCACATCATATCCTGAAAAATCTCCAGTCTTCCATTAAAAAAATGACACTGTTTTATGTACTACATTGAGACTCCACAAGATTTATATGTGGACAAGATTTGTTTCTCCATTTTCTATCCTTTTATCTTTGTAAAGTGACCCTCTTATTTTCTTTTTCTTTCTTTTTTTATTTATTTTTTATTTTGGTAGTTTATAGGCAGATTTAGATTTTTATGGATATCTATTTTTGAAGGAAACTCTGTCAAAAATTCTAAGTCTTAAGAGTATTTAGAATTTACTACATTGCTTTTGTTTTTCTCCTTTATCCCACTAATAGTGGCATTTTTATGAACTACATTGCTTTTGTTTTTCTCCTTTATCCTACTAATAGTGGCATTTCTTACACAGAAAGAGAAAAAAATGTATGATGCTTTGGCGGATACCAAATTTAAGGGAAAACAAAAATCAACTTCTTCTACCCAAGGAAGAAAAAATAAAGATTGCCAACTGGTATCAATTTTAATCATATTATTTTCTCTTTGTTTTTACAATGGATTTGGATGTTATTGAATTTAAAAAATTTTAAGTTTTGTTTTATGCAGATCGTTTGATTTGTCAACGTGTTTTTGGTTTGTCTCATTTAATATTACTTATTTTTTATCGTGTTCTTACACAGAAGGAAAAAAAAGTATGATACTTTGGCGAATGCTAAATTTAAGGGGAAACAAAAATCAACCTCTTCTACCCAAGGAGATTGCAAACTGGTATCACTTTTAATCTTATTTTTTTTCTTTATTTTTACAATGGATATGGATGTTATTAAATTTAAAAAAAGTTTTGTGATAGTCTGTTGCTTTGTAGCCTTTAAGCTTTTGTTATGACATATAATTTGAATCTTTTGTTGGGTCCGATTTTTTTAAACTCTAAATTTTTTTGAACATTCCATAATTTGAAGCATCAATCAATAGTGAAACCTCAACCTTTCCAAGTAGTTTTGATCTTATTTATAGAATACCTTTCAAGCTGTTAAATTAAATATGTTATTGATCGAGCGTATTACTATAGAGCAATGTGTTGGATGCAGGGCTACGGTGTTTTATTTTTGCATCAAACAAATACTTTATTATAACTATAATTTTGATAAATGGTTGGGTAGATAGTTCTGTTAATGTAACACTTTATTGTCATGTTACATCACGTTGTTATATATACAAAGTGCAAAACGATACGATATACGTTAAATCAAAAAAATAATAATTAATTTTTTATGAGTTTGTGGTTTAGGCACCAAACTATAATGTTGTATCAAAATTAGCATTGCCGCAATGTGCAAAACTTGCTCCAAAAATGTGTTATGCTGGGAAAGAAAATGAGTGCTCCAAACGTCAATTGGGACAACTTGCACGTTACAAAAGAGAGCGATCAAAACATTGTGCCTCTGTCCAGCCTAGATTTTTTCTTTCTTTACCACCAAGCTGTCGTCACCGAGCATGCCTTGAACGAGAATCAAATAAAAGGTCCCGCCTTCAACCAATGACTTTGTCTACCAAAATTTCACATCCTGTAATAGACAGTATAGTGACAACAAATGTTTTAGAGTCATCGTCAACCACCTTACTTCAAAATCTTAATAAAAATACTACAACAATTGTTTCACGGTGGTTGTCTGTGGCCATCATGAATAAAGAAAATCCTCCTCAAAATCTTGAAGAAGGCACACCAACAAATATCTCAAGGGTGTCGCCTGTGACTACCACGCTCCAAGACTTGCCTCCTCAAAACCTATACAAAAGTACAACAACAGTCTTGGAACCATTCTCCCCACATTCCCCAGGGGCATCGTATATGACAAACATGTTCCAACAAATGCGTAATTCAAATGAAGGCACCAGGTGTTCGATATAAGTTTTAATTTTCTATTCTCACACTAGCTGTCTTATTCATGTTCTCCTTTTAAAAATTGTATGACATCTATAATTTTATTTGTAGTGCCTACATAGTAGAAGGTGTTACTATGGATATTGCATCTAATCCTCGAAACTATGAAATTCCAGATCGTCATTCCCTCGGCTTGATGAATCAAACATGTTCTCATTGTTCTGCCTTTCACTGACTTGCTGAAAAATTAACAAAATCATCTGTATAAAATTCTCTCTTTGGTAAATGTTGTTTACAAGGAAAAAATAGACTACCGCCACTTATTGCACCTCCTTTAATGCTTAAAGCATTGTATGACGGCAATGATGAACAATCAAAATCGTTTCGTCAGCACACATGAGAGTATAATGCAGCTAATGCGTTTACGAGTCTTGGGTGCTACATTGGATGACAAATTAATTATCGGGAGGGGGCCTAGAACATTCACCATCTATGAGGAATTACGCCATCAAACAGGATCGCTTATGCCACAGCCAGGGTGTGAACCAATTTACTCTCAATTGTACATTTATGATCCTAATTAAGCTTTAGATGTTCGCAGCAACAAAAATCCTAACTTGAGAAGAGATGTTTTGAAAACCATACAACATTGTTTATTGCAAGTAAATCCATTTCCTATAAAATTTTGGCAAGCTCACACAATTTTAAGTCAATTGGAATTGACGGGGGTGAATTTATCGGCCTATCTCCACTACAATTCTGTAACAGACCGGCGTCGATGTAATCTCCCAACAACCGATGAGATTGCGGTAATATTGCCGGGAGATGGAACTGAATCAAGTGGAATGAGAGATATTATGTTACATTTGAGAGGGGATAATGGTTTGATGCAAATTAATGAGTGTCATCCAGCCTATTTGCCATTGCATTATGTGGTATTGTTCCCTTATGGTGAGCTAGGATGGAATCCAGATTTGAAACAGTGGAACGCTTCCCACTGACCAAACAATTGTCTAGGTGTGAAAGTCTCTCTTACTAAGACTATATTTCTCTACTTCTCATGCAGACACACAACACACATAATACATGCACAAACACATACACACACATGCACGTAACTGTAACCAATCAAACACTCGCAAATCAAACTCACACACCATTATACTGCCACCAATACAAATTTATGATTTAAATCATTAAGCAAATGAACTGTTCGTTGAGATAGTACTACGAAAACTTTATAGGTGGTTGTGCATTCTCCTCATTGGGCAAAGTGCATTCATATTTATACGAGGACATTAAGTATATTGATGAAGAGAAGGTTTAAAATGATGAAAAAGACATTTAAAAGAGTTAAATGATATGCAATCCAATACTGACATGTCCACCTTTGACGATTACTAACCTACCGCTTACCAAACAATTGTCTAGGTGTGAAAGTCTCTCTTACTAAGACTATATTTCTCTACTTCTCATGCAGACACACAACAGACATAATACATGCATAAACACACAAACACACACAACTGTAACCAATCAAACACTCGTAAATCAAACTCACACACCATTATGCTGCCACCACTACAAATTTATGATTTAAATCATTAAGCAAATGAACTGTTCGTTGAGATAGTACTAAGAAAACTTTATTTGATTGTAAGTCCATATTTTTTCCTTAAAAAATTGATTATTTGTTACAATCTCTCTAAATTCTTACTACAATCAATCTAAATCATTCCTCCCTACATACAAATATGTGTGCTCATTTGTTTTTTAGATAATTCAGGGTAAAGTAAGGGGTCTTATGTTTCGGATTTATAATTGTTTTATTTTAACTCACATATTTCGATAATTTTTAAATTTCAAATATTTTCAGGTATATATTAAAGGATACATGATGTAAGCTGTAAAGAATATACTTGGTGTAAGTTGTAAAGTAAAGGGTCTTATGCTCAACATGTTGTTTCTCTATTTTCTACATGTATGTATTTTTTGTGTTCTGCCTTTTGTAAAGTTATCTAATTATACTTGGTTATGATGATTTTGGGTATGGAATGATGGTTTTTTTGGTGGTTTGGATATGTATGGATGATTGTAAGTTTTGTAAACAGTTTTAGATTTTTATGGATATCTATTTTTAAAGGAAACTCTGCCGATTTTGTTTTGACATTAGTAGCGACTAGCTTGATGTTTTGGTAGTTGGATGTGTTGATGATTGAGTATGTATTAATTTTTTCATGTATGTATTTTTTTTGTTCCGTATTTTATAAAGTTAACTAATTATACATGGTTATGATGATTTTGGGTATGGAATGATTGTTTTTTTGGTGGTTTGGATATGTATGGATGATTGTAAGTTTTATACACAGGTTTATATTTGTCTGGATGTCTATTTTTAAAGAAAACTCTGTCGTATTTTTTTAAAATTAGTAGCGACTAGCTTGATATTTTGGTGGTTAAATATGTCCATCACGGGAACCGAATCTAGATCTAATAAATTTGAATCTATGATTATATGATTCCTAAAGCATACGATACCACAATTTGTATGAAAAAGAAAGTAGTAGGTATATATATATATATAAAAGTCAGAAATATATATATATATATATATATGACACATGATCACCAACCACGAAGCACCTCCATGGGGATCTAAAATGTAAATAAAGTTGTAAAAAGCTATCAACCGCCACCAAGGAAACTCCTAAGGGATATAAACGTAAAAAAAAGCATAAAGCAATCAATCATCACGAAGTGAACTCCGAGCGGGACGAAACGTAAAAGAAGTCAGTAAAAGTGATCAACCACCACAAAGTAAACTCCGGTGGGATGAAATATATATATATATATATATATATATATATATATATATAAACTGTTATCGAACTCTGTTTGATATATATATATATATATATATATATATATATATATATATATATATATATATATATATATAGGATATGATCCATAGTAATTATTTGCTATGGAAGAAATTTGGGCAAATAGCATCATATCCGTTTATTCTATGAATCAAGGGCGTAGATTAAAAAATAAGAATGGGCTTACGTTGGAGTGTCTAGCGTACGATGAATTTATTAAAGGCAGTTACGCTACTCCAAGTAGCGTACAAACAAAATTTCAAGAGAACCAATTTGCCCTGATTAAAAAACAATTCTCTGACTAAATTGCCCAAAAGGTATAATTGAATTGTTAAACAAATAAAATCAATTTGACTGCACAAGTTCCGAGGAGGCCTAGTTTGACGGCCACCACATAGGAGTAGATTGTCAAGACTATTCATGCATGCGGAATGTTGGTTCACGCGCCATTGAACGCATTTGGATTGAATGAACCAATGTATTTGAAGTGTATATTTTGTTGGTGGTGGTGATGGTGGTTATTATTATAAAATAATAAAATTATCACATATATTTATTTTATTGTAATAAATTTTATTTCACCTTCTTCTCTACATGTAATAAAAAAATAAAAGAATGAATTTTCATTCTATTAGAATGATTTATCCTCTAAAATAATTATCAAATTCACTATTTTTATTCTATTATTTCTTCTATTTTATTCCCTTAATTTCAAACGTAGCATGAGGATCGATGGAACAAAATAATTTGCATTTTATATAATTTTTTGAACTTGGTTGTTAAATTTTAAAATTGTTGCCAGTTATTTAGATTATGAATTAATGCAACAAATTTTATACTTATCGCTATTTATTAAGATTAGAATATTTATGATTATATAGACTATATAAAACCAAATTAAATCATGATCAGTTCAAATCAATTTCAAATTTTAAGAATTAATTTATAAATTGTACTATTTAATAAACTTTAATTTTTCATGGGTCGGATGTAGTATATATAATTCTAATTGTCTTGTTATATTTTTGGTATTGTGGTGTGCCATGATCTATATATGCAGTATTTAGGGTTAAAAATGAAAAAGAGCATTTAATTTATAGATGAACTATTACTTTTAATTATATTTACCTAATAATATTGTTCCCCAATTAAATAATGCATCTTCTATCATGTCATGCTATTCAAAATACACAAGCAATATATCATGATGGGTGATTCAGGTAAAACCCATAACCGAACAAAACCAAAGCAGTGCATGCAGGTTTAAATTTCAAGTTGTGTGGGCTAGCGAAATAAAATGATCGACGGTTTAAAATAGATAATTGTTAAATTCATAATATTTTTAATTATTTTTATAATAAAAATATTGTGATAGATGTATAGAGCTATAAGATTTATAACGACATTTTTATTATAAAAATAATAATTTCTATTATAAATTTAATAATTTTATTTAAAATAAAGAGATTCTCAGATTGTGCTGCATCTCATATATACCATCATCATCATGATATTGATGTGGTGGCCGTCAAACTAGGCCTCCTCGGAACTTGCGCAATCAAATTGTTTTTTAATCAGGACAAATTGGTCCTCTAATGAAATTTTGTTTGTACGCTACACCAAGTAGCGTAAGTGTCTTTAATAAATTTATCATACGCTAGATGCTCCAGCGTAAGCTCATTCCTATTTTTTAATCTACGCCCTTGATTCATAAAATGGACGGATATGATGCTATTTGTCCAAATTTTCTTCATAGCAAATAATTGCTATGGATCATATCCCATATATATATATTAAAGCAAGTAAACGCACCAGACCGAAGTCTAGCCTCATCGAACAAAGTTCGACACACAGTTCATAGGCGCACATGATACAGTTCATAGGCGCATATATATATTTCATCCCACCTGGAGTTTACTTTGTGGTGGTTGATCGCTTTTACGGCTTTCTTTACGTTTCGTCCTGCCTGGAGTTCACTTCCTGGCAATTGATTGCTTTGTACAACTTTATTTACGTTTTGTCCCGCCCGGAGTTTCCTTCGTGGCGGTTGATAGCTTTTACAGCTTTATTTACATTTTCGATCCCCCATGGAGGTGGTTCGTGGTTGGTGATCATGTCTGTATATATATATTTACAGCTTTTATATATATACCTGCTTACTGTTTTCATAAAAATTGTGGTATCATGTGCGCCTAGGAATCATATGATCACAAATTCAGCCTATTAGATCTAGATTCGGTTCCCGTGATGGACATTTTCAGCTGTAAGCAGCTTGTAAATTATTCGGTGGTGTCTGAATTTCCTCAGATGGTTTTCATACCCACGAGGAAGTCGACATTATTTTGTACATTTTTTTCTTACAGATGCTTCGCATCTCAAAAATAAAATCAATCAAGCCGAATACTTAACAAAATGGAAGTATCAAAAGGTTTCAATTACTATTGAGCATTAGGGTTTGAAAAACCTTTTTTATAAAACATCACTGCCATATCTTGTTATAAACTGAATTTTTACATAAATTCAAACCATGTGTATATAGGTACGAACGAGGCCTCGCACTACTTCCAAATAACAGCACATTGACCCACACACACATATTCAGATAATAGTTTCTTGAAAAGAGGCGGTCATCGTGGTAACACGGATCTCGGGGGGTGCCTAACACCTTCCCTCTGCATAACCAAGTCCCCGGACCCTAATGAATCTTGGTTTCACTGACCCGTTTAGCAGTGTTACATCACTGGGTCAATGTGCAAACCTTTTCTCGGTTGTGTTGGTACAACCATTTAAAAAAACCAATGGCGACTCTTAATACCATCGTCGACATTATACATGTCGAATCTTTTCACTTGTTTTTTTTTCAAAAAATCTCACCTAAAATGAGAACACCAAAGAACAAGTAACGGAAAAGGGACATTCAAAATCCCGGCGTCGACGGTGGCGACTCTGCTGGGGACTCCAGTAAGAGGACTTAAGCCGCTATTACAATCTTTTCAAAACTATTATCTTCTTGTGTGTGGATGTTGTATTTACATTTATGATGAATGTGTACGAATGCATTTACTTATTGCACTTAGTGCCCCGCACCATATCTGCTTGTGATATTTAGTTCTTCGCACATGTCATTATTTTTATACGGTGAGACGCGATGTATGTGAATGTATATTGTGTGGTCCCTCCACCAGGAGGCTATCCCGTCGGTGTTTGATTACTGGACTCGTGGGAAGACTAATTCCCCGAGGTTCAGAAAAGACACCACCCAAATTCGCTCCAGTTAAAAGACCGGATTAATTTCCTGTTGAGTAAATTGCGATGATTTGGGAACCTTCATGCCAAAAAGCCGCGAGAGTAACCTAAGATAGGTCAGCCTCTGATAAACCCAAAACGGAGGAAAATCTCTTCATGCTTTCTCATTTTAATTACTTATAAGCACAAATTACTTGTAATTTCATCCATATCTCTCTCCATGTAATGAGAAATATGAAGAAATATGTACACATACATATTTAAATTGACATGCTACAAACAGCTGACATCCGGTGTTGCAAGATAAAATTCCTAAAACGAACGCATCACATAACATGTTAATTTACATTCCTTAAAGACTAAACTATGCAAGTCTTTCGCAGGGAACTAATTGGACCTACTACCTGGTCAAAATCCAAAAAGGCTGCAGGCCTACAGTCAATCATGTCGTCATCTGACCTTACTGAGCTTAATCCAGTTTCTCGCAAAGAATTTGACGGATTAAGCAAACAAATTACAGATTTGGATGTTCTACTCAAAGAACTACACCAGTCTACTCAAGGTCAAAAAATACCCGTACATGCTGAATCCTCTACACAAGAGGGAAACCAGGTCATTACAATACATGAACTGCAGTTGGATATGACCAACAAAACTCATGATCTTTGAGCATCTCACGGAGATCCGATACACCCATGACATAAAAAGAAAAGTCCTCCAAATAGAAGAGACCCTTCGTATATCAAAGGAATTAAAACACACGGAGTGTTTCATATCTTGACCTTTGCATTTTCCTTGTTCATTATCCGAGAAAAGTTTAAAACTCGACTTGAAAATATGACGGGTTAGGAGATCCTGAAACACATTTGAAGGTGTTTATTGGAGAACTTGGATCTTATCAGAGGAAAAAAAAGCTCGAGAATGTAATCGTTACAGAAGAGTCTAACCGAGAAGCCTGCTTATGGTACACAAGATTAGACAACTCAAAGATCCATAGTAGGAAGAGCTAGCACACATTCCTCACTCAATACGACTTTTCGGTCTCGGATGGCTCCCTGGATCGGTATCAAATTACCAAGATCAAGAAATAGTCTAACGAGTCTTTCAGAGAGTATGCTCAAAGGTGGAGACGCCTGGCTGCCCAAGTTATTCCTTCCATGATAGAATCAGAGGTGGTCATAACGTTTATAGACATACAAGAAGCTCCTTTCTATGAAAGTGTTTTAGCCAGCATCGGCAAACCATTTTCTAAAATGGTCAAACATGGGGAGATGGCTGAGATGGGATTGAAGTCAGGAAAGATTCAAGACCTAGCTGCCCTTAAAGCTGTTGCTGATCACATCAATTTCGGAAATTATGGAAACAACCCCCGGAGGGTCCATAAAAAGAAAGAGGAAGATGTTTCCCTGATACTACAGGGTCAAAAAGGCAATTAGAACATGCCTATTCAAAGGAGAAACTACAATCCCTTTCAAGCATAGTTTTCGAACCCTCCAATACGAAAAGGTGGAGAAGTCAAACGCCCTCGAGTGTTCACACCCTTAAAGACTGTGACGGCCCCGAATCCAGGTCCCGAATGACCTCGGATCCGGTTCGATCATTCTATACAACTATTACTATTTGCAGAAGATATAAACATAAATTGTTTATACATTAAACTTACATACTTTTCCCCAAGGTCGAGTAACCTTAACTAATACAGCATTCATAAGCTATCTAACATAATACATTATTAACATACTATACTACTACAAATTAGCTGCACATTTTTTCCCAAGCTGAACTTGGCATTATTCTTTTCCTATATCCAAACGCATTCGCCTTATCTGCAATGTTTTATCATGATATAGCAAGGGTGAGCATAAGGATTGCCCAGCAAGTTTAAGTTCAATAATATAACGATATATCATGATTGAAATAATTTGAATAATTAGCTGGCTATAATTCAACAATATAATTGTGAACTAGCAGGAACAAAATTTTGACTGAACAAGTATTATACAGGAACAAATATATCTGGACCAAACAGTAATGAAGGTGATCAGCCTTTCATACCTGAATTATACATGCAATATGTACATAGTACAATTATACATGGCAATCAGCAATGATTAACCATAAGCTTATCCGAATGAAACAACTCTTAGTAGAGTTAAGTAAAAACAAACTTGCCTGAACCGTTGATTACTGCTACGCAATTTATATCTCTTTATCCGAAGACCTAATATTAGTAATATAGATCTCCATATATTAGAATAATATCATCACAATATAATACTATTATATATATATATAAACATAGAATAACCTAAACACATAACACATAACCCTATCAGTCTATTCAGCACATAAAACTTAGCATCAAGTCAGACTATTTAAGTCCGAGTTGAAGCAAACACATTCTACCATCATCCCGATCTGCAGTGGGACAAATTTCGAGTTTAAGTTTAAACTCTGGCTAAACGCTTAACTATTATCTAAGATAATTTTAATAACAGTCGAAATATTTTTCAAAGTCTCGTAATAATTTTTAAATAATTATTACTATTTATCAAGAATTTTCATTCATTAAACACGTATTTAAATAATATAAATACCACTTAATTCTTTTATCATTAATATTTATTTAATATCAAACATTAATGAAATACATGTCATAATATTATAATATATTTATAATAACACAAAGTATTTTAATACTTTAAAATCATATTTATATGATTTTTAAACACTTAAATCCATTATCCGATAATTGATATTAATATTAAAATATTAATATTTTCATGACAAAATATCAAAAGTTATAATTTATAACTTAAAAATATTTTTATAACACTTAAATCATTTTATATGATTTATAAATCATTAATCTCATTTTTCCATAATTTATTTAATATAGTTATCAAATAAACTAATTATCATTAATATTAATTAATTAATGAATTTCATCATAAAATATTAAAAGTCACTAAAAATAACTTAAAATATTTTATTATACCATAATATTATTTTTCATGATTTTTCATGTATTAAAATCATTTTAAATCATTTATTTAATATTATAATTAAATAAATTAAATACCATTTATATTCCAAAAATATTAAATATTTATGAAATATACTCAAAATAATTAAAAACTATTTTTCAGACTTTAAAATATTTTTTAGAATTTATTATGTATTTTTAATAATTAAAAACCATTTTTATCTATTTTTAAATAATTTCTGGAAAATCAGAAAATAAATAATAATAAAACCATCGCTAAAGGGCCCTATAGCGACAGAACCGTCGCTATAGGTGTTCTTCAGCTGTTCTTGAGTTGCCCAGATCTTCATCGTCAGTTTACAGGGTAGGTGGTTTGACCAATGCTAGATCAGTGATCCGTAGGTGTTCTGGGCTTAATAATGTTTATAGATCGTAGTACTAATGTAATATTACATGTTCCAACAACTAAATAGGTAATAAAACATCACAATTAGAAGATCTGTGCCTTCAAACTATCTGACAACACTGTTCTTCATTTTTGGGTTTTTCAGAAAATGAAGAACAGTTGATGGTGCTATGTTGAGCTCCTTATATCTTATAACCTGGAGTTTATAATTATGTTATACAGGTTTGCACATGTAGAGAAGATGTCAGGGTCCATTTATATACAACCAGAACATCTAAACAACAATATAAATGTCAGATTAAGGCTGGTCAAAGTGCATGGCAAGAACTTCCTTTGAAGATTTCTGGGTTGCCCAGAATCTTCATCCGGTGTAATGGTCAACGCTTGTTTGACCATGAATTTCTATGATTCTGTTATAGATCTAGGCTATCTAAAGGTTTGAGTATGTAGTACTCATGTCAGGCTACAAGGTGAAAACAACAACATAGCTAAACATTAAACCACATCAAGATTAATAGGCTAGAACATCTTGTCAGACACTGCTGGGAAATCTGGGTTACCCAGATTCACATTTTTGTGGTCGGTCAACGCCTTTTGACCGCTCATATTTTTTCGATCTACACATGATCTGGCCATGTTTCGAGTTTCAGATCATAGTATTCATGACAAAGAACATATGTATAACATAAAACAACAAATATCAAAAACAGAGAAGGATTTACAGGCCCTTACATATGGTTGTCAGGCCATCATTTTCAAGGTTTTTCCAGATTTCAAAAAGATGCAATTTCGAGCACTTTGATGTTTTGGATCTGGGATTTAAATACCCAAATCACTAAAAGACACCTTATTACATATCTTTAACCAATCAATTACAACTTTTAACATCAAAACACAAGATTTATAGAATTTAGGGTTTATACCATCTAGGCTTAGATCTTTGAATCTGATCTTTGATCTTGTTATTGAAAGGCTATGAACTGATCTTAGCTTAGTTTCTCACTCTCTCTCACTCTAGATTTCGAAATTCTAGAGAGAGAATGGGTTGGACATGAATGAGAAATAAAGTAAGGTTTTTACTTACTTTATTTTTTTTGATTTCTTTGATTCAATGAATCTAGTTGGTATAGGTGGCACACAAATCTGATCTTGGATTATTTAAGGCACATGGGATAAACATTAGAGTAGTGAGTCACCAAGATTGCCATATCTTTTGCTTAAGTTTTAAGAAAAGGGCATTTTAGTCATTTTGCATAACATTTTAATGGCATTCTAGTAAATGGCCAAACCCTTAGGGTTTAGGGTTTGAACCCTTAGGGTTTATGATTTGGAACCTTAACTTTGTAATTTAATTTCTAAGATTTCCAAATTAGGTTTTCCAAAAATAGAAAATTAATATTTCTAAATTATAATTAGGATTCTATAGTTATATTAAAATTTCCTAATCATAATTCAAACTTGCTAATTAGGATTAATAATTTCTAATTAAAATTACTAATTTAGCAATTAGGGTCAAAATCATGCATTAGGGTTTACAACCCAAAAATTAGGGTTTCTAATATAAAACTAATTTTCTAATTTAGAAATTAGATTTTCGTAATTAGATTATGGTTTTCTAATTACTTAACTTGAAAATTAGAATTAATATATCCTAATTAACATTAAAACTATTTAATTAATACTGAGGTTTTTCCCTATTTACAAATTAGGGTTTCAAATCCGTAATTAGGGTTTCAAATTTGGAATTAGGGTTTTGTAACCAATTTGTTAAGATTAACCCTAATTAATCCTATAATTATTTACACTTACGCCATTAAGTTCCCGATTTAGGGTTTCATGCACCAAATTAGGGTTTTGAATTCCCGGAACTAAAATTAGGGTTTTCCAGAACCGGTTTCTAGGGTTTCTTATTAATCGTTAGGGTTTTCTAACCGAACGTTGACGTTCTTAATATAATATTAGGGCTTGTTACAGATATCGTTTATCTGGTCAACCCTTGACCCTTAACCACATACTGTACACATACATAACCATATTCACAGAATATTTTCACGTATTTCCGTAATCCTGAATAATTCACCTAAATCCTTCATAGAATTTTGAAATCCTCAAAATTCCATCTTAAAAATATCAAATGCATACACTTATTTTCTGTTTAGGTTCTAATATTGAACCTTAAATTAATTAATTAAAATTTTAAAAATATTCAAAATTCTCGGGTTGTCACAGGGACACCCTCGAGAACATTCTCACTCTTCTAACAACACAGAAGAAAATTATGCATCTTCTTCCACCAAATTAAATTTCTAATGGACGGGGGTTTCAATCTTTGCTTTCGAAAATGTGCTTATCATGCCGGGGCACCTGGACATGATACTCAGGATTGTTGGGCCTTGAAACACAAGATCGAAGACCTGATAGACAATGGTGAGATCGTGGTCACCAAACCAGATCAGCCTCACGTGCAAGACAACCCTCTTCCTCAACACAAAGAAGAAGAGGTCAACATGATCAATTGGAGCAATGGACAGAGTTCCAATTTCCACTGTGAATCTTCCCAGACCCTCAAAGACGGTGTTGACACAAATGGGATTATGCCAAGTTCTAGTTCACAATGGAACGAAATATAAAAGCTCTATACAAGCAAATTGAGCAATTGGCAGAATTGGTGACTTATCAGCATCAAGTGACACGTCAATTAATCAGCCAGGAGCATGCCAGTCTCCTACCTCTTGTCATGAATATTCCCTCGTCACTTTCAAAAAATGAAATGCTGTAAGACAAAGTGACAAAGAGAGCAAATGCCAAAGCCCGTCGAGATTTTTCCAACAAAAGGGAATTCACCTATTTAGGCCAACCTATGGAGGAAATCCTTCAGATGTTAATCAATGAAGGAAGGATCAGTTCCCTTCTACCTCCAATCAACCCCCGTTCAGGACGGTACAATTCTGATGGAGTATGTCAATATCACTCCCATTCTCGCGGTCACAGCACAGAAGAATGGTGGGCACTCCACCACCTCATCCAAAATCTAATTGACAGTGGTGTTCTGCACCTAGCGGACGATGATACTGTGTTACGTGTAAGTGAGAATACATGTCCTACTAAGTGGAAGAGTTTGGTAGCAGTCATATCCACTGAAACTGATGGGGATAACAAATCACTCACAATGCCAACAATTCAACTTAAGGGAAGCAACAATCCTTTGAAAGTGGTCGCTCCCGAGCCAATCAACTTGTCGTGTAGAGCACAATATCCTATTGTTAGCTTGCGCAAGGTTTCGTGGAATTATGGAGAAGGTGAAGGATCCACCTCACATACAACTGCTATAGTGTCGAAGAAAAATCCACTGTATCTTCCCCAACGGGTGATGAAGTCTACCATCAAATCAAAGGGGAAAATACCCATGGAGAAGATTGAAAAATTCCTCCGCACTATGGGTCATAACGAAGCCAAGGTGGTTTTAAGCTTAAAAGAAGCTCCACAACAAATATCAATTTTGAACTTGGTCCTAACTTCCGAGGATCACCCAGACAATCTTCTTTGAAGGTTTTAGAAGAAGCCTATCTACCAACATCGATTGATACGGAAAAATTTCAACATCCGGTTAATCACATTTTCAACAACAATGTGATATCCTTCACTGATGATGACATACCGCCCGAGGGGACCGGTCGTTCTGGCCGCCAGCACATTGCGGTCTTATCCTCCTGATACATGCTAGTTGGACTCTTGATAGATTGAGGTTCATCTCTAAATATCTCGTCCACACGCTACCTTGGTGAAGATGAATATCAATCTCAACCGACTCGAGTAGCCATCATCATCATCAAAGCTTTTGATGGAGCCCACCAAATTTGGTTCTGAGTAATTGAACTACCAATCGAAATTGGTCCCCACACATTCTGCGTATCTTTCGACGTACTCAAGATAGATTCGGGATACAACCTGCTCTTAGGACGACCTTGGATTCATATGGCAGGGGCAGTCCCCTCCACCCTTCATCAGTAGTTGAAATACATTATCAACAATAGCCTAGTCACGGTCAACGTTGAACCAGAGTGTCCTCAACACGGGGACATGCTATTCATCAATGCCAATGCATATGTTGAACCAGTCAGTTTTCATGCCTTGGAAGTAAGCAATACCCAAACCATGCTATTGGAACGCCATTTCCCAAGCCCAAGATTTCTGCCGAGGTCATGTCGTCTACTCAAGAAATGATGTGATTGGGTCATAAGTCGGGACAAGGACTGGGTAAAGATCGCCAGGGTATCAAGTACCCAATTCAATTAACCAAGCAAACTGGAACAGTTGGACTAGGATATTCTGCCAGCATAGGAATCCTCAGAAGCATCAACAGATTCCTTCAGCTTCAAACGGGCGGCGTTTATCTTCGCCCGCAAACTCTGAGTCCGCACAACCTCCTGTAAAGGTGTCAGGCAATGTAATGGCTATGTTATTTCCCAAGCCAGTACTGGTAAAAGAGAAAGAAGTCTCTGTTCCAAATTCCGCAGTGGAAGAGGAGGAACGAAGAATCAAACAAGACGTCATCCGAATGATGTCAGGCATACGCATCATTGTTCATGATGAACATACAAACAGATACACCACAGACGATGATTGCCTAGACGTAATGGCCATCATTCGGGACAGGGAGGATGATGAAAACCCCTCCATCACTGCAGTCCACCCGAACTTTGCCCTTGCCAATTGGAACAACACTCCTTGCATTGGTCGACAAGGGTAAAACGGGCAGAACTCTTTCTTCCCTGTAGATATCATAACTGCTTACTTTTCTGTACAGTATTAGCAGTTTATTTTTCCAGTATATGTTAACACTGTGTATGATCAAAACATTTCATTTATATGATGAGTGGGTTTTTAACATATGAATTATGTTTATTTGGCTTGTTATCTTGTTAGTTTTTGGGTATTTTAATGTTACTTCTGATGGGGTTTATGTTTGTTGTAGGTAAATCCGACTCATATAGCAAATGGGAGTTTTGGAGGACATTTTGGAGCAACAGTGTGAATTCTGGTGGCCTAGCACTAATGCACTTTAGTAAGTAGTCATTGAGCGGCGGAGCCTTACCGGGAGGTGAAAGTTTGTCGACTACCGAAGCTACCGGGCGCTACTGTGTCAAGAGGAATCCGAGCGTGGACCGCGCTGGAGCATGGAGAAGTTGCTGGAAGGATAGCGCGAGCCTGTACCGCGGAAACGCTTGAAGTTGGCGCGATCGCTATGACCGCGCGATCTGGAGTGAGGCAAGTCGTGGTGAATTGAAGGAGTCTCTCTTGGGCAGAACTTAGAGATGGATAAGGAGTCATGGCATGAGAAGGAGATAAAGGCTGATCTAAACATCATACTTGGGTATCATTCATTCATAACATATCTTTAAATCAATCAAGAAGCTTTTGGAGAGAGCAAGAGTTGGAGGAACGAAGAACATGAATAATTTCACGGAGATTTCAAAATCGAAAGCTGAGAAGGGTGGTGTATTATTATTCTTCTCTAATTTTTATCTCTGTAATTGGGATGATGTGTCCTTTTATTTATTCAGTGTTTAATTCATTTATTATGGGCTAAATTACTTATTAGGCTTTTAATGGATCTCTAAGTGGAATGATGATTGTGTAGCTTTGGTTTTCAGTTTAATTAAGCTATTATGCAGTTTATCTATATTAATTGGAGCTTAAATTTATGAATTGCTTGATCAACAATTTTATGTGGATTTGTATGAACTCGAGAGATGAAATATAAATCTAGACCTAGTTAATATAGCGTGTGTCATGAATTTTGTGAATAGCAGATTTTTGATTATTGTCGAGGTAGAGATATGATTGACATCACATGTAATCGTGAAGAGAACTTGGAATTAAACCTTGCTTAATTGAAATTCACATAGAGATATAGTGAGTTGTTAAGGTGTTTGACTTAATTCTATCTTAATTGTGGATTTGGGTTAATATGGTGTTAATACATTGAGAGGTGTTTAATATTACTTATGTATTTTTGATTAATAAACTGGGATAGTGAGTTAAACTAGAATAATGTGATCATAATCAGAGGGATGCTTAGAGTGAAGTTACGAGCCTAATTCTCCAATATTTGTTTAAAAAATCAGATTTAGGGTTTGCTGGTATTGAGTTGAGTATTGATAATTTAATATTTTTAATATAAACTGGAAATTGATTAGTTTAATAAAATTTGGATTAATAGAAGATTGGTAGTTGCAAGATCAATTTGTGTTACATCTCTGAGGGAACGATACTTTACTTACTATTATATTACTTGTTGACCACGTATACTTGCGTGTTGTGCGTATATAGAATTTACCCAACAAGTTTTTGGCACCGCTGCCGGGGATTTCAATACAGATTTTATTGTGTTCTTGCAATATAAGTTTAATTAGTTCAGTTTTACTTCAACACTTTTTTTGTTTTGTTCTTCGAATTTCAGGTTTTTGATATTGGTTTATGCAAACTCGATCAAAAAATCCAGACTTGCTTCCTTTTGAGGACGACATCGATAGAAGGATTCAGAGGTTAAGTAAGTGGATAAAGGAAACAAGGGACGAATTCGAAAACTCTAAGAAGGAAGAAGAAATGGCTGCTGAAGACCAGAAAGCGTTGAGAGATTTTACGACACCCAAGGTGACTGAGCTGCATTCTAGTATCACCAGGCCTGCAATAGCTGCAAACACGTTCGAAATCAAGCCTGGGACAATTCAAATGATGCAGAATTCAGTGCAGTTTGGGGGAATGGCTAATGATGATCCGAACGAGCATTTAATCAGTTTTCTAGAAATATACGACACTTTTAAGTATAATGGGGTATCGGATGAGGCAGTTAGGCTTCGCTTGTTCCCATTCACTCTGCGGGACAAGGCGAAGAGTTGGTTACACTCTTTACCAGCGGGTTCGATAACGACGTGGGAGGACCTGGCTCAGAAATTCTTAGCAAAATTCTTCCCACCTGTAAAAACTGCAAAGATGAGGAATGAGATTACCATGTTTGATCAAGAACAACATGAGTCACCGTGTCTGGCGCGTGGAGAGATATAAGGAATTGCTTAGAAATGCCCACATCACGGATTGCCCAAATGGTTGCAATTGAATACATTTTACAACGGACTACATGGGAATCTCAGGACTAGTATTGATGTAGCATCGGGGGGAGCATTTATGGCTAAGACATATGAGGAGGCATACCAGTTGATAGAGACTATGGCTGTTAATAACTATCAGTGGCCCACGACAAGAATTACACAACCTACGGTCGCTGGAGTGTTGGAAGTAGATGGAGTGACGGCAATAACAACACAGATTTCAGCACCCGCTAAGAAGTTCGACGTGTGGTCCGGGGGACAGACGCAGACAGTTGCAATTATTTGTGAGTTATGCACATGGGAACATTCGACGGATCAATGCGCAATCAACCCACAGTCGGTACATTTCATGAGTATCTACAACAGAATTCCTCAGAATGCATATAATCAGGGGAATAGGAATAATCTGAATCAGTCGTGGAATAATAATCAGAATCAGCAAGGTCCATGACCATCGTACCCCCCAGGATATCAGAATCAACAACAACCAGCTCAACGTCAAGAAAGAAAATCGGATCTAGAGGAATTGTTATCGAAGTATATTACAAGTAATGAGGTAGCTATGAAGAACCAAGCAATGGCAATGAAATCACAAGAAATGGCCGTCAAGAATTTAGAAAACCAGATGGGATAAATCGCCTTAACATTGAATAACAGACCACAAGGGACCCTACCGAGTGACACCGAAAGAAATCCAAAGGGAAATCATGAACAATGTCAGGCAGTTACCTTGAGGAGTGGAAAACAAATGGTTGGAATAGAAGCAGACAATTCAGCTGGTTCCGATGATAAGAGTAATGATAACATAGTGGATGCATAAAAATAGGATGTGAATACGCGAACTGAGAAAACAAAGTTAGATGACACACCAGTTGTGTATCCGCCACCGCCATTTCAGCAAAGAGTTCAAAAGCAGAAATTAGACAAGCAATTTGCAAAGTTCTTGGAAGTATTTAAGAAATTGCAAATTAACATTCCGTTTGCGGAAGCTCTAGAGCAAATGCTGAGTTATGCAAAATTTATGAAGGGGATTCTGTCTAGAAAGAAGAAGCTAGAAGATTTCGAGACAGTGGCACTAATAGAGGAGTGCAACGCAGTTCTACAGCGAAAGTTGCCACCCAAGTTAAAAGATCCAGGGAGTTTCACCATTCTGTGCACGATCGGGAACACAACTTTCAATAAATGCTTGTGTGATTTAGGAGCAACTGTGAACCTTATGCCGTTATCAGTTTACACAGAATTAGGATTGCTGGCTCAAAAGCCTACGAACAACTCATTAAAGTTGGCAGATAGGTCAGTCACATATCCGAGAGGCATTGTGGAAGACATATTGGTAAAAGTTGATAAATTCATATTCCCCGCTGATTTCATTATTCTGGACTTTGAGGAGGACAAAAACATCCCGATTATCCTAGGGAGGCCTTTCTTGGCGACTGGTAGGACACTCATCGACGTATAAAAAGGTGAACTAACGATGAGGATCCAAGATCAAGAAGTTAAGTTTAACGTCTTCAAAGCCATGAAATTCCCCGCGGATGAAGAAGAGTGCTTTCGAATGGAAATAATTGATCAAATAGTCAACGAAGACATGGGAAAGAGCCTGAGGAACGATCTTCTCGAGACAACATTATTGGGGGATGAGGAGCTCGATGACCCATAATTTATGGACTATTTACAGATGTTAGACTCATTGCCACGAGTAAGCCGATTCAAAACACCATGTGAATCTTTACACACGGAGGAGATAGCCACGAAAAGATTGAAACCATCTTTGGAGGAGCCACCAACTCTTGACCTCAAGCCACTCCCTAAACATCTCAGGTATGCGTATTTAGGTAATTCAAATTCTTTGCCTGTAATTATTTCTGCTGCACTTAACAAATTGTAGCAAGAGAAATTGCTAAGGGTACTTAGAGAACATAAGGCAACAATAGGATGGACAATAGCGGATATCAAGGGAATCAGCCCGTCGTTTTGCATGCATAAAATTCTGATGGAAGATGACGCAAAACCAACGGTGGAGCAACAACGACGACTAAACCCAATTATGAAGGAAGTAGTAAAGAAGGAAATTCTGAAACTATTGGATGCTGGAATCATTTACCCGATATCCGATAGTAAGTGGGTATTATTATTCTTCTCTAATTTTTATCTCTGTAATTGGGATGATGTGTCCTTTTATTTATTCAGTGTTTAATTCATTTATTATGGGCTAAATTACTTGTTAGGCTTTTAATGGATCTCTAAGTGGAATGATGATTGTGTAGCTTTGGTTTTCAGTTTAATTAAGCTATTATACAGTTTATCTATATTAATTGGATCTTGAATTTATGAATTGCTTGATCAACAATTTTATGTGGATTTGTATGAACTCGAGAGATGAAATATAAATCTAGACCTAGTTAATATAAGCGTGTCATGAATTTTGTGAATAAGCATTTTTGATTATTGTTTGAGGTAGAGATATGCTTGACATCACATGTAATCGTGAAGAGAACTTGGAATTAAACCTTGCTTAATTGGAATTCACATAGAGATATAGTGAGTTGATTAATTAAGGTGTTTGACTTAATTCTATCTTAATTGTGGATTTGGGTTAATATGGTGTTAATACATTGAGAAGTGTTTAATACTACATTTGTGTTCTTGATTAATAAACTGGGATAGTGAGTTAAACTAGAATAAGGTGATCATAATCAGAGGGATGCTTAGACTGAAGTTACGAGCCTAATTCTCCAATATTTGTTTGAAAATTCGGATTTAGGGTTTACTGGTATTGAGTTGATTATTGATAATTTAATATTTTTAATATAAACTGGAAATTGATTAGTTTAATAAAATTTGGATTAACAGAAGATTGGTAGTTTCAAGATAAATTTGTGTTAAATCTCTGAGGGAACGATACTTTACTTACTATTATCTTACTTGTTGACCACGTATACTTGCGTGTTGTGCGTATATAGAATTTACCCAACAATATACTAAGTGAAAGCATATTTTGTTTCAGGACCCTAAATTTAGATGTGCATGTACTTGTTGATACGGTGCCTCTTCTCCACAAGGATTATACCTTTGATGTAGAGATGAATTCAGCCTTGATGGAAATATAGGATGACATTGAGGTGCCTCCAGAAATTCAAGAATGGGTCAAAGATAAACCTAAACCCAACCTTGACCAAACCACTTCCTTCAATCTCAGAACCTTATAAAGCCCTAAGTTAATCCAGATTGGTTCAGACTTTACCCCAAACCAAAGGAATGACATGGTTATGCTATTAACCCAATTCCAGGATGTGTTTGCATGGTCTCATAAAGACATGGTGGGTTTGTCCACTGACATTGTTCTTCATCGCCTTCCCATTAAAGATAGATTTAAGCTAGTCAAGCAAAAGCTCAGGCGATTGAAACCTGAGTGGAGTTTAAAGGTAAAAGAAGAAATTGTGAAACAATTTCAAGCTGGCATCATCATGGTGTCCATATATCCTGAGTGGATATCCAACATTGTTCCCGTGCCTAAACCCGGAGGGATGGTACGAGTTTTTGTGGATTACCGGGACTTGAACAAAGCTTGCTTAAAAGATAGCTTTCCCGTGCCATTTATCCATATTCTCATTGACAATACTACTCAATAAGACATGTACCCCTTTGCTGATTGCTTTTTGGGGTACCATCAGATCATGGTTGCTGAGGAAGATCGTGAGAAAACTGCTTTCATCACGCCTTAGGGAACCTTTTGCTATAGACGGTTGTCATTCGGCCTCATCAATGCTGGAGCCACCTATCAGTGAGCTATGATCGCTCTCTTCCATGACTTAATGCACAAAGAGATTGAGATCTACGTGGATGACATCATTGTCAAATCCCAGAAGGAGGAATACCACTTAGACCATCTCAGAAAGTTGTTCAATAGGTTGCGTAAGTACAACTTGAAGTTGAATCCAGCCAAGTGCGCCTTTGGCGTTAAATCAGGCAAGTTGCTAGGATTTCTAGTCAGCCATAAAGGGATTGAGCTGGATCCTACCAAAATCCAGGCCATCACGGAAATGCCCATTCCTCAGACAGAAAAGGAAATACGGGGATTTTTGGGAAGAATCAACTTCATTAGCAGGTTTATCTCTCAACTCACAACAACTTGTGAGCCAATCTTCAAGCTATTAAGGAAGAACTCCTCCATGAAATGGAATGATGAGTACCAGAATGCCTTCCTCACAATTAAAGAATAGCTAATTAAAGTTCACATTTTGGTACCACCCAGGGATGATGTTCCCCTGTTCATGTACATGTCCATAAGTGACAATGCCATGGGCTGCATGCTGGGACAGAAAGATGATAGAGGCCAAGAACGAGTTATCTATTACCTCAGCAAAAGATTCAGCAGCAGTGAACACAAGTACACTCTGATTGAGAAAACTTGTTGTGCTTTAGCATGGGCGTCCATAAGGTTAAAACATTACCTCTATGGTCACACAACCCATCTCATATCCCACGTGGATCCTCTCAAGTACGTGTTCAATAAACCCATGTTAAATTATCGGCTGTCCAGATGGCAGTTGATCCTACAACAATTTGACATCGTATATGTGACTCAAAAGTCCATCAAAGGTCAAGGAATTGTGGATCAACTAGCCGCTGCACCTTCAGGGGATTTCAAACCCTTAGAAACGTATTTCCCTGATGAAGGAGTAATGACAGTTCAGAAATACCATCAGTACGATACGCACCAATCATGGAAGATGTATTTTGATGGAGCTATTAATATGGAAGGTTACGGAGCTGGAGCGCTTCTAGTATATCTGGTGCGGGGAGCGATATCCCATCGCCAACAAATTGTAGTTTTTCAAAGACCAACAACACAAATTGAGTATGAAAAGGTCGTCTCATGGGGATAAAACTTGCCGTTCAATGGACATCAGCGATTAATCGTCTTTGGAGATTCGAGAGATGGTAATCGGATAATCCACTGAATCTATCAAACCAAGTAACTACATTTCTTTGCCTTACCATCTAAAGTTTTACACTTGGTTTTGGAGTTCAAGAAATCTCTTTTCTACGTTCCTCGTAATAGGAATGACTTTGCGGACGCGTTAGCAACTTTGGCCTCCTTGATTCGCATATCAGACAAGGAACACTTGCTAAGCGTCACAATTTCCCTGCACAAGGCCCCAACCTATGGGAACTACATTGGAGAAGTATCGGATGGGCTACCTCCCATCAAGCATCCTTGGTATCAGCATATCAAGGAATATCTATGAGATGGATCTACACCCGCTGAGGCAAGCCCGACTGAGAAAAGGCAGATCCATCGAATTGCTATAAAATTCTACCTGAGTGGAGATGCGCTCTACAAAAGAGATGCAGGACAAGGTCTCCTCAGATGTTTAGACAAAGATCAAGCCCAAAGGCTTATGGATGAAATCCATGGTGGAGTCTGTGGCCCCCACATGAGTGGCCCCCTCCTTGTCAAGAAAGTCCTCAGGACATGACATTATTGGTTATCTCTCAAAGCTGACTACAATGACCACGTTAGGAGATATTATCAATGTCAGATTCATGGGAATGTTATACACGCCCCTCCACGGGAACTCCACAACATGAGTTCACCTTGTCCCTTCTCAATGTGGGGAATGGACGTTATTGGACCCATTGAGCCTAAAGCCAGTAATGGACATCGATTTATCTTCACCATGATTGACTACTTCACCAAGTGGGTAGAGGCAGCCTCCTTCCCCAGGGTTACCAAAGAAGTCATCATTGCTTTCATCAGAAAAAATGTCATTTGTCGATATGGACAACCAGAGGTGATTGTGTCAGACAATGCTAAGAACCTCAACAACAAAATGATGGAGGAATTATGCAGTAAATTCCACATTAAACATCTTAACTCTGTCATCTATCGTCCGAAGATGAATGGTGCTATTGAAGCGGCTAATAAAAACATCAAAAAGATCATGCAAAAGATGTCCGCCAACCACAAAGATTGGCCTGACCTATTGCCTCTTAATTTGTTAGCCTACAGAACCTCAATGCGTACTTCCACTGGGGTAACCCCCTACGCATTAACCTATGGGATGGAAGTAGTGCTCCCCATAGAAGTTGAAATGGAATCCCTCAGAGTGTTAATAGACGCTCAGCTGGATGAAGACCAATGGGTATAAGATAGGTATCACCAATAGTCTCTAATAGACGAAAGACGAACCGCGGCTATCTTCCATGGTCAGTTATATCAACAAAGGATCGCCAGATCCTACAACAAAAGGTTCGGCTACGGCAGTTTAAACAACATGACTTGGTTTTGAAGAAGATCATTGACAACCAAGAGTAATCTAAAGGAAAATTTGCTCCTAACTGGGAAGGCCCATTTGTTGTCAAGGAAGTATTGACAAAAGGCGCTCTCAGATTACAAGAAATGGACGGCGATGAATTTCCACAACTCATCAACTCGAACGCCGTGAAACGATACTATGTCTGAAGTTTCCATCAAGCAAACATCCTGGTGTTAGATCATCAGATCACCAGTCATTCTGGTTCTTTAACCCTTTACCACATACAACTCTTTCACACTTTGCCCCTCAGGGAAACATATTTTTCAAGCCAGCAGCTTGGCTTCTCTGCTTTCCTACAACTTAGGTCATCCTACCACGGATTGAACCTCTCGCGTTTGCAGTTTGGCTACCCATACATGGTATCAAACTTCTCATACCTACAGTTTATCCTCATCCTAGGATAAAACTTTCTCATCCCCGCAATCTGACCTGCACATGGGATTACACTTTTCCACTCACCCTGAGGGGCGAACTATGTCGACCTGATCTACTCTTCAATAGGAGTACGTAGGCAACCATTTCATATGGCCCGGTCACAATAAAAGAAAAACAACAAAAACATTTCTACCCTCTTCTCCTCACAAAAGCAAAAACAAATTCCTACAACATTTCTGCCACATACAGCGTTGAACATCTTACACCAGGTTTAAACTACGCAGACCTGATCTCCTCTTCAATATGAGTACGTAGACAGCCATTCATGGTGCAGTCTCACCCCCTACCAAAACACAAACCATTGTCAACTGGTACTGGGATCATCTTTCAATCCACTACATTTCATTGGCTTTAGACCAAAGGGATGGAATTACCTAAACTCCTCCCAAATAGGAGATTGTGGTCATACCTTGAAGAGAAACACCAATCCATAAGAGATGGAATTAACTAGGCTTCTCCTAAATAGAAGTACTGGCGACCATCTGTGGTGCGGTCAATCTCAGAGAGGAAAGATAGATTCCTCTCCATATTTCCATACAGAAACCAGTCCCAAGACACCAAAGATGGTAGAGATACATACAGATCAATGATCCATTCTGAACTTTCCAGAGACATCTCAATGTCCATCCCTCAAGGAGGAATTCAGGATACATCAAGATCGCAAACCCTGAAGCAGCAGGCAAAATATCAAGCTAGTAGCAAAGCATATCTAAAAGGGAAGTGACCAAGAATATATTTCCCTGCCATATATATAATGTTGTTTGATATACACAATGTAAACTGTACATGACAAAATGGCTAAGCTAGTCTGTGTAGGAAAATACAAGCCCATCTACAAGTCAGGGTATATGTGAGCTAACAAGCCCAACATGGCATCCCTCTTAGAAGAAGGAGGCGAAGCTGTGGTCTCCTGTATGAGAATGTCCACACGACCCAACAGATCTGTAGCCATCTGCATGGTGACCATATGCTCATCGATGTAAGCGTTCATCTCTGCGATCATGCCAGTGGTAAGGGACCTCACTACAGTACTATCTGTAATGGCTACATCCCGGGCAGATATGGCACTATCCCGCTCAACTATCACTGCATCTCTGGCTGATCTAGCCTCATCCCGCTCAACGACAACGACATCTCTGCGAGCTAATGCCTCGTCTCTCTCTAACAGAGTTGCGTCTCTCCCATCAAAGGCAGTCAACATCAAAGCTCTAGCCTGGTCTCTCTCGAAGGTGATCAGATGAAGACTCTGCTCGAAGTACTGTGTTGAATGATGTATCACAACAGTACTAGTACTAGGAGAATCCAAAGGAAATGCTGGCAACCCGGCAACTAGCTCCTCCTCGATGTAGGAATCGATGTCCTCCACGGGCTCTACATCATCTGACTCACTATCCGGTACTGTGGATACTACCGTCGCAGATAAAATCTCTGTCTCCTTCCATGCGGAATACTCCATAGAACAACCTGGATGACTAACAGAAAAATCAGCTATCTCACGCTGATCCCAACATGCATACACACGGGATCGATCCTCCGCTGAAAGATAGCGAGAAGATGAACGCTGACCTATCGCCCCCTCGAAAGGATGAAAGTCCTGAAACTGGTCAAACTACGCCCCGCAATCTAGCCAGAGGGAGATAATCCATGTCCAGAGCATGAGTAATAAAGATGTAGGGTGAGCTGAGCCCCGAGCACGGCAATATGACAAATAGATCTCTGATATCCGCCAAGAATATGGACCAAGACATAGCATCTATACACTCCGATGGCTGAAAGAGTATGACATGGATATATCGTGGGTGAACCAATACCCATTCCGTCTAAGAGTGCCAATCGGTCTCAAGTGGGACATAAACCACACATATAGCATGACCGAAATGCCTGTGAACACTCCCTCTTCGGGATAAGTGCAAGATGGGTGGTCGATGCGCAGGTCTCTGCTATAATCATCAGTATAATGGTACGACCCTCCCTGAGAGCTCTCACTGCCATGGTGACTCCAATGTCTATCTCATCCATGTATCATGGCATATAGACATCTGACGACAAAGCGTATAATAGCGATACATCAATCCTGGCTAGACGCCAATGATCCTTCGGTGTGGTGAAATCCCCGGAGTGTCGTGTATAACTATCCTCAGAGCCAAATCTGTCAAACAGAAAATGCTAGGATATATCGTGGCTCGATGTAAGCTCATCCTGCACCACTCTACGCCTCAATCCAGTGAGGGTCATGAACCGTCTACTCATGTCCCCCAAAGCCATACGCACGCAAGGTCTGTCAAGCGGCAACATCGTTAACCGTGCATACTCCTCCAGAGTAGGAGTCAACTCATGGGTCCCAAATCGAAAAACTTGCCTATCCGATACCCAATGCTTTAGCATGCCATCCACAAATCCTGTGGGAACCTGAAATATCAACAGGATCATAGTATTCTGCAAAAAATGATCTACGGTAACCCTGTCTGATGGTGACATGCTATCATACCACGATCGCATACCCGATGCCACAAATGCTGGTGGGGTATAATCAATACGGCTAACTGTCGAAGAAGACATCTGTATGGACCGTGTCATAAGACCATCCAGGGGTCAATGCTGAATATCTCTGGACATACATACATATGCATAACATGATACATGTATTGCAGATAATAGATGGAAATATGATATAGGGAATGAAAAACTGTTTATACATTCCTAAGTATATCAACATCTAATACATCATCTCTGTACAACTACAAATACAGGGAAATGGGGCACAAATGCCTTACTACTAACATAGGCCTATCAAAAGATATAGCGAGAATGGGGCACAACAACCCAATAGCTAACAGAGGCCTATCAAAAGATATAATGAGAATACACATCAGAAGAAGACAATGGTGTCAATATCTACATCAGCAATCCTGTCCACCTGATGTAACTCCTCCTGAGTCACTAGATCTCTATCAACAGGGATGTCAGGCCTATATAGAGGAGGATATGTGCCGGCAAAACCGAATGGGTCATCTATGGGGCCAGCTCCTGAATTGGAAGGAGCAAACAAATCTGCCTCTGTCGGATCGCTACCCAAATCTTGGGATAAAGAAATGCTTTGGTCTAGTCACGGGTCAAATCACAATCATGTCACATTAGTCGGATCTCGGACACAGGCTATCCAATCCGTCATCATCACGGATCCTGGTACCATATCCCCCGTGAACTGAGTGGCGCGGGACTGGGCTCCAATAGTACGAGGTAACCACCAACGCTGGAATATCTCCTGAGTGCAAGGACCCTCTAATAATGTAATGCCGTCAAACCCCAACAATGGGATATCAGTGACGGGTGAATGTGATACAGGCCAATGACGCCTGGCAGGAGGCAAGATCGGCATACAAATCTCCCATGTGGTGCTCCTAATAGCACGCTCTCGTAAATAGAGCTCCCATCCTCGATCTGTAAAGAGAGGAACTCTCCGGGTGGAGATCACATACTCGACGCTAGTCGGGTACCCATCCTCAAAACCGATGGCCAAATTTTCCCCAGAATAGGGAATCCATGTGATGATATCGGTGATCACAAGAACTCCACTACATCTGCGATCGTGAGTGAAACCCTCACCACTGGGACCTCATGCTTGAATGGAATGATGCCATCGTCGTCCTCATGGATAGGTATCTAAGCCTAACACACTCATAGGACGCAAGCATGGGAGCCTCTCGTAGGCCCAAAACTGCCGACACAATGGCAAAACATCTGCGGTTAGTAAACACTCTTAACCTATAAATGGGAAATGATAAGAGAAATACTCACCAGCAAAAATGGGTAGAATCCTAGCCAAGCCTCAGTCAAACCCTGTGAGCGCATACACATGCCCCAATGGAAATAGGCAAAGGTGTAGGAACCCCAATCATACTCTCTAATACGGTCCACATGACGTGTGGCGCTGATCAAAGCGAACGACACCGTAGAAGAGTTATTTGCTATGAAGCAACCTCTAATGATCATCAGGAACAATCGCCGAAGAATGTGATCGCTGACTCTAACATCATCAGGCATGGGCTCACTCAAAAGCCCGCTCATAGCATCTACGCTCAAAGGACCTGCACGGACAATCCACGCGCTTTGGCGCCTCAATGAAAACTCCTAACAAGGATCTGACGACAGTAGGGGTAATATTCGTCATGCAAGGCACTGGCTCCCCTCCAAACTCCATACTTGTGATAAATCGCCAATCCATCGGCGTCATCATCACCTCATAGTCCAACAAATGGAGTGACTGAGTCTGATGAAACCATCGCTCAGACAATGCCCTGAGGTAACCCCAGGGACAACATCGGGGAATGATGGAGAAGAATACCCCAAATCCCAAATCATGCACTACGACTCTGTAATCATAATGAAGAGCCTGATACATAGAGTGTATACTAAACTAATTCCCTCGAGGGTGTGTGAAGCTGGGAACCTGCATGAAATGCAGATCAACATCAAAACCCTTTAATCCTCATCAATAGGAAAGAAGGAAAATAAAGATCTAACGTCATACCTCGTTAGCATGCAAGTACATTGAGGGATGTCAGCTCTAGTCACCCAGAAGCTATGGGTTTGCCACCTGAATACAAGGGAGCTCCCTACGAGGAACATGTGCAGCAGGAGCGGGGTCCTCAATCGGAATATCCTCATCCTCATCCTCAACATCTGGCACGTCAGCCCGGATTGGACGTATCACTGCCTCCACCAATCGACGAGACTGTCTGACAGAACTGGGTCGAGGCACTTCAGAAGCCCTCCGCTGTATACAAGAAGTGGTCCTGCGGGAACTACTTGGCTGATCCGGATCCATAATATCTGGACAATAAGTCTCAAAATCACCTCAGAAAGGGTGTGGTATGTTCTAAACTGGAGTTTTTAATGCATCTTATGACTATATGCATGCATGCATTTACTTTAATATACAGTAGAGTTAAAATGCATGACTACCCAATGCCTACATTTTGAAAAAAAATTCCATAGTCCCCTTTGAAAATAGGACTATCCACATGCACATATGCATGACTAGGTGGCCATTCAGTAGCACACCTGCCCTAAAATCATATACATAATATATGCATTAAAAATTAAAATCATCAATGCATAAGGTTAACCTCAATACCAAGAGTACTTTTCCTTTTTACCTTTTGCTCATTGGACCTCAAATAGGACAAAAATAGCAGAAAAAGGTGCCAAGGAGTTCTTGCGGACTGAAAAAGTTAAATCAGGAATAAAAACGCTACGCAATTGAGCAAAACAACCTACAATCCTGGTCTTCTCAGATGGAACTTTGAGTCTGTACATCACTCATTGGTAGGCACCCGAACACGAGGTATACCCTGCCAATGATCTCATTTGTTGCAAATCACATCCGACAATACCTTGTACAGGTCCAATGCCGCCAACTCTGGGTCATTACCCTAAAGATCAACGTGATCCCTGACGGGGGTTACAACGTGGATCCCCGAAGGGGGTTACAATATAAAGCCCCAACAGGGGGTTATAACACACATTCAGCCGTTGACACACATATCAATGAAGGTCAAGCAGCCTTGACGTTATCTCAGCCGATGATGATTAAACCTATTGAAGCTCAAGAGCTATTCTAGGATTTCATGCTCGATTACTCATATTCCCCAGCGGATCCCTGACGGGGGTTACAAAGCGTTCTGCCGTTGATTCACACGTCAACGAAGGTTAAGCAACCTTAAAAATTTTTCCCAACGTGGTTCTTTTCCACCGGTTTATTCACATGCCGGTGAAGTACACGTCAACGAAGGTCAGGCAGCCCTGACGGCATTTGATGTTCGCAGTAAATCCAATAGAATCTTGACATGTCCTAGCGATACCAACCAGGAAAGGTCAACGTCATCAAGGAGGATCGATGATGGAATATGTTATACACATCCTCAAGTAGACCAAGCTTTATCCCCACAGATCTCTTACACATAAGAGGTACATCTTCAGGATTAAGTCGTTATCAAGGATCCAGGAATTTGATGATAACCCCAACATCAACATCATAACAGATTCAGATTACACATTCGATCAGGTCATAGTTGCCAATCCCCAGTTGAAGCAGCAGGGAGCCAGCAATCATCCCCAGCATGTTGGGAAACAACCCCGTACACATGCATAATACATTTGCATCATGTTGCTACATATAGTATCATGTTTGTCTTATTTCATTTCAAGTGTCTAGGATTCTTTATCCCACCCATGCATTGCATTACATGAGTATGATAAAGAGGGGCATCTATAGACACTCAAAATTTTCTGCACACATGTCGCTAACGTTGTAGGAGGACAGATTCGTCTTTCAAGAGGGAACCCTGGAAGACAGTCCATATCCATTCTAGATACTACCGGAAGTTCAGCATCAACCCCAGAACACACACTGGGAGTAATAACTCCAACCTCGGAGATAACCCCGAGGTGTGCGGATACAATACCGGAACACACACCGGAGAAGATCGATTAATCTCGGAGATAACCCCGAGGTATCCAGTCTCAGTCCTAATCATGGGAATAACTACCAACCTTGGTGATCACCCAAAGGAATGCAGTTCCGACGATAACCCCAGAAATGCTTGTTTTAAATGCAACTAGCTTCAATATCAACGCTCACAATGAGACACCCAGTACCAACCCAGAGATAACAATGAGAGGACAGGCACACCTCAGAGTTGACACTGAGGACTTTCAACACTTGCAGCAGTCCAATCTCAGCGAAGCCCTGAGCAACGTCTGCTTTATCAGCCCAAACTGACGATAACAACGGTGAGGGGCAACCTCGTTATCTTGCCAACGCGATGCCACATCACGTCATCTCAACATTTTATACACACCTCTACACAACGATGCCCCACAAGAATCAAGGAAAACCAATCCCGAGTGACTATTGTGCTGGGTAACGGATAGAATTTGAAGCTTGAAGACCAGAGGGCATCGTCCCATCTTCAATGACTTCGTACAAACTCTAATCCCATGCCCTTGTTCAACTCTCGACAACGGCGGTTCAAAATAGGTCTTGTATACCTCAATCGGATGCCCGGATTGCAATTCTAAAAGTTCGAGCAGACATTACAGTGCATGAGTGCACGTACTACGAGATGACCCAACCCGAGAAACTCGGGGCAACCTTGGCGACCTCGTGTACACTGCAAATGGCCATAGTACACCAGGCTCCCCTCTATAAATAGAGGGCTTGGGGTGGCCATTTTAAGAGGAGAAAAAGAGAGGAAGCCCTGTCAAATTTGCTCCGTACTTGCAATATACTGAGTGCTTTCCCATTTTAAACACTTGTGAGCTCACATATAGCTACTTTTGTAGCGGCGGGAGCCGAGTTTCATCCACTTTAAAGATATAGAAGTCTTCATTGGCAACCCACTATAAGCCTTCTCACACACTTTAAAGCCTTTCTCTTCATCTTTGCACACACCCTTCTTCACGTTGAGAGTCGTGTTGCGTGTGTTTGCCCGGACTTCGGTCCGTGGTTTTATTTCAGTTTGTATATACATATTATATATATATATATATGGACTAACATTATCGAGTTATGCTTCGATTGAGCCTAGACTTCGGTTTGGAGAGTTTATTTGCTTTATATATATATATATATATATATATATGAAATGTGTGTCGAACTTTGTTCGATGAGCCTAGACTTCGGTCTGGTGCGTTTACTTGTTTTAATATATATATATATATATATATACTTATATATATGAACTGTTGTCAAACTCGCATTCGATGAGCCTCGGTTTTACATCTGTGCGTTTATTGCTTATATATATATATATATATATATATATATATATATATATATATATATATATATATATATATATATATATCGTCCCACACGGAGTTTACTTACGTGGTGGTTGATCGCTTCTGACTTTCTTTACGTTTAAATCCCGCTCGAGTTCACTTCGTGGCGCTTGATTGCTTTAATACATCTTTATTTACGTTTTGTCCTTTTGGAGTTTCCTCAAGTGGCGATTGATAGCTTTTACGACTTTATTTACATTTTGATCCCCGTGGAGGTGCTTCGTGGTTTGGTGATCATGTATGTATATATATATTTACAACTTTTATATATATACCTACTTACTACTTTCATACAAATTAAGCGGTATCATGTCGCCTTTAGGAATCACGTGATCACAGATTGAAATTTATTGGATCTAGATTCGGTTCCGTGATGGATATTTTCAAATTATGGCGACTTGTAAATTATTCTGCGGTGTGCAATTTCCTCAAATGGTTTTCATACCCACGAGGAAGTCGGCATTATTTTGTACATTATTTTCTTACAGATGTTTCGCATCTCGAAAAATAAAATCAATCAAGCCGAATACTTAATAAAATAGAAGTATCAAAAGGTCTCAATTACTATTGAGCATCAGGGTTTGAAAAACCTTTTTTATAAAACATCACTGCCATATCTTGCTATAAACTGAATTTTTACATAAATTCAAACCCTGTGTATATAGGTGTGAACGAGGCCTCGCACTACTTCCAAATAACAGCACATTGACCCACACACACACACATTCAGATAATAGTTTCTTGAAAAGAGGCGATATTTATAAATTTTGCAAAAGTAAGCAAGTTGATATAAAATATTACGTTTGGTGAGGAATATTCTTTTTATGCAGGAATATTAAATGCAATGACACAATCATTAGTGGACCCCACAACGAAATTATTGTCGGAGTTAGAAAAGCGATAAAATTATCATTTTATAAAAATAACGGCGAAAGTTTTATCGTTAAGCTGTTGAAATACCGGTGGTAAAAGTAATGCGATGTACTGTCTGGCGTGGTTGCATAGTAGCACATGGGTATTATATAGTATCTTGGATTATTGATGTTTACGTGAAGTCACTACTCGATAATTATTACGATAATTCTTGTTCAATACTTTATTTTATTGATTCAATAATTGCTACGTTGATATTTTATATTATTGATTCAATAATTGTCATTTCACAGTATTTCAAATTATCAAATCAATAATTCATATTATTTGAATAATATTATTATTTACATTATTGACAATGTCTAGAAAGTTCTATCGAGGAAAGGGGTTTGGTCACCTAATTGCGCGCCAATATGGAGAAATCCTTATCGGAAAGCCCCTATTTCCTGAGAACGACCTGGTTGTCAATATTGTAATTTTTTAATATTATTTGTGAATAATTAATTGTTGATATATATGATAAGAAAATATTTATTGAAGTGGATTTAAAGCGAGGAATTTTTAGCATGTGACATTTGTTGAAAGTTGGTATTTTATCTTTTAGATAAAATAATTCATTCAAATATATTATTATAATATTACATTATAGTAGTATGATGTGATTATATAATAGTACATTTTTTATAATTTGAATGGTAGCATTATTATAGTAAATTCATGGTATAAAAGTAAAAGGAGGTGGAAGAGAAAAAATTGAATTTGAATTCCTATGATGCAAGCGATGATATCATCAGACGATGAGGTAAGCGATGATGTCATTGGACGATGATGTAAGTAATGATGTAATATGATCGATGATGCCAGCGATGATGTCATAAATTATGGCAAAAAGACTATTTTACCCTTACTCTTGCTTGAGCTTATAAATAGAAGCTCATTTCTTCATTATTTTTCACAATTCATTCAAGCTATAGAGAGAGAAAGTATAGAGAGAATAAGAGAAAGAAGAAGAGTATTACATTACTACACTATTGCGTTATCAATCTCCTACTAAGGTAAGGGGTATTATTTCTTTCGTATTCATGAAGAGAGTTATTTTCTTTCAATACTCGTAAGGGTTGTTATTCCATTCTTTATTATTACATTTGGAATAACATGTATACATGTGATCTATCGCATGCATGGTGAAATTCTGTTGTTATTCCATTCTTTATTATTATGTTGGAATATCACATGCATCGTGCGATTCGCATGACTGGGTCCATTCTTTATTATTACATTGGAATATCTTGTATGCATGCGGATTCTGCATGACACAGTTCCATTCTTTATTATTACATTGGAATAACATATGCATCGGATTACATGCTTGCATGGTTCCATTATTTGGAATAACTTTTGTCTATGTGGATTACATGCATGGTGAATGATCCTTTTATTCATTCCTTATTAAATTGTGGAAATGATGCATCTCGTGGATTCTGCATGGCGGACAAAAATCCATTTACGGTTTCATATATTCTATTATACTCAGTTGGTTAAAGTTTTGGCTTCTATACTCCATGAAATTAGTGGAATATCCTTGATATTTGCGCTTCATCTAGTATCTTTTCATGGAAATATTCTTCTAAGCATTCTTGAATTTTACTCCACAAAACAGTATCATGTTGACAATTTGGACGTTATTGATTTCTGGATAAATTAAATTATAAATCTTTAAAAATTTATCCTTGAACTTGTTTTATTGAATTCTTATATCATTGTCATCATCCTCATGTTTATATTATGTTGAAAGTCATACGTGGCACGTGGTGCATAGATGGACTTGGTATGATTATGACCGAGGATTATTAGGTATAATCATGGCCGTAATGTTACAAATGTTGTGGTAAAAGTCCTCATTGGCACGTAGTGCATTGATGGGCCGAGTTGTTGGTATGATCATGACCATTGATGAAAACACGAATATCCTTGGCGTAGTAGTGCATGGATAATTTGTGGTCGTAATCTTAATGAATATCATTGGTAGTAGTGCGGGGATGATGTGGATTATTTATTAAAATTGAGTCTCGTGATAAAAGTGATGAAAAACCTTTTAAATCATAGAAGATAGTAGATTTTATTCTCTACTTGACTCTTACAATGGATTGCTTGTTCAGCTATGCATTAAACTTGATGTTTGTTATATTTTATCGGTTTAACATTTGAAAGGCTAACGATAAATTATTACGCATTATCTTAGTCATAATATTTCTTCTTTGGGCTAGTTGAGCTCACCCTTTTTACTTTCATTGTTCTCTTCAGGAAATGAGAACGTAGCAGGGACTAGTCGGGGAACGGAGTGACGGTCCAGATGATAGCATTAGTAGTCCTCACTATTCTATGAAATAGTGTGATAATAAATGTATTGAGGACTCCATTTGAGTTGAATACTGTCTAGAAGACAATATTAAGTTATTAAAACTCTCGATTATGTCTTGTAATTATTCTACGATTTGTATTATTAAGTTGTATTTGAATTTTGTACCATGTATTTGGCGACTCAAGATGGGTGATGTATACCTATTTTGGGGGCGTCACAGTTGGTATCAAAGCTTAGGGATATGATCCCTGGCTGAGATGTGAGACAAGAACTAGGAGGGAGAGCGAGGAATTCCTTCGCTAGTATGATCTACCTAAGTTTATTTGGTATTTAATTGGTCGGTCGAGTATAAGGATAATATGTTGCATGTCAATTAACCCTTGTTTTGTGGCAGTATTTGAAAATGACATCAGAGAATGTTGAGAATAGCAATGGAGCACGGAGAGATCGTTGAGTCTCCATGGATCGATAATCGAGGATAATGTGCATCGAGAAAGGTGACAATCCTCATACAAACAACAACAACGACCAAATGATGAGCGATGGAATGTTCGGGAGGCTTTATGCAATTCATGCAACATCGGTGAGAGCGGCTCTGTCCAAAATGTAGGTGGAAACACTGGAAACTCTCGGGCGGTCACCGCTAAATAGTTCAAGGCTGGGACCACTGGAGTTTATTGGAGAGCCAAAACCCACTTAAAGTGCGAAGCGTGGATAAAGCGAGATCACCAAGATATTTGATGTCTTGGGATGCTCAGAGAGCAAAAGGTTCCTTTTGCCACCTTTATGTTGCGAGGAGAGCGATTCTTGGTGGGAATCGGTAAAAGCGTACTCACTGCTGCCGCCTTAAAGATGTCTTGGGAGAAGTTCGAAGAACTATTCAATGACAAGTACTTTCCGAAAGTATTAAATCACATGAAAGAGGTAGAGTTCATCAAGTTGGAAGCGAACAATATGGCCAGTGTGTCGCGATCTGAAGCTAAGTTTGCGAGTTGTCGGTTTTGCGTCTCTCTTGGTTGATAATGAGGAAAGAATGGCGCGATGTTTCTAAGAGGTTTGAAACACGAGATACGTCGAATATCTAATTTCTCATAAAGCGTGTTTGTATTGAGATGTTGTAAATAGGGCTCGATTATTGGAGTAGCGATAGCGAGTCAACCCAACCAAGAAAGCGGTAAACAAAATGATAATACCGATGGTAGCGATCATCGAAGCGGTGACAACAAACGTGGAGGAATCAACATGCGAAAATGGTAACCACTTGGTGGTAATCATGGCGAAGACAATAAAAGTGGACATTTCAAGAAGAGAGATTCAACAATGATGGAAAAGCGTCATCACCATTTTTAGTTGTTAAGGAAGGAGAATGACCACTATCATATATGCTCAAATGCGGAGGGAGGGACACATCGGTCAAAACTACGCGATGCCATCAAAAGCGTGTTATAATTGTGGAAGAAAGGTCACTAGCCCGATTTTGTCGTGCAGAAGACAAGTCCGGTTGGAATGGTGACACAAAATGCCGTCCCGAGACAAGTCAAAACCGTAGTTCAAGGGAGGCGTTTGTTGTGACCTCCCGAAAAGCAAGGAACCCGAGCGAGGTCATCACGGGTAAGCTTATCATAAACTCTAGCGAAGTCTATACCTTATTTGATACCAATTCTACCCATTCTTTTATTTCTCTACTTGCGCTCAACGTTTAAATTTGACTCAGGAGAAATTAGACTTTGACTTATCTGTGGAAACTCCGTTGGGAGAAACTTTCATTACATCCACTTGTTTATAAGTCTTGTTTGGTTCAAATCGGTACCCTCACATTACTGTCGATCTTATTTCATTGAAAATACTTGCATTTGGCGTGATTCTAGGGATTGATTGGTTAACTACTCATCATGCAAAAATTGATTATTTTAAGTAAGGTTGTTAGCTTTCATATTCTAACCAACCTATTATACTGAATTCAAGCAACCAAACCATTAAAATCAATCACTTTGTCATCTCAAGCCATAAAGCTATTCGTTTATTAAAAATGGATGTCAAGCTTTCTTAGCTCATATCACAGATTTAAACAAAAATACGTCAGATTTGAATGATATTTCTATTGTTAATAAATTTCCTGACGTATTCCTCGAAGAACTTCCTGGCTTACCCCCGGAGCTTGAAATTGAATTTTGTATCGACCTTGAACCCGGTACAAAACCCATTTCCAAAGCCCCATGTCGAATGGCTCTATTGAACTTGAGGAGTTAAAGACCCAATTACGAGGAATTGTTAGACATTGGTTTCATTAAATCTAAATCGTCTCCTTGGGGTGCTCTGTTACATTAAGTGAAGAAGAAGAAAGATGGGAGTATCGACTTTGTATTGACTACGAAATTGAACCATGTCACCATCAAGAATAGGTATCCATTACCTCGCATTGATGACTGTTTGACCCGATTCGGTTGCAAGGAGCAAATTCTTTTCAAAGATCGATCTTAGATTACGGATATCATCGGTTGAAGGTTAAAAGCGAGGATATTCAAAAGGCGCCTTGAAACTTCGATGCGGGCATTATGAATTCTTAGTCATGTCTTTTGGATTGACTAATGCTCTGCTTTGCCTTCATGGATATGATGAGCCAAGTATTCAAGGAATATTTGGATCACTTTGTGGTCGTCTTTATTGATGACATCCTCATATATTCAAAAAGTTGTGAAGATCATGAGCAACACTTGAAATTTGATACTCCAAAAGCTTCGTGAAAACAAGCTTTATGCCAAGTTGAAGAAATCGAGTTACGGCTTGAGAAGTAGCATTCCTTGGGCACGTAGTATCAAGTCATGGAATATCTGTTGACGAACAAAGATTGAAGCTATTCAAAGTTTGAAACAACCTAAATCGATGACCAAAATCGTAGCTTTCTCGGCTTAGTTGGTTATTATCGGAGATTAAGTAGAAGGGTTTTCTCGAATCGCTACTCCATTAACTTCGGTGACTCGGAAAGATACAAAATTTGGTTTGGAGCGTGGAATGTGAGAAGAGTTTTCAAGAACTCGAGAGGAGACTCATTTATTTTTTTGTTACGATAATACCATCGGTGCGGAGGGATATGTCATCTACAATGTGATGCTTGAGCAAAGGTTTAGGATGTGTTCTCATGCAACATGGGAAAGTCATAGCCTATGCCTCTCGACAACTCAAAGAATATGAGAGGAATTATCCTACTCATGATCTAGAGTTGGCGGTTGTTGTCGTTTTTGCACTTAAAATTTGGAGGCATTACTTGTATGGGGAGAAAGTGGAGATCTTTACGGATCATAAAAAGCCTCAAATATTTCTTCACTCAAAAGGAACTCGACATGCGACAATGATGTTGGCTTGAGCTATTTTGAAAGATTATGATCATACTATTCAATACCATCACAGTAAAAGCGAGCGTAGTAGTTGACGCATTGAGTAGAAGATCATATCTTGAATGCAAGTCTGCGATATTATCATTGTAAAGGCCCATTTTATATGACTTGCAAAGGATGGAGATAGAGTTAAAGACTCGAGGGACCCATGTGATGATAGCGAATATCTGAGTAGAACCAGACTTTAATCGATAAAGTTAAAGTTGCTCAAGCTACTGGACACGGAGGTGATCGTATGAAGAAGAAAGTGCAAGAAGGTGCTATCTTAGGAGCAAGAATCGATGAAAAAGGAATACTTGAGTCAACTCCGGACTTTGTGTTCTAACGACCACGATTTAAAGTATAAAATCATGATGGGCGCACACACACACCATTTGCAATCCATCACAGGAGTACCAAAATGTATCATGATCTTGACATACATTTTGGTGGAGCAATATGAAGAGAGAGATCGCGGAGTTTATCTCAAGGTGTCTAACTTGTCAGCGAGTCAAAGCGGAGCATCAAGTACCAAAAGGTCCATTGCAACCACTTGAAATTCGAGAATGGAAGTGGGAGCACATTACCATGGATTTAGTTCTGGGTCTTCCCAAGGTTTCTCAAGGCATAGATGCGATTTGGGTCATTGTTGATAGATTGACCAAGTCGGCTCATTTCTTACCTATCTGAAAACTTATACACTTGAGCGTCTTGCTCGTATGTACATAAATGAGATTGTAAGATTGCATGGTATGCCGGTATCCATAGTTTTTATCGAGACCCAAGATTCACTTCACGATTTTGGGTTAGTTTGCGAAAGCTATGAGCGCAGGATTCTGATTTAGCTCGGCATATCATCCTCGAGATGGATGAGGCGGTCGGAGAGGACTATTCAAACTCTTGAAGATCTATTAAGACTACTGTGTCCTTGACTTCAGGAAGTTGGGACAAGTTCTTACCATTGGTGGAGTTTTCCTACAACAATAGTTATCAAGCAAGTATTGGCATGGCTCCATTAGAGGCGTTGTATGGAAGAAAGTGTCGTTCTCGATTATCTTTGGGATGAGGTGGGTGAAACAACGTTGTTGGGACCGAGTTGATGCGTATGACTACGGAAAAATTCAAACGATCCGACAACGTATAAAAACCTCACAAGATCGACAAAAGAGTTATCTTGATCTTCATCGAAAGGGCGTAGAATTCGATATTGGAGATCATGTGTTGTTACGTGTTGCTCCATGGAAAGGAGTTCTGAGATTTGGAAAGAGGAAAGCTCAATCCTCGATTCATTGGCCCATTTTAATCCTCGATCGAGTAGGAAATGTGGGCGCTATAGACTACGCTTTTACTGCCAAAGTATGTCTAAATGTTCATAACGTTTTTCACATATCTATGTTAAGTAAATATGTGAAAGACCCTTTCCACATTATTGAGTTAGAACCGGACGAAATAGCGGAAGATTTAACGTATGAAGAGGTTCTGTTAAAATCTTGGATAAGAAGGAGCATATTTTACGCTCGAGGTTATACCTCAAGTCAAAGTTTTGTGGAGAAACCACGATGTTGAGGAAATGACACAGGAGTTAGAATCTGAAATGAAATCAAGGTATCCTTACCTCTTTGACATACCAGGTACGTACCCTAATTTCGAGGGAAAAATTTCATAAGAAGGGGAGGTTGTAAGACCCCAACTTTTATGAATAAAGTTGAATTTTCTATAAATATCATTTTTGAATATTAAGGTGTGAATTTGTTATAATGTTATAGTTGTGGGTAATATTTATAAATTTTGCAAAATAAGCAAGTTGATATAAAATATTAGTTTGGTGGGGAATATTCTTTTTATGCAGGAATATTAAATGCGACGACCTGATCATTATTAGTGGACCCCACAATGAAATTATTGTCGGAGTTAGAAAATGACAAAATTATCTTTTATAAAAATAACGGCGAAAGTTTTACAGTTAAGCTGTTGAAATACCGGGTGGTAAAGAAATGCGATGTCTGGCGTGGTTTGCATAGTAGCTACGATATTATACGATATCTTGGATTATTGATGCTTACGTGAAAGTCACTACTCAATATAATTATTACGATAATTCTTTGTTCAATACTTTATTTTATTGATTCAATAATTGCTACGTTGATATTTTATATTATTGATTCAATAATTGTCATTTCACAGTATTTCAAATTATCAAATCAATAATTCATATTATTTGAATAATATTATTATTTACATTATTGACAATGTCTAGAAAGTTACATCGAGAGAAAGGGGTTTGGTCACCTAATTGCGGCGCTTGATAGGGAAAATCCTTATCGGAAAGCCCCTCTTTCACAGGAGCGACACAGTTGTCAATATTGTAATTTTGTAATATTATTTGTGAATAATTAATTGTTGATATATATGATAAGAAAATATTTATTGAAGTGGATTTAAAATGAGGAATTTTTAGCATGTGACATTTGTTGAAAGTTGGTATTTTATCTTTTTGATAAAATAATTCATTTAAATATATTATTATAATATTACATTATAGTAGTATGATGTGATTATATAATAGTACATTTTTATAATTTGAATGGTAGCATTATTATAGTAAATTCATGGTATAAAAAGTAAAAGGAGGTGGAAGAGAACAAATTGAATTTGAATTCCTATGATGAAAGCGATGATGTCATCGGACGATGAGGTAAGATGATGTCATCATCGATGAATGATGTAATATGATGTAATATGATCGATGATGATGTCGTGATGATGTCATAAATTATGGCAAAAAGACTATTTTACCCTTACTACTGCCAAGCTTTATAAATAGAAGCTCATTTCTTCATTATTTTTCACCAATTCATTCAAGCTATAGAGAGAAAAGTATAGAGAGAATAAGAGAGAAAGAAGAAGAGTAGTATTACATTACTACACTATTAGGTATCCAATCTCTACTAAGGTAAAGGGTATTATTTCTTTACGTATTCATGAAGAGAGTTATTTTCTTTCAATACTCGTAAGGGTTGTTATTCCATTCTTTATTATTACATTGGAATAACATTTACATGCGATCTATCATTCTTCTGTGAATTACATTTTATTCCATTCTTTATTATTACATTGGAATATCATATCACATACGGATTCTGCGCATGACTGGTTCCATTCTTTATTATTACATTGGAATATCACATGCATGCGGAGTTCTGCATGACTGGTTCCATTCTTTATTATTACATTGGAATAACATTGCTTGATTCATGCATGATGAATTCTTACATTATTCCATTCTTTATTATTGGTGAATAACATGCATGTGGATTATTCCATTTGAATGATCATATTTCATTTCCTTATTAAATGATGAAATGATGCATCTCACGTGTGGATTCTGCATGGTGGGCAAAAATCCATTTTGACTTCATATATTCTATTATACTCGGTTGGTTAAAGTTTTGGCTTCTATACTCCATGAAATTAGTGGAATATCCTTGATATTTAACTTCATCTAGTATCTTTTCATGGAAATATTCTTACGAGCATTCTTGAATTTTACTCCACAAAAAACGATATCATGTTGACAATTTGGGCGTTATTGATTTACGGATAAATTAAATTATAAATCTTTAAAATTTATCCTTGAACTTGTTTTATTGAATTCTTATATCATTGTCATCATCCTCATGTTTATATTATGTTTGAAAGTCATACATGGCACATAGTGCATAGATGGACTTGGTATGATTATGACCGAGGATTATTCGGTATAATCATGGCCAGTAATGTTACAAATGTTGTGGTAAAAGTCCTCATTGGCCGTAGTGCATTGATGGGCGATTGTTGGTATGATCATGACCATTGATGAAAACACGAATATCCTTGGCCGTAGTGCATGGATAATTTATGGTCGTGATACTAATGAATATCCTTGGTAGTAGTCTGGGGATGATGTGGATTATTTATTAAGCTAAGTCTCGGTGATAAAAGTGATGAAAAACCTTTTAAATCATAGAAGATAGTAGATTTTATTCTCTACTTGACTCTTACAATGGATTGCTTGTTCATTGCTGATTAAACTTGATGTTTGTTATATTTTATCGGTTTAACAACTGTTGAAAGGCTAACGATAAATTATTACGCATTATCTTAGTCATAATATTTCTTCTTTGGGCTAGTTGAGCTCACCCTTTTACTTTCATTGTTCTCTTGAAAAATGAGAGCGTGGCGGGACTAGTCGGGGAGCGGGTGGCGGTCGAGATGATAGCATTAGTAGTCCTCACTATTCTATGAAATAGTGTGATAATAAATGTATTGAGGAATCCATTTGAGTTGAATAATGTCTAGAAGACAATATTAGTATTAAAACTCTCGATTATGTCTTGTAATATTCTACACGATTGTTTGTATTATTAAGTTGTATTTGAATTTTTGTACCATGTATTTGGCGACTCAAGATGGGTGATGTATACCTATTTTGGGAATGGCGGATGTTTCTAAGAGGTTTGAAACCCGAGATACGTCAATATCTAATTTCTCATAAACCGTATACGTATTCGGATGTTGTAAATAGGGCTCGATTATTGGAGTGCGATGAAGTCAACCCAACTAAGAAAAAGCGGTAGACAAAATGATAATACCGGTGGTAGCGATCATCGAAGCGGTGACAACAAACGTGGAGGGAATCAACATGCCAGAAATGGTAACCACTTTGGTGGTAATCATGGCCAAGACAATAAAAGTGGACATTTCAAGAAGAGGAGATTCAACAATGATGGAAAGACGTCATCACCAGCACCCGCATATGCTTCAAATGCGGAGGGGAGGGACACATCAGTCCAAACTGCGTGATGCCATCCAAAGCTTGTTATAATTATCGAAGATAAGGTCACCTAGCCCGATTTTATCGCAGAAAGACAAGTCGATTGGAGCGGTGACACAAAATGCTCAGTCGAGAGAAGTCAAAACCAGTAGTTCAAGGGAGAGCGTTTGTTGTGACCTCCCAGAAAGCAAGGACCCCGAACAAGGTCATCACGAGTAAGCTTATCATAAACTCTAGTGAAGTCTATACCTTATTTGATACCGGTTCTACCCATTCTTTTATTTCTCCTACTTGCGCTCAACGTTTAAATTTGACTCCGGAGAAATTAGACTTTGACTTTTCTGTGGAAACTCCGTTGGGAGAAACTTTCATTACATCCACTGTTTATAAGTCTTGTTTGGTTCAAATCGGTACCCTCACATTACCTGTCGATCTTATTTCATTGAAAATACTTTCATTTGACTCAATTCTAGGGATTGATTGGTTAACTACTCATCATGCAAAAATCGATTGTTTTCGTAAGGTTGTTAGCTTTCATATTCCTAACCAACCTATTATGCGAATTCAAGCAACTAAATAATTAAAATCAATCACTGTAATCTCAAGACATAAAGTTATTTGTTTATTAAAAAATGGATGTCAAGCTTTCTTAGCTCATGTCACAGATTTAAACAAAAATACGTCATATTTGAATGATATTTCTGTTGTTAATAAATTTCCTGACGTATTCCATGAAGAACTTCCTGGCCTACCCCAGAGCGTGAAATTGAATTTTGTATCGACCTTGAACCCGGTACAAAACCCATTTCCAAAGCCCAATATCGAATGACTCCTATTGAACTTCAGGGGTTAAAGACCCAATTACAGGAATTGTTAGACATTAGTTTCATTCGTCCTAGTAAGTCTCCTTGGGGTGCTCCTGTTCTATTCGTGAAAAAGAAATATGGGAGTATGCAACTTTGCATTGACTACCGGGAATTGAACCATGTCACCATCAAGAATAGGTATCAGTTACCTCGTATTGATGACATGTTTGACCAGTTTCAAGGAACACAATTCTTTTCAAAGATCGATCTTCGTTCTGGATATCATCAGCTGAAGGTTAAAACTTAGGATATTCCAAAGACTGCCTTCAGAACTCGGTATGGGCATTATGAATTCTTAATCATGTCTTTTGGATTGACTAATGCTCTTGTTGCCTTCATGGATATGATGAACCGAGTATTCAAAGAATATTTAGATCACTTTGTGGTCGTCTATATTGATGACATCCTCATATATTCCAAAAGTTGTGAAGATCATGAGCAACACTTGAGGCTGATACTCCAAAAGCTTCGTGAAAAAAACTTTATGCCAAGTTGAAGAAATACGAGTTCTGGCTTGAGGAAGTAGCATTCCTTGGGCACGTAGTATCAAGTCGTGGAATATCTGTTGACCTGAAAAATATTAAAACTATTCAAAGCTGGGAGTAACCTAAATCAGTGACTAAAATACGTAGCTTTCTCGGCTTAGCTGGTTATTATCAGAGATTCGTAGAAGGGTTTTCTTGAATCGCTACACCATTAACTCAGCTGACTCAGAAAGATACAAAATTTGATTGGAGCATGGAATGTGAGAAAAGTTTTCAAGAACTCAAGAGGAGACTCATTTCAGCACCTGTTTTGACAATACCATCTAGTACGGAGGGATATGTCATCTACAGTGATGCTTCAGGCAAGGGTTTAGGATGTGTTCTCATGCAACATGGGAAAGTCATAGCCTATGCCTCGCGACAACTCAAAGAATATGAGAGGAATTATCCTACTCATGATCTAGAGTTGGCAGCTGTCATTTTCGTACTTAAAATCTGGTGGCATTATCTGTATGGGGAGAAAGTGCAGATCTTTACGGATCATGAAAGCCTCAAATATGTCTTCACTCAAAAGGAACTCAACATGCAGTAACGACGTTGGCTTGAACTGCTAAAAGATTATGATCCTACTATTTAATACCATCCTGGTAAAGCGAACGTAGTAGCTGACGCATTGAGTAGAAGATCATATGCGGGTACGAGTGTGATATTGTCAACACAAAGGCCCATTTTATATGACTTGCAAAGGATGGAGATAGAGTTAAAGTCTCCAGGGACCCATGTGATGATAGAGAATATACGAGTAGAACCGACTTTAATCGATAATGTTAAAACTGCTCAAGCTACAGACCTAGAGTTGATGCGTATGAAGAAGAAAGTGCAAGAAGGTGTTATGCCGGAAGCAAGAATCGATGAAAAAGGAATACTTCGATTCAACTCCAGACTTTGTGTTCCTAACGACCCTGATTTAAAGTATAAAATCATGATGGAGGCACACAACACACCATTTGCAATCTATCCTGGGAGTACCAAAATGTATCATGATCTTTGACATACATTTTGGTGGAGCAATATGAAGAGAGAGATCGCGGAGTTTATCTCACGGTGTCTAACTTGTCAACGAGTCAAGGCGGAGCATCAAGTACCAAAAGTCCATTGTAACCACTTGAAATTCCAGAATGGAAGTGGGAGCACATTACCATGGATTTCGTTACCGGTCATCCCAAGGTTTCTCAAGGCATAGATGCGATTTGGATCATTGTTGATAGATTGACCAAGTCGGCTCATTTCTTACCTGTACGAGAAACTTATACACTTGAACATCTTGCTCATATGTACATAAATGAGATTGTAAGACTGCATGGTATGCCAGTATCCATAGTTTCTGATCGAGACCCAAGATTCACTTAACGATTTTGGGTTAGTTTGCAGAAAGCTATGGGCACAGATTTACGATTTAGCTCGGCATATCATCCTCAGACGGACGGGCAGTCGGAGAGGACTATTCAAACTCTTAAAGATCTATTAAGACTCAGTGTCCTTGACTTCAAGGGAAGTTGGGACAAGTTCTTACCATTGGTGGAGTTTTTCTACAATAATAGCTATCAAGCAAGTATTGGCATGGCTCCATTAGAGGCGTTATATAGAAGAAAGTGTCGTTCTCCGATTATCTTTGGGATGAAATTTGGGTGAAGCAACGTTGTTGGGACCAAAGTTGAATGCGTATGACTACGGAAAAAGATTCAAACGATCCGAATAACGATATAAAAACCTCACAAGATCGACAAAAGAGTTATGCTGATCTTCATCGAAAGGACGTAGAATTCGATATTGGAGATCATGTGTTGTTACGTGTTGCTCCATGGAAAGGTGTTACGAGATTTAGAAAGAGAAGAAAGCTTAATCCTCGATTCATTGGCCCATTTTTAATCCCCAATCGAGTAGGAATTATTTCCTATAGACTCGCTTTACCGCCAAGTATGTCTCGTGTTCATAACGTTTTTCACATAACTATGTCGCGTAAATATGTGAAAGACCCGCACCACATTATTGAGTTAGAACCGGATGAAATAGCGAAAGATTTAACTTATAAAGAGGTTCCTGTTAAAATCTTGGATAAAAAGAAGCATATTTTACGCTCCAAGGTTATACCTCAAGTCAAAGTTTTGTGGAGAAACCACGATGTTGAGGAAATGACCTGGGAGTTAGAATCTGAAATGAAATCAAGGTATCCTTACCTCTTCGACATACCAGGTACGTACCCTAATTTCGAGGGCAAACTTTTATAAGAATGGGAGGTTGTAAGACCCCAACTTTTATGAATAATAATGAATTTTCTATAAATATTATTTTTGAATATTAAGGTGTGAATTTGTTATAATGTTATAGGTGTGGGTAATATTTATAAATTTTGCAAAGTAAGCAAGTTGATATAAAATATTCGTTTGGTCAGGGAATATTCGTACGACGACACAATCATTGGTGAACCCCACAATAGAATTATTGTGGGAGTTAGAAAACGACAAAATTATCTTTTTATAAAAATAACGACGAAAGTTTTACCGTTAACTGTTGAAATACCCGGTGGTAAAAGTACAGTAATACGCGTGGTGGAATAGTAGCACATGGTATTGTACAGTATCTTGGATTATTAATGCTTACGTAAGAAGTCAATACTCAATAATTGTTACAGTAATTACTGTTCAATACTTTATTTTATTGATTCAATAATTCTTACATTGATATTTTATATTATTGATTCAATAATTGTCATTTCACAGTATTTCAAAATATCAAATCAATAATTCATATTATTTGAATAATATTATTATTTACATTATTTACAATGTCTAGAAAGTTCTGTCGAGGAAAAGGGTTTGGTCACCTAATTACGCGCCAATAGGGAGAAATCCTTATCGGAAAGCCCCCTCTTTCCTGGGAACGACCTGGTTGTCAATATTGTAATTTTGTAATATTATTTGTGAATAATTAATTATTGATATATGATAAGAAAATATTTATTCGAAGTGGATTTAAACTGAAGAATTTTTAGCATGTGACATTTGTTGAAAGTTGGTATTTTATCTTTTCCGATAAAATAATTCATTCAAATATATTATTATAATATTACATTGTAGTAGTATGATGTGATTATATAATAGTACGTTTTATATAATTTGAATGGTAGCATTATTATAGTAAATTCATGGTATAAAAGTAAAAGGTGGAAGAGAACAAATTAAATTTGAATTCCTATGATGCAAGTGATGATGTCATCGGACGATGAGGTAAGCAATGATGTAATATGATCGATGATGTCAACGATGATGTCATAAATTATGGTGAAAAGACTATTTTACCCTTACTCTGCCAAGCCTATAAATAGAAGCTCATTTCTTCATTATTTTTCACCAATTCATTCAAGCTATAGAGAGAGAAAGTATAGAGAGAATAAGAGAGAAAGAAGAAGAGTATTCTGTTACTACACTATTGCAGTATCCAATCTCTTACTAAGGTAAGGGGTATTATTTCTTTCGTATTCATGAAGAGAGTTATTTTCTTTCAATACTCGTAAGGGTTGTTATTTCATTTTTATTATTACATTTGGAATAACATGTCCATGCATGGATCCTATCGCATGCCCAGTGAATTCTGTTGTTATTCAATTCTTTATTATTCTGTTGGAATATCCTGTCTGTTCGGATTATGCATGACCTAGTTCCATTCTTAATTATTTTGTTGGAATATCCTGTCTGTATGGGTTACGCATGACCTGGTTCCATTCTTTATTATTCTGTTGGAATAACCTGTCTGTGCGGATTACGCACGCCTGGTGAATTATTCTGTTATTCCATTCTTTATTATTCTGTTGGAAATGATCTATCTATGTGGATTACCGCATGGCGGGCAAAAATCAATTTGCAGCTTCATATTCTATTATACTCAGTTGGTTAAAGTTTTGGCTTCTATACTCCATGAAATTAGTGGAATATCCTTGATATTTGCGCTTCATCTAGTATCTTTTCATGGAAATGTTCTTCTGAGCATTCTTGAATTTTACTCCATAAAACAGTATTATGTTGACAATTTGGACATTATTTATTTCTGGATAAATTAAATTATAAATCTTTAAAAATGTATCCTTGAACTTGTTTTATTGAATTCTTATATCATTATCATCTTCCTCATGTTTATATTATGTTGAAAGTCAACTGTGGCCTGTAGTGCATAGATGGACTTGGTATGATTATGACCAGGGATTATTCGGTATAATCATGACCGTAATGTTACAAATGTTGTGGTAAAAGTCATCATTGGCCCGTAGTGCATTGATGGACAGTTGTTGGTATGATCATGACCATTGATGAAAACATGAATATCTATGATGTGCATAGATAATTTGTGGTCGTGATACTAATGAATATCCTTGACCGTAGTGCAGGGATGATGTGGAATAATTATTAAGTTGAGTCTCAGCGATAAAAGTGATGAAAAACCTTTGAAATCATAGAAGATAGTAGATTTTATTCTCTACTTGACTCTTCTAATGGATTACTTGTTTCGCTGTAGTTAAACTTGATGTTTGTTATATTTTATCAGTTTAACACTGTTGAAGGCTAACGATAAATTATTCTGCATTATCTTAGTCATAATATTTCTTACTGGGCTAGTTGAGCTCACCCTTTTACTTTCATTGTTCTCTTCAGGAAATGAGAACGTAGTCGGGACTAGTCGGGGAACGGAGTGACAGTCCAGATGATAGCATTAGTAGTCCTCACTATTCTATGAAATAGTGTGATAATAAATGTATTGAGAAATCTATTTGAGTTGAATACTGGTTAGAAGACAATATTCGTATTAAAACTCTCAGTTATGTCTTGTCGTATTCTACACGACAGTTGTATTATTAAGTTGTATTTGAATTTTGTACCATATATTTGGCTACTCAAGATGGGTGATGTATACCTATTTTGGGGGCGTCACATTAATGGTAATTAATTTATTTACTAAATGTATTAAATAAATTATGGAAAATAGAATTAATGATTTATAAATCATATACAAATGATTTAAGTGTTATAAAAACAGTTTAAGTTATAAAATATAACTTTTGATATTTTGTCATGAGAAACATTAATATTTAATATTAATGGCAATTATCGGATAATGGTTTTAAAGGTTTAAAAATCATATAAATATGATTTTGATGTACTAAAAATACTTTGATATATTATAAATATATTATAATATTATGTTTTGATTTTCATTAATATTTAGTATTAAATAAATAGTAATGATAAATGAATTAAGTGGTATTTAAATCATATAAATATGATGTTAATGATTGAAAAATCATAATAAATGATAATAATTACTTGAAAATTATTATCAGCCTATGAAAATTATTTTGACTGAATAATTAATTGTCTAAGTTAACTGTGTTGCGTTTAGATAGAGTCTTATGGATATTAGGCTCGATAGTTATTCGACTGGGCCGTCGGGATGTAAGAATTGTGCCAGATTCAATTTAAACTGCAATAGTTTGACTTGATACTAAGTCTTATATGTTGTATAGACTAATAGGATTATGTGGTAATGTGTTTAAGTTATTTTATATTGTGATGATATTATTCTAACTTGAGAAATCGATATGATTAATATTAGGTCTTCGGATAAAGCTAAGTATGTTTCGTAATGGTAATCAACCGATCAGACAAGTTTCTTATACTCACTTATTGTGAAAGTTTTTGAACTGTTCTTTGAACTTGTGATTAATCATTATTGATTACATCACGTCTATGAATTGTTGAATCACACTTTGTGCATATTGCATGTGTTCATCAGGTATGAAAGGTTGATCACCTTCATTACCATTCGGTCCAGATATAATTGATATGTTCATGTTTAATGTTCGTTCAGCTATGAAAATTTATCCATGCTAATTCACAATTATATTGTTGAATGTTAGACAGCTATTATTCAAAATCTTTCCATCATGATATATCCATAATTTATTGAACTTAAACTTGTTGGGCAAACTTGTTGCTCACCCTTGCTATATCATGATAAACATTGCAGATTAAGGCGAACACGTCGGATACAAGGAAAAGTCAAAGCCAAGTTTAGCTTGGGAATATGTGTGAAGCTAGATTTGTAACAATATTGTATTATTATAACATTGTATGTTAGATACGATATTGATTCAGGTTTTAAGTAAGGTTCTCGACCTTGGGGATAGTGTGTAATGTTTAATGTATAAATAATTTATGTTTATATTTTTCGCAATAGTTAGAACTAGTATACCAAATTCGTGGTGATTTAGGACCAAAATTTGGGGGCGCTACACTTTCCATAATAATATGAGTTTAGGAACTTATCCTAGCAATACGTAGTTCAAGAATTAATCAGGAACTGTCCATACGCCTAGGGGTTCAAAAACATACCATACAATTATGAGTCACAAACTTACCATAGGTATGAGTTTTAAGAACTCGCACTTAACCTTATATTCTCTACCTATCCTCTACCTATCTGTTATACACATGAGAAAAGAATCACTTTCTCAACATGTATATAGCAAATAGCGAGATAAACATTTCAATGATTATCACTATAAGAAACTAAGCGGTTGTTACACCAAGTACAATTCCCCGCCCATACAAAGAATCATACAACTTAGCTGTTGACATGAGTCCTCAATTGAAATCCCACATAATCCTAGCTCCACCCTTACTCCATACGAATTTTGTTCAATCTGTATCTTATCATTTACCACTCATTTTTGAGTTCAAATAGTACTAATTCATAGTACAATTGTCACACAACAATTTTGCTATAAAAATTTTCAATCATTTTGATTGATCCTCCTCCCTGCTATGACCTTATTAGATCTCGTGGTGATCTCATATTGTAATTGTATTATATTACGATTATTTCCTAAGTTATGATCGTTTTATTTTACGATCTCTTTCCTGTGTATACTTTGAGTCTTTTAGACTATCTATTCATTATTACTATTCATCTTTATTGTTAGAGTTAGGTAACTCTTGATCTTTTATAACTTGTCGAGATTCGTCTTTGAATCTTATTGACGCACTAACTCTATTTGAGTTAGTCCTTATCCTTATCCATGCGGTTATAGTCTAAGGTAACCCTACCTAAGGTTTATAACCTATAACTTTGATACCAAATGTAGCATCCCTAAATCCGGGTACTAATCACCATGAACCTGGTACACCAATTCTATAACTATTGCGGAAGATATAAATATAATTTTTTTATACAATAACCTTTACAACATAATCCCCAAGGTTGATAACCTTAACTTATTATACACATTCATATACTATAGGACTTACAATGTTATTTGCCTTTAATACTATTACAAGTTTAACTATACCAGAACCCAATCATTGAACTTGTCTTAGCCTTTGCCATTGTCTGAAGTTTTGTCTTAATTTGAAAGTTTTATCATGATATAGCAAGGGTGAGAAACAAGTTTTCCCAGCAAGTTTAAGTTCAAAGAAAGATATATCATGATTGAAAGAATGAATAATAAGCTGACAAACGTTCAACAACATAATAATTGTGAAAGAACATGAATCAAGTTCTATAATCAAATGACCGAGACAATAATGATGAATGGCCAACAATGAACATGAACAACTATAATTGAACCAAATGGTAATGAAGGTCATCAACCTTCCATACGTGATGAACATATATAACATGCACAACATATGAATCAACAAATCATAGACGTGATGTAATCAACAATGATTAACCACTAGTTAAAAGTATAGGAACTTGCATGAATCGTCGATTACTAGTAAGCAATCTAATTTTAGCATCAGTTGAAAGGCTATTATTGATAATATCGATCTCTCAATTAGAATAATATCATCACATATACTACTTGTCGATGTCGAGATTTTTATTTGTCCCTTTTCTTTTCTTGTTTGTTGGTGTTCTGATGTTAGGTGAGATTTGTTTGAAAAAATAAGTTGTGAAAAGGTCTGACATGTATATATCGATGATCGGACTATAAGAGTCGCCAGTTGGTTTTTTAAATGGTTGTACCAACACAACCGAGAAAAGATTTTCACATTGACCCAGTGATGTGACACTGCTTAACGGGTCTGTGAAACCGAGATTCGTTAGGGTCCGAGGACTTAGTTATGCGGAGGGAAGGTGTTAGGCACCCCCCGACATCCGTGTTACCACGGTGACCGGCACTTTTTAATTAAACTGTTATATGAATGTGTGTGTGTGTGTGGATCAATGTGAAATTATTTGGAAGTAGTGTTATGCCTCGTTCGCACCTATATACAAAGGGTTTGAATTTCTGTATAAAAATTCCGTTTTAACAAGATATAGCAGTGATGTTTTGTAAAAAGAGGTTTTTCAAACCCTTGTACTGTAACGCCCCAAAATCCGGTCTATTCTCACACCCGGATTCCGTGCGTCAGGGTCCCACTTCTTACCAAACATACCTCATTATATAGTTAAATATAATAACATATATTCTCAAATCCCAAGTTCTCAAAACCTTAAAACCTCTTTCATTACAAATAATGATAATTACATTATTCTTTACATCGTACAAGAATGACTTTTATCCGCCGCCAAGGATACATATCGGTTCATTAAACTAATCTATAGTTCAATTAAACTATTCTACATTATAAGTCTTCACTTGATCTTCACGGTCATTCATCAAATGAATGACACTTTGTCTGGATACCGATCAGCTTGATCTTTATGGGATCCTTAAGTTCTTTCTAACATCGTACGCTGAAAATGTTTTTCATTTAAAGCAAGTGTGAGCATTCAATTGCCCTGCAAGTCATAACAGTTGAACAAACAACTTCAAGAGTTTAAACATTCTTCAGAACTTTAATAACCAAACAAAGGTTATGAAGCAGCTTGAATAATAGGAATAGTCTCGATTCCTATCATCTTAAAACATTAGTCATATTCACTTTGAACTACTTTAATTCCTCTACCTTTTTCATACACATCCTGTCTGGCTAGAATCATTAGCACAGACTTCACAATAACGGTTCATGTATAAATCGAACATACATATATTGAACAGTTCAATCACAGAACAGTTCATCTTATAGAAACACCGAAGTGTTCAAATTGTGGCACAAGGCCTCATACATACAACCACCTTGTACATACATCGCACATATGCACTTAGATAAAACTTCTCAAGTTCAACATCTGAGAAGTTTAAGAAACTAGTATTCATATAATATGAATGAAGTTAGGAAACTTGCCTTACGCATAGCTACAGCTTATAGTTTACGCTGAACTGCTTATTCCAAATCCCTATATAACACATAAGGAAATAACACGTACACCAAATAGTCATATACTTGACTTACGCATTGGTTTACTTAACTTTACTTTTTAGGGTTCGCGTTCTTGAAATATAAGTTTACGCGACTAACTCTCATTACCGGTTTATGACTTCATGACCTATGGAGATGTCTTACTCAAAACGTTCATCATCTTTGATGATTTACATTCTTATCTTCTTCTTATAATGTCTATAGGACTCAGCACCCATCGTTTCTCTACTAGTAGTCCATATGGTACTCTGAGTGGTTTCCCATAAACAACTAACAAACAAGTTCCCGTCTCATCTACACTGCCCACATAGTGAGTTAAATCGGTTTCCAGTTTCGTATATACCTTCGCTCTTTAAAGGAATTGTTTAGCCCAGCTCCCATATGTCAACTATCAAAGGTTACGATTGTACAACAACCTAACTTATCATAACTTACCCGAACCATTAAACTATAATGTTTGATAAGTCAAATTCTTATTCCTTACGGCTTTCTGGCAACTAAATGCCATACCTCAGGATTCATTCTTTATCGTCCAAGTCATACAGTCTTTTGTATACTCGGAACGATCATTCAATGTCAATACTATGAGGTCATAGCGTTAAACATTTTATATTATCTTATTCAAATCTTACAACATTCGGTTCATTCAACTCGGAACGTTGTCCAAGTTATACTTATTAACTCGGCTTCTTAACGTTAAACGTTATTATCTTTAACTCAGTTTCTTCACCGTTCACGGTTAATCAACATTCTTCATTACCTTACGGTCAAACCATACACGAAGTGTAGGTTTTACCAGTTTAATATTTATGTACACTCAACCCTTACGTTGGTTAAAGTGTCTAACGCTTACATTCATTCCATCTTCTTTATCCGACTTACCTTCGGACTTTCATTACTCTTATTACCGTTCGCTACGGCTTTTCATGATAATTCATAGCTTACTTACTACCTTCGTCAACGTCTAAGTCATACAACCGTTGTACATTTAGAAAGTTTGTCCAACGCGAATACGATTCACGGGAATCGTCTACATATTCGACGTTTACGTTGCTCGTCTCTTAATCTTTCATTCAACCTTTACTCAAGGTTTTAATCGCTTTCAATCGTTATCCAACCCATGAGCTCTATGTTCATTATTCTTTCTTAATGTCAAAGCCATACAGTTCATTGTATGCTAAGACCGATCGTTCATTGCAACAACATTGCGTTCACAGTGTATATACGCCTTACACTTATCTCTTTTTACCACAACATAACATCGAAATGTTACTCATTACCTTTGTCACTCAACGTCTAAGGAATCACCATCATAGCAATCCCACATGTTTGATTCGTCATGCCTACGGTCCCCGGATATCAGTTACATAATCTAGCGTTAAATTCTTCGTCTTTTAATCACGTTAAATATTTTCGCTGAACCTTCACTAACGATTTAAATCACTTGTTTAAGTGTTACATTAGGTCAACTACATGTTCATATTTCTTTCTTGTACATCCCCCAGTAACTGAGAAATAAAAATCTTATTTCAGGCATTACCACGAACTGCCACATTTGCTGGCCGCGTTCTTCCTCTCTCTCTCGTATTTGTGGCCCGACCTACATCACCCTCTTCCTTTTAGTGCAGCGCGAACGATGCCAAACTCTTTGTTATCTCTAGCGCTGCGGTGCCACTCACCAATAGTTTATGGTAGGGCTCGCTTACTACTGGCCTCCTCAAAGGCTCGGTTAGCTGCTACGCCGAGCTTAAACCTAGAAAATTTTCTAAGTGTTGCATTAAGTTTGAGATACGTACTTCCCGATCTCATAACTTCTTCGTTATAACTCAGAACGAGGTCGTTCCAAATATATTCTCTTCCTTATCTTACGTACTTCAATACCCCTCAGACAGAACTTCATTATAAATTCGTTAACGTGCCATTCAATTGACTTGATCTTCATTCTTTGTTCATTTTTACTCTTTTAACGTTCTTCGCTCGTCCGTCCGTAATTCGGTCATCCGAACTCGGAACTCGTTCGTTCTTTAGTCCATGACTCATGTTTTCTATGTTCTCTTACTTCCTTATAAAACCCTACACGTTCTGGTTCATTTACTAACTTTCTAATTCTCATTCGTCTTTTACAAAAATTTCACCCTAACTTCATTATAGCTAAGTTTTAATCCGTACTTCATGAATGTTTCTACCGTTCCTAACCAAGCAATAAGAAACTAACTTATACACGATAGTTTTAAACTTGTCCATCAACAACAATTATCCTACGATGGTTTTAAATTTGTCCATCAACAACATTCTTCGTGTTCTTCGCATGTTCTTCGCGTTCTTCGTTCGTTCTTCATTTTAATCGATATTTTGGATTATGATTCTACTTTTTATTAGAATTTGATGTTATAGAACATCATTCCTTACTTATTTCACCTACTCGTTCGTAAGATTCATTCAGATCGCTCAAAATTCCTTAAGAAATTTATAAACTAAATTCCTAATTCTTTTTTTTTTCGTTTTCTCATGATTTCAACCATATGAATTCATTCTTAACTTCATCTACTTCTTATCTTCATTAAGTTATGTTTTTGAACATATTAAACTTAAAGAAAATTAGAAGAAATTAGGGTTCGGATTACCGTTCTTCTTTAATCTCCTTCAGTCGGACAAAGCGTGCACTTAGGCAAGCTTTTCCTCTTCCTCTTCCTCTTCCTCTTCCTCTTCCTCTTCCTCTTCTTCTCCCATCCGAACTCTCTCTCTCTATCTCTCATAGTGTAGGATTTTAAAAAGCTCAAAATAATGAACTTAAGCTTTCTATTTATAAAAAACCAAGGCTTAGGGCAAATTGGTCATTTCGCCCCCTTAACCTCCTTACTATTCCTATGCTTAGCCACCAAGTTTACTTGGCCACCACCCTTACTTGGTGGCCAAGTGGCCGGCACACATGCTCATGGGTCACCCTATGGGTTGCCCCATAGGTTCTTACCCATCCGTTTACCCATCGGTTTGATCCGCGGATTATTTTCTTGGTTTGGGCCTTAACCCTAATTCTTATTGGGTCTATCTTGGGCTTGCTTTCACAAAGCGTTGGGCTTGACATAATCCAAGTCCACTTGGATTCTACAAAGTCCATTTAGACTAATCGTATTCTACGCATTCCATTCTCGTATTCTCGTATTCTCTTCGTATATCATTCGTACGATATTCGTATTATACGTCGTACTATTCTTCGTACTATACTCGTATTTCTCACGCATAATAACTCTAATTATTATACGAAATCATAAAATTCTCGGAACTCACTTTTCCTAACCCTTAGGTTTTAAGTCCGCAGGCGAAAACTTTGTTTTTGCCATAACTAAAATATTATTGAATATTCCATCTCGTCTCAGAATTCTATCATTACGTGTTTCTCGGAAATTCAAAATAAATCTCCGAGCAAAAACAGATGAATAGTGCTTATTTCGTCTTTTTCCCCAAAAAATATTTTGTTCCCAGAAAACTTTCATTTTCATCTTGAAAATTCTTACTCGTTTAATCTAGCTCGCAGCCAGAATCCTCCCGAATTATAATCATCCTATGTTATAGAACGATTAATAAACACATAGCACAGAATAGTATTAATAAAAATTTATTTTATTAATAACTAATTCTTTAAACCTAAATTCTGGATAATCCAAAATTCCGGGTTGTTATATGTGCTCAATAGTAATTGAGGCATTTGATACTTTTATTTTATTATGTGTTTGGCTTGATTGCTTTTATTTTCGAGATGTGAAACCTCTTCGAGAAAATAATATACATAGCAGTGTCGAACTCCTTGTGGGCATGAAAGCCACCTAATGAAATTTGAATACCGTGAATAATTTACAAGCTGTGTACAACTGAAAATGTCCATCACGGGAACCGAATCTAGATTCAGTAGACTGAATCTATGATCACATGATTCCTAGGCTCACATGATGTAGCAATTTGTATGAAAGTTGTAAACAGTTAGATATATATAAAAGCAGTAAATATATATATATATATATATATATATATATATATATATATATGTGTGTGTGTGTGTGTGTGTGTGTGTGCAGACAATCAACCACCATGAAGCACCTCCATAGGCGATTGCAAATGTAAATAAAGCAATAAAAACCAATCAACCACCACGAAGCACCTCCACGGGGGATTGAGAAAATATAAATAAAGCAATAAAGCGATCAACCGCCTCGAAGTAAACTCCAGGCGGGAAAAAAATGTAAATAAAGTTGTAAAAGGCTACGAAGTAAACTCATGCCCAGACAAGAATGTAAATAAAAGGCGTAAAAGGCCACAGTAAGTAAACTCAAGCCGATTAAAATGTATATATATATATATATATATATATATATATATATATATATATATATATAACGAAAAACACACTGGACATATATCGATCCAAGCTCGTTTTAATTAATTCACGATTGAGGATATATATATATATATATATATATATATATATATATATATATATATATATATATATATATATATGTGTGTGTGTGTGTGTGTGTGTGTGTGTGTGTGTGTGTGTGTGTAAAGACCTCAATTTTATGAAATAAAAGTATTCAATTTTTCTTATAATTACAATTCAAGAAATGATTAAATTGATAGAAAGTTAAAGTTAAGGGTAATATATGAAATTTTTTCAAAATACGCAAGTGGTTATAAAATATTCATTGTTGTTTGGGAATATTCGTTTGGTCGTGGAATATTCTTTCCGTTGGGGAATATTCGTATGCATTTGCCAGCAATCATTTAGTGGGCCCCATAATGAATAAATCGGATGAAGAAAAGACAAATTAAAATTTTTATAAATAATCTACAGTAGTGGTTACCGTTAAACATCGTTGGAATACCCGGGTAAAGTAAAATGTACGTTGTTGCCTGAGAGGATACGGTATTGCACCAATTATTGATTCTTACGTAAGAAGGCACTACTCAATAATTGTTACGAAGAATTATTGTTCGATATTTTATTGATTCAATAATTGTCATATTGATATTTTATTTTATTTCAATAATTGTCACTATACTGAAGATCTTCCATTATCGAAGCAATAATTCATATTATCCTAATAATATTATTAGATAACATTATTGGCAATGTCTAGAAAGTTACATCAAGGAGAGAGGTTTGGTCACCTAATTGCGCGCAAAGAAGAAGAGAAATTCTTATTGAAAGCCCCCATTTCCTAGAACCGCCACAGGTTGTCAATAATGTGTTTCGTAATATTATTTGTGAATAATTAATTATTGATTTATATGATGAGGGAAATATTGATTTTATGAGGATATAGATGGAGAAATTTTTAATGTGACAATTGTTGAAAATTAATATTTTATCTTTTTCGATAAAATAATTCAATTAAATATATTATTTTAATAATATATTAATGATGATATTTTTACGATGAAATGTGGGATATATGAGTATATGTGGAGGAGGAGTATTTTGTTACCAAAAATATTTAAAGCATGTTTTATATGTCGGTGGACCCCATTTCTTGGTCAAATTTGATTATAGTAATCAGAAATCGTATGCGTTTGTGGATTTCAGTCAATTTACATTTGGAATTTGGAAACAATTTCTTCTGAAAAGTTGTAGAGAATTGAATTTCCTATAAAAACACGCGAGATTCGAATTTTCTGATAAAAGGGCTATTTATTGTGAATTATTGAAGTTCTGGATTAATTAATTATTATTTTTTGGAGTTTTAAATTAATTAATTGAGAAAAACGTTTTTTAATGTGTGGGCATATTTAACACATGCTTAGTTGCTGAAATTGGTTGATGCTAGGTGTGCGTGAAGATTATATATATATATATATTAATATTTTAATAAATTTTCTGCTTTGGTGTTACAAGCAATTTCCTATAAATAGGTGCTTAGGTTATAATTGAAAATCACACCGTAAATCAAGTTTTCTCTCTATATTATCGAGCGTATTCTTGTGAGTATTTTGAGTATACTTTAAGTATTGCTATACGGGTGCAAGTTCGTTTCAAATATATTCCAAATCAAGTAATCGCTTTTTTGAGGTAAGGATAATAAGGATTTTAAGGTTATTATTTCGAAATTCTTCTGAACCTTCAAAACTTCTAGAAAAATTTGAAATGATAATTTGATGAGTTTTGTTGATTGTGTCCAAAAATGACGATTTTTGGATGTATAGATTAAGAGTTATGAATTTTATGAAGAAATACTATTTTAAAAGAAAACCCTTATAACTCCTTGTGGTTAATTCCAAAATTGATGAAATATTTATTGAGAGTACATCTATATAATATCAGTATATCGTGTAAATTTCAGAATTTTTGGATAAAATTACAATTTATGATAAATGTTTAAATATTCGGTGGTTTTGGCCATGTGAAAAATAGTAAATGACTTTTAAAAATTCTGAGAAAATATATGTTCAATATAGGACTATATTCTGCTAAATTCCGAAAAAGAAATATTTTTGGAACTGATTTGTTATTTTTCATGAAAATGTTCTAGTTATGAGTAAATGAATTAAATATGTTATGTGAATTAATTAAATTGAAAAATATGATTTTATGGCTTGAGAATTATATATGAGATATATGCAGATTTTTGATGAGGGTTTTAGCTATTGGTGATGAGATCTTATGAGGTTGGCATTTTAAGATGATTAAATGCATTTATTAGTAAAGTGTAAACAATTAAAATAAATTGTTTATAAGTTTAAGAAATGATTAAAATATTGTGGTAGTATTAATAATATTAGATTATGAGATTATTAAGTGATTTATAACATTTTGATTAAGGTGTTATGAGATCATTGATTTATGAATCTTACTCTTGAGATTAAATCTATATGTTGATTATATTATTTTTATTATCATATTTAACATTCTTATAACCCTAATGATGATATTTTTCTTTGACTTGAGTGTAAAGATGAATAGATTATTGGTATGATCGTGACTATAGGTTCTCTTTGGCCAGTAGTGCAAAGTTGAATTGTTGACTAGTACAATCATGACCATTGAATTTATAATTGAATATCTTTAGCTTAAGTGCAAAGGTGAATTGATCAACATATATGGTTATAATTATGGTTTATATAAATTCTGAAATAATTATGTATTTATTTGAGATATGAATATATTTGGCCTGTAGTGCAAATATGAACTGTTGATGAATATATTTGGCCTGTAGTGCAAATATGAAATGTTGATGAATATCTTTGGCCTGTAGTGCAAAGATGAACTGTTGATGAATATCTTTGGCCTGTAGTGCAAAGATGAACTGTTGATGAATATCTTTGGCCCGTAGGGCAAAGATGAATTTATTAGTATGATTATGAACAGGAACTGTGATTTGGTATAACCATGATCTTTAATATATTTCGTAAAAAGACAAGTGATGAAAATTATCTTCGCTTACGATTGAGAAAAGGAATTTAGAACAACAATTACGATTATGAGTTATACATGTGATTGTGGACAGGAATTGTTGATTGATGTTACAGGGATAAAATATTGTTGGTGGACTTTTAACATGGAGAAGATAATAGACTTTATAGTCTATTTGACTCTTCTAATGGATTGCTCGTTCCGCTGTAACTATGGTTGAAATTTTTTATCATCTACCATATGTTCTAAATCTCTGATTTATTATTGATGAAGGCTATTGATAATTTAATTACCTTTAGTCATGATATTTTTTTTACTGAGCTAGTTGTGCTCACCCTTTTGCTTCACAATTCCTTTCAGGTAATAAAAGTGTAAAATGGATCGGCGCTGGGAATAACAAGGAATAAAACGGTGGTCTATAGATGTTGAGGGTGAGGTGAATTTAACTTGGAAGGGTGTTTTGTCACTATTATACAAGATGTTTAATGACATACAACATCGAGTCATCATAAGACAGGGTTGTGCTCATCCACTTGCTGAGTACATCTACCAAAGACTATCTATATGATCTTGGAGTCTATTTGAAATATAACTCTCAATTAGAGATGTGGGAGATAATGATATGTCAAGAGAAGACTCACCATTGGAAAGAATATGATAGTAATCTTCTAGTTTTTCTTTGGGGTCTATTAGGTCAACCAAGGATAATTCTCCTGGACATATGATATCTATCATAACCTGTACGCATGACCTCCCATGTACGGGTTTCCTTGAGCACTTCCCAGAGATTCTAATTTTAAAACAGCTTTTCACTATACCTTTATGTAAGGTGTCATTGTGACGTACACACCATTGATATATATTTGTATCCAAACTCACAACATATGTGTTGTTGTATTTTGTACGACAATTGTTGTATTAAAATTGTAGTTATTTTCTGTACCATGTATTTGGCGACTCAGAATGGGTTGGATGGAATGGACCTATTTTGGGGGCATTAAATTTGGTATCAGAGCTTAGGGATATGATCTCCAAGCGGAGATCGGGGAATAGAACTAGGAGGAGAGAGATAAGTAAATCCTTCATTAAAGTGTGTCCTACCTAAGCTTATTTGTTGGTCACCATAATATCGGGATATTATGTGATATGTTAATTTGTTCAATTAACCCTTGTTTTAAAGTCAGTATTCTAGAATGATATCCAAAATACAAGAGATGAGCATTGGAGAAATTATGATGACAGGGAAGATGGAATCTGAAATGAAAGCAAGGTATTCACAACTCTTTGAAATACCAGGTACGTAAATTTTGGGGACAAAATTTCATAAGGAGGGGAGATGTAAGACCCCAAATTTTATGAAATAAAAGTATTCAATTTTTCTTATAATTACAATTCAGTAAATGGTTAAATTGATAGAAATTTAAAGTTATGGGTGATATATGAAATTTTTTCAAAAATACGCAAGTGGTTATAAAATATTCATTGTTTTCGGGGAATATTCGTTTGGTCGTGGAATATTCTTTCTTGGGGAATATTCGTATGCGACCTGTAGCGACCATTTGTGGGCCCATAATGTAAAATAAGCGTTTGATGAAGAAAAAGACAAATTAAAATTTTTATAAATAACACAGCGTAGTGGTTACTGAATTAACATCATTGGAATACCCTATGGGTAAAGTAAAGTAATACGCGTTGTTGCACAATGAGATACACGGTATTGCACCAATTATTGATTCTTACGTAAGAAGGCACTACTCAATAATTGTTACTACGATAATTATCGCTTCAAGATTTTATTGATTCAATAATTCTTTGCGTTGATATTTTATTTTATTTCAATAATTGTCACTATACGATATCTTCCATTATCGAAGCAATAATTCATATTATCTGAATAATATTATTAGATAACATTATTGGCAATGTCTAGAAAGTTACGCCTAAGGAGAGGTTTGGTCACCTAATTGCTGCGCCAAGTAAGAGAGAAATTCTTATTGAAAGCCCCATCTTTCCTAGAACCGCACTGGTTGTCAATAATGTGTTTACTCAGAATATTATTTGTGAATAATTAATTATTGATTTATATGATGAGGGAAATATTGATTTTTTGATGATATAGATGGAGAAAATTTTTAATGTGACAATTGTTGAAAATTAATATTTTATCTTTTTCTGATAAAATAATTCAATTAAATATATTATTTTAATAATATATTAATGATGATATTTTTACGATGAATGTGGGATATATGAGTATATGTGGAGGAGTATTTTGTTACCAAAAATATTTAAAGCATGTTTTATATGCTCTGGGGACCCCATTTCTCGACCGAAATTTGATTATAGTATCGTAAAATCGTCTGTTTGTGGATTTTGGTAAATTTACTTTGGAATTTGGAAAAATTTTCTTACGAAAAGTTGTATAGAATTGAATTTCCTATAAAAACACGCGAGATTCAATTTTCCTCGACAAAAGGGCTATTTATTGTGAATTATTGAAGTTCGGATTAATTAATTTTTTTTTTTTTGAGTTTTAAATTAGTTAATTGAGAAAAACGTTTTTTTAATGTGTGGGCATATTTAACACATGCTTAGTTCTGTGAAATTGGTTGATGCTAGGTGTGCGTGAAGATTATATATATATATATATATATAATATTTTAATAAATTTTCTGCTTTGTTCTAAGCAATTTCCTATAAATAGGTGCTTAGGTTATAATTAAAAATCACACCGTAAACTCAAGTTTTCTCTCTATATTATCGAGCGTATTCTTGTGAGTATTTTGAGTATACTTTGAGTATTGCTATACGGTGCAAGTTCGATTCAAATATTATTCCAAATCGTAAGTACTGCTCTTTTGAGGTAAGGGATAATAAGGGATTTTAAGGGTTATTATTTCGAAATTCTTCTGAACCTTCAAAAATTCTGGAAAAATTTGAAATGATAATTTGATGAGTTTTGTTGATTGTGTCCAAAAATGGCGAATTTTGGATGTATAGATTAAGAGTTATGAATTTTATGAGGAAAAACTATTTTAAAAGAAAACCCTTATAACTCCTTGTGGTTAATTCCAAAATTGATGAAATTTTTATTGGGAGTACATCTATATAATATCAGTATATCGTGTAAATTTCAGAATTTTTGGATAAAAGTACAATTTATGATAAATGTTTAAATATTCGGTGGTTTTGGCCATGTGAAAAATAGTAAATGACTTTTAAAAATTCTCGAAAAATATATGTTCAATATAGGACTATATTCTGCTAAATTCCAGAAAAGAAATATTTTTGGAACTGATTTGTTATTTTTCATGAAAATGTTCTAGTTATGAGTAAATGAATTAAATATGTTATGTGAATTAAGAAAATTGGAAAATATGATTTTATGGCTTGAGAATTATATATGAGATATATGCAGATTTTTGATGAGGGTTTTGGCTATTGGTAATGAGATCTTATGAGGTTGGCATTTTAAGATGATTAAATGCATTTATTAGTAAAGTGTAAACAATTAAAATAAATTATTTATAAGTTTAAGAAATGATTAAAATATTGTAGTAGTATTAATAATATTAGATTATGAGATTATTAAGTGATTTATAACATTTTGATTAAGGTGTTATGAGATCATTGATTTATGAATCTTACTCTTGAGATTAAATCTATATGTTGATTATATTATTTTTATTATCATATTTAACATTCTTATAACCCTAATGATGATATTTCTCTTTGACTTGAGTGTAAAGATGGATAGATTATTGGTATGATCGTGACTATAGGTTCTCTTTGGCCAGTAGTGCAAAGTTGAATTGTTGACTAAAATGCGATCATGACCATTGAATTTATAATTGAATATCTTTAGCTTAAGTGCAAAGGTGAATTGATCAACATATATAATTATGGTTTATATAAATTCAAATAATTTTGTATTTATTTGAGATATTAATATATTTGGCCTCAGAGTACAAATATGAATTGTTGATGAATATATTTGGCTGAGTGCAATATGAATGTTGAGGAATATCTTTGGCCAGTAGTGCAAAAGATGAATCTGTTGATGAATATCTTTGGCTGTAGTGCAAAGATGAATCTGTTGATGAATATCTTTGGCCCGTAGTGCAAAGATGAATTTATTAGTATGATTATGAATGAGAACTGTGATTTGGTATAACTATGATCTTTAATATTTCGTAAAGACAAGTGATGAAAATTATCTTCGCTTACGAATGAGAAAAGGAATTTAGAACAACAATTACGATTATGAGTTATACATGTGATTGTGGATGTGAATTGTTGATTGATGTTACGGGGATAAAACATTGTTGGTGGACTTTTAACATGGAGAAGATAATAGACTTTATAGTCTATTCGACTCTTCTAATGGATTGCTTCGTTCACTTAAACTATGGTTGAAATTTTTATCATCTACCATATGTTCTAAATCTCCGATTTATTATTGATGAAGGCTATTGATAATTTAATTACCTTTAGTCATGAAATTTTTTTTTCGAAGCTAGTTGTGCTCACCCTTTTGCTTCACAATTCCTTTCGTAAATAAAAGTGTAGCCGGGAGTGAGCTGGGAATAACAAGGGAATAGAATCGGTGGTCTATAGATGTTGAGGGTGAGGTGAATTTAACTTGGAAGGGTGTTTTGTCACTATTATACAAGATGTTTAATGACATACAACCTCGAGTCATCATAAGACGTGGTTGTGCTCATCCACTTGTCTTTGAGTACATCTACCAAAGACTATCTATATGATCTTGGAGTCTATTTGAAATATAACTCTCAATTAGAGACAAGTGGAGATAATGATATGTCAAGAAAGACTCACCATTGGAAAGAATATGATAGTAATCTTCTAGTTTTTCTTTAGAATCTATTAGGTCAACCAAGGATAATTCTCCTGACACATATGATATCTATCATAACCTAGATGCATGGCCTCCCACATGCGAAGGTTTCCTTAAGCACTTCCCAAAGATTCTAATTTTAAAAACAGTTTTACGACTATACCTTTATGTAAGGTGTCATTGTGACGTCATGAGTCATTGGTATATATTTGTATCCAAACTCACAAAGATATGTGTTGTTGTATTTTGTACTACAATTGTTGTATTAAAGTTGTAGTTATTTTCTGTACCATGTATTTGGCGACTCAGAATGGGTTGGATGGAATGGACCTATTTTGGGGGCGTTACATTTGGTATCAGAGCTTAGAGATATGATCTCTAGCGGAGATCGGGGAATAGAACTAGGAGGGGAGAGATAAGTAAATCCTTCGCTAGTGTGTCCTACCTAAGCTTATTTGTTGGTCAGTCATAATATCGGGATATTATGTGATATGTTAATTTGTTCAATTAACCCTTGTTTTGAAGCTGTATTCTAGAATGATATCTGAAATACAAGAGATGAGCATTGGAGAAATTATGATGACAGGGAAGATGGAATCTGAAATGAAAGCAAGGTATTCTCAACTCTTTGAAATACCAGGTACGTAAATTTCGGGGACGAAATTTCATAAGGAGGGGAGATTCTAAGACCCCGAATTTTATGAAATAAAAGTATTGAATTTTTCTTATAATTACAATTCAGTAAATGGTTAAATTGATAGAAAGTTAAAGTTAAGGGTGATATATGAATTTTTTCAAAAATACGCAAGTGGTTATAAAATATTCATTGTTGTTTGGGAATATTCGTTTGGTCGTGGAATATTCTTTTCATTTGGGAATATTCGCATTTACGATGAAGTACCCATTTCAGGGCCCCATAATGTAATAATTGCTTGGATGAAGAAAAAGACAAATTAAAGTTTTTATAAATAATCTACGTTGTGGTTACAAGTAACAACATTTGCTGAATACCCTCGTGGGTAAAGTAAAGTAATACGCGTTGTTGCACAAGAGGACACCAGTATTGCACCAATTATTGATTCTTACGTAAGAAGGCACTACTCAATAATTGTTACAAGAATTATTATTCAATATTTTATTGATTCAATAATTGTCAAGCGTTGATATTTTATTTTATTTCAATAATTGTCACTATACAAAGATCTTCCATTATCGAAGCAATAATTCATATTATCTCGAATAATATTATTAGATAACATTATTGGCAATGTCTAGAAAGTTCTGCCTTCAAGGAGAGGTTTGGTCACCTAATTAATTGTGCTTGGAGAAATTCTTATTGGAAAGCCCCCTCTTTCCTGGGAACTGCCTGGTTGTCAATAATGTGTTTCTGTAATATTATTTGTGAATAATTAATTATTGATTTATATGATGAGGGAAATATTGATTTTATGAGGATATAGATGGAGAAAATTTTTAATGTGACAATTGTTGAAAATTAATATTTTATCTTTTTCTGATAAAATAATTCAATTAAATATATTATTTTAATAATATATTAATGATGATATTTTTACGATGAATGTGGGATATATGAGTATATGTGGAGGAGGAGTATTTTGTTACCAAAAATATTTAAAGCATGTTTTATATGTCGGTGGACCCCATTTCTTGACTGAAATTTGATTATAGACTATAAAATCGTCCGTTTGTGGATTTTGGTCAATTTCTGTTTGGAATTTAGAAATATTTTCTTCTGAAAAGTTGTATAGAATTGAATTTCCTATAAAAACTGGCGAGATTCGAATTTTCTGACAAAAGGGCTATTTATTGTGAATTATTAAAGTTCTGGATTAATTAATTATTTTTTTTTTTTGGAGTTTTAAATTAATTAATTGAGAAAAACGTTTTTTTAATGTGTGGGAATAATTAACACATGCTTAGTTGCTGAAATTGGTTGATGCTAGGTGTGCGTGAAGATTATATATATATATATATATATATATATATTAATATTTTAATAAATTTTCTGCTTTGGTGTTCTAAGCAATTTCCTATAAATAGGTGTGCTTAGGTTATAATTGAAAATCACACCGTAAATCAAGTTTTCTCTCTCTATATTATCGAGCATATTCTTGTGAGTATTTTGAGTATACTTTGAGTATTGCTATACTACTGGTGCAAGTTCGCTCAACGTTATTCCTATTCCAATCTTTTGCTCTTTTTTGAGGTAAGGGATAATAAGGATTTTAAGGGTTATTATTTCAAATTTTCTTCAACCTACAAAATTCGGAAAATTTTGAAATGATAATTTGATGAGTTTTGTTGATTGTGTCCAAAAATGGCGAATTTTGGATGTATAGATTAAGAGTTATGAATTTTATGAGGAAAACTATTTTAAAAGAAAACCCTTATAACTCCTTGTGGTTAATTCCAAAATTGATAAAATTTTTATTGGGAGTACATCTATATAATATCAAGATATCGTGTAAATTTCAAATTTTTGGAAAAAAGTACAATTTATGATAAATGTTTAAATATTCGGTGGTTTTGGCCATGTGAAAAATAGTAAATGACTTTTAAAAATTCGAGAAAAATATATGTTCAATATAGGACTATATTCTGCTAAATTCCGTAAAAGAAATATTTTTGGAACTGATTTGTTATTTTTCATGAAAATGTTCTAGTTATGAGTAAATGAATTAAATATGTTATGTGAATTAAGAAAATTGGAAAATATGATTTTATGGCTTGAGAATTATATATGACATATATGCAGATTTTTGATGAGGGTTTTGGCTATTGGTGATGAGATCTTATGAGGTTGGCATTTTAAGATGATTAAATGCATTTATTAGTAAAGTGTAAATAATTAAAATAAATTGTTTATAAGTTTAAGAAATGATTAAAATATTGTGGTAGTATTAATAATATTAGATTATGAGATTATTAAGTGATTTATAACATTTTGATTAAGGTGTTATGAGATCATTGATTTATGAATCTTACTCTTGAGATTAAATCTATATGTTGATTATATTATTTTTATTATCATATTTAACATTCTTATAACCCTAATGATGATATTTCTCTTTGACTTGAGTGTAAAGATGGATAGATTATTGGTATGATCGTGACTATAGGTTCTCTTTGGCCAGTAGTGCAAAGTTGAATTGTTGACTAGTACGATCATGACCATTGAATTTATAATTGAATATCTTTAGCTTAAGTGCAAAGGTGAATTGATCAACATATATGGTTAGTTTATATAAATTCTGAAATAATTTTGTATTTATTTGAGATATTAATATATTTGGCTCAGAAGTATGAAATATGAATATGTTGATGAATATATTTGGCAGAAAGTGCAAATATGAATCTGTTGAGAATATCTTTGGCACGTAGTGTGCAGATGAATCTGTTGATGAATATCTTTGGCCAGAGTGTGCAAAGATGAATGTTGATGAATATCTTTGGCCCGTAGTGCAAAGATGAATTTATTAGTATGATTATGAACAAGAACTGTGATTTGGTATAACCATGATCTTTAATATTTCAGGTAAAGACAAGTGATGAAAATTATCTTCGTTCTGAATGAGAAAAGGAATTTAGAACAACAATTACGATTATGAGTTATACATGTGATTGTAGACAGGAATTGTTGATTGATGTTACAGGGATAAAACATTGTTGGTGGACTTTTAACATGGAGAAGATAATAGACTTTATAGTCTATTTGACTCTTCTAATGGATTGCTCGTTCCGCTGCAACTATGGTTGAATTTTTTTATCATCTACCATATGTTCTAAATCTCTGATTTATTATTGATGAAGGCTATTGATAATTTAATTACCTTTAGTCATGATATTTTTTTTACTGAGCTAGTTGTTTCTCACCTTTTTGTTTTACAATTCCTTTCGTGTAATAAAAGTGTAGCCGGGTCGAAAGCGGGGAATAACAAGGGAATAGAATCGGTGTCTATAGATGTTGAGGGTGAGGTGAATTTAACTTGGAAGGGTGTTTTGTCACTATTATACAAGATGTTTAATGACATACAACCTCGAGTCATCATAAGATGGGGTTGTGCTCATCCACTTGCTGAGTACATCTACCAAAGACTATCTATATGATCTTGGAGTCTATTTGAAATATAACTCTCAATTAGAGACAAAGGAGATAATGATATGTCAAGAGAAGACTCACCATTGGAAAGAATATGATAGTAATCTTCTAGTTTTTCTTTGGGGTCTATTAGGTCAACCAAGGATAATTCTCTAGACATATGATATCTATCATAACCTATAACGCATGGCCTCCCATGTATACGAAGGTTTCGCTTGAGCACTTCCCAAAGATTCTAATTTTTAAAATAGTTTTCAACTATACCTTTATGTAAGGTGTCATTGTGACGTACATGACTCACAGCTTGGTATATATTTGTATCCAAACTCACAAAGATATGTGTTGTTGTATTTTGTATGACAATTGTTGTATTAAAGTTGTAGTTATTTTACGTACATATGTATTTGGCGACTCGTATGGGTTGGATGGAATGGACCTATTTTGGGGCGTTACATTTGGTATCGTAGCTTAGGGATATGATCTCCAAGCGAGATCGGGAATAGAAATCTAGGAGGGAGAGATAAGTAAATCCTTCCGCTAAGTGTCCTACCTAAGCTTATTTGTTGGTCGTCACCATAATATCGGGATATTATGTGATATGTTAATTTGTTCAATTAACCCTTGTTTTGAAGCTGTATTCTAGAATGATATCTGAAATACAAGAGATGAGCATTGGAGAAATTATGATGACAGGGAAGATGGAATCTGAAATGAAAGCAAGGTATTCTCAACTCCTTGAAATACCAGGTACGTAAATTTCGAGGACGAAATTTCATAAGGAGGGGAGATTCTAAGACCTCGAATTTTATGAAATAAAAGTATTCAATTTTTCTTATAATTACAATTCAGTAAATGGTTAAATTGATAGAAAGTTAAAGTTAAGGGTGATATATGAAATTTTTTCAAAAATACGCAAGTGGTTATAAAATATTCATTGTTGTCGGGGAATATTCGTTTGGTCGTGGAATATTCTTTCCGTTTGGGAATATTCGCATTTACATGACGTTGCCAATGCATTTGTGGGCCCTATAATGTAATAACCGCTTGATGAAGAAAAAAAAGACAAATTAAAGTTTTTATAAATAACGGGCAGTAGTGGTTACCGTTAACATCATCTGGAATACCCGGGTGGGTAAAAGTAAAGTAATACGCGTTGTTGCACAAAGAGGACACCAGATTGCACCAATTATTGATTCTTACGTAAGAAGGCACTACTCAATAATTGTTACAGTAATTACTGTTCAGTATTTTATTGATTCAATAATTGTTGCGTTGATATTTTATTTTATTTCAATAATTGTCACTATACAAGATCTTCCATTATCGGGCAATAATTCATATTATCTCAATAATATTATTAGATAACATTATTGGCAATGTCTAGAAAGTTCTGCTTAAGGAGAGGTTTGGTCACCTAATCATGCTAAGCCAAGAAGGAGAAATTCTTATTGAAAGCCCCATCTTTCCCGGAACGCTGGTTGTCAATAATGTGTTTCTGTAATATTATTTGTGAATAATTAATTATTGATTTATATGATGAGGGAAATATTGATTTTATGAGGATATAGATGGAGAAAATTTTTAATGTGACAATTGTTGAAAATTAATATTTTATCTTTTTCTGATAAAATAATTCAATTAAATATATTATTTTAATAATATATTAATGATGATATTTTTACGATGAATGTGGGATATATGAGTATATGTGGAGGAGGAGTATTTTGTTACCAAAAATATTTAAAGCATGTTTTATATGTCGGTGGACCCCATTTCTTGACTGAAATTTGATTATAGACTGTAAAATCGTCCGTTTGTGGATTTTGGTCAATGTCTGTTTGGAATTTGGAAACAATTTCTTCTGTAAAGTTGTATAGAATTGAATTTCCTATAAAAACTCGCGAGATTCGAATTTTCTGACAAAAGGGCTATTTATTGTGAATTATTAAAGTTCTGGATTAATTAATTATTTTTTTTGGAGTTTTAAATTAATTAATTGAGAAAAACGTTTTTTTAATGTGTGGGCATAATTAACACATGCTTAGTTGCTGAAATTGGTTGATGCTAGGTGTGCGTGAAGATTATATATATATATATATATATATATATATATATATATATATATATATAATATTTTAATAAATTTTCTGCTTTGGTGTTCTAAGCAATTTCCTATAAATAGGGTGCTTAGGTTATAATTGAAAATCACACCAGAAACTGAAGTTTTCTCCCTCTATATTATCGAGCATATTCTTGTGAGTATTTTGAGTATACTTTGAGTATTGCTATACTACAAAAGTTCGTTCAAATAAGTTATTCCTATTGTAAGTAACTCTTTTTTGAGTAAGTGGATAATAAAGGATTTTAAGGGTTATTATTTCGAAATTCTTCTGAACCTTCAAAAATTCTGGAAAATTTTGAAATGATAATTTGATGAGTTTTGTTGATTGTGTCCAAAAATGGCGAATTTTGGATGTATAGATTAAGAGTTATGAATTTTATGAGGAAAAACTATTTTAAAAGAAAACCCTTATAACTCATTGTGGTTAATTCCAAAATTGATGAAATTTTTATTGGGAGTACATCTATATAATATCAATATATCGTGTAAATTTCAGAATTTTTGGATAAAAGTACAATTTATGATAAATGTTTAAATATTCGTGGTTTTGGCCATGTGAAAAATAGTAAATGACTTTTAAAAATTTTGAGAAAAATATATGTTCAATATAGGACTATATTCTTCTAAAATTCCGTAAAAGAAATATTTTTGGAACTGATTTGTTGTTTTTCATGAAAATGTTCTAGTTATGAGTAAATGAATTAAATATGTTATGTGAATTAAGAAAATTGGAAAATATGATTTTATGGCTTGAGAATTATATATGAGATATATGCAGATTTTTGATGAGGGTTTTGGCTATTGGTGATGAGATCTTATGAGGTTGGCATTTTAAGATGATTAAATGCATTTATTAGTAAAGTGTAAACAATTAAAATAAATTGTTTATAAGTTTAAGAAATGATTAAAATATTGTGGTAGTATTAATAATATTAGATTATGAGATTATTAAGTGATTTATAACATTTTGATTAAGGTGTTATGAGATCATTGATTTATGAATCTTACTCTTGAGATTAAATCTATATGTTGATTATATTATTTTTATTATCATATTTAACATTCTTATAACCCTAATGATGATATTTCTCTTTGACTTGAGTGTAAAGATGGATAGATTATTGGTATGATCGTGACTATAGGTTCTCTTTGGCCAAATGGTGCAAAAGTTGAATTGTTGACTAAATGATGATCGTGACCATTGAATTTATAATTGAATATCTTTAGCTTAAGTGCAATGGTGAATTGATCAACATATATGGTTAGTTTATATAAATTCTAAAATAATTATGTATTTATTTGAGATATTAATATATTTGGCCTGTAGTACAAATATGAACTGTTGATGAATATATTTGGCCTGTAGTGCAAATATGAACTGTTGAGGAATATCTTTGGCCTGTAGTGCAAAGATGAACTGTTGATGAATATCTTTGGCCTGTAGTGCAAAGATGAACTGTTGATGAATATCTTTGGCCCGTAGTGCAAAGATGAATTTATTAGTATGATTATGAACAGGAACTGTGATTTGGTATAACCATGATCTTTAATATTTCAGGTAAAGACAAGTGATGAAAATTATCTTCGTTCTGAATGAGAAAAGGAATTTAGAACAACAATTACGATTATGAGTTATACATGTGATTGTGAATGCGAAATTGTTGATTGATGTTACTGAGGATAAAACATTGTTGGTGGACTTTTAACATGGAGAAGATAATAGACTTTATAGTTTATTTGACTCTTCTAATGGATTGCTCGTTCTGCTGCAACTATGGTTGAATTTTTTTATCATCTACCATATGTTCTAAATCTCTGATTTATTATTGATGAAGGCTATTGATAATTAATTACCTTTAGTCATGATATTTTTTTTACTGAGCTAGTTGTGCTCACCCTTTTGTTTCACAATTCCTTTCAGGTAATAAAAGTGTAACTGGGTCGAGCGGGGGAATAACAAGGGAATAGAACGGTGGTCTATAGATGTTGAGGGTGAGGTGAATTTAACTTGGAAGGGTGTTTTGTCACTATTATACAAGATGTTTAATGACATACAACCTCGAGTCATCATAACACAGGGTTGTGCTCATCCACTTGCTGAGTACATCTACCAGCACTATCTATATGATCTTGGAGTCTATTTGAAATATAACTCTCAATTAGAGACAGTGGAGATAATGATATGTCAAGAGAAGACTCACCATTGGAAAGAATATGATAGTAATCTTCTAGTTTTTCTTTGGGGTCTATTAGGTTAACCAAGGATAATTCTCTGGACATATGATATCTATCATAACCTAGACGCATGGCCTCCCTTGTACGAAGGTTTCCTTGAGCACTTCCCAAAGATTCTAATTTTTAAAACAGTTTTCGACTATACCTTTATGTAAGGTGTCATTGTGACGTGCTACAGTTGGTATATATTTGTATCCAAACTCACAGCATATGTGTTGTTGTATATTGTACGACAATTATTGTATTAAAGTTGTAGTTATTTTCTGTACCATGTATTTGGCGACTCAGAATGGGTTGGATGGAATGGACCTATTTTGGGGGGCGTTACATTTGGTATCAGAGCTTAGGGATATGATCTCTGGCGGAGATCGGGGAATAGAACTAGGAGGGGAGAGATAAGTAAATCCTTCGCTAGTGTGTCCTACCTAAGCTTATTTGTTGGTCAGTCATAATATCGGGATATTATGTGATATGTTAATTTGTTCAATTAACCCTTGTTTTGAAGCTGTATTCTAGAATGATATCCTCGAAATACAAGAGATGAGCATTGGAGAAATTATGATGACAGGGAAGATGGAATATATATATATATATATATATATATATATATATATATATATATATATATATATATATATGATAAGAACGCATTGTGATGTGAAATCCAGGCTCAATCAAGCGAGTTTGATAGCAACAACATTTATATAAGTATTTATATATTTATATAAATATAAGCGATAAATGCTCAGGATGTAAATCCAGGCTCATTTACTGCTTATATATATATATATATATATACATATATATATATATATATATATATATATACAAAAAGAAATAAAAGCCACGGACCAAAGTTCGAGTAGTGGACTGCCAAAGAAGACTTCAATGACTTTAAATAGATGAACACTCGGCCCCACCGGTAAAAATATAACAATATAGAAGCTCACAAGTGTTTAAAATGAGAAAACACTAAGTTTATAGTGTGTACAGAGCAAATTGGATAGTGTTTCCTCACCTTTTCTCCTTCAAATATGGCCACCCCAAGCCCTCTATTTATACTTGGGGGAGCCATAAGTGTACTGCTGCTTCCTGTGGTGCACGAGCAATATGGGTCTCACCGTCTCAAAGTACGTGCACTCATAACTTTTAATCCTAGAGTCCGATGGAAGCGTGTCATACCATTCCATAAATCTCTTTTCGAGAGCTATGTAATGACATAGGATTTGCTCTTTTTTGAATTCGAGAATGTCGGTCAATGATTGAAATAGCATTTTCGGGTTTCCTTCAGGCAGTCCGTTGAGCCGTTTTGCGTAGTTTGCGCTCGAAAGTTAAGATATAGGTCTTGTGGGACTTCTTTTGAAGTAAATTGAGTTGAAATGAGTGTATTTGATTTGAGTTGAAGTTGAGTTGGCAAAATGACCATTTTGCCCCTCCTGGGGTTATCTCCGGTTTTCGTATAGTTGTTGCAGTCTTTTCTCAGGGTTATCTCTGAGGTTAGCTTGTTGTTGACTCTGACTGTCCTCAAGGTTATCTTTAAGGATGTCTTGACCTCCTGGGGTTATCTCCAGGCTTTGAACTTGATCCCCTAGGGTTATCTCTTGGCTTTGAACTTGATTTCTCGGGGTTATCTCCGGGGTTGGAAACTGATTTCCCGAGGTTATCTCCGGGGTTGGAAACTGGATCTCCCGAGGCTATCTCTGGGATTGGAATTGATGTTGTGGTCCTCCAGGGTTATCTCTGGAGTGTGAAAAAGATGTTTTTGTCCTCCTGCATAGTTAGTAACAGGAAAATGAAATTTTGAGTATCTACAGATGCCCCTCTTTATCATGTTCATGCAATGCAATAGAATGGACATGATAAAGATTGTTAGACACTTGAAATATGCCAAGGTATTTCTAATGATGCAAATCGCAATGTAATGAATGTTTATGATGAATGTTAAAATGCTTTCACAAATCGCCCATCGCATTTCGCACTTCGCACTTCGCTTTTCGCATTTGGCCAATTGCACTTCGCAACTCGCACATCGCATTTCACATATCGCAACATCGTAATGTAATGAATGTTATGATGAATGTTAAAATGTTTTCGCAAATCGCTTTACCTTTACCGATCATTGTTGATGCCTATGAAGATAAGTTGAGATGTTGTCTACATCTCTATTGGGAATGACGTTCTGAAATCACCGGACCTTCCCGATGCATACGCTAGTAGTTTACAATGGTGCCTACCCTGATGGTAGTTTGACAACGGTGCCTACCCTGCTGGTAACTGACTACGCTGACATCTCCAAACTATTTCGGTTCGCACTTAAACGGTGGTATCCCTGAATTGTCTTGATGTTACGTTGAATTGATGTCAATAGTTTAGAATACTGGATCTTCCGATACCTTCGCTGAAGTAATATTCTAAGGTTTGGTTCACCAGACTCTACCTCGCCCTTTTTTGAGGTGATTTGGAGTTTCCTTTTGCTGTTGGGTGTTTGTGCCTCATTTCCTTGAGCATTTATTTTACAACCCGACTGGACTGATGACCTGAGTGCCGCAGACATCCCTGGAGGGTGTGACTCATTCTTTCACAACCCAGCTTTGAACTTTGGTGTAGAGGCCTCAACTTTGAGGACTTGACGCATGTTAACATGTTTGGTGTAGATTTCATTCGCTAGATATTTCGTCGTTGGCCTTCTGCTCCTGAGTTAAGAAGTTTTTTGAGAATTTTCCCCTTCTTTCGCAGGGTCATGCTTATGTCGCCATGATTTCTTTCAGGAGTTCTCCCTTTTCTTTTGATGAGAGGCTTGATCCCGCCTTAAACTCCTTCCCTTTCTTGGAATTGGACAATGCCCCAGTCCTTTCGCATGTTGATGCCGAGGATTCATATGAGAAACTCTCTTTGTTGATGAAGTCACAAGTGAGTAATATCCAAATCGCCAGTGAGATTATATGAGGGAAGCTCTGATGATGATATACCATGTTGATGGTGCTGACTGGTGCATTTTCCTCTTTAAGATGGTTGATAAATGCCCAAGTGTTGAGTTGTCGCTGTTTCTGAGATTGCCTCAGTCTTGTTGTAAGGGTTCCAATATTGGGTTGTCGCTAATTTTGAAAATTCCCCAGCCTTGCTTGTTATCTGGGATAGTTTCTTTGACAGATGGGCTGATAAGATGCTGAGATCGCAAGAGGATTTTACCTCTGTACCAGATGGTGAACATGTAGTGGATTGGGGCTTTGATGCCCTCAATCATTGTTCCTGACTTGTTCTTGCAATCCGCGTTTATGGTTTTCTTCTAATTTGATGAAGACTTGTTGGGTAAAATCTAATTACGCACAACACGCAAGTATACGTGGTCAACAAGTAATAAAGTGAAATTAGAGTATCGTTTCCACGAGAAATTATTTAATAAAAATCACCAAGTACTAACTCGTAACCAACTCAAACTTATTTAAACGAATGAATTTCAAATTATATAAATTAAATTATTTAATTACACTAATTCTAATTACCACTACTTAAAAATCAGATTACAGAGATTTAAGATCACAACTTCACTTATTGCTTCACTTAAGTTAACACACTTCTCATCAATTATTTTCTATCCTGAATTGTTAATCAAGAACACTAAAGCAGATAAAACCACCTCTCGATGCATAATACTCATACTCACTTAAATCCACTGATGATAGAATTAAGCAAGACACCCTAATTAACTAATCCACTATATCTCTATGTGAATTACAATTAAAAAGGATTTAACGCACAAGTTCTCTATAAGATTACATATGACGTAAAGGCATATCTCTATCCTAAACACGAATCATGAATTCCATCTATGCAGAAATCAAAAACACATACTATCATAATAAGATCTAAATCAATACTTCATCTCTCGAGTTCATATAGATTATCACGGTAATTGTTAGCTAGTCAATTAAGCAATTAAGTCCAAATCACAATAGACAATCCTCACGATAGAACATAATAATTGATAGCGAAGCATATTAAAATAAACTACACAATAAGATCCATTGTAATCTCAAACAAAGAATTAGTTCATGATTATTGAATTAAAACTAAGAATTCACAATTGAATAATCATTAAAAGACAAAGATAGAAGAAGATAAGAAGATAGAATCTATTGTCTATAGATTTGAAGCTCCCTCCTCGCTCCTACTTTGAATCTTCAATGGTCTCCAAGTCGCTTCAATCTCCAAATCTAACAAGAACTAGTGTTTTGATCTAATCTACTCTACTCTAATATAATAGAATCCTCTCTCTAATCTCTAATCTCTCCTAATCCTTGTGATTCTCCTCCTTTTATAAGTCTCTTCATGTCTTTAAGTCCTCTTAAAAGTCTGCTTGGAAGTCCTTGAGTCAATCAGATCGAAACAATCATTCCCGGACTCAAATTTGACCAAAATTAAGATTTTACGGGCTATCCCACCTTGCCGGGGTCTAGGTTTATAAAAGGCCCACCCCGCGTGAAGTTAGGGGCTGTTTTGTCTTGGCGATGCCCACCCCAAGTGACGGTTTTGTCAAGGAAACTTTTTCTGCTCTGACGTCCTTTGGGAAATCGACCATAACTTTTGATCTGGGAAGAGTTACGAGGCTTGCCACCTATAAAGTCAAAGATATCGACGAGATCTACAACTTTCATTATTTTAGATTTGAGAAATAATGAACAAATGACGGTCGAAATTGGGCTGTAAGTGACTACTACGCAAATGGCCACCCAAAATATTGATGTTCGACGTCCGTTGGTACAAAGATCATAACTCTTGCATCCGAACTCCGATTGGAATGATTCAAAATGTTCCAAAAAGATAAGAAGAAGCTCTACAATATAATCCAAGTTCCAAGACAAGAACATGAAATGAACATGAAAGCCCAAACGATGTCCGGATTGTTTTTCTTTGCGATTTCATACCAATTCTTTGCGATCACAGCTCCCAAGCATATAATCTATAAAACGAACACAAAATGCATGAAAAGTAACTAAGAAACATGAGATTAAATAACTAATTCAAGTAACAGATACCGGATAAGTAGGTATAAAATATACTTATCAAATACCCCCAAACTTAAACATTTGCTTGTCCTCAAGCAAAAACACTAAACAACAATGATATGCAATGCAACTAATCTACATGCCTACGAATCCAGCAGTAATGACAAAAACAAGTCTATTCAACCGGCCTTAAAGAAATCAAGTAAACATGATAATACATCATATCAAAACCAATCAATAACTTCTCAATCAATTATCAAATCTTAGACTGTTATCACTAATATAGTGCGTGTGTGCTCCACAACAATGTTAGTAGATATAAAATCAATTTTAACACATAACAAGTCTCTTCGAAGTCATCATATAGTGTAAACTCAAGAAATCCAAAAACAAGCTACATCCAACTAAAATCAAACAATTACCAATATCAGGGGTCAACATGGGATACTTATGCTTTATTTTTCATCTACGGGGACTTTTTGCTCTTATTTCCCGTTTTATTTATTCTTTTTTTTCTATTTTTTCTTTTTCTTTTTGGATAGTGAGTGCGTTTTACGCTCCATCTCACGCTTGTGTTTATGAGGAGTGCATTTCACGCTTCTTCTCGACTCACCACAAGACTCAATTTATTCAACTCAATATCTTTTTGTTTCTTTTTTTAGAAGCTTATATACCCCACTTTTTCCCCAAACTTAGGTTCTTGCCTAATTCTTCGCCTTCACTGCCTATTCTTGTCATTCTCTTATTTAAACTACCATTATCCTTTAGAGGTCCTTTATGTATCAATTTAAACTCAATCATTCAACAAGTTGTTTTTACTGTGATATCCTTATTATACTAGTTTCAAACAGAAAAAAACTAAATTCATAACAAGAAATCACATCAAAGCTCTAATGGTCAGTACTATACTTGTCTACCCAATTCCAATCTCATTATTGGCCAAAATAAACTTAAACTATCAAACAGCTGGACTCATGCAAGATGAACATAGTAACTAACTATTATTTTTGATTTTTGATTTTTTTTTAAGAAAGTGAATGCAAAAACTAAATGTAACTATATGAACTACAATGTAAATAACTAACTATATAAAATACGACACTAAAATGCCCCCAAACTTAAACTAGACATTGTCCTCAATGGCTGAAATAGAAAAAAATAAAGTAGAGGACTTCCCTGAAAATATAGCAATCCTCCTCCTTGTTTGCTAAGTTTGGAGAATAGATTAGGCGCATGGAACAAATTGGGCAGCACACTTGAATTTGACTTGAATAACCTTTTCATAATCTTTTGTTTGTCCATTTAACCTCCAATACCTACACTGAAGAGAGACAACATGGATTAGAATAGCACTTGGATTGGCTAGAGAACTTAACAAGAAAATTAATTCCTATCTACTAAATAAACTAGTAAAGAAAATAAATAGAAAAATTCATGGGTTGCCTCTTAGTTGCGCTTGAATTATAGTCATTCAGCCTGACTTTTTCTGGTCAACGCTATCTAATTCCTCTTCAATAATTGAGGAACCCTCCATCCATCGGAAATAATGTAGCTTTTGGTAGGTTCCCAATTGTGATAGCCATTGCTTTAAAGTCACCTAGCATGCTCTGATTTGGTATAATCTCAATCAAGAACGTCCCACAGCTAGGTGTTTTCTCCATTGTGTATGTGATCACTTTGGGGCATTGAAGCTTGTCACACACAATGGGCTCTTCGTCTATTTTCTCTATCTTGTCCCACCATGGATTCAAAATTGTACTCGCTCTTTTGTCATCAAGAGCTTCGCCGACGACATGACTACCAAGTGGGCATGCTTTTGCAAATCTGACTGACTCTTTGATCTTTGGTGGAGACCCATTTAGATCTTCGTCGACCTCTATTTCATTATCCTTAATTGTCTCCACACTTTCGATATCTTATGGCTCATCCAGTCGCATATTTGGTTCGGGTTCTTCATTAATTTCATCATCCATGTCATAAAACCAAGTATTTAGATAAAGGTTTCGTATGGCTTTGGTCATTTTCTCTATCTGATCTGTAAGATTTTGAATTGACCTCGCTTGATTACTCATCTTCTCCTCATTTGTTGCTACAAACTTGGAAAACAATTCCTCTAACCTTGAATTATCTGTCTCTTGTGATACTGGAGGTGGACATGAAAATTCCGGTGTGTATGATGGATTTATAGCGTAATGTTAGTCATCATAATTATAGCTCCATGAAAAATCCGGGTGATACCCCTAATCTTGGTGATAGTTAGGATCAACATAGTTATTGAGGTAATCACCACTATATTGTACCGGTTCAAAACTGACGGTGCATTGATGACTTTGATGGTTGCCAGCACAATAGTCACACGTAACTGCCATCCTTCGACTCCATTGGGCTGCGATAACCTCCAATGTCTTTGAATTTGCCTCAATTTGTACTGACTCTGCGAAAAATGCATTAAGTCCATCAATCTATGTTTCCCTTGGTTGAGTCTTGTTCGTGTCTGGCCATTGATACGCAAAGTCATCCATGGTACCTGAAAAGAGAGAAATATAAGAAGAGAATTAAAAATAAAAATAAAAATGTTTAAATTAAGACTAATTTGATTGAAATTAATATTGGTAAAAAAATATTAAACTAATTCCCCGGCAACGACGCCAAAAACTTGTTGGGTAAAATCTAATTACGCACAACACGCAAGTATACGTGGTCAACAAGTAATAAAGTGAAAGTAGAGTATCGTTCCCACGAGGATTTATTTAATAAAAATCACCAAGTACTAACCCGTAACCAACGCAATCTTATTTAAACGAATGAATTTCAAATTATATAAATTAAATTATTTAATGACACTAATTCTAATTACCACTAATTAAAAATCAGATTACGGAGATTTAAGATCACAACTTCACTTATTGCTTCACTTAAGTTAACACACTTCTCATCAATTATTTTCTATCCTGAATTGTTAATCAAGAACACTAAAGCAGATAAAACCACCTCTCGATGCATAATACTCATACTCACTTAAATCCACTGATGATAGAATTAAGCAAGACACCCTAATTAACTAATCTACTATATCTCTATGTGAATTATAATTAAAAAGGATTTAATGCACAAGTTCTCTATAAGATTACATATGGCGTAAAGGCACGTCTCTATCCTAAACACGAATTATGAATTCCATCTATGCAAAAATCACAAACACATGCTATCATGATAAGATCTAAATCAATACTTCATCTCTCGAGTTCATATAGATTATCACGGTAATTGTTAGGTAGTCAATTAAGCAATTAAGTCCAAATCACAATAGACAATCATCACGATAGAACATAATAATTGATAGCGAAACATATTAAAATAAACTACACAATAGGATCCATTGTAATCTCAAACCAAGAATTAGTTCATGATTATTGAATTAAAACTAAGAATCCACAATTGAATAATCATTAAAAGACAAAGATAGAAGAAGATAAGAAGATAGAATCTATTGTCTGTAGATTTGAAGTTCCCTCCTCGCTCCTACTTTGAATCTTCAATGGTTTCCAAATCGCTTCAATCTCCAAATCTAACAAGAACTAGTGTTTTGATCTAATCTACTCTACTCTAATCTAATGGAATCCTCTCTCTAATCTCTAATCTCTCCTAATCCTTGTGATTCTCCTCCTTTTATAAGTCTTTTCATATGTCTTTAAGTCGCTTCCTTCTCGGATCGAAACAATCCTTCCTGGACTCAAATTTGACCAAAATTCGTATTTTTTGGGCTATCCCCGCCCCGGCGGGGGTCTAGGCTTGTAAAAGGCCCGCCCCGGTGGGCTAGGGGCCTGTTTTGTGCTGGCATGCCCACCCCGGCGGCGGTTTGTGAAGGAAACTTTTCTGCTCTGACGTCGTTTGGGAAATCGGCCATAACTTTTGATATGGGAAGAGTTACGAGGCCTGCCACCTATCAAATCGAAGATATCGACGAGATCTACAACTTTCATTCTTTGCGATTGGAGAAATAACGAACAGTTGAAGGTCTAAATTTGGCTGAAAGTGACTACTACGTAAATGGCCACCCAAAACAGTGACGATCGACGTCCGTTGGTACAAAGATCATAACTCTTGCATTCGAACTCCGATTGGAATGATTCAAGATATTCCAGAAAGCTAAGAAGAAGCTCTACAATGTAATCCAAGTTCCAAGCCAAGAACATGAAATGAACATGAAAGCCCAAACGATGTCCGGATTTCTTTTCTTTGCGATTTCATACCAATTCTTTGCGATCACAGCTCCCAATCATATAATCTACAAAATAAACACAAAATGCATGAAAAGTAACTAAGAAACATGAGATTAAATAACTAATTCAAGTAAAAGATACGGGATAAGTGGGTATAAAATCGACTTATCAATCCTCACTGCTGGTTATCTTAATGTATCGTTGTTTCTTCCTTTCTGGGATTTGTACCAGATTTGATGGAATGACATTGAAGTGTTGTGGTTCCTCTCAACATGGGTCACTGACTTGGAGGGTTGTTTTTTGGTGTCTTGGGATTTGTGTTTGGGTTTGGATATTTCTTTTGAGGGTCTGATAGCTGCATACGTACTCTTGTATGTGCGGGAGATCAGATCTGCGTAGTTTCTGCTTGATAAGATAAACAGTTTGAGAAGTGTTTGTTTAGGGTTTTTAGGTTTTTGTTTATTTTGACCACACCATAAATGGATACCTACGTATTCCCATTGATGAGAGGAGATCAGGTCTTTCATAGTTCAGGCGTTGGCTTGAAAGGCTAAAAATATTTATTGGAGTTTGAGCTTGGTTGAAGGGGTTTTTTTATTTTTGTAGTGGTTAGACCGCACCGTACATGGCAGCCTATGTACTCCCATTGATAAGGGGAGATCAGGTCTGCGTAGTTCCAACCTAGCGTGAAAAGGTTCAAAGTTGTATGTGGCAAAGAGGGTGTAGAGGTTTTTTTTTCTTTCTTCTTTTTTTTCTTTTTGTTTTTGTTTTTTTGGATATTTACATGCATGGAACAGAAAAGGCACACTGCGAAGAAAGTGATATCGTCCCAACATCTCGTGGGACTCACAACTGTATCCTCTTGATCTACATCTTCTTGGCTAGCTGAGGCATGATAGTCCAATTGTCCTTGGTTATGTTGCCTTCAAGGCTCGCGATAGAGGTTACCTCTTGGTTCTGAATATCTTCACTTATGGCCATAACTTGATCGCTTCCTGATTTAGTACATTCCTCAGGGACGCTTGAACTGGACCCCTCACAAAAAGGGATGAACTCTGGATTCTTCAATGGGATGGCTTCCCCGACAACCTCACCACCTTTTTCTTTATCTATTCCTTCACCTTTTTCCTGGGCTTGAAAGGATTCGACCATGAAATCTCCCTCGAACTGTTGTTGTATTTCTCGCAAGGAACTTTTCTTTTTGGCTTTTCCTTCCTTGGAAAGGATTAGTATTTCCTCCTCATCATCCAATGTGATAAAATCAGGAACGTGGTTGATATCTTTGGACCACAGGATGTTTGATGTTGGCGGAGGAATCTCCTTTGGGGATTCCCTTGTCTCCTTTGTCATTCTTTACATTAGGATCAGTCCACCTTATGTTCTGCCAGAATTGGCACTCATAGCCTTCACCTCCTTTGAACTGCCTGTCTCGAGGGGACATCTTAAGCTTTTTATTTCCTTTTCTCCTTTTTTGTTAATGGGGAATTCTACCTCCAGCTCTCCATTTTCAATGAGATCCTGGATTTTATGTCGCAAAGACCAACATTCCTCAGTCGCATGTCCAGGTGAGTTAGAATGGTATAGACATATCTTGGTGGAATCATAACTCTTTATCTTGAGATTTATAGGAGGCAGCAACTCAATAATCCTTCCTTCGCTTATCAGAAGGTGTAACATTTCTTCATTTGATTTGCTCAGAGGGGTGAATTTTGGGGTTCTTGTGGAAGTTGTTTGATCTTTCTTCTTTGAGAAATTGCATTCCCCCAAGAAATTTTTCCACTGGCGAGATCTGCTATCAATTTTATCATCCCCCTTTTCTCATACTTTCAGCTTGCTTTGATATTCTTCATTTAGCTGGCTCATCATGGAGAGATATGGGCTTGCATTATGGTTAACCTCCTTTTTCTCTTGGATTTTTGATAGTTGAGTGAAAAACTACCTCGTTTCCTGATGTTAGCGCACTATCAGCTTAGCCATCAGATTTACTTAATTCTGGATCATCTCTAATTTTTGCATTACTGTCATACCCTCATTCGAGTGTTCCCACTCTAGGACATTTGTTTTGTGCCTTTGGGGGTATTCCTCCACCCTTCGTATGTACTTACGATTTGGACATTTCAGTAACTTCCCCGACCCGGGATCATGTTTACTTCCTCTCAGATCATCTCAGAACGGAAGGTTGGTGTTGACATTTTGTTGATGAGGTTGTTGGACCACAATATTGCGACGTTTGATCAGATTTTGAATCTTATGCTTCAAGGACCAACAATCTTGTGTATCGTGTCCTGGAGACCCTGAGTGGTAAGCACATCTCTGGCTCGGATTGTATCTTTTGCTCCCTGGTTCCAAAGGTAGATCTAGTTCGGTAATTTTCTTGTGATCTATTAATATCGCCAATACATTTTCAAGGGAATCGCCTAGTAGAGTGAACACCCAATTTTCCGTTCTTTCAAATTTTCTTTTTCTATCCTGGCATTGGTTGAATGTAACATGTTGTTCAGATGGCAGATTGTCTTGCTTTTTTCAAATGGGGGGACTGTAGTTTGGTCTCCTAGCTTACCCCTGTACAACAAGGGATACTTCTTCATCGCCTTTATCGGGTACCCCCTTGGGATCGCTCGCATACTTGCCAGTCTGTATATGTTTGGCGACTGCTTCCAAGGCAGTGAAGTCTTTAATCTTTCCTGCCTTCAGGCCTATCTCTGCCATTTTTCCGTGTTTGATCATTTCCGAGAATGGCTTTCTTATGCCTGCTAGGATCTTCTCATAGTTAGGAGCCTCTTAGATATCAATAAACGTCATTACCATCTCAGTTTCTGTCATTGATGGAATGACTTGCGCTGCTAGATGTCTCCACCTTTGGGCATATTCTCGAAGAGATTCAGTACTTTGCTTTTTGACTTTAGTCACTTGGTATCGATCCGGTGCCATTTTTGACTAAAAATTGTACTAATCTATAAATGTGTTGGCCAATTCTTCCCAGTTATGGATTTTAGCATTGTCAAGTCAGTCATACCAGGCTTTAGCCTATCCGGTGAGACTCTTTTGGAAATGTTGCATTCTGAGGCTTTCATCTTCAGCATAAGACCCCAGTTCGCCAATGTACACTTTTAGGTGCGTATAAGGATTGTCTACCCCATTGTATTTTTCAAACTCTAGGATTTTGAATTTGTCAAGATATCGAGCCCTTGGGAATATGCAGAGATCTGAATAGGTGACATTTCCATAGTTTCCAATCCCTTTGATTGACCGGATGGTTTCCTCCATTTGTTGGACTTTCTTTCTTATATCCCTAGTTTCTCGATCATCCCTGAGTTTTGTGATTTCAGGGGTTTTGTTGGTTCCTTTATTGTAATGAGGTTCAGGTATCTGGGTTTCGATCTTTTTGTCAATACCCTGACTGCCCCCTAGTGTGAATAACTCTGATTGAGTAGGCACTGTCTAGGCCCAAGTGTTTTTACTTTGTTCTATTAGAAAGATAGCCAATTCTGCTATTTGATTCTGTAATCCTTTGAACTCCTTGTGGGAAACAGGAGTAAGATCAGGCTGGGCACTTGTAGCCATGTCTGACGATGGGCTTAGTACCTTTTTGGACTTTGAACGGGTAACAGGACCAATTGCTTCCCTACAAAAAGACTTGTATAGTTTAGTCTTAAGGAATGTAGAACATGATATGTGATGTATCCATTTTAGGAGTATCATCCTACGAAACGAATGTCAGCTTTTTATATGATAAGGTAGCATGGCAGATTTTGATATAAAAGGGAATGCATGTACACGTATTCCTTCATATTTTCCATTACATTGAAATGAAATTATAAGTAATTGATTTTACAAGTAATTAAAATGGGAAGGTATGAAGAGACTTCCCTTCGCGTTTGGTTTATCAGAGGCTGACCTATCTTAGGTTACTCTTGTGATTTTTCGGCATGACAGTTCCCAAATCATTGCAATTTACTTAACGGGAAGTTAATCCGATCTTTCAACTGGAGTGAATTTTGGTGGTGACTTTCCTGAGCCTCGTTGGAATTAGTCTTCCTACGAGTCCAGTAATCAAACACCGACATGATAGCCTCCTGGTGGAGGAACCACACAACATACATTCACATACAACGTGTCTCACCGTATGGAAATGATGACATGTGTGAAGCACTATTATCATAAGCAGATATGGTGCGAAGCACTAAGTGCAATAAGTAAATGCATTCGTACACATTCTTTCAAATGTAAATGCAATATCCACACACAAGCAGATAACGATTTTGTAAAGTTTGTAGTAGCAGCTTAAGACCTCTTAATATATGTCTCCAGCAGAGTCGCCATCTGTCAACGTCAGAATTTTTATTTGTCCCTTTTTCTGTTTTTGTCTTTTGGTGTTCTCATGTTAGGTGAGATTTGTTTGAGAAAACAAATTGTTAAAAGGTCCGACATGTATATGTCGACGATCGGACTATAAGAGTCGCCAGTTGGTTTTTTAAATTGTTGTACCAACATAACTGAGAAAAGATCTGTACATTGACCCAGTGATGTGACACTGCTTAATGGGTCTGTGAAACTGAGATTCGTTAGGCACCCCATGATATCCGTGTTGCCACGGTGACCGCCACTTTTCAATTAAACTGTTATATGAATGTGTGTGTGTATGGATCAATGTGCAAATATTTGGAAGTAGTGTTATGCCTCGTTCGCACCTATATTCAAAGGGTTTGAATTTTTGCTCCGTTTTAACAAGATATAGCAGTGATGTTTTGTAAAAAGAGGTTTTTCAAACCCTTGTGCTCAATAGTAATTGAGGCCTTTGATACTTCCATTTTATTATGTGTTCGGCTTGATTGCTTTTATTTTTGAGATGCGAAGCATCTTCGAGAAAATAATATACGTAGCAGTGCCGAACTCCTTATGGGCATGAGAGTCATCTAAGGAAATTCGAATACCGTGAATAATTTATAAGTCGTGTACAGCTGAAAATGTCCATCACGGGAACCGAAACTAGATTTGGTAGACTGAATCTATGATCACATGATTCATAGGCTCACATGATGTAGCAATTTGTATGAAAGCTGTAAACAGTTATATATATAAAAGAAGTAAATATATATATATATATATATATATATATATATATATATATATATATATGTGTGTGTGTGTGTGTGTGTGTGTGTGTGTGTGCAGACAATTAACCACCACGAAGCACCTCCATGGGGGATTACAAATGTAAATAAAGTAGTAAAAACCAATCAACCACCACCAAGCACATCCATGGGGGATTGAGAAAATATAAATAAAGCAATCAACCGCCTCGAAGTAAACTCCAGGCGAGACAAAATGTAAATAAAGCTGTAAAAGGCCACGAAGTAAACTCCAAGCCAGACTAAAAATGTAAATATATATATATATATATATATATATATAAAAACGCATTGGACATATATATCATCCAAATTATGCCATAGGAGGATATATATATATATATATATATATATATATATATATATATATATATATATATATATATATATATATAAGCTAAGCATGCACTCTGATGTGAAATCCAGGCTCAATCAAATGTAGGTTGATAGCAACAACATATATATAAGTATTTATATATATATATAAAAGCAGTAAACGCTCCGGATGTAAATCTAGGCTCATTGAACAGAGTTCGACAACAGTTTATATATAAGTATATATATATAAAATCCGAGCTCAAGTGAGGCATAACTCAATAATGTTAGTATATATATATATATATATATAATATATAAATATATATATATAAAAAAAGAAATAAAATCCACGGAGCGAAGTCCGAGGATACACACGCAACACGACTCTCAACGTGCAAAACTGTGTGTGCACAGTAGTGGAGAAAGGCTTTAGAAAGTGTAAGAAGGCTTACAGTGGACTGCCAAAGAAGACTTCAATGACTTTAAATGGATAAACACTCAGCTCCTGCCGGTAAAAATAAAACAATATAGAAGCTGACAAGTGTTTAAAATGAGAAAGCATTCAGTTTATAGTGTGTACAGAGCAAATTAGACAGGCCTTCCTCGCATTTTCTCCTTCAAATATGGCCACCCCAAGCCGTCTATTGATAGAGGAGGGGAGCCGTAGGTGTACCTGTGGCAGCAGAAGGTGTACCTACGGCTGCCCGGGGTGCCCCAGGCAATGTGGGTCCCGCCGTCTCAAAGTACGTGCACTCGGACGAAGCGTTGTTCGCTTGAACCTTCATAACTTTCAATCCGAGAGTCCGATGGAAACGTGACATACCATTCCGAAAAGCCCTTTCTGAGGGCTAAGCAATGACATAGAATTTTCCCTTTTTTAATCTAGGAATATGGGTCCATGGCCGAAATGGCATTTAAGGTTTCCGTCAAAATTTCCCAGATTGAGCCGCTTTCAAGTAGTTTTGGCGCCGAAAGTTAAGATATGGTTCATGTGGGACTTCTTTTGAAGAAAATTGAGTTGAAATGTGTAACGTATGATTTGTTTGAGTTGTGATTCTGAGGACAAAATCCTTGTAAGGAGGGAATGATGTAACATTCCAGAATTTTAAAGTGTAATATAAATATTTATTAATTTATATAAGTTTTTAATGGATATGTTTATTGTTGAATAAATAATTGTTCAATTTGAGTTGATGTGGTTTAGTTAATTATTTGTTGAATAAATAATTAAATATTAAATATTAAATATTTATTTACAATATTATATATTTATTGAATTATATAAGTATTTAATGGCAATTTGAGTTGATGTGGTTTAGTTAATTATTTGTTGAATAAATAATTAAGGAGCTAAGAAAATTAATTTCTATGAGATTATATACTAATTTAATTTAATAATTAAGTTAGAGAGCTAATAATGATTAAATGAATTATAGTATTTTAATTGAAATTTGTGATTAAAATAAGGTGTTAGTTGGATTGAATAAAGTTATGATTATAAAGAAATTATAGTTTTGTGATAATGATTTATGTGTTAAAGTAATTCATTAGGTTTGTATTTGAATTGATTAAATTGATTATTTAATTAAATAGAAGTGTGACAAATAACCTTGCTATAAATGAGTTACTAAAATAACTTAAGGGAGTTTAATTCAGTTTTGTCAAACAAGGCCTAATGCCTATTAAGTCTTTTATCTAATTGTGTTTTACCAAACAAGGCATAAGGATTAATGGGTTATTTTTAGTTAGTTAACCAAACAAGCCTTATGGCTTTTGATTTCAAAAAAATTATAACTGATGTCAGTTAAGTTAGTATTATATTATATAATTAATATATATTATATCTTATATGCGTTATATTCTAAGACGTAAGAATAGAGGAGAGAGGTAAGAGAGAGAAAGAGAAAAACTCAGAGGAAGAAGAAGAAGAGAAGAAGAAAAGTGAGAGAATCCTAGAGAATTGGGAGTGAAGAGGAGAAAAGCTTGACAATCAAAGAGATAGTATCATCATCTTCTTCAAGGTATTATTCTAGTCTTTTTAGTTTTAAAAGTTTAGTTTTTCTCTTCCCAAATTCTCTGTAGAATCCTTATGTAATGATGAATTGTTGTTGTTATGTGGCTTTATATGATAAACTAGTGATGTTAAAACTATTTTCATAAGTTATAATCAATGAATTGATGATATGTATGTAATTTGTGAAGAAAACCTTTTTCTAAGAGAGTTTTTACGAATGAGTATGGAGTTAATTTAAAGTAGAAATTGAGAGTTAATTAGTTGTTTAGTTGATAAATTGACCATCTAATTTGATAGAGTATGTATAATTATTGATAAAGATACTTTGAATTAATTGTTTTGGTTGAAAAACAAAATTTACAGTGTTGATTTTCATTGAAATATCAAAAAGTGAGTTTTTATTAAAAACAGTGAAATTGAATGTTTTAAATTCGTTGTTTATGTTGTTGTATGGGTAGAAACATGTTAGGAGTTCTTGAATTATGTTTACATGAAGTTTTTGTATGAATTGCATGTGAATTAATCTGTTAAAAACGAGCTTGTAGGGCAAAATGGCTTTTTCTTGTCTTGCTGTCAAGTTGTCAATGAAATATAGCTTTCAGCTGCCATGTGTGACAACAAATCGTTAGTGTCGCCAGAAGCGCGCCATACCATGCCATGTGGATTCGTAGTTTATTTATCACATAGATTCATCCCCACATGTGCTGTACCCACATGTACCACATGTAAACTGTGAAGGCCGCGTGAGTTTGCGAATGGTCCGACGATTGTACTTTTTTACACGAAATTTTAAGAAAAGTTATGTGATGATAGTAGGGATCAGTAAAATATTGATTTTAGTATTTCTATACTATGAATAATTATGTTAACTTGTGTTATAACTTGATTATGTGATTAAATAATCAAACATACATGATGAATATAGTTAGTTAAGTTGTAAAGTGGTAGTGACTAACTATGTCATGATGACATATGTATATAGGATATTGTGATTCGAATTGTTAGGTTTAATCTACGAACAAGGCAAGTTTCCTAATCTATTATATTGTTAATTCAATTATTGTTTTCAATTCGATTACAATATAATGATGTAAGTTATTCTTGTATTTAACTTGTTGTTTAGCATGCACAACAATACATACTAATGTCGAACATTTCTATCGTTCAAATTGCTATGCATGCTTAGTATTCAATTCTAATTAACCTTGGCTTAGTATTGTTCAAGCAAGGTATGCTATAGTTATTCAAATTGTATGCTATTAGATTATTCCTAAAACATGACTTTAGTTTACTATGATTGATTCAATCACGATTATTCTATAGTATAGTGTTATTGGTTTTATTCAACTACTCCTTAGTTGATGTTCGTTGAATTCCAAATTACCTTGAAAGCTTATCCAAACCAAACTTCCTTTGGTGCGGACTTGTACTCTAAATACTGAGATGAACAACCTTATTGTTATGATTAGGGGTTAACTTACGCATAGCGTTAAAATGTTTGTGCACAATTCATTGTACGAAGGGTTGATCCCCCTAAGTACGAGGTCCTTATAGTCTTATAACTGTTAAAGTTGGAGTTGAAAGATTACTTGCAACTATGGACGTAGTTCATGGTCTTACGACCCTCAGTGATGTATATTTTCCATATTTTGGGATTTTAGTTTCTGATTATTATTGATAGAGTACTATTCACTTTTGATGAGCCTATTTCGACAGTTATTATTGTTATACTCCTGTTGATTCCATATTATATCTAGTGAGCAATTGTTTTGCTCACTCTTGCATATTTATAAACTCATTGTAGCTAAAGAAGAGAAGGTAGGTGAACCTTCGACTAGCAAAGGAAAGGGAAAAATGTACAAGTGATGAAGACTTGTAATTTTTACTTTGATTAAGATGTTAGACTTTTATTATGTTGATCATAGACTTTATTTTAAAAAAGTTATGTAATGTTTCCAAGATTTGAATGATGATTAAAGGTTAGATAACCTCGGAGATTTTTATTTAAGTTTAATCTCAGTATGGGAAGGTTTTTATTATTCAACTTTATTATAATTGGGTAGTTAAAATGAATGTTTTGATTAAGTGAACACCGAATCCTGTGGGAATAAAGTACCTGGATTTGGGGGTGTCACAAGTTGGTATCAAAGCTTTAGGCTATGAACCTTAGGTGGGGGGGAAAGCCTTAGGAAGTAACCTTTGGAAAGATAGTGGAGATAACTCTTATCGAGTTTTAAAGAAAGAAGTAATAAAACACTTATGTGCTTATATGTTTATAGTTTATGTACTCGTGAGTGTCGAGTAAGAATGATTAATAATTAAAACTTTAAAACTTTGTTGTCAGGATGACTAATGTCGGAGAATCCAATCAGGCTAAGGAGGAGGGACCTCAAATGCCTATAGAGGAGGAGCCTCACGACATTCATGTAGTTTTGGAACAACTCATCGCTACGAGTCACCCAGTTAGTCACGATGAGTGAAGATGAGGATGATGATGTGGAGATGACGAGGAGGATCCCGTTGAGTTGCCACAGGAGGATGAGGATGACGAGGACGAGGAGGAGGAGACTCCACTAACCTCGATGGCTGCTCGTATGTACGATGAAGTCTATGACCGTAACGTAGAACTTCAGGATATAGTTGAGGAGTTGCAGGAGATAGTAGGTGAACAATAGACCGCAATGACACAAAAAAGACTACGAGATCCGGGATCGTGAAGAACGATTGACAAATGTCGAGGAGAAACTAGTATGCATCAAGGAGAAAAAAACAATTGATCAAGTGGTCGCTGAACTAAAGAACAAGCTGAGAAAAAAGAAGGCTGCTATGAGGCGAGAGTGAAGATGCAAACGAGGAAGCTTATCAACGAATCGAAGAAGCGATAAAGGAACTCACAAAAGCGAAGAGGATGAAGATGGAAGAGATGGATAAAGTATTTAACACCGCAATTAATCGAGCTCAAGATCGGGTCATGGGATATCCGATTCAGTTCGAGACGCTGCCATCATTTGTGTTAGATCGCAGAACAATGTTTTGAGTCATAGAGGAAGAACGTGATAGGGCTAAGAAGTATCTTAATAGAACATCATAGTTGTTGTACAATGAGTGAAAGGTTAAATAAATTGTAAATCCCAAGTGTTATGCAACCTATGGGATATGACTATGATGTTGTCCTGAAACTTTTGTAGTTCAGGAAAGTAATGTAGATAGCAGAGATGCTATTATTTTATGTTTTCAAAAAAGGTTATTAATAAATAAAAGTTGTTACTTTATTCAAAGTGTTGTGTTAAGTGGTTATTCTTTTTGGAGACAAGTTAAGTAGAAATTACTTAAAAGAATTGAATAATAATCTAATGAATGTACTTTTAACAGAAAATGCCTCCCAGACGTCAACCACCACGACAGAGAACCACCAAGGAACCAATAACGACAATGTTGATTTCGTAACCCGTTCAACAACTAGTGACACCTCTTGACGGGAGCGTTGTGAATCAACCACAACACCATGCTACAACGTTTAAGGATTTCAAGGGTTGGACCACACAGATTACGTGGGTCCATGAAACCGGTTGAAGCACAAACTTGGATTATGGAGATAGAAAAGGTATTCGATGTTGCTAGGGTAGGGGCGATCGGAAGATCGCTTTACATAACATTCATGTTGAAAGCGAAGCTAGTTATTGGTGGCGTGCCAATAAAACTCGTGAAGGGCCATAAGTGATGACACAGGATAGGTTCAAGGAGTTGTTCTTGAGACCTATTTTACGGAGAGTTCAAGAAGTCGACTAGAAGTACGAGTTTACGGAACTAAAGCGAGGAACGATGATGGTATCTGAGTATGCCGCGAAATTCAATGAATTGGCGAGGTTTGCGCCATATCAAGTCAGCATAGACGAGCATAAGGCGAAGAGATTTGAACAGGGACTGAAGCCCTGGTACATCATGATGGGGTTTCCTGTTCGATTAAAAACGTTCTGACGATGATGGAGAAGGCGTACTTCTTTGAAGGTGGAGGAGAGACAGTGACAAAGTTCAATCAGGAACAAAAGAAGGAGAAAAATGAGAATGTGATTAAGAATGGAGGTGGTAACGGTGGAAACAACAACAACAACAGCTTGAAGAGGAAGTGGAATGAGAACATGGGTGCTGGAAACCATCAGGGTAGCCAGCAAAACAAAAAATTTAAAGCATGTGCGATATGCGAGAAATTTCATAAGGGTGCGTGCTTGATGGGGAAGCGAGTATGCTTCAATTGTGGCCAGGAGGGTCACATCGCCCCAAATTGCACTCAACCGAAGAAGAATGTATGCTTCACGTGCGGATCCAAGGTTCACTTTGCTCGTGAGTGCCCTAAGAAGAAGGAAGGAGTGACAACCGAAAGCGATGGAGGTAACAATGGAGGTACATGGGCCATTCACGGGACTGCAACATCAAACAAACCCACGCCAGAACCTTCAACATGACTGTGCAGGATGTTGTGCGATCAAAAGATGTAGTGTCAGGTATTATCCCAATCAATGATATTAATGCATATGTATTATTTGATTCGGGTGCTACTTGCTCATTTATATCTGGATGAATTTGCTAAGAGGTTAGAATTGCCTATAAGAAATGAATTTTCCTTTGAACATAGAAATTGCGAATAAGGAAGTAATCCATATTAGATTCGTATACAAGAACTGTAGGGTAAACATTAAGGAGAATATCGTGTTAGTAGATTTGATTCCGATTAGACTCGGGGAATTTGATGTAATTTTGGGAATGGATTGGTTGTTCAAATACGGAGCGGTAATTGACTGCCAAAAGAAGTGTGTAAACCTTATGACTCTGTCAAAGGTAGTATTTCATGGTAGCAAGTCGCCTAGACAAATGAAATGTCTGATGACTATGCAGGCCAAGAAATTGTTGAGTCAAGGTTGTGTGGGCAATTTAGCTTACATAGTCGATACTCAGAAGAAGGGTGTGAAACTAGAAGAAATACCAGTAGTGAGGGAGTTCGAAGACGTGTTTCCAGAGGATTTTCCAGGACTTCCGCCTGACAGAGAAATAGAGTTCATGATCGACTTGGCGCCAGGAACAACACCAATATCGAAGGCCCCGTATAGAATGGCTCCGATAGAAATGAAGGAACTGATGGTACAGTTGCAAGAGCTGCTGGACAAGAAATATATTCAACCAAGCGTATCGTCGTGGGGAGCGCCAGTTTTGTTTTTGAAAAAGAAGGACGGGTCAATGCGTTTTATAGGGAATTAAACAAGGTCACTATTAAGAATAGGTATCCGTTACCTAGAATAGATGACTTGTTCGATCAGTTGAAGGGTGATAAATATTTTTCGAAAATAGATCTGAGAAGTGGGTATCACCAATTGAAAGTAAGAAAAAGGATATACCTAGAACGGCATTGAACCCTAAGTGCGGACATTACGAGTTTACGGTGATGTCTTTGGTTTAACAAATGCCCTAACTGCGTTCATGGATTTGATGAGCGAGGTGTTTAAACCATTCTTAGACAAGTTTGTGGTGGTATTTATTGATGACATTCTGGTGTATTCCAAAACTCAAGAAGAACACGTGGAACATTTACGTTTGACATTGGAAACACTAAGGAAGGAAAAGTTGTATGCAAAATTCTCTAAGTGCGAATTTTGGCTCGACCGTGTACAATTTTTGCGGCATGTGATTGACAAAGATGGGATTTCAGTGGATCCGTCAAAAGTGGAAGTTGTGATCAATTGGGAACAACCAAGAACACCATCAGAAGTGAGGAGTTTCTTGGGACTGGCCGGTTATTATAGAAGATTTATTCAAGATTATTCTAAGATAGCCACTCCGCTGACAAATTTGACAAGGAAAGCTGTTAAATTCGTTTGGACGGAGAAATGTGAAGAAAGTTTTCAAGATTTGAAGAAAAAGCTAAGTATGGCTTTTGTGTTGGCATTATCGGATATCTGAAAATTTTGTGGTGTATAGTGATGCCTCACACAAAGGGTTGGGTTATGTTCTTATCTTGAGCAGCAAAGTTATTGCGTATGCTTCAAGACAACTGAAGGATTATGAGAAAGGGTATCTGACTCATGATTTGGAATTGGCTGCAGTTGTATTTTCTCTGAAGATATGGAGGCACTATCTTTATGGAGAGAAATGTGAGATCTACACAGACTACAAAAGTCTAAAGTATATTTTCACTCAGAAGGATTTGAACATCGCGTCGAAAGAAGGTGGATGGAATTGATAAAGGATTACGATTGTGAGATCTTTTATCATCGAACAAAGCGAATGTGGTTGCGGATGCTTTAAGCGGGAAAGGTCGGGGAAAAGTTAATCGATAACAACTCGGGAGGAGCTCATTTCAAAGAATGACAAAGCTGGGTTGGAAATCAAATTTCCAAAAGAATCGACGAACAACTATTCCGGATAGAAAGTCGGTCCAACTTTAGTGGACAAAGTGAAGGATGCTCAACTACAAGATGAAGAGTGTGGGAAAATCAAAGAGAATCTGATCGAGGATAGTGATGTAAAATACAAGATCGATACCGAAGGACTACTACGGTTCGAGGGAAGAATTTGGGTTCCAACAGTGCCAGAACTTAAGGACGAAATCCTGATCGAAGCACACAACACAAAATATTCAATTCATCCAGGAAGCACAAAAATGTATCAAGATTTGCGCCGACATTTTTGGTGGCCAAATATGAAAAGGGACATTGCAGAATGCGTAACCGTTGCGGATTACTTCAACCGTTGCAAATACCGGAATGGAAATGGGAACACATCACAATGGATTTTGTGGTGGGTCTTCCAACTACTCAGAGAGGATGCAATGCGATTTGGGTGATAGTGGACAGACTGACGAAATCAGCACACTTTCTACCAATAAAGATTAGATTCAATCTTGATCAGTTCGCAAGATTGTACATTAAAGAGATCGTTTCGAGGCACGGAGTGCCAGTATCAATTGTGTCCGATAGAGATCCGCGATTCACATCAAATTTACGGAAGAGACTACAAGAATGCATGGGGACACGATTGCGAATGAGTGCGACTTATCATCCACAAACAGATGGTCAAAGTGAATGAACAATTCAGACATTGGAAGATATCTTTGAGAGCATGTGTCATGGACTTTAAAAGGAAATTTGGGAAGAACATTTACCGTTGGTGGAATTTGCTTACAACAATAGTTACCATGCAAGCATCGGCATGCCGCCTTACGAAGCGTTATACGGCAGAAAGTGCAAAACTCCACTGTGCTGGGATGAAGTCGGTGAACGCCAACTGTTAGGACCAGAACTAGTACAACAAACTGTTGACATTGTCAAACTCATCAGGACAAGATTGGTAGTAGCTCAAGACCGCCAGAAGAAGTATGCTGATCAACACAGGCAATATCGTACATTTGATGTAGGAAGTTATGTATTCCTAAAAGTTTCTCCTTGGAAGGGGAAAATTCATTTCGGTAAAAAGGAAAAGCTAAGCCCGAGATTTATTGGACCCTTTGAAGTGCTGCGAAGAGTGGGTGAAGTGGCTTACGAGGTAGCTCTACCTCCAGAGTTAGAAAACATTCATAATGTTTTTTACATTTCGGTGTTACGACCATATAAACCCGACTACAAACATGTGATCGAGTACGAACCGTTGTAGTTCGAGAAAGATTTGTCTTATAAAGAGGTTCCTATCCAGATAGTCGACAGGAAAGAACAAGTGCTCAGGAATAAAGTGATACATTCTGTGAAGGTGATATGGAGGAACCACAACGCTGAAGAAGCTACGTGGGAACTCGAAGAGAAAATGTTGAAAGAGTACCCTGAGTTATTTGTTTAATATGTGTCTTTGATTCTGGGGACAGAATCTTTGTAAGTATGGAATAATGTAACGAATGATTTGTTTGAGTTGTGATTACGAGGACGAGAATCCTTGTAAGGAGGAATGATGTAACATTTAAGAATTTTAAATTGTAATATTAAATATTTATTAATTTATATAAGTATTTAATGGATATGTTTATTGTTGAATAAATAATTGTTCAATTTGAGTTGATGTGGTTTAGTTAATTATTTTTGAATAAATAATTAAATATTAAATATTAAATATTTATTTGCAATATTAAATATTTATTGAATTATATAAGTATTTAATGGCAATTTGAGTTGATGTGGTTTAGTTAATTATTTGTTGAATAAATAATTAAGGAGCTAAGAAAATTAATTGATGAGATTATATACTAATTTAATTTAATAATTAAGTTAGAGAGCTAATAATGATTAAATGAATTATAGTATTTTAATTGGAATTTGTGATTAAAATAAAAATGTTAGTTGGATTGAATAAAGTTATGATTATAAAGAAATTATAGTTTTGTGATAATGATTTATGTGTTAAAGTAATTCATTAGGTTTGTATTTGAATTGATTAAATTGATTATTTAATTAAATAGAAGTGTGACAAATAACCTTGCTATAAAGGAGTTACTAAAATAAATTAAGGGAGTTTAATTCAGTTTTGTCAAACAAGGCCTAATGCCTATTAAGTCTTTTATCTAATTGTGTTTTACCAAACAAGGCATAAGGATTAATGGGTTATTTTAGTTAGTTAACCAAAACAAGCCTTATGGCTTTTGAATTTCAAAAAATTATAAGCGATGTCGGTTAAGTTAGTATTATATTATATAATTAATATATATTATATCTTATATGCGTTATATTCTAAGGCGTAAGAATAGAGGAGAGAGGTAAGAGAAAGAAAAACTAGGAGGAAGAAGAAGAAGAAGAAGAAAAAAGTGAGAGAATCTAGAGAATTGGGGTGAAGAGGAGAAAAGCTTGACAATCAAAGAGATAGTATCATCATCTTCTTCAAGGTATTATTCTATTCTTTTTGGTTTTAAAAGTTTAGTTTTTCTCTTCCCAAATTCTCTGTAGAATCCTTGTGTAAGGATGAATTGTTGTTGTTATGTGGCTTTATATGATAAACTAGTGATGTTAAAACTATTTTCATAAGTTATAATTAATAAATTGATGATATGTATGTAATTTGTGAAAAAACCTTTTCTGAGAGAGAGTTTTGTGAATGAGTATGGGTTAATTTAAAGTAGAAATTGAGAGTTAATTAGTTGTTTAGTTGATAAATTGACCATCTAATTTGATAGAGTATGTATAATTATTGATAAAGATCTTATGAATTAATTGTTTTGGTTGAAAAACAAAATTTCTGATGTTGATTTTCATTGAAATATCAAAAAGTGAGTTTTATCAAAAATAGTGAAATTGGATGTTTTAAATTAGTTGTTTATGTTGTTGTATGGGTAGAAACATGTTAGGAGTTCTTGAATTATGTTTACATGAAGTTTTTGTATGAATTGCATGTGAATTAGTACATTAGAAAGCGAGCTTGTAGGCCAAAATGGCTTTTTTATCTCTTTCTTTGAAGGCATCGATTGAAGCTATGATTTAAATTTACTTGGCCATTGACCAATGATCGTTAGTGGTGCCTTGATGATGCAACTTCGTAGTTATTTACCGAGCCTCGATGCCATCCCCATATCATGTAGCGACCACATGTAATAAACGTATGCGCATGACAGCGAGTTAATAGAATGGTATGACAGTGTACTTTTTGTACACGAAATTTTAAGAAAAGTTATGTGATGATAGTAGGACTGTAAAATGTTGATTTTAGTATTTCTATACTATGAATAATTATGTTAACTTGTGTTATAACTTGATTATGTGATTAAATAATCAAAAATACGTGATGAATGTAGTTAGTTAAGTTATAAAGTGGTAGTGACTAACTATGTCATGATGACATATGTATATAGGATATTGTGATTCAAATTGTTCGGTTTAATCTACGAACAAGTCAAGTTTTCTAATTTATTATCTTGTTAATTCAATTACTGTTTTCAATTCGATTACAATATAATGATGTAAGTTATTTTGGAGCAAGTTATTCTTGTATTTAACTTGTTGTTTAGCATGCACAACTATATATACTAATGTCGAACATTTCTATCATTCAAATTGCTATGCATGCTTAGTATTCAATTCTAATTAAGCTTGGCTTAGTATTGTTCAAGCAAGGTATGCTATAGTTATTCAAATTGTATGCTATTAGATTATTCCTAAAGCATGACTTTAGTTTACTATGATTGATTCAATCACGATTATTCTATAGTATAATGTTATTGGTTTTATTCAACTACTCCTTGGTTGATGTTCGTTGAATTCCAAATTACCTTGAAAGCTTATCCAAACCAAACTTCCTTTGGTGTGGACTTGTACTCTAAATACTGAGATGAACAACCCTATTGTTATGATTAGGGGTTAACTTACGCATAGCATTAAAATGTTTGTGCACAATTCATTGTACGAAGGGCTGATCCCCCTAAGTACGAGGTCCTTATAGTCTTATAACTGTTAAAGTTGGAGTTGAAAGATTACTTGCAACTGTGGACGTAGTTCATGGTCTTACGACCCTCAGTGATGTATATTTTCCATATTTTGGGATTTGGTTTACGATTATTATTGATAGAGTAGTATTCACTTTTGATGAGCCTATTTAAGCGATTATTATTGTTATACTCTGTTGATTCCATATTATATCCGATGGAGCGTTTGTTTTGCTCACTCTTGCATATTATAAACTCATTGCACTAAAGAAGAAGAAGGTAGGTGAACCTTCGACTAGCAAATGAAAAGGAAAAATATACAAGTGATGAAGACTTGTAATTTTTACTTTGATTAAGATGTTAGACTTTTATTATGTTGATCTTAGACTTTATTTTAAAGAATTTATGTAATGTTTTCCGCATTTGAATGATGATTAAAAGTTAGATAACCTGGGAGATTTTTATTTAAGTTTAATCCTGTATGGGCAGGTTTTTATTATTCAATTTTATTATAATTGGGTAGTTAGAAATGAATGTTTTGATTAAGTGAACACCGAATCCTGTGGGAATAAAGTACCAGGATTTGGGGGTGTCACAAAATGAGCATAGCAGTCTTTTCTCAGGGTTATCTCTGAGGTTAGCTTATTATTAACTCTAACTGTCCTCAGGGTTATCTCTGAGGTTGTCTTGACCTCTTGGGGTTATCTCCAGGATTTGAACTTGATCCCCTGGAGTTATCTCCGGGCTTTGAACTTAATTTCCCGGGGTTATCTCCGGGGTTGGAAACTTATTTCTCGGGGTTATCTCCGGGGTTGGAAACTGGATCTCCCAAGGCTATCTCCGGGGTTGAAATTGATGTTGTGGTCCTCTAGGGTTATCTCTGGAGTGTGAAAAAAAATGATTTTGTCCTCCTGCATAGTTAGTAACAGGAAAATGAAATTTCAAGTGTCTACACTACTGTTAATTATAGTCATTATACAACTTTAACACTTATCACATAGTCAAATATTAGATTACTCCTTAAAACATCATTATTATTATCGTTCTTTTATAATTCTTTATATACATTATGATTTAACACTTTTATCTAGCAACCTGGATTATCCAAAAATACCAATCCAACAACCCAGATTGGAATCCAGCAAACCAAATTGCAATTAATCCAGCAAACTGGATTCCAAATTCAGCAACCAGATTGTAAGACCCCGAATTTTATGAAATAAAAGTATTCAATTTTTTTATTCAGTAAATGGTTAAATTGATAAAAGGTTAAAGTTAAGGGCGATATAAAAAATTTTTACAAAATAAGTAAGTGGCTATAAAATACTTATTGTTATCAGAGAATATTCGTTTGGTCCTGGAATATTCTTGTTGTGAGAATATTAAATGCAATGGTAGCGATCATTTGTGGACCCCATAACGAAATAAGCTGTCGGATGAAAAAAGCGACAAATTTGAGTTTTTATAAATAACGGCGTAGTTATTCACAGAATTAACAACTTTGTTGGAATACACGGTGGTTAAAAACACGATGTCTGGCGTTGTTGCCAAGATGCACTTACGGTATTGCACCAATTATTGATTCTTACGTGAAAGGCACTACTCAATAATTATTACGATAATTCTTGTTCAATATTTTATTTTATTGAATCAATAATTGTTGCGTTGATATTTTATATTATTGTTGTTTCATAATTATCAACACCGATATCTCCATTATCGGATCAATAATTCATATTATTTGAATAATATTATTAGATAGCATTATTGGCAATGTCTAGAAAGTTACATCGAGGAGAGGTTTGGTCACCTAATTACGCTCCGATGAGGAGAAATCCTTATCGGAAAGCCCTCTTTCACAGGAAGGCTGCTGGTTGTCATAATTGTGAGTCTGTAATATTATTTGTGAATAATTAATTATTGATTTATATGATAATGAAATATTTATTTGATGTGGATATAAATGATGGATTTATTTATGTGGTTATAAATGAAGGAATTAATGTTGAGGTATTTTATCGATTATTTTTGTTGGAATGAAGGTATTAAAAATAAAACCGGTGTTTTTGAGATATATTAAGTGAGTTATAATTTTTAATCCGATGAGTTGGATCGTTGTAATTTTTGGATATGTTATACATATATAAGTTGAGTATATGTCCACAAATTTTGAACCATTAAAAATGAGTGTATAATTTGTTATGAATTTTAAGAGGTGGCTGATTCGGAAATTAGGTTATAAATGTTTTTGGTGGAAAATTCTAGAATTGGTGGGCCCCACTTATGGTTGGTGAAGAAATGTCTTGAATTTTATTTCAAATGTGGTGGGTGGGAATATTAGCGGTAAAAGCCATCGAGGTTCTTTGTGGCCTTTAAATCAAGGTTACTTGAAACCCGAACTTCGATTCTTCACGATACCATTTCTTTAAAATTTGAATAATACAATAGTACTATTACATTCAAACTTAATTTACATACATCAAAGTTTACTTCCAGTGCACGAGACCTTCAAATACATTCCTTACAATACATGAATAGATACCCGTGCGGCTATAACCATTAACTCATAATACCCACTTATTCGATCGACTTTCCTTTTCCTTTGTTAGTTACGAGCCTTGAGTTGCTCATACATAATTGAAAACATTTAATTTAAGCAAGGATGAGCATTTGAGTGCCCGACAAGTAATAGCAATTATATATATAAAATTTGAAAGAATATAAGTATTCTCTTTACATAACACTTCTACGAATCAAAAGTTGTGAAGTAATCATCTTGATAAAAGATTCACATAACAATTCTCTTTCAATTTCTTGAAATTAGGCTCCACCCATGAATAGGGTTTAAGAAACATACTATGGACATGGTTTTCATTTTCGAAAAGGTTTAGCGAAATTCATCCTGGCAAAATGTCATAACTTACGGACACGGAGGTGATCGGCCCGATTGTACCTGTATTGATCAATCTTACATAACTTGAACAAAATTCATCGCTCACCCTTTGTCCATAAAAGCGCATAAAAATTTTCCCATTATCGGGATGTTCATACATGCACAGTTCCAAACCAGAAGGTTTTAATCTTGCTTAACAATAATATGTAATTCAACATATATGTATACGGGTAATTGACATGGTATATCAACATGTGAATAAATGCCGTGATTATCAGTGGGGACACTTGTATAACCATTTAGAAATCAACTTAACGAATATATATACGAGCTAACATGTTGATAATCAAAGCGTACATAATACATGCAGGGAATAGAATAATTACGAAACTTCTTACTCATGTCCATTGCATAAAGGAAATGCAAAGGTAGGATACTTTTTGATTTCTTTGATTACAAATCTCAACTTAGATCTTATCTCTTTATCACAACTATCGATAAGCAGGTCATTAGTCAATTAGAACAATATATCATAACACGTAATCTTTGTCGATTCACGATTGACACATAGTCTAATCACGTCATCACATAATCGCGGTGGTCATACTTTTTTCTATTCTATACTTTTATACATTTTTCAAATATCTCACCCATGCTCTTCTGAAGTCTTTTCTTTCTATTATAAGATTACGGCGGGTTGTCCGGTCTGAAAAGCTGACTTTATCGAATAAATCTTGAGTCTAAGACTCTTATTACATATCTCGACATCTGTAAATATCGGACATTTTACTTTTAATCATTTTGAATTTTTTCGAGAAATTGAAAATTTAAAATAAATCAAATCATCACTCAAGGCTTATAGTGATATAAGCTGTTACTATGGGTGCTCTTCACCAAATCACGGACTTCATAGCAGGGTTCTCAAAATCGAATTAGTTTGGCCAGGATATCACTTTCGAACATCGAATTATAATTACATGATTTAAACATTAAACAATTCCATTATCATTAATAATTAATTTGTATTAAACTATTAATGAAACCATTGCCAAAATATAAAAGTTATTTATAATAACTCAAACTATTTTAAAAACATTTATTTTACCCTTAAATGATTTTTAAAATAATTAAAATCATTTTAAATAATCACCATTAATATATAAATATTAATGTACTATTTATCAAATATTAAAAGTTATTAATTATAACTTAAAATATTTTTAAATCCTTAATATCCTCTTTAAATGATTTTAAATAAATAAAACCATTTTAAACTATTTATTTAATATCAATTATTAAATAAACTAAATATCATTCTTAATATCATTAATATTAAATTATTAATGAAATTATCCTTTAAATATTAAAAGTTATATTTTATAACTTAAATTATTTTTAAATACCTTAATTTCATTTAAAATGATTTTTATAATATTAAAATCATTTTTAAACTAAATTATTTAATATAATCATTAAATAATTTTAATATCATTAATATATAATTAATTAATGAAATTCATCACAAAATATTAAAAGTCATGGAAAATAACTTAAAATATTTTCTTATACCATAAAATAATTTTTCATGATTTTTCATGAATTAAAACTATTTTTAAATAATTTATTTAATATTATAATTAAATAAATAAATACCTTTTATATTCAAAAATACTAAATATTTTGAAATATACTCAAAATAGTTAAAAACTATTTTTAGGACTTTAAAATAATTTTTCATAATTTATTTGGTATTTTAATAATTAAAAACTAATTTTTCTAATTTTAAATTAATTTCGGAAAAAAAAAATGATAAGCTGTCATTAAAGGCACTGTAGCGTGAGGCAAAATCATTATAAATGTTCTTGAGCTTCGTATGGGTTACACAAGGGTGCTAGTTTGGTGAGCCTTAAATCCATGATCTAAATGTTTTACGGACTTGCAAAAACTTTAATGTTGTAGTATCTAATGTAATACTACAACTATATACTCATTTCATGACCAAACAACAATAGATCATGAGATATAATCGATAGAAAACCTTGTCGGGCGTGTTCTTCATGTTTACAGGTTGCCCGAAAACTTTAGTCGACAAATTCGAACGACCTTAGTGGTCTTAATGCAGTCGATCATACATGTTATAGGTGTTTTTATCATCGTCGGGTACATGTGAAGTACAACTTACGAGAGAACATGATTAAATCAAGTTTCAAGTCTAAACATTAACAATACCAAAGATATAAATCATCAAACTCTCGACAAAACTTGTATGCAAATTACGGGTTTTCGAAATTTTAAAAGCAGTCGTCTGAAGCTACTTTGAATCTTTATATCTTTCATTACGAGTTTGATCTAAGTGATCTATTGATTCCGAGTTGTAGATAACATGTAATACTACAACTCTATTACATATAAGGCATATAAAACAACAGATCCAACGAAAGAAGAAGTGGGTCGAATGTGACCTCAACAAGCTGTTCTTGAACATTTACGGAAAACCGAGAAAGTTCTTGGCGATTCGATCGATAGTAGTTTGACCATCAATAACTTCTAATCTACAGCGAGATATGACCATGATTCCTTTTGCGAGAATAAAGACAACATGACGAAATTACACATAGCTTTTAAACATCAAAACTCTTAACATGATGAGATCTCTGACCTCGACATTCATTGTCGAAACACAAAATAAGAAAATTTCCAGTTTTAAAGATCTTCAAATCAGAGCTTACGATGTTATGGAATCAACATCAAGCAACCCGGATCATCCTTGAACACTATAATCAACATGTTTTAACATTTAAACATAACATCTAACACCAAAAGTTCACGAAAAATCAAGCTAGGGTTTATACCTTTTTATGCTTTGATTACGATTTTTGAGCTCTTGATTTGTTATTGGTGTGAATGGGGCTTGTTTATAGGTGATATGTTAAGAGAATTTACGTGAGGTTTAAGCTTGGGAGAATGAAGCTAAGTGCTTGTGTATAAATAGGCCAAAAATGGTGCATTTCTCTCTTGAATCCATAAAATAATCATGAAATGATTATAATGGTGATTGATGGTATCTTACTGACCCATGGGTAATTTCTAGATGGATTGGTTGGATTTTGTGGACAAGTGGTAGCAATAAGACATAAATAATGCATTTTCCTTTTCTTTAATTTAAAAAAAATTTAAATACCTTGGATGCTAAAGTGGGATGATTCCCTTGTTTGAGAGGCGATAGCATGTAGGGTAAGCATGTTGGGCATCCTTGTAGCAAGATCCCATCAACAATGTAAGTAATAATACACTAAAATGACAAAAGGGTATTTTGGTCATTTCACATATAATTTCAAGGGCATTTTGTAAAAGGCCATTAAATGTAATATTTAACCATTAGATTATAATTCTTACCATTTACCAATTAATTTCTATCATTTGGTAAATTAAAACATTTATATAATAACATAAATAATTAAACTTAGATAATTTTAAATTAGGGTTTTCTATAGAAAAAATTAGGGTTCTATAATTAGGGTTTCTTAGCATACATCAATTAGGGTTTCTAATTGACCATTAGGAGTTCTCTAATTATACGTGTATGTTCTAACACGATCGTTCACGGTCTCTAACTTCAGGAATTAGGGTTGTAATAATTAGGGTTTGTCTGAATTATCGACATACTGAACGATAATTAGGGTTTTCTTCTAATTACAGAGCATCTTATACACAGTAACCTTCATATACGATAAACTTCATATACGGTCCTTTACTCGGTCATTTATCATAGCTAAGTTTAATAATTAGGGTTTCCACGACACGGTAATATCTTTGTGACCTAATTGGTAAATCATTGCTCGATATTATACATCACTTTGCATACGATTACATAATTATAATCTTTGTAAAATCATTATAACAATAATATAATATTATTATTCTCATCTCTTGATCCTGATCCCAATTCGGGGTTTGGATCTCATATCGACTTCTCTTTTTACATATCAAGTTAAAATACTTGATTTAAATATTACGAACAATTCATATAATAAAATATATATTATATAAATTCTAATTATCACTTCATATATTATTTCCAATCATGTTATCATGGAAAATAATTAATAAAAACATTTACCTTCTGAAATTAATTACCATAAAAATATAATTTGTAGTAATTAATAATTCCAAAATTATTTTAATTTTTCAAGTAATAAATATATTACATTTATCGTTCACATTACTAGACACTTATTCTCGTCATTAAATAAAAAAAAAATTATACGCAAATTTTTTTATTTATTTTATTTAGGAAATCTCGGGTTATTACAGTTGCAGGTCAAGTCTGCTAAAATTTTCCTATAAATAGAGGGCTAAGTTAGAATTGAAAAACACACCAGAAACAAGTTTTCTCTCTTTCTCTCTCTAGATTATTGAGTGTATTTTGTGAGTATTTAGATACTTGGTGAGTTGATATTCATTAGTGCAAGTTTCCTTCAGCGTCATATCTGATATCCAGTCAGAAGTATTGCTCTTTTGAGGTAAGGGATAGTAAGGGATTTTAAGGGTTATTATATTTTTGATTCGTACTTCTTGACCTTGAAAAAATTCTGGAAAAATTTAAAATGATATGTTGATGAGTTTTATTGATTGTGTCCAAAATAGTGATTTTTGGATGTATAGATTAAGTTATGAATTTTATGAGAAAAGACTATTTTAAAAGTAGCATTATAACTCCTTATGGTTAACTCAAAATTAATGAAATTTTTATTGGGAGTACATCTATATAATATCGATGTACTCTGTGAATTTTGGAATTTTTGGATAAAAGTACAATTTATGATAAATGTCTAAATATTAGCGGTTTTAGCCATATGAAAAATAGTAAATGAATTTTAAAAATTCTAAGAAAAATATATATTTCAATATGGGACTATATTACGCTAAATCCCGAAAAGAAATATTTTTGGGCCTGATTTGGTATTTTTCATGAAAATAGACTAGTTATGAATAAATGAGTTAAATATGTTATGTGAAGGAAGAAAATTAGAAAATATGATTTTATGGCTTGAGAATCATATATGTGGTATATACATATTTTTGATGAGGTTTTGGTTATTGGTGATGAAACCTTATAAGTTTGACATTTTATGATGATTAAATGCATTATTTAGTAAAGTGTAAACAATTAAAATAAATTGTTTATAAGTTTAAGAAATGTTATTTTTCAATATCATTATCTTAGAAATATTGGTATGGATTTTATTATGGAATTTCTACCTTTTTATGTCAAGGTTACTATTCATGAGTTCTTATTCATGAGTTCTTATTCACGAGTTACTATTCACGATTCTTATTCATGGGTACTATTCACTACAAAATTGGTTTCTTTTTACAACAAATTATAGTTGATTTATGAATATTACTCTGAGATTAAAACTATATATTGATTATATTGATTTTATTATCATATATAATATTTTATAACCACGATGTTGAAATTCTCTTTCACTTTAGAGTGTAAAGATGAGTAGATTATTGGTATGATCATGACTAGGGTTCTCTTTGGCGATGGTGAAAAGTTGAATTGTGGCCAGGTATGATCATGACCATTGAATTTATAATTGAATATCTTTAGCTTAAGTGTAAAGGTGAATTGATCAACATTATTATAATTATTGTTTATATAAATTACGAAATGATTATATATTTCTTTGAGATATTAATATATTTGGCTTTATAATGCAAATATGAGCTGTTGATGAATATATTTGGCACATAGTACAAATATGAGCTGTTGAGGAATATCTTTGGCACATAGTGCAAAGATGAGCTGTTAATGAATATCTTTGTACGTGGTGCAAAGATGACTTTGTTATTGAATATCTTTGGCGATTAGTGCGAAGATGAATTGTGGATGAATATCTTTGGCCGTAGTGCAAAGATGAATTTATTAATATGATTATGAGCGAGGCTGTGATTTGGTATAACCATGATCTTTGATGTTTGAGTAAAGACATGTGATGAAAATTATATTAAATCACAGAGTGCGAAGAGAATTTAGAATCACAATTATGATTATGAGATATTCATATAATTGTGGAAAGGCTGTTGATTGATGTTCTGAGGATAAAACATTGTTGGTGGACTTTTAACATGGAGAAGATAATAGATTGTATTGTCTATTTGACTCTTCTAATGGATTGCTTGTTCATTTTTGCAACTATGGTTGAAATTTTTATCATCTACCATATGTTCTAAATCTACGATTTGTTATTGATAAAAGGCTATTGATAATTTAATTATCTTTAGTCATGATATTCTTCTTTGAGCTAGTTGTGCTCACCCTTTGTTTCACATTCCTTTGAATTAATAAAAGTGTAAAATTTGGGTTGGCGGGGGTAACAAAGGAATAGAGCGGTGGTCTCTAGGCGTGGAGTTCTCCTAAGCAGTATAGACAAGTGTGTTGTATACATTTTTAGTAGTTATATTTGGTGAATCATATAGGGAGAGCCGAACCCAACATTGGAAGGGTGTTTTGCCACTTTATCATACAAGATGTCTAATGACATCTGACCTCGTGTCATCATAAAAGGCAGGGGTTGTGCTCATCCACTTCTTTGAGTATATTCTGAGCACTACCTATATAATCTTGGTATTTGTTTGAAGCATAATTCTCAATTTGAGATAGTGGAGATAATGATAAGTCGAGAGAAGACTCACCATTGGGAAGAATATGATAGTAATCTTTTAGTTTTTCTTTGGGAATCTATTAGATTGACCAAGGATAATTACGTGGCCATATGATATCTATCATAACCTAGAAGCATGGCCTCCCATGTACGAAGGTTTCCTTGATCACTTCCCAAAAATTCTAATTTCTAAAATAGTTTTTGACTATACCTTTATGTAAGGTGTCACTGTGAGGTGTTGTCCACGGTTGGGACATGTGTCACATTTGGTATATATTTGTATCCAAACTCACAGTATATGTATTGTTGTATCTTGTACGACAATTGTTGTAATAAAGTTGTAGTTGTTTTCTGTACCATGTATTTGGCGACTCAAAATAGGTTGGATGGTATGGACCTATTTTGGGGGCGTCCTACCTGAATGTTGATCAATGAAACAAATTGCAATCCGACAAACTAGATTCCAATTCAATGACAAATTACAATCCGATGAAGTTGGATTCAACATATTTTCAATTCGATGGCTAACCCAATCCAACAAAGCTGGATTCACGCGAGTAGCGAGTGTCAGTGTCCCGAAGTCCACATATACAAACTTGTCACCATGTGTTGACAATAACAAAATTCATTTTTAAAAGGCACATAGTGCGTATTTAGCTTGATGTCAAAAATTTTGAAGTCTAGCATAGCTAGAAGATTTGGAATACATATACTTCCACCATCAACTCCACTTTCTATAATGATTCATTTCTTAATAAGTCAATCTATTCCTATCATCCTCAATGCTCCATTCACAACTTAGTTATACCCCAGTTCATCAAACTTACCACACGCTATAAGTTGAGGAACAATCCACAATAATATGAGTTTAGGAACTTATCCTAGCACTACGTAGTTCAAGAACCAATCAGGAATTGTCCATACGCTTGGGGTTCAAAAACATACCATACGATTATGAGTCACAAACTTACCATAAGTATGAGTTTTAAGAACTAGCACTTAACCTTATATTCTCTACCTATCCTCTACTATCACATTATACACATGAGAAAAAATCACCTTCTCAACATGTATATAGCAAATAGTGAGACACAAACATTTCAATGATTATCGATGTAAGAAACTAAGTGGTTGTTACACCAACTACAATTCTCATATATACAAAGAATCATACAACTTAGGCTGGCGACATGAGTACTCAATTAAAATCCCACATAATCCTAGCTCCACCCTTACTCCATACGAATTTTGTTCAATCAGTATCTTATCATTCACCACTCTTTTACGAGTTGAAAGAGTAATAATTCATAATCTGTTGACACACAACAATTTTGGTGTAAAATTTTTCAATCATTTGATTGATCCTACTCCCTACTATGACCTTATCAGATCACGTGGTGATCTCATATTATAATCGTATTATATTACGATTCTTTCCTATGTTATGATCGCTTTGTTTTACGATCTCCTTTCCCAGTATACTTTTAGTCTTTTAGACTCTATCTATTCATTATTACTATTCATCTTTATTGTTAGAGTTAGGTAACTCTAGATCTTTTATAACTTGTCGAGATTCATCTTTGAATCTTATTGACATATTGAATCTATTTGAGTTAGTCCTTATCCTCATCCCTGCGGTTATAGCCTAAGTTAACCCTATGACGAATGAGATTTTTTAATCTAATTTGAATATTTATTAAATCAAATAAATATTTTTCGATGATTTAATTATTTGATTAAATAATTAATTGATGAATTTGTGGTAGAATAATTTAATTATCTGTGTTACATTGATTAAAATTAATGTGGAGAACTTTATTATTCAAAGTATGTATTTAATTGAGCTTATTGGATTAAATGAATTATTTAATAAGCATAATGTTATTTTTATTAATTTAATAATTAATTAGAGATTTAATAATTTAACATAATTAATAAATGAGAAATTTAATTATATGACTATGTGAATTAATGAGAAATTATTATATTTTATTTAAATCAAATTAAATAAGATATTTGATTTAATATTTATTTGGGTGTGACATTATTAAACTATATTATAAGAGATTTATTAAATTAAATGGAAAACACCTTCTAAGTGCTAGCCAAACAAGGCCCTATGAGGAGTTAGGAGCAATTAAACCACGTAAGGATTAACTGACCACAACTATGTCAGTTTATACGCGTTCAATTCAACATTCAGTTCATTGTTAAAAATCTGGAAAAAAAAATAGAGAGAATTTAGAGAGAAGTTGAGAGATTGAAGAAGAAAGTGAAGAATCAGAGAATCTGCTTTAGGGTAACCTCTTCAACCCCAAACTTTAATTTACTTTCTTATTTTTTTGTTGTGAAAATCTATCTCCAAGTTCTCTATAAACTAAATTTTATGGCCAATGTGTTAGGAAAATGATTATATATGTTTATTAGCATTCATAATCAATTCTATATGATTTGTATGTGATTTGAGTAATTGATTTCATGTAATCATGCTAAAATCAGAGTTTTCCATTAATAAGTGTTTTGAGTTCTCTATAAACAAAAGTTATGTGACAAATGCATGAATTGTTGTTAAACTTGAAATTTAATAGTAGATTATGTTAGCACATGTCAAAATAAAGAAAATAAACTTTGAACGGACAGATTTGGGGTTATACTTGGCTAATGTGAATTTCATGTTTTATCTTCAAAACTTTCAAAAACACGAAGAACATTGAAATTACATGATTTGATTCAAGTAATTGTATGTTTTAACTTATTAAAATCATCTTTAGAAAGGTTGGGTAATGATTATATGTGTATTATAGTGTCTGGGTATGCTTAAATTCATGTGTAAACAAATTAATTGGATGTTTTGGCCATGTTATGTTTTCTTCGTGAACCTCAGAATCCAGGCGGCATGTCATGCAGTAGCTCCAGCTCAGGACCTTAAGGTCATGCCTTGTGCCATGTAGCCTAGTCAGGCTGCAGTGCCGAGGATTACCTATATGGTGGCCTGCCTGGCGCTTTCTATCACGGTTGTCCATAAATGAGAATTTTTATGGTTATAGTCTACGGAATGCAATTTTAACCTAATATAATGATCATAAAAATGTGTTAGACATATAGTGAGATGTTAAAATAGATTCTTAACATGTTAATAATTTGTTTACATGTTTGATTGATTTGTTGAACGCATAGTTAGCTTGTCGTTCGTGAAGTCTAATATTATGTGAAAATAAGTGTTGTGAGTTGGTTAGTATAATCATAATCAGAGTTTAGACAAAAGAGAATGAACTTGTGATGCTAGTTACGTTATAATTGACTAGTATTGTGAATATAAATGGTATATAGGATTAAATCGAGGAACGTGTAACCTACGCATGAGGCAAGTTTCCTAACCCTACTTGTTATCGTTATACAAGTTTCTAAATCTTACTTCTTTACATTGAGCAAGTTCTAGACTTATATTCTATATCGAATAAGTTCTTGTTATTTATTGATCAAGTTCAAGATGTTATATTAAAGGTTATCAATCTTTTCAAAACACGATTCTTGTTATACAATACTTATTACATTGTATACCTCTTGAGTTTATTATTCAATTTAAATATCATTTATTGTTGAATCTTGTAAGACTAGCAAACCCTTATTGATTCGACTAGTCCATAGTTGATGAACGTTCTAAATTTTAGAACCCTTGTTGAGTTTATCAAACCAAACTTCCTTTGATGCGGACTCAATGTCAAAGCGAGATGAACAACCTGTTATAGGGGATTACTTATGCTTTAGAGTTAAGATATAGTGCACGCGATTATGGTACTAAGGTTTGATCTCCCTAAAATCGAGAAGAAAGAGTCCATAGTCTTATGACTATTTAAGGTTTCAAGTATAAACACTTGACAACCTAGGACATAGTTCAAGGTCTTATGACCCTCAGAAGTTCTTTTGATTCTTGTTATTCATTCTTGATTGAAAAGTCAAGTTTCTTATTTTAGAAGTCTTTGATTCACTTTCGTGTTATTATATTGTTGTTATATTATTATACTTGTAGGAAATTGTGCTCACTCTTATGTAATAATAACATTGCGATTAAGAATGAATGAAAGGTCAAGCGAGCCTTCTACTAGCAAAGGCAAAGGCAAGATTAACAAGTGATGAAGACTTGTTATTTATTTGTTATGTTGTGTTTCAGACTTATGTTTAAATTGTGTAAGACTTAATATTTGTTTATGTTCCGCATTTGAGATTTAAGGTTAGTATGACCTGGGATTGATGTATTTATTTTCAGATGATGTAACTCCTTAAGGAGAGGATTTATTTCTATCTATTTTATGGTTTCATTTATTATGGGTAGATAGACATATGATGATTGTACAGTGAACACCAAATCACGTGGGAATTGAAGTACTCAGATTTGGGGGTGTCATAGGTTGGTATCAGAGCTATAGGTTATTAACCTTAGGTGGGGGGAAACCTTAGGTAGTAGCCTTATAGGAGATCGAGAACATAGTGGTGGTAAACTCTTATCGAGTTCTAAGAAATAAATTTCTTAATTCATTGAAGATAATAAAAGACTTTATGTGCTTATGTGATAAACTTATGTGCTCGCAAGTATCGATTAATAACTAAAACTTAAAAGCTGTGTTATCGGGATGTCAATGTTGGAGGATCTAGTCAAAAGTGGGAGGAGGAACCCCAGAGTACCTCTGAGAGAGGAGGAGCCGTGACATTCATATAAATCCGGAGAAGTTGGTACATAGAGAGCCATCTCTGTTGATCCTTGTTATTAGTCGAGAGCATGAGCATGAGTCGATCCGGAGGAGGACCACGAGGAAGAAGAGGAGGAAAATGAGTTCCCATCGAGACTCTATCGGTCTTGAGATTCTGATGAGCTACTACGGTAGTAACATAGAGTTCTGAGATAGTGTTCGGGAGAGTGAGGAGGGACGGTTATTCAATAGCTTACCATCGAAGCGGAGGATAGAGAGTTGAGGCTCTTCACACGTCGTCTGGAAAGCGTAGAGTGGGATTTGATTCACGAGAAGGTCAAAGCCAGAAAAGAAAGTCGGAGAAATAGAGGAGTTGAAGAATGGCGAAAGATAACTAAGCAAAGTGACCATAGCGAGAGGAGGCTTGGGTAAGGGAATCACGACATGCAGATCTTGCAGAAGAGAACTGTCGGGCGAAGAAGGCTAAGCTTGAGGAGACGCACTCTACGCTTCAAAATGCGATTAATGAGGCCCAGGATCGGGTTATAAGATACCCAATTTAGTTTGAAGGACTACCATCGTACATGCTAGATCGCAGGATGATGTCCCGTATTATGGAAGAAGAGCGTAGCAAATCTATTCAACGCCTTAACGATGCGTTGATAGAATAGTTTAATTATGTGAAAACCTATCTGGTAGTTAAGAATGTAAATTCTGATGTGTTTATAAATAAAGGAATATTTTGATGTTTTTAATCTTATAAATTCTTAATCTCGGGATAGTTAATGTAAATAGCATGATGATCTTATAAGTAGTTTATTAAAACTTTTGATTACATAAGTATATCAAGTTATTTGAGAAAATGTGTTAAGTGATTATGTTAAAATGTTTGAGTTAAACCTTAAATATTTAGAAATTGAATAAAGATCTAATAAGCATATATTTTAACGAAATATGCCATCGAGAAGAAGACCAACCCGTCAACCCGGCCCGAAGAAGATCGACGAATAACAATAACGATGCCAATCTTAACCCGGATTCAACAATTGGTGAACTTATTAGGCTGGAAGCGATTAATAATCAACCTCAAGCTCCACCAAATACAACGTTCAAGGACTTCAAGTAGTAGGACCTCCACGGTTTAAAGGCTATATGAACGATAGAAGCTCGAACTTGGGTTATGGAGATGAAAAATGTTTTCACATCCCAGCGGTCGAGAGAAGACCGAGCGCCTCCTCATGACCTTCATGCTTTGAAATTAGAAGCTAGTTATTGGTGGCAAGCAAATAAGGTCCGTGGAGGAGGAGGAAAAGTGTAATCACTTGGGAGAGGTTTAAGGAGATGTTCTTGAGAATTATTTCGATAAGCTCATGAGAACCAAATGGAGGTACAATTTATGGAATTGAAGCAAGGAAATATGTCAGTGCCAGACTATGCATCAAGATTCAATGAGTTGGCTAGGTTCACCACATATCAAGCGTACACAGATGAGAGAAAAGCAAGAAGGTTTGAATAGGGACTGAAGCCCTGGTTATATAGTAAAGTGTCAATGTTTCAGTTGAAAACTTTTGCTGGAGTATTGGAGAAGGCTATCCTCGCTGAAGGTGGGAGCGATGCGGTGACTAAGTATAATCAAAATCAGAAGAAGAAGAAGAAGAAGAAGAAGAAGAAGAAGAAGAAGAAGAAGAAGAAGAGTGAAAATGAGGGAATTAATAAGGTCAGTGTCAGTAACACGAGAGGAAGTAACAATCAGAAGAGGAGGTGGACTAACAACTCATCAACTGGAAATCAGTAAGGAGGTGAGAAGAAGAGAATCGAAGCATGCACGACCTGCGGGAAAGCTCACATGGGGGTTTGTATGAAGGAAAAATGGGTGTGCTACAATTGTGGTGGAAGGCCATATAACACCTAAGCATCCTAACCCAAGAAGGCGTCTACCTTCACTTGTGGTTCAAGGACCATCTGGAAAGGGGTATCCTAAGAATGGATCTAGAGGCGAAATTAGAAGAGGAATAGGGGAAGCAATGGTGGAAGTGCTCTGACTATCACGGGACCAACGACGACCAAAGACCAACCACGAGGACATTCAACATGATAGTGCAGGATATTGTGCAGTCTCGTGATGTGGTGTCAGGTATCATTCTGATCAATAAAGTTAATGCTTATGTATTATTTGATTGGGTGTTACTTGTTCATTTATATCGATGACTTTGCTAAGAACTTAGAATTACCTAAGGATGAGTTAGAATACCCATGAACATAGAAATTGCGAATAGAAAGTAATCCATGTTAAATACTTACACAAGAATTATAGGGTGGATATTAAGGGTAATATTATGAATGTAGATCTTATCCAGGATTAGACTTGGGAAATTTGGCGCTATTTTGGGAATGGATTGGTTATTCCATTATAGAAATTATAATTGATTTCGGAAAAATGTATTAACCTTATGACTCAAAATCGAAGGTTGTATTCTATATGACAAATCGCCTGAACAAGCGAGTTATCTGACGATGATATAGGCCAGGAAGTTGTTAAGACAAGGATGTGTAGGATATTTAGCTTACATAGTCGACAGTCGTAAAGAGAACCCTAAAATAGAGGAGATACCAATAGTGAGGGATTTTGCAGACGTATTTCTGGACGATCTACTAGGACTTACGCGGATAGAGAGGTTGAGTTTGTAATTGATTTAGCGCCGAGAATAGCTCCAATATCGAAAGGCACCATCTTAGAATAGCTCATTGGTAGAGATGAAAAGAGCTAATGCTTTACTGCTTGCTAGAGTTCTTTGGACAAAAATACATTCAATAGGCGTATCATAAATAAGGGGCTTGTAGGTATTATTTGTAAAAGAAGAAAGGCGAGGGCGATGTGGCTCTGCATCAATTATAGAGAAGCTGAATAAGGTCACGATTAAGAATAGATATCCATTCTGGGGATTGATGACTTATTTGACCAATTGAAGGGAGCAGATACTTTTCAAGATAGACTTAAGGATTGGTTATCATCGGTGAAGGTGAGGCGGAGGATGTCTAGAAGATAGCGTTGAGAATGCGATATGGTCACTACAAATTTTTAGTGATGTCATTCGGTCTAACGAATGCTCTGCGACATTATGGGCCTAGTGAGCGGAGTGTTCAAGCGTTGTTGGACAAATTTGTGGTGGTGTTTATCGATGATATTTTAGTATACTTTCGAAGAAGACCAAGGAAGAACATGTAGAACATTTAAAGGTAGCGTTAGAAGCGTTGAGAAGGGAGAAGTTGTATGCCAGTTTTTCAAAATGCGAATTTTGGATTGGCCGGTATAATTTCTTGGGCATGTGATTTATAAGGACGGATTTTCTGTAGATCCTCCAAGGTCGAAGCTGTGATGAACTGGGATCAGCCGAAAACTCCATCGGAAGTGAGAAGTTTTCTTGAATTGGCAGGTTATTACAGAAGATTCATTTAAGACTTTTCCAAGATTGCAACTCCACTTAAAAATTTGATTAGGAAAGCTGTGAAATTCGTTTAGACGGAGAGGTGTGAGGAAAGCTTTCAAGAGCTTAAGAAGAGGTTTAGTTATTTCAGCACCTGTGTTATCACTTACGGATGACACGGGAAATTTTGTGGTTTATAGTGATGCATCGCATAAAGGACTTGGTTGTGTGCTTATGCAAAACGGCAAGGTCATTGCGTATGCGTCACAATAATTAAAGGACTATGAGAAGGAGTATCCGACCCACGACTTGGAGTTAGCTGCGGTGGTATTTAATTTGAAGATCTGGAGACACTATCTCTATGGAGAGAAGTGTGAAATATATACAGACCACAAGAGTTTGAAATATATTTTTATACAGAAGGATTTGAATATGCGTCAGAGAAGATGGTAGAGTTAATTAAGGACTATGATTGCGAGATTTTATTCCATCCGGGTAAGGCAAATTTGGTTGCCGACTCCTTAAGTAGAAAGGGTCGGGAGAAATTGATTATGTTGATAAACTTTGGCGAGGAGCTAATTTGATGATGGAGAAAATTGGAATTAGAAGTAAAGTATCCTATGGAATTTGGCGAAGTTGTTCGGATGCGATCTGGTACAACTTTGATGGATAAAGTTTAGGAGGCTCAACTTCAAGACGAAGAATGTAAAAGGTGAAAAAAGGATATCTGAAGGAACCGGTGAGATTCGGGATGGATAATGATGGAATAATGAGATTTGAGAGTAGAATTTGGGTACCACCATCTTGAGAGATTAAAGAAGATATTTTGGCGAGGCTCATAGCTCACGATATTGATTCACCCTAGTAGCACCAAGATGTATCAAGATCTTGACAACATTTCTAGTGGCCAAATTTGAAGCGAGATGTTGCAGAGTGTGTGTTGCCAAGTGTGCGACGTATATGTCGAAAAGTGAAAGCGAGCATCGGTCGAGTGGGTTGCTACAACCTTTAGAAATCCCAAAATGGAAATGAGAACATATTACGATGGATTTCGTGGTTGGCCTTCCAACAACTTAGAAAGGATATGATGCAGTATGGGTTATCGTTGACCGACTGACAAAATCCGCACATTTCCTTCCGATCAAAATTAAATTCAACTTAGACAAGTTGGCGAGGTTATATGTAAAAGAGATTGTTTTGAGACATGGAGTTACGGTGTCAATTATTTCTGATAGAGATTTGTGCTTTACATTGGACTCTTTGAAGCGACTACGAGGAATGAATGGAGTGCTGATTAAGAATGAGTCGACATATCACCCTCGAACGAGATGAGCACGATGAAAAAGAACGATTTAGACATTAGAAGATATGTTAAGAGTTTGTATAATGAACTTTAAAGGAAATTGGGATGATCATCTACCGCTCATAGAGTTCGGCTACAACAACACTTACCACGCTAGTATTGGCATGTCGCGTTATGAAGCGTTATACGGCAGAAAGTGCAGAACTCCGCTATACTGGGATGAAGTTGGCGAGAGACAATTACTAGGTCCAGAACTGGTACAGCACACATCAAAGATAGTCAAAGTGATTCAAACAAGACTGGTAGCAGCTCAAGATAAGAAAAAGAAGTACGCCGATCCACACCATAAAAATGTTGAGTTTGAATCGGGTAGTTATGTGTTTTTAAAAGTCTCTCCCTAGAAAGGAAAGATCAGGTTCAGAAAAAAGGGTAAATTAAGCCCAAGGTTCATTGGACCCTTTGAGGTACTGCGAAGGATTGGAGAAGTTGCGTATTAGGTAGCCTTACCTCCAGCACTCGAGAATGTCCTAGCGTCTTCCATGTTTGGTTTCGACCCTACTGAGCCCGATTACAAGCATGTGATTGAATATAAACCCCTACAATTTGAAAAAGTTTTATCTTATGAAGAAGTTCATGTTCAGATAGTTGACAGGAAAGAGCAAGTACTCAGAAATAAAGTAATACCTTCTCTTAAGGTAATCTGGAAGAACCACAACACTGAAGAAGATACGTGGGAACTCAAAGAACATATGATGAAGAATTATCCTCATTTATTTACTTAACTTATGTATGGCGATTACGGGGACGAAATCTTTGTAAAGCGAAGAATGTAACAGGACGAATTGATTGAGTAAATTGATTACGAGGGGCAGAATCCTTTTAAGGGGAAAGATGTAATGAGCGAGATTTTTAATCTAATTTGAATATTTATTGAATCAAATAATATTTTTCGATGATTTAATTATTGGATTAAATAATTAATTGATGAATTTGTGGTAGATTAATTTAATTATATGTATTACATTGATTAAAATTAATGTGGAGAACTTTATTATTGAGAGTATGTATTTAATTGAGCTTATTAGATTAAATGAATTATTTAATAAGAATAATGTTATTTTAATTAATTAGAGATTTAATAATTTGACATAATTAATAAATGAGAAATCTAATTATGTGACTATGTGAATTAATGAGAAATTTTTATATTTTATTTAAATCAAATTAAATAGGATATTTGATTTATTGTTTAATTGGGTGTGACATTATTAAACTATATTATAAGAGATTTATTAAATTAAATGGAAGGAATCTTCTAAGTGTTAGCCAAACAAGGCCCTATGAGGAGTTGGGAGCAATTAAACCACGTAAGGATTAACTGACCACAACTATGTCAGTTTATACGTGTTCAATTCAACATTCAGTTCATTGTTAAAGATCTGGGAAAAAAATACAGAGAGAATTTAGAGAGAAGTTGAGAGATTGAAGAAGAAAGTGAAGAATCAGAGAATCTTCTTTAGGGTAACCTCTTCAACCCCAAACTTCAATTTACGTTTTTATTTTTATGTTGTGAAAATCTATCTCCAAGTTCTTTGTAAACTAAAATTTATGGTAAAAGTGTTAGGAAATTGATTATTTATGTTTATTAGCATTCATAAATCAATTCTATATGATTTGTATGTGATTTGAGTAATTAATTTCATGTAATAATGCTAAAATCAGAGTTTTCCATTAATAAGTGTTTTGAGTTCTCTATAAACAAAAGTTATGTGACCAATGCATGACTTGTTGTTAAAATTGAAATTTAACAGTAGATTATGTTAGCACATGTCAAAACAAAGAAAATAAACTTTGAACTGACAGATTTGGGGTTATAACGAAACCATAATGACAATTTCATGTTTTATCTTCAAAACTTTCAAAAACACCAAGAATAGTGAAATTACATGATTTGATTCAAGTAATTGTATGTTTTAACTTGTTAAAATCATGCTAGAAAGGTTAGGTAATGATTATGTGTGTATTATAGTGTCTAGGTATGCTTAAATTCATGTGTAAATAAATTAATTGGATGTTTTGGCCATGTTCTGTTTTCCTTGCGAACCTCGAAATCGAAGCGGCATGTCGGCGTCGTGGCCTTGACTCTAAACTTTAAGGTCCAGCGCCACAGTATCGCTAATGCCAAGTTATGGCGCTTGACCACGTTGCGATGCCAAGGATCGCTTATATGGTGTGCCCTTGAGAGCCACTATCTTGATTTGTCCATAAATGAGAATTTTTATGGTTTTAGTCTAGGGGAGCATGAATTGTAACCTAATCTAATGAACATAAAAATGTGTTGAACATATAGTGAGATGTTAAAATAGATTCTTAAAATGTTAATAAAGGTATTTACATGTTTGATTGATTTATTGAGCATAGTTAGCTTGTGGTTAAATGAAGTCTAATATTATGTGAAAACAAGTGTTGTGAGTTGGTTAGTATAATCATAATCGGAGTTTAGACAAAAGATAATGAACTTGTGATGCTAGTTACGTTATAATTGACTAGTATTGTGAATATAAATGGTATGTAGGATTAAATCGAGGAACGTGTAACCTACGCATGAGGCAAGTTTCCTAACCCTACTTGTTATCGTTATGCAAGTTTCTAAATCTTACTTCTTTACATTGACCAAGTTCTAAACTTATATTCTATATCGAATAAGTTCTTGTTATTTATTGATCAAGTTCAAGATGTTTTATTAAAGGTTATCAATCTTTTCAAAGCATGATTCATGTTATACAATACTTATTACATTGTATACCTCTTGAGTTTATTATTCAATTTAAATATCATTTATTGTTGAACCTTGTAAGACTAGCAAACCCTTATTGATTCGACTAGTCCATAGTTGATGAACGTTCTAAATTTTAGAACCCTTGTTGAGTTTATCCAAACCAAACTTCCTTTGGTGCAGACTCTAATGTCAAACTGAGATGAACAACCCTGTTATAGGGGATTACTTATGCTTTAGAGTTAAGATATCGTGCACAGTATGGTACTAAGGGTTGATCTCCCTAAGTACGAGAAGAAGAGTCCATAGTCTTATGACTATTTAAGGTTTCAAGTATAAACACTTGACAACCTAGGACATAGTTCAAGGTCTTATGAACCTCAGAAGTTCTTTTGATTCTTGTTATTCATTATTGATTCAAAAGTCAAGTTTCTTATTTCAGAAGTCTTTGATTCACTCGCATGTTATTATATTGTTGTTATATTATTATACTTGTGGGCAATCGTGCTCACTCTTGCGTAATAATAACATTGCGATTAAGAGCGAAAGGTCAAACAAAACCCTTACTACTAGCAAAGGCAATGACAAGTTTAACAAGTGATGAAGACTTGTTATTTATTTGTTATGTTGTGTTTAGGACTTATGTTTTAAATTGTGTAAAACTTAATATTTGTTTATGTTCGCATTTGAGATTTAAGGTTAAGTATGACTTTTAAGGATGATGTATTTATTTTTTAGATGATGTAACTCCTCGAGGAGAGGATTTATTTTATCTATTTTATAGTTTCATTTATTATGGGTAGATAGACATATGATGATTATCGGTGAACACCAAATCACGTGGGAATTGAAGTACGGTTTGGGGTGTCCTGAAACCTACCTAAGGTTTATAACCTACGGTTTGATACCAAATGTAGCATCCCCAAATCCAGGTACTAATCACCACGAAATGGTACACCAATTCTATAACTATTGCGGAAGATATAAACATAAATTGTTTATGCAATAACCTTTACAACATAATCCCCAAGGTCGATAACCTTAACTTATTATACACATTCATATACTACAGGACTTACAATATTATTTGTCTTTAATACTATTACAAGTTTAACTGTACCATAACCCAATCCGAGAACTTGTTTTAGCCTTTGCCTTTGTCCGAAGTTTCGTCTTAATCTGTAAGTTTTATCATGATATAGAAAGGGTGAGCAACAAGTTTGCCCAGCAAGTTTAAGTTCGAAGAAAGATATATCATGATTGAAAGAATGAATAATAAGCTGACAAACTTTCAACAATATAATAATTGTGAAAGAACATGAATCAATTTCCATAACCGAATGACCGAGACAATAATGATGAATGGCCAACAATGAACACGAACAACTATAACTGAACCAATTGGTAATAAAGGTTATCAACCTTTCATACCTGATGAATATATACAATAGGCACAACGTGCGAATCAAAATATCATAGACATGACGTAATCAACAATGATTAACCACTAGTTAAAAGTATAGGAACTTGCCTAAATCGTCGATTATTGTTAAGCAATCTAATTTTAGCTTCAGTTGAAAGACCTATTATTGATAATATCGATCTCTCAATTAGAATAATATCATAACATATACTATTGTTAATTACAATCATTATACAACTTAAACACTTATCACATAGTCAAATATTAGATTACTCTTTAAAACAACATTATTATTATCATTCTTTGATAATTCTTTATATACATTATGATTTAACACTTTAATCTTATATATTATAAGTTCTTCTTTAAAATCTAATAAGTCAAATACTAATCCAGTAACCTGGATTATCCAAACATACCAATCCAGCAACCCAGATTGCAATCCAGCAAACTTGATTCCAAATCCAGCAAACTGGATTCCAAATCCAATAATCAGATGGCCAATCCAACAAAACAAATTGCAATCCAGCAAACTGGATTCCAATTACAGTAACCAGATTGCAATCCAGCAAGCTAGATTCAACAGGTTTTCAATTGATGGCTAACTTTCCGATCCAATGATAAGCTGGATTCATGATTTTTAATCCAACAAGCTGGATTCATTAATTCTTTTCACAAAAATACCAAATTACCTTATTATTTTTCTATCCTTTTTCCAAACATATATACATATATTTCATACACAAAAATATTTTTTCCATAATTTTTCAACTCTCTTTAGTAATTTTCAAAAATTATTTTTAGTTTGCAGCTTAAGAAATTAGCCCTATCATGATCAACTCTAAAAATTCTCATCTCTTGACATAATCTTATACATGTTAACGTGAACCTCCAATTTAAATTTCGTGGCCATCGGAGTTATAGAACTCCGATTATAGCCATTTAAATCGAAAAATCCCAAAACTTGAAATGGCCATAACTTGGTCATTTTAAGTCAGAATAAGCTCATTTTTGGAAAGAAGCTTCTTTATATCATATATTTTCATGTTCCAAAAGGCCGGAATTTGTTTCACAAATTAAGTGGCGGCAAGCGCATGGAAAGTTCGAGGCGATGGTTTTTTCTTGAAAAGAAGATTTTTTCGTACTTTGCTAAAAACAGTCCATACGAAAATCCACAACTCCTTTTTCCGTGATTCCGCTTGAGGATATTAGAAAACTCATCATATTATCTTCCCAAAATTTTCCAGAATTTTTTGAATGTTAGAAAAATAACAAAACTACCCCTGGCACTGACTGGACCAAAATAGTATGTTTCTCTTTAAAAGAAATGAAATTGTTTTGACTAAAACAACCACTACGGATTATGTACTCAACATTTTTGAGTGCTACCACTTGGGTTTAGTAGTTAAATTATATATCTAGTACCCCCTTTTTACAGATTGCAAAACAAAATTGTAGATCTGAAGTTATAAGCTTACAAAGTAGTAAAGAAAAATTAAGATTTTCTAGCTTTCAAAACATATCTTTCATTTCCTTACTTTAGATCTAACTTTTGATACACAAAAGGGTTAGAAATAAACATAAAACACTTATTAACATGTAAATCTCGAGTTTTAAAGTTTGGAACTATAGATTCAAGTTTTGATTGAGAATAATCAAAATAAAATTATATAAACTAGATAGAGTTTATACATTTGCTTGACTTTCTTTCTCTTTCTTCTTACAAAAACTATCTCCCTTCTCTCCTCTATGGCTGTCGAATTGATCCTCTCTCTCTCTCTCTCTTGGTTTTCTTTTTGGTTAGAAAATAAGAGATGAAAGAAATAAGTTAGATATTTTTTTGTTGGAGATTAATGTATAGATATATTTTGTATATCTACATTTACTCTCCACATTATCTCCTTCATCTCTCTCTCTCACTTAATCACCACATTGATATATGTGGGAGAGTAGTATGTAATGTGGCTCCTTGAAAAATTTGACACCTAGCTTATTTTGGAAATATCTTTTGAAACATGTGGCTTAAAATGGTGACATGCTACCTCATTTTCTCTCCACATGTTTAGCTATGTATTACCACTTTTCACCAAGTTTTGTTTTCCTTAGATAAGAATGATGTTATGTGCTCAATTGTGGTTGATCCAAGTTGCTAGAACACATCAAGCTCAAGTGGTGGTTCACCACACATTTGAAAATATCTTTTACTTAAAAATTAAGTAAAAGGGCATTTCGGTAATTTTGCACTCACTAAGGGTATTTTGGTCATTTCCCCTACAATTTAAAGGGTAATTTGGTCTTTTCACATATATCCCATAAATCGTAACCCTTAGGGTTTTATACTTAGCATTTGAATTCCCAAATTAGGGTTTAGAAATTCCCGGTTAGAGTTTAGGATTCCCGAAACTGAAATTAGGGTTTCTAGCCAATCGTTAGGGTTTCGTAACTTATCATTGATGTTCTTATCATAACATTAGGGCTTGCCCATGTTACACTTATCTAATTCATACTTGACCCTTAACCACATACTAAACACACGTATAATCATAATACACAATGCCACATAAGTCCTTCACAAATATTTTAAATCTATACCTATTTTCAGTCTAGGTCTTATTATTCAATCATTTAAGATTTTATTAATTGTCTAAATTCTTGGGTTGTCACACCCTGACTATCCACCAAAAAGTCCGCGAAAATAACAAGGTCGGACAATCTGATGTTGATGAAGAAAAAGCTGAGAAAACACATTAAGATCGTTGCCCCCCTACAACATCATTCATTGCCGAAGCCTCAACCGAAAAAATTTCCCCAAAAATACCACCCCTCAAACCGAGGCAGAAACCCGAAAAGAGCCTCCTCAAAAGAAAGCCCAAACAGAGGTGAATAAAAAAAGCTCTGAATAAATTACACACATTCCACCTTCCCCATGTAAAACCCCAACTTTTATGAATAAATATTTAATTTTCTCTAATTATTATTTTTGATAATAAGGTGTGGATTTGATATAATGTTAAATAGATGTGGGTAATATTTATAAATTTTATAAAGTATGCAAGTTGTCATAAAATATTTGTTTGGTCAGGGAATATTCGTACGATGGCAATCATTGGTAGACCCCACAACAGAATTACTGTTGGAGTTAGAAAACAATAGAAATAACTTTTTATAAAAATAACGACAAAAGTTTTACAGATTAGCTTCTTTGAAATACCGGTGAGAAAATTACGATGTCTGAGTGGTTGCCTTTGTGTAGCACGGTATTATCTGATATCTTTGATTATTGATGCTTACGTGAGAAGTCACTCAGTTTTATTCAATTATTGCCACAGTGATTGCTGCATAGTATCTCACATTATTGATTCAATTATTATCACAGTATCATCTGTACACTATTTTATATTATTAAATTAATAATTGAGAAGACAAAGTTATTCATAATATTATTTGCATTATTGACAATGTCTAGAAAGTTCTATCGAGGAAAGGGTTTGGTCACCTAATTGCGCGCCAATAAGGAGAAGTCCTTATCGGAAAGTCCCATCTTTCCTGGGAATGATTTGATTGTTAATATTACAAGTTATAATATTAATGATGAATAAATGTTATCAAAAATGTGTTTTGAGAAGCCAAGTGAATTGAGATAAATAGAGGGGGTTTTCATGAGGTATTTGTTGTAAATTTGGTTTATTACATGAACCCCCACTTTTCATTTTTCAAAATAAATCGATATAAAAGTTGTTATAAAGTATGTTAGTGTGTGTGTGTGTGTGTGTGTATATATATATATATATATATATATATATATATATATTTTATATAAGTTTTGTTTTTATATAAAATAGATTATATTTTATTTTATTATGCATTGTACTGCATAGTGTTGCATAGTGTAGCATAGTAAAATCAAAAATTTTAAGCGATTAAATCCAAGTGAATTAGCAGTGATTCTTCTCATGTGCAATCCGTGATTATTTTTTTAAATAGTATCCTACCATTCTCCTATAAATAGGATGCTCAGTTTAGAAATAAAAATCACACCAGAATCAGAGAATTCTTCTTCTATAATATTGAGCGTATTTCTTTTGAGTTTAAGGAAGCATTGAGTGTAGAAAATAATATAAGTTTTCTTCAACAATATTCCCGCCCTACAAGTCAAAAATACTCACCTTTTAAGGTAAGGGATATTATTTTTTTTCAATATTCGTAAGAAACAATATTTTCTTTCATACTCTGTAGTATGTAAGTTGTGATGCCCCCAAAATAGTTATACATCACTCATTTTGAGTCGTCAAAAACATAGTACAGAAAACAACTACAACTTTATTATTACAATTGTCATGCAAAATATGACAACACATATACTGTGAGTTTAAATACAAATATTGTCTTCTAGACAGTATTCAAACTCAAATAAGTTCTCATTACAATTATTGATACACTATTTTACAAAATAGTAAGGACTGCTAAACAACTATCTTGATCCATCATTCCATACCCCGACTAGTTCCCGCTATATTCTCTCTTCCTTAGAAGAAAAATGGAACAAAAAGGAAAATGGTGAGCTCAACTAGCCCAATAAAGAATATTATGACTAAGATAATGAACAACAAATTATTGTTAGCCTTCAACAAATCAGATAAAATATAATGGACAACAAGTTTTAGATCAATATTCGCAACGGAAATAACAATTCATTAGAAGAGTTAAGTAGAGAATGAAATCTACTATCATCTATGAATTTAAAAGTTCATCATCAATATTTTATCCCTGTAACATCAATCAATATACATCTTGAATCAAATATTCATCTTTTGCACTCTCACGCGAAGATATTCATCGAATAATCATTCATATTTTACTTCTGGCCAAAGATATTTAGTTATATCATCATTTAGGGTGAGGATGATGAAAAATATTTTTAAAAAATGAATCTAGTGAGGCAAAAGAACAAAGATTAGGGATTCGTACTTCAGTTTATCCAAGTTCAAAAACACTCCATAATAAACCATAGTGGAGTAAAATTCAAGAATGAAGATCAAAACATGGATACAATCAAAGATAGTAACCTTAATATACATCTTGGACAAAGAAGAAAAAATTTTAATTTTTTTCCGGTGAATAGTGTCATATTAAGTGAATAGTGTCATATCGTGAATAATTAATAATTATCGTGAATAGTAACCCCGATACAAAAGGTAGAAATTCAAAATAAAATTTATATCAATATTTGGCATAATGATATTGAAAGAAATAATATCATTTCTGAAAAAAAAATAACACCCTTACCTCAAAATACTTGATTACTTACATTTGGAATATCGGATTTAATGTTGAAGGAAACTTCGCATTGAATAACAACTCTCAAAGTATCTAAATACTCACAAAATAAACTTGATAATATAGAGAGAAAACTTATGATTTTCAATTCTAACTAAGCACCTATTTATAGGAAAAGCGCTAGAACATGAAGGAGACTAAATTAATAAAATAATATTATTATTTTTCTCGCACACTTCTTTGAAAAAAATCGGCCACCACAAAGTGGGGCCCACCAATTCGATAATTTTCCAAAAAATACAAAAGTGGGGCCCACCCATGTTTCAATTAAAAAATATTATTTCAAAAACTTCAATGATTCATAATAAATAGCCCTTTTATCGGAAAAATACTGATTTAATATTCATTGATAGGAAATTAAATTCTCTACAACTTTATGAAGAAAGTTTTCCAAATTCAAGCAGAAAATAACAAAATCCACATCTGAGATGATTTTTCCACACTTTCATTTCAACAAAATACATACGGAGGCTTTTTTTCCTTTTTATGACATTCCTTCTTTAAAACTTCAAAACTTTACCAAAAGGACAACTCCACCCACCACATGTTTATATATATATATATATATATATATATATATATATATATATATATATATATATATATATTAAAAACATTTATAATTAAAAAGAATTCATAATTCCATTTTCTCTCTTCCAACTCATTTTATTCATATACCATGAATTTAGTATAAAAATATCACCATTATTATATTATCACATTATACATTTATATTGTAATATAATAATATATTTGAATGACTTATTTTATCAGAAAAGATAAAATATCAAATTTCAACAATTGTCACTTTTCTAAAAATTCCTCCATTTATATTCACATTAAATAAAAAATTTCTTATCAATAATTAACTATTCACAAATAATATTATAGAGTCACAATTATGACAATCAGGTCATTCCAGAAAAGTAGGGGCTTTCCGATAAGGATTTCTCCTTATTGGCGCACAATTAGGTGACCAAACCTCTTTCCTAGACAGAACTTCCTTAGACATTGTCAATAATGCTATCTAATAATATTATTCAAATAATATGAATTATTGATCTGATAATGGAAATATTGTGCAGTGACAATTATTGAAATAAAAATAATATAAAATATCAACGTAGCAATTATTGAATCAATAAAATAAAATATTAAACAGTAATTACTGTAACAATTATTGAGTAGTGCCTTCTTACGTAAGAATCAATAATCTAATAATACTGTGCAATATCGTGTGCTACTATGCAATCAAGCGTATTACTGTATTTTAACCAGTATTCCAACAGTGTTAACGGTAACAATTACGTCGTTATTTATAAAACTCAAACTTATCATTTTCTTTATCCGACCGTTTTCCGTTATGGGGCCCACAAATGGTTGCGCCATCGTACGAATATTCCCCGACGGCAAGAATATTCCACGACCAAACGAATACTCCCCAACAACAATGAATATTTTATAACCACTTGCTTATTTTGAAAAATTTGCATATTTCACCCATAACCAAAGCATTATATCAAATTAACACCTTATTATTCACAATAATAATTAGAGAAAATTCGATTTTATTTATAAAAAGTTGGGGTCTTACAACCTCCCTCCTTATGAAATTTCGTCCTCAAAATTGACGTACGTACTTGGTGTTTCAAAAAGGTTAGGATACCTCATTTTCATTTCTGATTCAAACTCCCAGGTCATTTCCTCAATAGCATGGTTCCTCCACAAAACTTTAACTTGTGGTATAATCTTTGTGCGTAGGACATGCTCCTTCATATCCAAGATCTTGACAGGTACCTCCTCGTACGTTAAATCTTCAGTTATCTCATCTGGTTCTAACTCAATAATGTGGTTTGGGTCTTTCACATACTTACGAAGCACAGATATGTGAAAAACATTATAAACACGAGACGTACTTTGAGGTAATGCGAGTCTATAGTCCACATTTCCTATTCGGTCAAGAATCTCAAATGGACCAACAAATCGTGGATTGAGCTTTTCTCTCTTCCCAAATCTTGTAACTCCCTTCCATGGTGCAACACGTAATAATACATGATCCACAATATTAAATTCCACGTCCTTTCGATGAAGATCCGCATAACTCTTTTGTCGATCATGTGCCATTTGTATACGTTGTCGGATCATTTGGATCTTCTCTGTAGTCATTCGTACCAACTCTGGTCCCAACAACGTTGCTTCTCCAACCTCATCCTAACATACTGGAGAGCGACACTTTCTTCCATACAACGCTTCGAATGGAGCCATGCCTATACTTGCTTGATAATTGTTGTTAAAGGAGAATTCCACCAATGATAGGTACTTATCCCAACTCCCTTTGAAATCTAGGACACAAAATCTTAATAGGTCTTCAAGAGTTTGAATAGTCCTTTCTGATTGTCCGTCCGTTTGAGGGTGGTATGCCAAACTAAATCGTAAGTCTGTGCCCATAGCTTTCTGCAAGCTAACCCAAAATCGTGAATTGAATCTTGGGTCACAATCCAAAACTATGGATACTGGCATGCCATGCAATCTCACAATCTCATTTACGTGCATACAAGTAAGACGTTCAAGGAAATAAGTCTCCTGTATAGGCAAGAAATGGGCAGACTTGGTTAATTTATCAACAATAACCCAAATCGCATCTGTGCCTTGAGAAACCTTGGGAAAACCCATAACAAAATCCATGGTAATGTGTTCCCACTTCTATTTCAGAATCTCAAGTGGTTGCAATGGACTCTTTGGTACTTGATGCTCCGCCTTTACACGTTGACAAGTTAATCACCTTGAGATAAACTTCGCGATCTCTCTCTTTATTTTTCTCCACCAAAATGTATGTCAAAGATCATGATACATTTTGGTACTCCCAGGATGGATTGCAAACAGTGTGTTGTGTGCCTTCATCATGATTTTATGCTTCAAGTCAGAATCGTTAGGAACACAAAGTCTGGAGTTGACTCGAAGTATTCCTTTTTCGTCGATTCTTAATCCTGGAATAACACCTTCTTGCACCTTCTTCTTCATACGCATCAGCTCCAGGTCCATAGCTTGAGCAGCTTTAACTTTATCGATTAAATTCGGTTCTACTCGTATATTTGATATCATCACGTGGGTACTTGGAGCCTTTACCTCTATCTCCATCCTTTGCAAGTCATACGAAATGGGCCTTTGTGTTAAAAACATCGCACTCGTACCCGCATATGATCTTCTACTCAATGCGTTAGCTACCACATTTGTTTTTCCAAGATGGTATTGGATGGTATGATCGTAATCTTTCAACAACTCGAGCCAACGTCGTTGCCGCATGTTGAGTTCCTTTTGGGTGAAGAAATATTTGAGGCTTTTATGATCCATATAAATCTCCACTTTCTCTCCATACAGGTAGTGTCTCCAGATTTTCAACGCGAAAACGACTGCTGCCAACTCCAAATCATGAGTAGGATAATTCCTCTCATATTCTTTGAATTGTCGCGAGGCATAGGCTATGACTTTCCCATGTTGCATGAGAACACATCCTAACCATTTTCCTGAAGCATCGGTGTAGATAATAAATCCATCCGATCCAGATGGTATTGTCAGAACAGGTGCCAAAATGAGTCTCCTCTTGAGCACTTGGAAACTCTTCTCGCATTCCACGCTCCATCAAATTTTATATCTTTCTGAGTCAGCTAAGTTAACGGAGTAGCGATTCAAGAAAACCCTTCCACGAATCTCCGATAATAACCAGTTAAGTCCAAAAAGCTACGTACTTCGGTCACTGACTTTGGTTGCTCCCAACTTTATATTGCTTCAATATTCGTCGGGTCAACAGATACTCCATGTTTTAACACCACATGCTCAAGGAATGCTACTTCCTCAAGCCAGAACTCGCATTTCTTTAGCTTGGCATATAGCTTGTTATCATGAAGCCTTTGAAGGACCAGCTTCAAATGGTGCTCAAGATCTTCACGGCTTTTAGAATAGATGAGGATGTCATCAATAAAGATGATAACGAACTGATCCAAATATTCTTTGAACACACGGTTCATCATATCCATGAAAGTAGCAGGGAGCATTAGTCGATCCAAAAGACATGACTAAGAATTCATAATGCCGTCTGAGGAGTTACGAAGGCGTCTTTGGAATATCCTCGGTTTTAATCTTGAGCCGATGATATCCGAATGAAGATCGATCTTTGAAAAGAATTGTGCTCCTTATGGCTCGGTCGAGCGGGTCATCAATGCGAGTCTGGGATACCTATTCTTGATGGTGACATGGTTCAATTCCGTTAGTCGATCTGAAAGTCGCATACTCCGAGTCTTTCTTCTTTATGAATAAAATAGTAGCACCCCAAGGAGATGTACTAGGACGAATGAAACTGATGTCCAACAACTCCTGTAGTTGGTCTTTTAACTCCTGAAGTTCAATAGGATCTATTCGATATGGGATTTTAGAAATGGGTTTTGTACCGGGTTCAAGGTCAATAAAAAATTCAACTTCACGTTCTAGGGGTAGACCGGGAAGTTCTTCAGGAAATACGTCAGGAAATTCATTAATAATAGAAATATTATTCAAATCTGACGTGTTTTTGTTCAAGTCCATGACATGGGCTAAGAAAGCTTGACATCCTTTTTTCAATGAATGAATGGCTTTATGGCTTGATATGACAGTGATTGACTTTAGTGGTTTGGTTGTTTGAATTCGTATAACAGGTTGGTTAGGAATATGAAAACTAACAACCTTACAAAAACAATATATTTTAGCATGATGAGTGGTTAATCAATCAACCCCTAAAATCACATCAAATGCAAGTATTTTCAATGAAATAAGATCGGCAGGTAATGTGATGGTTCCAACTTGAATCAAGCAAGATTTATAAGCGGTAGATGTAATGAAAGTTTCTCTAGCAGTCTCAGCGAGATAAGTCAAAGTCTAATTTTTACGAGTCAAGTTCAAGCGTTGAGCACAAGCGGGAGAGATAAAAGAATGGGTAGAACCGGTTATCTAATAAGGTATAAACTTACAAAAAATTTTATGATTAGCTTACCCATGATCACCTCGTTAAGGTTCCTCGCGTTTTGGGTAGTCACGACAAACGCTCTTCCAGAACCAATTGACTTTGACTTGTCCGAGACGACCTTTAGAGTCACCATCCCACATTGGACTTGGTTTCACTACAAGACAATCTCTAGCTATATGACCTTCTTTTCCACAGTTATAACACACCTTGGATTGTTGTGGGCAGTTTGGGCTGATATGTCCCTCTTTCCTGCATTTGTAACATACGACTAGTGGTTGTTCTCCTCCTCTATAAATAGTTGGTGATGGCGTCTTCACGTTGTCATTGTTGTACCTTCTCTTTTTGAAATCTCCACACGACTCGCTTCTTCTATTATCATGGCCACGATTACTGTGACGCCCCCAAAATTAGGTATACATCACCCATCTTGAGTCGCCAGATACATGGTACAGAATTCAAATACAACTTAATAATACAACTATCGTGTAAAATACGACAAAACATAAATTGTGAGTTTGGATACAAATATTGTCTACTAGAGAGTATACAAACTCAAAAGGAGTCCTCATTACAATTATTATCACACTATTTCACAGAATAGTGAGGACTACTAATGCAAACATCTAGGATCATCACTCAGTTCCCCGACTAGTCCCAACTACGTTCTCATTTCCTGAAGAGAATAATGAAAGTAAAAGGGTGAGCTCAACTAGCCCAGTAAAAAATATTATGACTAAGATAATGCAGAATAAATTATCATTAGTCTTCAACAGTGTTGAACTGATACAATATAACAAACATCAAGGTTAACTGTAGCGGAACAAGTAATCCATTAAAAGAGTCAAGTAGAGAATAAAATCTAATATCTTCTATGATTTAAAAGGTTTTCCATTACTTTTATCGCTTGGACTCAGCTTAATAAATCATCCACATCATCGAATCACCCCTGCACTACGGCCAAGGATATTCTTTAGTATCATGACCACAATTATCCACGCACTACGGGCCAAAGATAATTGTATTTTCATCAACGGTCCTGATCATGCCATAAAATAATTCATCTTTGCACCCTTGGCCGAAGAGAATCCATAACCATAATCATACCAAAAACTGTCCATCAATGCATTACGGGCCAATGAGGACTTTTTCTACATCGTTTGTAACATTACGGTTATCATTATACCGAATAATCCCTGGTGATAATCATACCAAGTCCATCTATGCACTACAGGCCACAGATGACTTTCAACATAATATAAGCATGAGGATGATGACAATGATATAAGAATTCAATAAAACAAGTTCAAGAATTAATTTATCCAGGAACTAATAACGTCCACATTGTCAACATAATCTTTGCTTTGTAGAGTAAAATTCAAGAATGCTCGGAAGAATATTTCTATGAAAGAATCTTTGGATGAAGCGCAAATATCAAGGATATTCCACTAATTTCATGGAGTATAGAAGTCAAAATTTTAACCAACTGAGTATAATTAAGAATGGAATAACAAAAGAAATCACCATGCATGCAATAGACCGCATGAAAAGGTTATTCCAGCGAATAATAAATAACGGAACTAGGTCCCAAGCGTAAAACGCATGTGAGACGAGGATATTCTAACGAATAATAAAAAGAATGGAACCGGTCCGGTAAAAAAAGCATGACGAGATATTAAACAAAATAATAAATAATGGAACCCGAGTCCGCGTATAAGCCTGACGACGGGATATTCAATGAGAATAATAAAGAATGAAATAACGAAGAATTTCACCAAGTATAGGGTAGCAGCGTATCGATTTATTCAACAAAATAATAAGAATGGAATAACGAAGAATTTCACCAAGTATAGGGTAGCCCAGTATCTGATTTATTCAACAAAATAATAAGAATGGAATAACGAAAGAATTTCACCAAGTATAGGGTAGCAGCGTATCTGAGTTATTCGAAAGAATAATAAGAATGGAATAACAAAGAATTTCACTAAGTATAGGGTATCCCTCGTATACAGGTTATTCCAACAGAATAATAAATAATGGAATAATAGAAGTTCTCTTCATGAATACAAAAGAAATAATACCCCTTACAAGTACAACAAATAATATCCCTTACGAGTACAACAAATAATATCCCTTACAGTAAAAACCGAATATAAGAGTAGGGAAGGAAGCGAATACTTTTCTATAAACTTCTCTATAATTTCTCTCTCTAGAGTTTCAAAGAATTAAGTAAGAAATAATGAAGGAATGAACTTCTATTTATAGAAAAATGGATTTGCATAATAACTAACTCATGAGCAATTAGAGATTGATTTACTTTAATCGATGGTCCATATTTAAAGCAAAATCTTTTAAATAAAATATAATATATTCTATTTATAATCTAATAAAACGAATAACTTTATAAAAGATTTTACTATCTGAAACACTATCTTGAACACTATGCAAACACTATGCATAATAAAATATAATATATTCTAATTATTGTCTAATAAAACAGATAACTTTATAAAAGTATTATGTTTTATATAAAAAGATTTTACTATGAAAACACTACGCAGGGCATATATGCAACACTATGTATAATAAAATATAATATATTCTATTTATAGAATAACTTTATAAAAGTATTACATTTTATATAAAAAGCTTTACATTTTATTACACTAATAATACCAATAAAACAAAATGGGTGACTTATCACATAAGCATCGATAGTCGATCTGGTGTGCTACTGTGCAACCACGCATATTCTTGTACTTTTTACTCTGAGTAGTTCAACAATATTAATGGTAAAACTTCCATAGTTATTTTCATAAAATATTTTTGTCATTTTTCAATCAACAATAATTTCGATGTAGGGTCCACCAATGATTGTACTTGTATCGTCATTTGATATTCTCCGACAAAAAAGAATATTCTCCGACCCGATCAAATATTATAAAATAACTTGCATACTTTTCAAAATTTATAAATACTACCCACAACTATAACACACACCATAATATTAAAAAAATTATTTCTAAAAAATTAAATATTTATTCATAAAATTTGGGGTCTCACAATTACCACCAGAGTGGTTACCGCTTTTGTTTGAATGTTTTCCTCTCCGCTGGTTATCATTGCTCCGATGACTGCTGCCACCGGTATGACCCTGGTTGTGGTCCCTCAGTTGAACAGACTCATTATCTCGCTCTAATAATTGAGCCTTGTTTACAAAATCTAAATATAGAGAAAATTTATGAAAGATAAGATATTGCCGAATTTTAGGTTTCAGACCTCTCAGAAACATCTGCGTCATACGTTCCTCATTCTCTACCAAATGAGGTGCAAACCTAGATAACTCTGCAAACTTAGCCTCGTACTGGGACACAGTCATGTTGTTTTGTTCCAGTCTAATAAACTCTTCCTCCTTCATATGACAAATACTTTCAGGAAAGTACTTGTCATTGAACAATTTTTGAAACGTTTCCCAAGACATGTTGAGTGCGGCAGGCTGGGTACGCTTCACAGATTCCCACCAGTAATCTGCCTCACCACGGAACATAAAGGTGGTGAATGGAACCTTCTGTTCCTCCGTGCATCCAAAGACATCAAATATCTTGGTAATTTGTTTAACCAAGGTTTTCGCCTTGATCGGATCCGGCTTTCCCACAAATTCTAGTGGTCACAACTCTTTACCTTTGCTTGGTCATCAAAGTCGATGCGTTCTATCATTTCCACCGTATTTTGTACAGAGTCTCCCTCGTCGATTTTTCATGAGCTGCAAAAAGCTTCTAAACATCTCATCATTCATCGTTTGTTCGGTAGTGTTATTTACATGAGGAATATTGCCTTCTTGTTGCACGTTTCCCTGGTTGGTGATTAAAGGTGTCTCCATAGTCTCGTTCACTCTATTGTTAACATTCTCAACTGTCATTCTCAAATACTGCCATAAAATAAGGGTTAATTAAAGAAATTGACATACCACATAATACCCCTATATTATGACCGACCAACAAATAAGCTTAGGTAGGACACAATAGCGAAAGATTTACTCGTCTCTCCTCCTAGTTCTATTCTCCGATCTCACTTGGAGACCATATCCTAAGCTCATATTACCATTATGACGCCCCAAAATAGGTATATATCACCCATTACGAGTCGCCAAAAACATGGTACGAAAATAACTACAACTTTATTATTACAATTGTCGTGAAAAATACGACATCACATATACTGTGAGTTTAAATACAAATATTGTCTTCTAGACAGTATTCAAACTCAAATAAGTCCTCATTATAATTATTGACACACTATTTTACAAAATAGTGAGGACTATTCTAAACAACTATCTTGATCCATTATTCCATACCCATTAGTTCCCTACTATATTCTCTCCACTTAAGAAGAAAAATGGAACAAAAAGGAAAAGGGTGAGCTCAACTAGCCCAGTAAAGAATATTATGACTAAGATAATGAACAACAAATTATCGTTAGTCTTCAACAAATCAGATAAAATATAATGGACAACAAGTTTTAGATCAATATTCACAGCGAAAATAACAATTCATTAGAAGAGTTAAGTAGATAATGAAATCTACTATCATCTATGAATTTAAAAGTCCATCGTCAATATTTATCCCTATAACATGAATTAATATACATCTTGAATCAAATATTCATCTTTTGCACTACTGGCCAAAGATATTCATCCGTATCACTAGTTGGTCATGTTCATCTCAACACATATTCATCTTTACACTACTGAAGCCAAAATATTCAGTTATATATCATCATTTGGGACCGAGGATGATGAAAATATTTTTTAGAAAGCGAATCCAATGAGACAAAAGAACAAAGATTAGGGATTAAGTAATTCGGTTTATCCAAGTTCAAAAACACTCCATAATAAACCATAGTGGAGTAAAATTCAAGAATGAAGATCAAAACATGGATACAATCAAAGATAGTAACCAATATATATCTTGGACAAAGAAGAAAAATTTCATTTTTCCGGTGAATAATGCCATATTAAGTGAATAGTGCCATATACGTAAATAGTGTCGGTATCGTATACGACCTTTATTCACGTATTTTATATCCATTCCATAGGAAATTAAATTTCATTTATCGTAAAATCTGAAATTTATGTCCATTCCATAGGAAATTAAATTCTCTACAACTTTCTAGAAGAAATTTTTCTAAATTCCAAACAGAGAAAATAACAGAAATCCACATACGGATGATTTTTCCACACTTTCATTTCACCAAAATACATAGAGAGGCTTTTTTTTCCTTCTCTGCAGCATTCCTTCTTTGAAACTTCAAAGCCTACCAAAAAGGACAACTCCACCCACCACATGTTTATATATATATATATATATATATATATATATATATATATATATATATATATATATATATATATATATCTGATGAGATCAAGCATAATCCTTAAATAGCATAGCATGTTAAATAGCATAATTTTATCAAAAGCGGCGTAGTTTTTGGAGGATGCGGTGGTATTTTTGTAAATACCATGCCACCAGCGTATTTACAAAAATGCCATTCTGCGTCCTCCAAAACTACGTCGTTTGATAAAATTATGTTATTTAAGGTGTTATCTATTAAGATTATGCTCTTGATCCTTCCTCTCTCTCTATATATAAATTAAAACATTTATAATTATTAAAAAGAATTCATAATTCCATTTTCTCTCTTCCACTCATTTTATTCATATCTGGTGAATTTATTGTAAACATATCACCATTATTATATTATCACATTATACATTTATAATGTAATATAATAATATATTTGAATGACTAATTTTATGAGAAATGATAAAATATCAATTTTCAACAATTGTCACTTTTCTAAAAATTCCTCCATTTATATTCACATTAAATAAATATTTCCTTATCAATAATTAATTATTCACAAATAATATTACAGAATCACAATTATGACAATCAGGTCGTTCCCAGGAAAGAGAGGGCTTTCCGATAAGGATTTCTCCTTATTGGTGCGCAATTAGGTGACCAAACCTCTTTCCTAGACAAAACCTTCTTAGACATTGACAATAATGTTATCTAATAATATTCAAATAATATGAATTATTGATATGATAATGAAAATACTGTGCAGTGACATTTATTGAAACAACAATAATATAAAATATCAACGTAGCAATTATTGAATCAATAAAATAAAATATTGAGCGATAACTCATCGTAATAATTCTTGAATAGTGTCTTCTTTACGTAAGAATCAATAATCTAACAATCTTTGGCAATACTGGTGCCATCTTTGTGCAACCATGCGTATTACTGTATTTTAACCATTGCGTATTCCAACAGTGTTAACGGTAACAATTACAACGTTATTTATAAAACTCAAACTTGTCATTTTCTTCATCCGATCGTTTTTCGTTATGGAGCCCACAAATGGTTTTAGCCATCATCGCACAAATATTCCCAGACATCAAGAATATTCCACGACCAAACGAATATTCCCAAACAACAATGAATATTTTATAACCACTTGCTTATTTTGCAAAATTTGCACATTTCACCCATAACCAAAGCATTATATCAAATTAACACCTTATTATTCACAATAATAATTAGAGAAAATTCATTTTTATTTATAAAAAGTTGGGGTCTTACATAAGTAATATTATTTCGTTTCATATTCCTAATTGTACACTTATGTTGATAAGTATTGCTTCTATACTCCTTGAAATTAGTAGAATATCCTTGAAATTTGCGCTTCATCGAGTATCTTTTCACGGAAATATTTTTCTGAATATTCTTGTTAAATTTGAATCTTTTCATGTCGGGGTACTATTCACGAAGTACTATTCATGGGGTACTATTCACTCGGGTACTATTCACCCGGGGTACTATTCACGACAAAAATTGATTTCTTTTATGTCCAAATTATTTTTGATACATGAATATTATTCTTGAATTTTACTCCTGGCGGTTATCATGTTGATAATTTGGACATTTTTAAACTCTGGATAAATTAAAAATCTTTAATATTTATCCTTGATTTCGTTTAATTGATGCTTATATCATTGTCATCATCATCATGCTTATATTGTGATGAAAGTCATCTTTGGCCCGTAATGCATAGATGGACTTGTTGATTGGTATGATTATGACCGAATTATATATCGGTATAATCATGACACGTAATGTTACAAATGATGTGGTAAAAGTCCTCATTGGCCTGTAGTGCATTGATGGACAGTTGTTGGCATGATCATGACCACTGGTGATACTAACGAATATCCTTGGCCCATAGTGTATGAATAATTCGTGGATGTGATAATAATGAATATCCTTGGCCCGTAGTGCATGGATAATTCATGGATGTGATACTAACGAATATCCTTGGCTCGTAGTGCATGGATAATTCATGGATGTGATACTAACGAATATCCTTGGCTCGTAGTGCATGGATAATTCAATGATGTGGATTATTTATTGAGTACGTATTACAAATGATAAAATATTGATGATGAACTTTTAAATCATAGAAGATAGTAGATAGCATGCTCTACTTGACTCTTCTAATGAATTGCTTATTCCGCTGCGATTAGACTTGTTGTCTATTGTATTCTATCGCTTTTACAATTGTTGAAGGCTAACAATAATTTATTATGTATTATCTTAGTCATAATATTCTTCTTCTTGGGCTAGTTGAGCTCACTATTTGCTTTTATTGTTCTCTTGAGAAATGAGAATATAGTTGGGACTAGTCGGGAATGGAGTGATGGTCCCAGATGGTGGCTATAGTAGTCCTCACTATTCTATAAAATAATGTGGTAATAATTGTAATGAGGACTCCATTTGAGTTTGGATATTGTCTACGAGACAATATTTGTGTTAAAACTCTCAGCTAGGTTTTGTCGTATTGTATAAATGAAGTTTGTATTTGATTTCTATACCATGTATTTGGCGACTCAAAATTGGTTGTTTATACCTATTTTGGGGGCGTCACACCCCAACCAAACCCGAGGAATCTACAAACAAAGAAGTACCTCTGAGACAATTTCTGAACACAACATAGTCCCAAAACCTTCTATACAACTACCCCTAAGAAAAATTCAACACCTTCGTCTTGCCCGACGACAACAAAATGTACTAAGGTCTCAAGACCGAGGATCTCGTCATTACAACCGTCGCCCCCATTGGTCGGGTAAGAACACTTTCATACTTCTAATCAAATGTATTATCTCTGAACCATACTCATCACCTCCATACTCTCCTCATGCTCTATAGCCTTCGGTCGGCTCCTTCTTTGGGTCAAAGAAACTTACGCTTGCAAAAAGAACTGGAAAGAAGCGTGAAACAACTCCAAGTAGAACTAGAAACCTCCTTATCCGAAAGAAAAGTAGATCGAGAACATTTCCAAATCGTCACAACTCACGCCAACAAGCTGACAACCTATATGAAATAGTTAACCCAGGAATTGAAAGAGTTAAAATGGAAGTACTTAGAAATATCTGAACAAAAAGAAAAACTCATTTGGGATCAATCTGAACTGAGAGAAGAACTTGAAAAATCTTACAATATTCTGGCTAAGGAATATGAGCGGATGTGTCATAAATCAAAAGCCATGTTCACCACCGTAGTCGAGATGGAAAAAGAAAGCAAACTACTTAAAGCAGAAGACTATTATCTCCAATGTCGATAAACAAAAATTATCAAGGAATACCAAGAATCTCTGGTGACCAACCATATAAATACGCCCAATTAGTGAAGGCTACCAAAGCAATAAAGAAAAGATCAAGGAGAAGATGATAGCGCGGGCTTGATATTAGTATCTTGAACTTTTCGGACAACGAGGTCACCCTCCACCGAATAGCTAGTTCTTAGAAATGACCATATAATTATTAACCATGTAACTATTCACTCTCAAAAATGAACAAGCTTTTAAGCTGTCCCATAGAGTCTTTCATAGTATAACGAACATCATTTAAAACATCCTAAAACGTGTTCACCTGAGGGTAGAACATGTTCGCCTGAGGGACGGAATAATCCGTCGAAAACCATGAATCTTGTTCGCTCCCAGGAGCCGAACAGATATCACCAAACAACAAAAAATCATGTTAAACTAGGAGCGAACAGATACCACCGAACACCAAAAAATCTCGTTCACTCCCAGGAGCCGAACAAATTCCACCAAACACCAAAAAATCTTGTTCGCTACCAGGAGCCGAACCGATTCCACCGAAAACCAAAAAATCTCGTTTCGCTCTAGGAGGAGTGAACAGATACCATCGAACATAAAAAATCTTGTTCGCTCCCGGGAGGTGAAATGATTTCACCAAACACCAAAAAATCTTGTTACGCTCCTGTGGAGCGTAGAATAGACAAACAATCACATAGAACAACCATGATGCGAAAAAATGCTTCTTTTATTGCTAATTATTGGAAGAATTATAGACCACAAACTCGACTTCAATCCTACTGAAAATATTTTCGGAAGTCTACACCAAGCATGCCACGTGTTCTTGATCTCGTGATTCATCCAATGCCCGTGGCGATGGGTTCCCATTTTGGTACTTCAACAATTTCATAAGGATTCTCCCAATTTGGCATCAACTTTCCCAAATTCTGAGGCATAGAAGCTTCTACTTCTCGAAGAAATAGATCCCCTACCTCAAATCTTCGAAGCTTCTCCCCTTTGTTATAATACTTTATCAAAGGCACTTTTCTAACTTCCTCTAACAAATCTAAATTGGCCACCGGACGTTGAACTTTAATGTTTCGGGTGGCCATTTGCATATCAATCACTTCCAACCCAATTTCGGCATTCATACATCCATTATTTCTCAATTCTCAAAGAATGAAAGTTGTAGACCTCATCGAGATCTTCAATTTGATAGGTTGCACGCCCCGTAACTCCTCCTGAATCAAAAGTTATGTTGGTTTTACCGAAGGACACTATAGTAGAAAATCTAGGGCGCAGTCGCGCCCATTTCTACTTCATTTTCAGCGCGGCCGCGCCGTTCCCTGGTCCAAGAAAACATTATCTGCTACTTGAGCACGGTCACGCCCAACTCCAGGCTATTTTTAGTGCGGCCGCGCCACTTCGGAAGTTGACCAGAGTTGACTTTTTTATTAAATAGTGCAATTGGAGTGTAACTTGGGGAAGGAGTCATGCTAGGACTTATAAATAAAGACATATTAGTATGTAAATAGGATTCCACCCTTGGGGATCATTGAGATTACATATGATCTTTTCATTTCTTTAATTTTCTTATTAGATTAGATTAGATTAGAATTGTAACGATCGAGAAATTTATAATTTAATTTAAATATTTATTGAATTAAATAAATATTTTAAATAATTTATTTATTGAGGAAAATAAATAATTGATAATTGTGGTGAATTAATTTAGTAACTAAATTGATTAATGTTAATTAAATTGAATAATGATAATTTTATCTCAAGAATTTAATTTAAGGAAATAATTAAATTAAATCGATTACTTAATATTTAAGAAAATAATTAAATTAAATCAATTGTTTAATATTTAAGAAAATAATTAAATAAAATAAAATGTTGTTTTGATCTAATTTATTAACTAAATTAGATATGTAAAGATTTATTAAGTATGTTACAATGGGAATTATAATTATTATAATTATAAGTATGAGTTACTTATATTAATTTAATGGTGTGACATGAAACTATATAATATAAAGATTATTAAAATAATCTAGTTTGGGGGTTGGGGTGGCCAAACAAGACCTTGTGACCTTTGGTTTATTTTAACGTATGCCCATTGGTTTTCTTAACTGATAACCACGATTATCAGTTGGGTTATTTCATACTTCGTGTCTTATTTTTCTCCTAAGACTGAAGAGCAGAGTTGAGAGAGAGAGAGCTTGGAAGAAGAGAGAAAAACACAGAGAGAATTGCTAAGAGATTGAGGGTTTTGATGTGGAAGGAATTGAAGCCACTACATATCAATTGCTTCAATAAACAAGGATTAAGGTATATTATAGTTCTAATTTTTATGTTTTGAGTTCTCTGTGAAAAATTTATGTAAACTATTAAGTCTCGGTGGATGATTGTATATATGTGTACATATAGTTTGGTAGAATCTATTAGTCACCATATTTGAGTGTTATTGGAATAACCAAACACGTAAAATTAGATTGTAGGAGGGAATTGGAATAAAAGTGATATGTTCATATGATATGGCTTAGAAAGTACCAATTTAAGTGATCAATTTGTATGTTAAACTGTAAATTGGGTTTTGATTATGCTAGTCCATTAAGAAACGAAGAGAACGTAGTTTGAACGAAGTGATTTGGACAAGAATCGAAGTCACAGTGTTCATTTTTGTGAAGAAACTCAAAAATAGAGTTTTAGTATAAAAATATGAATTTTGAGAAATTAAACTAGTTTTAGTTGATGTTAAATTATTCTAATTGGTTGTAAATGTTAGCAAACATGTTTTTAATAGTCTGTACCAATTGTAGATGTTAATTTCACTGTTTTGTGGGTGAAATTCGTGTTTGTTGGGCTAAAGTCGGCTACTATTCACTGTCATTTCGCCTTCTGTCTATACACACCAAATAAGCAATTGCTCTTTAGTGCCAAAACAAACAATTAAATAGAAGCGCTTGTAATAGTTAATTGCATACGATCAAGTGCGTAATACTACTGTGCGAGGCAGTGAAGTTTGCTCATTTGCAGGTCATGTGTAAGGGACTTAGGTTGATCAAGCATGCATGTTAATGATGTTAAGACATAATATAAGCTATAATATCAGATTGTAATGTGTGGTAATTCGAAGTGTGAAGATTTTTAAATAATTGTTTAATAAGTTATAAAATTAAACCAAATGTGATGTTTTCGAAAGTTAGAGATGAACGATTAAGTTATGTTGGATCGTAATGAGATTTCAGATTCGTTAAGTATATTAACCTACATGGTTAGGTGCTAGGTTAGGGTTATGACCTAAATGATGGTTTAAAACCTAAAGTTAATGTTTATACAACTAATGGTTGTTGCAATTTCAATGATACATGTAGGGTAATTGGAGATTATTTTACACTTGTGTAGCTTACATACAAGGCAAGTTTCTAAACCTTAACTCTTTACATTGGGCAAGCTTTCTAACTTCATTCTTTTGTTTATGAATGCAAGTTTCTTATCCTAAACTTTCATTGAGCAAGACTATTGATTCTATTCTTATGTATGATTGAATAAGCTCTTGTAACCTAATTCGTTACATCGAATGAGTTTCACATTCTTATTTCTTGTTATTATTATTCAAAACGATATATTGTTCTAACACATTGATTCAAAGGAGATTGTTCTAATTCTTTGAATATAGTACTTTGCATATATATCACGTTTATTCAATTATATATTGTTGATATCTGATCTTTGACTTTGATAGCCTTGTTCAGTTATACATTATTGTATTAAACCTTTATTGATGGAAATTGAATAATGTTCTAAAATTCTAGAAACACTGATAAGCTAGTTCCAAACTAAACTTTCTTTAGTGTGGAAATTCTAAATTCAAACTGAGACGAACAACCCTAACATGGGGGATTTTGTACGTGTAACGTTTAGATGTTTGTGCACAATACATGGTACAAAGGGCTGATCCCCCTAAGTACGTTAAGAAGAGTCTGTACAGTCTAATTAACTGTTAAGGTTAGGGTAGTAATACCTAATCACCGTAGACATAGTTTGTGGTCATAAGACCCTCAGATATTAAAGTTCGAACTTGTTTCTGTTTCTATTCGTAGAACAAGTTCATTATTGTACAACATTCGTTGTTCATTCTCATATGGTTATTATTACTACTCTTTATATCAGTGAGCAATTATTTGATCACTCTTGCAATTAAACAATGTAGCTAAAGTCGAAAGAGGTAATGACCCATCTACTAGCAAGGGAAAGGGCAAGATGTCCAAGTGTTGAAGAATTATTTAAAGTTTATTTAAATGCATGATGTTATAAGACATGTTTCATTTTATAATGTATTCCGCAAACTCATGTAATAATTTAAGGTTAGATTACCTGGGATTGTTTATGAGATGATGTAACCCTTTAATGGGAAAGATTACTGTTCAAGTTATTTAATGTTTTATCCTTTATTATGGGTAGTTAGATGTAATTATTTTGATAGTGATCACCAAATTCGGCAGAAATGAAGTACCCGGATTTGGGGGTGTCACAAGAACCCTAGATTAACTAAGATTTGGGGATTTAAGCAATTGAAGATCCTTGAAAGTTCAAAAGTGAAACAAGAAAAGAAACTCGATTTGCTATTCTTAATCCTAATTCTCTTTACTTATTTTGTATCTTTCAATGTATAATCAATTGTGAATCATTGATTTTAGTTCAATTATGAATTAAACTCTATTTTTAGATTACTATGGATCTTGCTATGTAGTTTACTTTAATATACTTCCTTGTTAGTCTTAATAATTGTTATTGGATTGTCTATTATGATTTGTGTTGAATTACTTAATTGCCTAGCTATCAACTACCGTGATAATCCATATGAAATTGAGAGACAGAGTATGGGTTTAGATTTAATCATAGTAGCGTGTGTTTGTGACTTCTATATAGTGATGGAATTCATGATTCATGCCTAGGATAGAGATATACTTATGCACCGCATGTAGTCAATTGAGAACTTGATCTTCAATCCTCTTTAATTGTAATTCACATATATATTCTGAGACTGATGGAGAGCCCGAGCTAAATCTGCAACTTGATGAACCAAAAAGTTCAAAAAAGGGGAGACAAGTGGGGATAAGGAGTATGAGGCTATCAAATATCTATCTTTAAGTTCTAATGATGATGACCCTAATTTGTTAGTGCCCCAAGTGCCTTCTCCATTAAGGTTCAAGAATCCAGTCAGTTTTGCAAAACCCTGCCCATTGGGGAGTCACGTCATCGGCAAAGCTCTTTATGACATGAGGGCTAGAATAACTTTGAAGCCATGGTGGGCCGAGGAAGAGAAGATAGAAAAGAGCTCGTTGCGCTTGACAAACCCCAATGCCGCAATCTTATCACAGCCACAACGGAGGAAAAAGCACCTAGTTATTCAACATTCTCAATTGGGCACTTATCTAAATAGAGCAAACTAGGTTACTTTAATTCAATAGCTATCACTATGGGGAACCTACCAAAAGCTACATTGCTCCTGATGGATGGAAGGTTCCTCAATTATCAAAGAGGAATTGAATAGCATTGACAAAAAGAAGTTCGACTGAACGACTATAAACTAAGCGCTCGATGGGAGGCACCTCATCCAATCTTTCTCCATCCTTGTTTAATTCTTATTTACATTTCCAATTACTTCTTCTATGTTTAATTCTTCATACTTTCCATATTTAGTAGATTTTTGATAGTTGTAAGTCTTAATAATAGTTTGATTGTTTCTCCTCTCAGGTTCAATCCAATTGCTATAAGCATTTAGGATCAAATGTAAGTCAAAAGAAACTAGAGTTTGCCAGAGTGGTGGTAGGTAGCGGCAGCTACTAACTACAAGCCAAACACAACGCTGGTCGTGCCATCTCTCACCATATAAAACAAACATTGCTCAATCTAACTCAAGCATTCGGATAGCTAGAAGTCCATACTCGCCCAACTTTAGATTATCTTAAACTTATCCATCGCCTAATATACCATCAGATCATGAGGAGGCGAACAGAGATGACATTTCCACTTAGGGGAGTATTCTTTCACTTTTAATTACAATGAGGGCATTGTTCGTTTTAAATTTGGGAGGATTGTTCTTATTATTTAGGATTGCATATTTAGTATAATCATGTATTGCATATAGTTAGTATTAATGTTTTAGTTTAGTGTTTATTGCATATGTTAGCATGTTATTTAGCTTATCTTAAAAAAAATTATTTTAAATTGTTGTTGTCAGTGTAGATAGGTTATATATTGCATGAACCCAAGTTTTCAGTTGGTTTGAAATTCTTTTGGCCTATGATGAGATTGGAATTACATGATTTTTAAACAGTTTTGATGACTTAGGCCTGGTTGTATTGTCAAAGCATGATGTAAATCTTTATCTGTTTGAATCTGATGTAACCGAATTGTATTTTAGAGTAACCATTATGATTTGCACAGTGTTAATGGTCACATAATTGTCTTCTAGTGGGAAATGTGTGTTTTAATGAAAGAGATTTAGTAAACAGTTAGTAATGACTAGGATTGCGCAAAAGCTTAAGTTTGGGGGAATTCATTGGGTATGCATGCTAAAAAAATAGATAATCTAGAAAAAGAAACAAATATTATATGAATAAACACTTTGGCTAGTTTAGTTCTGTGGCCTTTGATACTTGAGTAAGTACGCCCTAGGGGATATTTCTACACCTAGCGCCCTAAAGCCTGACGGTTTAGGAGTTGTTGGTTGAAAGCTTGCTAAGGGGTATCACTGAAAAGCCTAAGAGGGCTAGACATTACACAGTCAGGTGTAAAAGCGGAAAGTGTGAATATCGCCCTCGTGAGTGAATAAAAGCATAATAAACCCCTTGTTGACTCTTAACTTAGTTGTTACGTAGTCTTGTTAGAGCTTAATTTGTTTACTGCTTTTCTTGAGTTGAAACTATATTTTCCCTCTAAGAAGCATATTATGTGAAGTATTTGTTATGTAGCAAGTTAAATGATTGCTAAGCACACACACTACATCAATGATGATAAGTTTTGATTTGCAAAATAATATGCATTATGGCCTTGTTCTTGGTTGGATTCTTTGTTTAAAAATTATTTAGTTTCTCTGAGGTAATTCTTGTGAATTTCAATTTGGCTGATATTTAGATTCGTTAGCATGTTAGATTAGATGGCATTTTGTTTAGTTTATTGCATTGCATTATGTTGTGTTGCTTGGGGACAAACAACTGTTTAAGTTTAGGGGTATTTTATAAGTAGGTTTTATACCTACTTATTCGGTATTTATTACTTGAATTAGTTGCTTAAACCTATGTTTTGTAGATACTTTGCATGCATTTTGTGTTCATTTTGTAGATTTTATGCTTGAGAATTGTGTTAGTGACTTTTGGTATAAAAAAGCAAGGAAAAACAATTCGGACATCGTTTGGGCTTTCATGTTCATTTCATGTTCTTGGCTTGGAACTTGGATTCTATTGTAGAGCTTCTTCTTAGCTTTACGGAATATCTTGAATCATTCCAGTCAGAGTTCGGATGCAAGAGTTATGACATTTGTACCAATGGACGTTGAACTTTAATGTTTCGGGTGGCCATTTGCATAGAAGTCACTTCCAACCCAATTTCAACCTTCATCCATCCATTATTTCTCAATTCTCAAAGACTGAAAGTTGTAGAATTTGTTAAGATCTTCAATTTGATAGGTTGCAGGCCCCGTAACTCCTCCTGGATTAAAAGTTATGGCTGTTTTACCAGAGGACAATGCAGCAAAAAATTAAGGGCGCGGCCGCTCCCATTTCTAGTTCATTTTCAGTGCGGCTGCACCATTCCATGGTCCAAGAAAATGTTATTTGCTACTTGAGCGCGGCCGCGCCCAACTGCAAGTTATTTTCAGCGCGATCGCGCCACTTCAAAAGTTGACCAAAGTTGAATTTTTCATTAAATAGTGTAATTGGAGCGTAACTTTGGGAAGGAGTCATACTAGGACTTATAAATAAAGACATATCAGTATGTAAATGGGATTCCACCCTTGGGGATCATTGAGATTACATATGCTCGTTTCTTTTCTTTAATTTCCTTATTAGATTAGATTAGATTAGATTAGATTAGAACCTAGATTAGCTAAGATTTGGGGATTGAAGCAATTGAAGATCCTTGAAAGTTTATGTAACAATCCGTAATTTTATTTGTAATTTAAAATATTTATTTAAATTAAATAAATATTTTATTTATGTGGTTTTGTTAGTATATATTTGTAAATTAAATTTATTAGATAATACTCTAATTTAATTTAATGAGCTAGAGAGTTGTTAAAGATTACATGAGTTGCTATATTGTCATTGTAAATTTAATTGTTAAAGTGATATATTAATTATTAAATAAAATTATAATGAGATTATAATTTTGTGATATTTGGTTAAGTGGGAAATTTATTTAGTATGTGGTAATTAGTTTATTTAATTAAGATTGGATATGGAAATCCAAGTAAACAATGCGGGACAATAAACTATATTATAAATGACTTATGAAAATAAATTAAAAGAGTATTAATTTGGTTTTACCAAACAAAGCCTTAGAGCTTTTAAAATTCTTGTTTTAATCTTGTTTTGCCAAACAAGGTTTAAGGAATGATTAAGTCATTATTTTAAGTGGTTTTACCAAACAAGGCATAAGGGTTGTAAGTTATTAACTTTTAAAGTGATATAGCCAAACAAGCCTTATGGCTTTTGATTTTCAAATAATATAACCGACATCGCTTTATATATGCATTTATGTTGTATATTAATAGGCATTATAAGTATACGTATATTATATTATCATATATCAGTTTATATTACGTATTAGTAAAAGAGAAAGGAAGAACAAAGAGAAGAAGAGAGAATACATAGAAGAAGAAGAAGAAGAAGAAGAAGAAGAAGAAGAAGAAGAAGAAGGAAACCTCGAGAAAACAAAAGAAAAGCTTTCATCATCCCCATCTTTTCTCCTAATTCAACCTAGAACCATTAAGGGAGTTTAACCTTGCTATAAATGAGTTACTAAAATAAATTAAGGGAGTTTAATTCAGTTTTGTCAAACAAGGCCTAATGCCTATTAAGTCTTTTATCTAATTGTGTTTTACCAAACAAGGCATAAGGATTAATGGGTTATTTTTAGTTAGTTAACCAAACAAGCCTTATGGCTTTTGATTTCAAAAAAATTATAACTGATGTCAGTTAAGTTAGTATTATATTATATAATTAATATATATTATATCTTATATGCGTTATATTCTAAGACGTAAGAATAGAGGAGAGAGGTAAGAGAGAGAAAGAGAAAAACTCAGAGGAAGAAGAAGAAGAGAAGAAGAAAAGTGAGAGAATCCTAGAGAATTGGGAGTGAAGAGGAGAAAAGCTTGACAATCAAAGAGATAGTATCATCATCTTCTTCAAGGTATTATTCTAGTCTTTTTAGTTTTAAAAGTTTAGTTTTTCTCTTCCCAAATTCTCTGTAAAACAAAATTTACAGTGTTGATTTTCATTGAAATATCAAAAAGTGAGTTTTTATTAAAAACAATGAAATTGAATGTTTTAAATTCGTTGTTTATGTTGTTGTATGGGTAGAAACATGTTAGGAGTTCTTGAATTATGTTTACATGAAGTTTTTGTATGAATTGCATGTGAATTAATCTGTTAAAAACGAGCTTGTAGGGCAAAATGGCTTTTTCTTGATCTTTAAGCGGCCGCCAAATCGCAGCTTGAAGCAGGTACTGTACCAACAAGACGTTAGTGTCGCCAGAAAGCGCCATCGCCATACCCACAGCAATGATTTCAGTAGTTTATTTATCACACAAGAAGACTATCCCCATTCTGTAGCAGTCATGACCCACAAGTAAATAGAAGCGCGTGAGTTTGCGTAATGGTCCGACAAAGGTACTTTTTTTACACGAAATTTTAAGAAAAGTTATGTGATGATAGTAGGACTGTAAAATATTGATTTTAGTATTTCTATACTATGAATAATTATGTTAACTTGTGTTATAACTTGATTATGTGATTAAATAATCAAACATACATGATGAATATAGTTAGTTAAGTTGTAAAGTGGTAGTGACTAACTATGTCATGATGACATATGTATATAGGATATTGTGATTCGAATTGTTAGGTTTAATCTACGAACAAGGCAAGTTTCCTAATCTATTATATTGTTAATTCAATTATTGTTTTCAATTCGATTACAATATAATGATGTAAGTTATTCTTTGTATTTAACTTGTTTGTTTAGCATGCACAACAATACATACTAATGTCGAACATTTCTATCGCTCAAATTGCTATGCATGCTTAGTATTCAATTCTAATTAACCTTGGCTTAGTATTGTTCAAGCAAGGTATGCTATAGTTATTCAAATTGTATGCTATTAGATTATTCCTAAAACATGACTTTAGTTTACTATGATTGATTCAATCACGATTATTCTATAGTATAGTGTTATTGGTTTTATTCAACTACTCCTTAGTTGATGTTCGTTGAATTCCAAATTACCTTGAAAGCTTATCCAAACCAAACTTCCTTTGGTGCGGACTTGTACTCTAAATAATTTAGAGATGAACAACCTTATTGTTATGATTAGGGGTTAACTTACGATAAATAAGTTAAAATGTTTGTGCACAATTCATTGTACGAAGGGTTGATCCCCCTAAGTACGAGGTCCTTATAGTCTTATAACTGTTAAAGTTGGAGTTGAAAGATTACTTGCAACTATGGACGTAGTTCATGGTCTTACGACCCTCAGTGATGTATATTTTCCATATTTTGGGATTTTAGTTTCTGATTATTATTGATAGAGTACTATTCACTTTTGATGAGCCTATTTCGACAGTTATTATTGTTATACTCCTGTTGATTCCATATTATATCTAGTGAGCAATTGTTTTGCTCACTCTTGCATATTTATAAACTCATTGCAGCTAAAGAAGAGAAGGTAGGTGAACCTTCGACTAGCAAAGGAAAGGGAAAAATGTACAAGTGATGAAGACTTGTAATTTTTACTTTGATTAAGATGTTAGACTTTTATTATGTTGATCATAGACTTTATTTTAAAAAAGTTATGTAATGTTTCCGCATTTGAATGATGATTAAAGGTTAGATAACCTGGGAGATTTTTATTTAAGTTTAATCCTGTATGGGAAGGTTTTTATTATTCAACTTTATTATAATTGGGTAGTTAAAAATGAATGTTTTGATTAAGTGAACACCGAATCCTGTGGGAATAAAGTACCTGGATTTGGGGGTGTCACAAGTTGGTATCAAAGCTTTAGGCTATGAACCTTAGGTGGGGGGGAAAGCCTTAGGAAGTAACCTTTGGAAAGATAGTGGAGATAACTCTTATCGAGTTTTAAAGAAAGAAGTAATAAAACACTTATGTGCTTATATGTTTATAGTTTATGTACTCGTGAGTGTCGAGTAAGAATGATTAATAATTAAAACTTTAAAACTTTGTTGTCAGGATGACTAATGTCGGAGAATCCAGTCAGGCTAAGGAGGAGGGACCTCAAATGCCTATAGAGGAGGAGCCTCACGACATTCATGTAGTTTTGGAACAACTACTGCTACGGGAGTCAGCCCCGTTAGTCACAGTAGTTGAAGATGAGGATGATGATGTGGAGACAGACGAGGAGGATCCCGTTGAGTTGCCACAGGAGGATGAGGATGACGAGGACGAGGAGGAGGAGACTCCACTAACCTCGATGGCTGCTCGTATGTACGATGAAGTCTATGACCGTAACGTAGAACTTCAGGATATAGTTGAGGAGTTGCAGGAGATAGTAGCTGAACAATAGACTGCAATGACACAAAAAGACGGCGAGATCCAGGATCGTGAAGAACGATTGACAAATGTCGAGGAGAAACTAGTACAGACTGAAGGAGAAAAAAAACAATTGATCGAAGTGGTCGCTGAACTAAAGAACAAGCTGAGAAAAGAAGCTGCTATGAGGGCGAGAGCTGAAGATGCAAACGAGGAAGCTTATCAACGAACTGGAAGAGCAGTAAGGAACTCACAGGCGAAGAGGATGAAGATGGAAGAGATGGATAAAGTATTTAACACCGCAATTAATCGAGCTCAAGATCGGGTCATGGGATATCCGATTCAGTTCGAGACGCTGCCATCATTTGTGTTAGATCGCAGAACAATGTTTTGAGTCATAGAGGAAGAACGTGATAGGGCTAAGAAGTATCTTAATAGAACATCGTAGTTGTTGTACAATGAGTGAAAGGTTAAATAAATTGTAAATCCCAAGTGTTATGCAACCTATGGGATATGACTATGATGTTGTCCTGAAACTTTTGTAGTTCAGGAAAGTAATGTAGATAGCAGAGATGCTATTATTTTATGTTTTCAAAAAAGGTTATTAATAAATAAAAGTTGTTACTTTATTCAAAGTGTTGTGTTAAGTGGTTATTCTTTTTGGAGACAAGTTAAGTAGAAATTACTTAAAAGAATTGAATAATAATCTAATGAATGTACTTTTAACAGAAAATGCCTCCCAGACGTCAACCACCACGACAGAGAACCACTGAAGGAACCAATAACGACAATGTTGACGGTAACCCCGTTCAACAACTAGTGACACTACTGACAGGAGCGTTGCAGAATCAACCACAACACCATGCTACAACGTTTAAGGATTTCAAGGCGGTTGGACCACCTGAATTCTGTGGGTCCATGAAACCAGTTGAAGCACAAACTTGGATTATGGAGATAGAAAAGGTATTCGATGTTGCTAGGGTAGGGGACGATCAGAAGACTGCTTTCGCAACATTCATGTTGAAAGCAGAAGCTAGTTATTGGTGGCAGGCCAATAAAACTCGTGAAGGGCCATAAGTGATGACCTGGGATAGGTTCAAGGAGTTGTTCTTCGAGACCTATTTTCTGGAGAGTTCGAAGAGTCAGCTAGAAGTACAGTTTCTGGAACTAAAGCAGGGAACGATGACGATATCTGAGTATGCCGCGAAATTCAATGAATTGGCGAGGTTTGCGCCATATCAAGTCAGCACAGATGAACGCAAGGCGAAAAGGTTTGAACAGGATCAAGCCCCGGTCAGACAAAAAGAGGGTTTCCTGCTCGATTAAAGACGCTATGAAGATGATGGAGAAGGCGTGCTATTGCTGAAGGTGGAGGAGAGACAGTGACAAAGTTCAATCAGGAACAAAAGAAGGAGAAAAATGAGAATGTGATTAAGAATGGAGGTGGTAACGGTGGAAACAACAACAACAACAGCTTGAAGAGGAAGTGGAATGAGAACATGGGTGCTGGAAACCATCAGGGTAGCCAGCAAAACAAAAAATTTAAAGCATGTGCGATATGCGAGAAATTTCATAAGGGTGCGTGCTTGATGGGGAAGCGAGTATGCTTCAATTGTGGCCAGGAGGGTCACATCGCCCCAAATTGCACTCAACCGAAGAAGAATGTATGCTTCACGTGCGGATCCAAGGTTCACTTTGCTCGTGAGTGCCCTAAGAAGAAGGAAGGAGTGACAACCAGAAGCAATGGAGGTAACAATGGAGGTACATGGGCCATTGCAGGACCTGCAGCATCAAACAAACCCACAGCCAGAACCTTCAACATGACTGTGCAGGATGTTGTGCGATCAAAAGATGTAGTGTCAGGTATTATCCCAATCAATGATATTAATGCATATGTATTATTTGATTCGGGTGCTACTTGCTCATTTATATCTGATGAATTTGCTAAGAGGTTAGAATTGCCTATAGAAGAACTGAATTTTCCTTTGAACATAGAAATTGCGAATAAGGAAGTAATCCATATTAGATTCGTATACAAGAACTGTAGGGTAAACATTAAGGAGAATATCGTGTTAGTAGATTTGATTCCGATTAGACTCGGGGAATTTGATGTAATTTTGGGAATGGATTGGTTGTTCAAATACGGAGCGGTAATTGACTGCCAAAAGAAGTGTGTAAACCTTATGACTCTGTCAAAGGTAGTATTTCATGGTAGCAAGTCGCCTAGACAAATGAAATGTCTGATGACTATGCAGGCCAAGAAATTGTTGAGTCAAGGTTGTGTGGGCAATTTAGCTTACATAGTCGATACTCGTAAGAAGGGTGTGAAACTGTAAGAAATACCAAAGAGTGAGGGAATTCAAGACGGTTTCAGAGGATTTTCCAGACTTCACCGACAGAGAAATAGAGTTCATGATCGACTTGGCGCCAGAACAACAACACCAATATCGAAGGCCCCAGATAGAATGGCTCTGATAGAAATGAAGGAACCGATGGTACAATTGCAAGAGTCAGCCGACAAGAAATATATTCAACCAAGCGATCGTCGTGGGGAGCGCCAGCTTTTGTTTAGAAAAAGAAGGACGGGTCAATGCGTTTATAGGGAATTAAACAAGGTCACTATTAAGAATAGGTATCCGCTACCTAGAATAGATGACTTGTTCGATCAGTTGAAGGGTGATAAATATTTTCCGAAAATAGATCTGAGAAGTGGGTATCACCAATTGAAAGTAAGAAAAAGGATATACCTAGAACGGCATTCGTAACTCCTGCATTTTACATTACGAGTTTCGGTGATGTCTTTTGGTTTAACAAATGCCTCCGCCGCGCTCTCATGGATTTGATGAATGTGGTGTTTAAACCATTCTTAGACAAGTTTGTGGTGGTATTTATTGATGACATTCGTGTATTCCAAAACTCAAGAAGAACACGTGGAACATTTACGCTTGACATTGGAAACACTAAGGAAGGAAAGTTGTATGCAAAATTCTCTAAGTGCTAATTTTGGCTCGACTGCAGTACAATTTTTTATGGCATGTGATTGACAAAGATGGGATTTCAAAGGATCCGCTAAAAGTGGAAGTTGTGATCAATTGGGAACAACCAAGAACACCATCAGAAGTGAGGAGTTTCTTGGGACTGGCCGGTTATTATAGAAGATTTATTCAAGATTATTCTAAGATAGCCACTCCGCTGACAAATTTGACAAGGAAAGCTGTTAAATTCGTTTGGACGGAGAAATGTGAAGAAAGTTTTCAAGATTTGAAGAAAAAGCTAAGTATGGCACCTGTGTTGGCATTATCAGATAATACAGGAAATTTTGTGGTGTATAGTGATGCCTCACACAAAGGGTTGGGTTATGTTCTTATGCGTAATCGGCAAAGTTATTACAGTGCTGCTTCAAGACAATCAAGGATTATGAGAAAGGGTATCCGACTCATGATTTGGAATTAGGCTGCAGCTTGTATTTTCTCCTCAAGATATGGAGGCACTATCTTTATGGAGAGAAATGTGAGATCTACACAGACTACAAAAGTCTAAAGTATATTTTCACTCAGAAGGATTTGAACATGCGTCAAAGAAGGTGGATGGAATTGATAAAGGATTACGATTGTGAGATCTTTTATCATCCGGGCAAAGCGAATGTGGTTGCAGATGCTTTAAGCAGGAAAGGTCGGGAAAAGTTAATGCTGATAACAACTCAGGAGGAGCTCATTTCAGCAATGACAAAACTGGAGTTGGAAATCAAATTTCCAAAAGAATCTGACGAACAACTATTCCAGATAGAAGTCGGTCCAACTTTAGTGGACAAAGTGAAGGATGCTCAACTACAAGATGAAGAGTGGGGGGAAATCAAAGAGAATCGATCGAGGATAGTGATGTAAAATACAAGATCGATACCGGGGACTACTACGGTTCGAGGGAAGAATTTGGGTTCCAACAAAGCGTAACTTAAGGACGTAAATCTCGATCAAGCACACAACACAAAATATTCAATTCATCCAGAAGCACAAAATGTATCAAGATTTGCACCACATTTTTGGTGGCCAAATATGAAAAGGATATTGCAGAATCGCGAATCGCTATGGATTACTTCAACCGCTGCAAATACCTAATGGAAATGGGAACACATCACAATGGATTTTGTGGTGGGTCTTCCAACTACTCGTAGAGGATGCAATGCGATTTGGGTGATAGTGATGACCGACAAATCAAAGACACTTTCTACCAATAAAGATTAGATTCAATCTTGATCAGTTCGCAAGATTGTACATTAAAGAGATCGTTTCGAGGCACGGAGTGCCAGTATCAATTGTGTCCGATAGAGATCCGCGATTCACATCAAATTTCTGGAAGAGACTACAAGAATGCATGGGGACACAGTTGCGAATGAGTACGGCTTATCATCCACAAACAGATGGTCAAAGTGAATGAACAATTCAGACATTGGAAGATATGCTGAGAGCATGTGTCATGGACTTTAAAGGAAGCTGGGAAGAACATTTACCGTTGGTGGAATTTGCTTACAACAATAGTTACCACGTAAGACATCGCAGATGCCGCCACGGTTAAGCGTTATACTACAGAAAGTGCAAAACTCCATCGTCTTTGGGATGAAGTTTCATGAACGCCAACCGTTAGGGACCGTAACTAGTACAACAAACTGTTGACATTGTCAAACTCATCAGGACAAGATTGGTAGTAGCTCAAGACCGCCAGAAGAAGTATGCTGATCAACACAGTCAATATCGTACATTTGATGTAGGAAGTTATGTATTCCTAAAAGTTTCTCCTTGGAAGGGAAAATTCGCTTTAGAGAAAAAGGAAAAGCTAAGCCCGAGATTTATTGGACCCTTTGAAGTGCTGCGAAGAGTGGGTGAAGTGGCTTACGAGGTAGCTCTACCTCCAGAGTTAGAAAACATTCATAATGTTTTTTACATTTCGGTGTTACGACCATATAAACCCGACTACAAACATGTGATCGAGTACGAACTGTTGTAGTTCGAGAAAGATTTGTCTTATAAAGAGGTTCCTATCCAGATAGTCGACAGGAAAGAACAAGTGCTCAGGAATAAAGTGATACATTCTGTGAAGGTGATATGGAGGAACCACAACGCTGAAGAAGCTACGTGGGAACTCGAAGAGAAAATGTTGAAAGAGTACCCTGAGTTATTTGTTTAATATGTGTCTTTGATTCTGGGGACAGAATCTTTGTAAGTATGGAATAATGTAACGAATGATTTGTTTGAGTTGTGATTCTGAGGACAGAATCCTTGTAAGGAGGGAATGATGTAACATTCAAGAATTTTAAATTGTAATATTAAATATTTATTAATTTATATAAGTATTTAATGGATATGTTTATTGTTGAATAAATAATTGTTCAATTTGAGTTGATGTGGTTTAGTTAATTATTTTTTGAATAAATAATTAAATATTAAATATTAAATATTTATTTGCAATATTAAATATTTATCAATTATATAAGTATTTAATGGCAATTTGAGTTGATGTGGTTTAGTTAATTATTTGTTGAATAAATAATTAAGGAGCTAAGAAAATTAATTGATGAGATTATATACTAATTTAATTTAATAATTAAGTTAGAGAGCTAATAATGATTAAATGAATTATAGTATTTTAATTGGAATTTGTGATTAAAATAAGGTGTTAGTTGGATTGAATAAAGTTATGATTATAAAGAAATTATAGTTTTGTGATAATGATTTATGTGTTAAAGTAATTCATTAGGTTTGTATTTGAATTGATTAAATTGATTATTTAATTAAATAGAAGTGTGACAAATAACCTTGCTATAAAGGAGTTACTAAAATAAATTAAGGGAGTTTAATTCAGTTTTGTCAAACAAGGCCTAATGCCTATTAAGTCTTTTTATCTAATTGTGTTTTACCAAACAAGGCATAAGGATTAATGGGTTATTTTAGTTAGTTAACCAAACAAGCCTTATGGCTTTTGATTTCAAAAAATTATAACCGATGTCGCTTAAGTTAGTATTATATTATATAATTAATATATATTATATCTTATATGCTTATATTCTAAGACGTAAGAATAGAGGAGAGAGGTAAGAGAGAGAAAGAGAAAACCTCAGGAAGAAGAAGAAGAAGAAGAAAGAAAAGTGAGAGAATCCTAGAGAATTGGGAGTGAAGAGGAGAAAAGCTTGACAATCAAAGAGATAAGATCATCATCTTCTTCAAGGTATTATTCTATTCTTTTTGGTTTTAAAAGTTTAGTTTTTCTCTTCCCAAATTCTCCGTAGAACCTTGTGTAAGGATGAATTGTTGTTGTTATGTGGCTTTATATGATAAACTAGTGATGTTAAAACTATTTTCATAAGTTATAATTAATAAATTGATGATATGTATGTAATTTGTGAAGAAAACCTTTTACAGAGAGTTTTGTGAATGAGTAATGGGTTAATTTAAAGTAGAAATTGAGAGTTAATTAGTTGTTTAGTTGATAAATTGACCATCTAATTTGATAGAGTATGTATAATTATTGATAAAGATACTATGAATTAATTGTTTTGGTTGAAAAACAAATTTACAAAGTGTTGATTTTCATCAAATATCAAAAAGTGAGTTTTTATCAAAAATAGTGAAATCGATGTTTTAAATTCGTTGTTTATGTTGTTGTATGGGTAGAAACATGTTAGAGTTCTTGAATTATGTTTACATGAAGTTTTTGTATGAATTGCATGTGAATTAGTCTCGTTAGAAACGAGCTTGAGGCCAAAATGGCTTTTTGTACATTGCCGGTCGCCAAATAAATCAAGAGCTAGCTACGCAAGCTGCGCCAAAGAAGATGTTAGTGGTGCCGAAAGGCGGCTTCAGAGTTTATTTACTGTGCCTCAAAGGTTATCCCCATGATCAAACGCAGTACACACCCACAAAGGTAAATCGTATCGCACATGACGACGAGTTAATAGAATGGTATGACAAAGGTACTTTTTGTACACGAAATTTTAAGAAAAGTTATGTGATGATAGTAGGATCAGAAAATGTTGATTTTAGTATTTCTATACTATGAATAATTATGTTAACTTGTGTTATAACTTGATTATGTGATTAAATAATCAAAAATACGTGATGAATGTAGTTAGTTAAGTTATAAAGTGGTAGTGACTAACTATGTCATGATGACATATGTATATAGGATATTGTGATTCAAATTGTTCTATTTAATCTACTTAACAAGTCAAGTTTTCTAATTTATTATCTTGTTAATTCAATTACTGTTTTCAATTCGATTACAATATAATGATGTAAGTTATTTTGGAGCAAGTTATTCTTGTATTTAACTTGTTGTTTAGCATGCACAACTATATATACTAATGTCGAACATTTCTATCATTCAAATTGCTATGCATGCTTAGTATTCAATTCTAATTAAGCTTGGCTTAGTATTGTTCAAGCAAGGTATGCTATAGTTATTCAAATTGTATGCTATTAGATTATTCCTAAAGCATGACTTTAGTTTACTATGATTGATTCAATCACGATTATTCTATAGTATAATGTTATTGGTTTTATTCAACTACTCCTTGGTTGATGTTCGTTGAATTCCAAATTACCTTGAAAGCTTATCCAAACCAAACTTCCTTTGGTGTGGACTTGTACTCTAAATAATCGAGATGAACAACCCTATTGTTATGATTAGGGTTAACTTACGACAAGATTAAAATGTTTGTGCACAATTCATTGTATTTAAGGGTCGATCCCCTAAGCACGAGGTCCTTATAGTCTTATAATCATAAAGTTGGAGTTGAAAGATTACTTGCAAAATCGTGATTTAGTTCATGGTCTTACGACCCTCAAATGATGTATATTTTCCATATTTTGGGATTTCAGCTTCGATTATTATTGATAGAGTAGTATTCACTTTTGATGAGCCTATTTCGACGCTTATTATTGTTATACTCTGCTGATTCCATATTATATCCAAAGAGCAAGCTTGTTTTGCTCACTCTTGCATATTTATAAACTCATCATAATTAAAAGAAGAGAAGGTAGGTGAACCTTCGACTAGCAAATGAAAAGGAAAAATATACAAGTGATGAAGACTTGTAATTTTTACTTTGATTAAGATGTTAGACTTTTATTATGTTGATCTTAGACTTTATTTTAAAGAATTTATGTAATGTTTTCCGTGATTTGAATGATGATTAAAAGTTAGATAACTCGAGAGATTTTATTTAAGTTTAACTCAGATGGGGTGTTTTTATTATTCAATTTTATTATAATTGGGTAGTTAGAAATGAATGTTTTGATTAAGTGAACACCGAATCCTGTGGGAATAAAGTACCAGGATTTGGGGGTGTCACAAAATGAGCATAGCAGTCTTTTCTCAGGGTTATCTCTGAGGTTAGCTTATTATTAACTCTAACTGTCCTCAGGGTTATCTCTGAGGTTGTCTTGACCTCTTGGGGTTATCTCCAGGATTTGAACTTGATCCCCTGGAGTTATCTCCGGGCTTTGAACTTAATTTCCCGGGGTTATCTCCGGGGTTGGAAACTTATTTCTCGGGGTTATCTCCGGGGTTGGAAACTGGATCTCCCAAGGCTATCTCCGGGGTTGAAATTGATGTTGTGGTCCTCTAGGGTTATCTCTGGAGTGTGAAAAAAAATGATTTTGTCCTCCTGCATAGTTAGTAACAGAAAATGAAATTTCAAGTGTCTACACTCATCGTTAATTATAGTCATTATACAACTTTAACACTTATCACATAGTCAAATATTAGATTACTCCTTAAAACATCATTATTATTATCGTTTTTTTATAATTCTTTATATACATTATGATTTAACACTTTTATCTAGCAACTGGATTATCCAAAAATACCAATCCAACAACCCAGATTGAATCCAAAGAAACTAAATTGCAATTAATCCAAAGAACCGGATTCCAAATTCAAAGAACTGATTGTAAGACCCCTAAATTTTATGAAATAAAAGTATTCAATTTTTTTATTCAAGAAATGGTTAAATTGATAAAAGGTTAAAGTTAAGGCTTATATAAAAAATTTTACAAAATAAGTAAGTGGCTATAAAATACTTATTGTTATCGTGAGAATATTCGCTTGGTCCCGGAATATTCTTTGTTGTTTTGGGAATATTCGTATTTACGGCCAAGCCATTATTTGGGACCCCATAATGTAATAACTGCTGATGAAGAAAACGACAAATTTGAGTTTTTATAAATAATCGGCAGAAGTTGTTACTGCTAACAATCGTTGGAATACCCGTGGTTAAAAACACAAGAATACGCTGTTGTTGCACAAGAAGACACCAGTATTGCACCAATTATTGATTCTTACGTAAGAAGGCACTACTCAATAATTGTTACAAAGAATTATCGCTCAATATTTTATTTTATCAATCAATAATTGTTGCGCTTGATATTTTATATTATTGTTGTTTCAATAATTATCATCAAGACAAAGATTCCATTATCGATCAATAATTCATATTATTTGAATAATATTATTAGATAGCATTATTGGCAATGTCTAGAAAGTTCTCACAAGGAGAGGTTTGGTCACCTAATTACGCCCAAAGAAGGAGAAATCCTTATCTGAAAGCCCCTCTTTCCTCGAACCGCTCGTCATCATAATTGTGAGTCTCAGTAATATTATTTGTGAATAATTAATTATTGATTTATATGATAATGAAATATTTATTTGATGTGGATATAAATGATGGATTTATTTATGTGGTTATAAATGAAGGAATTAATGTTGAGGTATTTTATCAAGATTTTTTGCCTAATGAAGGTATTAAAATAAAACCAAAGTGTTTTTGAGATATATTATGTGAGTTATAATTTTTAATCCGACCGTTGGATCGTTGTAATTTTTGGATATGTTATACATATATAAGTTGAGTATATGTCCACAAATTTTGAACCATTAAAAATGAGTGTATAATTTGTTATGAATTTTAAGAGGTGACTGATTCGGAAATTAGGTTATAAATGTTTTTGGTGGAAAATTCTAGAATTGGTGGGCCCCACTTATGGTTGGTGAAGAAATGTGCTGAATTTTATTTCAAATGTGGTGGGTGGGAATATTAGCAGGTAAAGCCATCAAAGTTGTCAGGACGCCCCAAATCCGCACTTGAAACCCGAACTCAAAGTTTCACGATACCATTTCTTTAAGTCAATAATACAATAGTACTATTACATTCAAACTTAATTTACATATACATCAAAGTTTACTTCCTGTGTACGAGACCTTCAAATACATTCCTTATAATACATGAATAGATACCCATGCAAATATAACCATTAACTCATAATACCCACTTATTCGATCACCTTTTCTTTTTCCTTTGTTCGTTCTCGAGCCTTCAAAGCTTGCTCATACATAATCGAAAACATTTAATTTAAGCAAGGATGAGCATTTGAGTGCCCAAAGAAAGTAATAGCAATTATATATATAAAGTTTGAAAGAATATAAGTATTCTCTTTACATAACACTTCTACAACGAATCAAAAGTTGTGAAGTAATCTGTACTGATAAAAGATTCACATAACAATTCTCTTTCAATTTCTTGAAATTAGGCTCCACCCATGAATAGGGTTTAAGAAACATACTATGAACATGGTTTTTCATTTTCAAAAAGGTTTAGCGTAAATTCATCCACAAACCATCATAACTTACGGCACGGAGGGTGATCACCTTTCATTGTACCCTCAGATTGATCAATACTACATAACTTGAACAAAATTCATCGCCACCCTTTGTCCGCCGGTCGCATAAAATTTTTCCCATTATCGGGATGTTCATACATGCCCGGGTTCCAAACCCAAGGTTTTTAATCTTGCTTAACAATAATATGTAATTCAACATATATGTATACGGGTAATTGACATGGTATATCAACATGTGAATAAATGCTATGATTATCCAAGTGGGGACACTTGTATAACCATTTAGAAATCAACTTAATGTAATATATATCCGAGCTAACATGTTGATAATCAAAACGCATATAACTGTATGAAATGAATAATTCTCAAACTTCTTACTCATGTCCATCGCATAAAGGAAATGCAAAGGTAGGATACTCACCGACGGTCGATTACAAATCTCAACTTAGATCTTATCTCTTTATCACAACCTATCAATAAACAGTCATTCGTCCAATTAGAACAATATATCATAACACATAAGTATCGCCGCCACGGCCAACACATAGTCTAATCACGCCATCACATAATCGCAGTGGGTCATACTTTCTATTCTATACTTTTATACATTTTTCAAATATCTCACCCATGCTCTTACAGTAAGTCTTTTCTTTCTATTATAGAGTTCGATAAATTGTTTGCCGCTGCATCGGCTGCCTTTTTTATTTGCAAATACCGAGTCTAAGACTCTTATTCTATATCTCAACATCTCAGAAATATCGACATTTTACTTTTAATCATTTTCAATTTTTTTCCGTAAATTGAAAAATTTAAAATAAATCAAATCATTACTCAAGGCTTATAGTGATATAATCATTATTACGGGTGCTCTTCACCAAATCTCGGACTTCATAACCTGCTTCTCAAGTCACCACTAGTTCGACCGGATATCACTTTCAAACATCGTAATTATAATTACATGATTTAAACATTAAATAATTCCATTATCATTAATAATTAATTTGTATTAAACTATTAATGAAACCATTGCTAAAATATAAAAGTTATTTATAATAACTCAAACTATTTTTAAAACATTTATTTTACCCTTTAAATGATTTTTTAAAATAATTAAAATCATTTTAAATAATCACCATTAATATATAAATATTAATGTACTATTTATCCAAATATTAAAAGTTATTAATTATAACTTAAAATATTTTTAAATCCTTAATATCCTCTTTAAATGATTTTTAAATAAATAAAACTATTTTTAAACTATTTATTTAATATCAATTATTAAATAAACTAAATATCATTCTTAATATCATTAATATTAAATTATTAATGAAATTATCCTTTAAATATTAAAAGTTATATTTTATAACTTAAATTATTTTTAAATACCTTTTATTTCATTTAAAATGATTTTTATAATATTAAAATCATTTTTAAACTAAATTATTTAATATAATCATTAAATAATTTTAATATCATTAATATATAATTAATTAATGAAATTCATCACAAAATATTAAAAGTCATGGAAAATAACTTAAAATATTTTCTTATACCATAAAATAATTTTTCATGATTTTTCATGAATTAAAACTATTTTTAAATAATTTATTTAATATTATAATTAAATAAATAATACTTTTATATTCCAAAAATACTAAATATTTTTGAAATATACTCAAAATAGTTAAAAACTATTTTTCGTACTTTTAAAATAATTTTTCATAATTTATTTGGTATTTTAATAATTAAAAACTAATTTTTTCTAATTTTTAAATTAATTTCCGTAAAAAAAATGATAACCGCCGCTAAAGGCACTGAGAGCTATACGTAACCGTCGCTATAGGTGTTCTTGAGCTTCATGTCAGTGCACAAGGGTGCTAGTTTGACCGAGCCTTAAATCCATGATCTAAAATGTTTTCCTGACTTGCAAAAACTTTAATGTTGTAGTACTAATGTAATACTACAACTATATACTCATTTCATGACCAAACAACAATAGATCCGTGAGATATAATCGATAGAAAACCTTGTCGACGTGTTCTTCATATAGCTTTCGGGTTGCCCGTAAAACTCTCGTCAACACCTGGCCAACCACCTTAGTGGTCTTATTCGTCAATCTGCATATGTTATAGGTGTTTTATACGCTTCAATGTAGTAAGACAACTTACAGAGAACATGATTAAATCAAGTTTCAAGTCTAAACATTAATAATACCAAAGATATAAATCATCAAACTCTCCTCGACAAAACTTGTATGCAAATTCGGGTTTTCCAATTTTAAAAACAGTCGTCAAGGTGCTACTTTGAATCTTTATATCTTTCATTCGAAGTTTGATCTAAGTGATCTATCGATTCCAAAGTTGTAGATAACATGTAATACTACAACTCTATTACATATAAGGCATATAAAAACAACAGATCCAATGTAAAGAGGCTTCATTAAATGTGACCTCAATAATCGTTTCTTGAACATTTCGAAAACCCGTAAAGTTCTTGAAAGCGCTTCTACTAATGGTAGTTCGACCATCAATAACTTCTAATCTACAACAGATATGACCATGATTCCTTTTGCGTAATAAAGACAACATGACAAAGCTACATAGCAAGCTTTAAACATCAAAACTCTTAACATGATGAGATCTACAAATTTCTCCGACATTCATCACGTAACACAAAAATGAAAATTTCCAGATTTTAAAGATCTTCAAACCGAAGCTTCAATGTTATGGAATCAACATCAAGCAACCCAGATCATCCTTAGACACTATAATCAACATGTTTTAACATTTAAACATTACATCTAACACCAAAAGTTTACGAAAAATCAAGCTAGGGTTTATACCTTTTATGCTTTGATTCTCGATTTTTGCCACCGATTTGTTATCGGTGTGAATGGGGCTTGTTTATAGATCGATATGTTAAGAGAATTTCGAGGTTTAAGCTTGGGAGAATGAAGCTAAGTGCTTGTGTATAAATAGGCCAAAAATGGTGCATTTCTCTCTTGAATCCATAAAATAATGCATGAAATGATTATAATGGCCGATTGATGGTAATACTACAAATTTATAGGTAATTTCTAGATGGATTGGCGATTTTGTGGACAAGTGGTAGCAATAAGACATAAATAATGCATTTTCCTTTTCTTTAATTTAAAAAAAAATTTAAATACCTTGATGCTAAAGTGGGATGATTCCCTTGTTTGAGAGCCGATAAGATGTAGGGTAAGCATGTTGGGCATCCTCAGTAGCAAGATCCCATCAACAATGTAAGTAATAATACACTAAAATGACAAAAGGGTATTTTGGTCATTTCACATATAATTTCCAAGGGCATTTTTGTAAAAGGCCATTAAATGTAATATTTAACCATTAGATTATAATTCTTACCATTTACCAATTAATTTCTATCATTTGGTAAATTAAAACATTTATATAATAACATCGTAATTAAACCCGATAATTTTAAATTAGGGTTTTCTATAGAAAAAATTAGGGTTCTATAATTAGGGTTTCTTAACGCCATCAATTAGGGTTTCTAATTGACCATTAGGGTTCTCTAATTATCTCGTATGTTCTAACACGTCAAGCATATTTCTAACTTCAACCGATTAGGGTTGTAATAATTAGGGTTTGTCCTAATTATCGACATACAACAAAGAATTAGGGTTTTCTTCAATTACCGACATCTTATACACAAGAACCTTCATATACACAAGAAACTTCATATACACAACGTCACTACTCACCATTTATCATAACTAAGTTTAATAATTAGGGTTTCACAAAGACTTGAATATGCTATGACCTAATCGATCATTATCGCTCAATATTATCTCTGTCTCACATATACACAAGTACATAATTATAGTAATCAGAAAATCATTATAACAATAATATAATATTATTATTCTCATCTCTTGATCACAATCCCAATTCAGGTTTGATCTCATATCCGACTTCTTTTTCGTGATATCAAGTTAAAATACTTGATTTAAATATTCTCAACAATTCATATAATAAAATATATATTATATAAATTCTAATTATCACTTCATATATATTTCCAATCATGTTATCATGGAAAATAATTAATAAAAACATTTCGCTATGTAAATTAATTACCATAAAAAAAATATAATTTGTAGTAATTAATAATTCCAAAATTATTTTAATTTTTCAAGTAATAAATATATTCGCATTTATCGCTCACATTACTAGACACTTATTCTCATTATTAAATAAAAAAAATTATACGCAAATTTTTTTATTTATTTTATTTAGGAAATCTCGTGTTATTACAAATTGCAAAGTCAAGTCTGCTAAAATTTTCCTATAAATAGAGGGCTGTTAGAATTGAAAACACACCGTAAAACAAGTTTTCTTTCTCTCTCTAGATTATCGAGTGTATTTTGTGAGTATTTAGATACTTGGTGAGTTGATATTCATTAGTGCAAGTTTCCTTCAACAATATATCTCGATATCCAAATGTAAGTATTGCTCTTTTGAGGTAAGGGATAGTAAGGATTTTAAGTGGTTATTATATTTTTCAGTTCGATTTCTTCTCGACCTTCGTAAAATTCTGGAAAAATTTAAAATGATATGTTGATGAGTTTTATTGATTGTGTCCAAAAATAGTGATTTTTGGATGTATAGATTAAGAGTTATGAATTTTATGAGAAAAGACTATTTTAAAAGTAACGCCTTATAACTCCTTATGGTTAACTCCAAAATTAATGAAATTTTTATTGGGAGTACATCTATATAATATCAGTGTACTCTGTGAATTTTGGAATTTTTTGGATAAAAGTACAATTTATGATAAATGTCTAAATATTCATGGTTTTTAGCCATATGAAAAATAGTAAATGAATTTTAAAAATTCTAAGAAAAATATATGTTCAATATGGGACTATATTCTGCTAAATCCCAGAAAAGAAATATTTTTGGAACTGATTTGGTATTTTTCATGAAAATAGACTAGTTATGAATAAATGAGTTAAATATGTTATGTGAAGGAAGAAAATTAGAAAATATGATTTTATGGCTTGAGAATCATATATGTGGTATATGCATATTTTTGATGAGGGTTTTGGTTATTGGTGATGAAACCTTATAAGTTTGACATTTTATGATGATTAAATGCATTATTTAGTAAAGTGTAAACAATTAAAATAAATTGTTTATAAGTTTAAGAAATGTTATTTTTTCAATATCATTATACCGAAATATTGGTATGGATTTTATTATGGAATTTCTACCTTTTTATGTCAAGGTTACTATTCATGAGTTACTATTCATGAGTTACTATTCACGAGTTACTATTCACGAGTTACTATTCATGGGTACTATTCACTACAAAATTGGTTTCTTTTTCTAACCAAATTATAGTTGATTTATGAATATTACTCTGGAGATTAAAACTATATATTGATTATATTGATTTTATTATCATATATAATATTTTTATAACCTCGATGTTGAAATTCTCTTCACTAGAGTGTAAAGATGAGTAGATTATCGGTATGATCATGACTAGGGTTCTCTTCGGCCAAGAGTGAAAAGTTGAATTGTGACCCTGTATGATCATGACCATTGAATTTATAATCGAATATCTTTAGCTTAAGTGTAAAGGTGAATTGATCAACATTGTTATAATTATTGTTTATATAAATTCAAATGATTATATATTTTCTTCGAGATATTAATATATTTGGCCCGTAATGCAAATATGAATCGCTGATGAATATATTTGGCCCGTAGTACAAATATGAATCGTTGAGGAATATCTTTGGCCTCAGAAAAAAAGATGAATCATTAATGAATATCTTTGGCACGTAGTAAAAGATGACCTGTTGTTGAATATCTTTGCCAGCAGCGCGAAGATGAATTGTGGATGAATATCTTTGGCCCAGTGAGTGCAAAAGATGAATTTATTAGTATGATTATGAACAGAACTGTGATTTGGTATAACCATGATCTTTGATGTTTCGTAAAGACATGTGATGAAAATTATATTCGCCCGGGTACGTAAGAGGAATTTAGAATCACAATTATGATTATGAGATATTCATATAATTGTGGAAAGGAACTGCTGATTGATGTTACAGGATAAAACATTGTCAGTGGACTTTTAACATGGAGAAGATAATAGATTGTATTGTCTATTCGACTCTTCTAATGGATTGCTTGTTCCGCTGCAACTATGGTTGAAATTTTTATCATCTACCATATGTTCTAAATCTCTGATTTGTTATTGATAAAGGCTATTGATAATTTAATTATCTTTAGTCATGATATTCTTTACTGAGCTAGTTGTGCTCACCCTTTGTTTCACAATTCCTTCTGTAATAAAAAAGTGTAGCCGGGTCGAGCGGGGTAACAAAGGAATAGTAATCTGTGGTCTCTAGTCAGGAGTTCTCCCTAAACAAAGATAGACAAGTGTGTCAGTATACATTTTTAGTAGTTATATTTGGTGAATCATATAGGAGAGGCTAACCCAACATTGAAGGGTGTTTTGCCACTATCATACAAGATGTCTAATGACATACAACCTCGTGTCATCATAAGATGTGGTCAGGCTCATCCACTTGCTGAGTATATTTACGAGCACTACCTATATAATCTTGGTATTTGTTTGAAGCATAATTCTCAATTTGAGATAGTGGAGATAATGATAAGTCAAGAGAAGACTCACCATTGGGAAGAATATGATAGTAATCTTTTCGTTTTTCTTTGGGGTCTATTGGGTCAACCAAGGATAATTCTGTGGGCCATATGATATCTATCATAACCTAGAAGCACGGCCTCCCATGTACGGGTTGGTTTCCTTGATCACTTCCCAAAAAATTCTAATTTCTAAAATAGTTTTTGACTATACCTTTATGTAAGGTGTCACCGTGAGGTGTTGTCCACTATTGGGACATGTGTCACATTTGGTATATATTTGTATCCAAACTCACAAAGATATGTATTGTCAGATTCTCAGACGACAATTGTTGTAATAAAGTTGTAGTTGTTTTCAGACTATGTATTTGGCGCACTCAAAATAGGTTGGATGGTATGGACCTATTTTGGGGCGCCACACAGATGGCTTAATCTGAAGAAACCAAATTGCAATCCAAAGAAACTAGATTCCAATTCCAAAGAATTAAATTACAACCAAAGAAGTTGATTCAACATATTTTCAATTCAGTAAACTGCTTTCCAATCCAACAAACTGGATTCAACAGGTAACGAGGTGTCAGTGTCCCGAAGTCCACATATACAAACTTGTCACCATGTGTTGACAATAACAAAATTCATTTTTAAAAGGCACATAGTGCGTATTTAGCTTGATGTCAAAAATTTTGAAGTCTAGCATAGCTAGAAGATTTGGAATACATATACTTCCACCATCAACTCCACTTTCTATAATGATTCATTTCTTAATAAGTCAATCTATTCCTATCATCCTCAATGCTCCATTCACAACTTAGTTATACCCCAGTTCATCAAACTTACCACACGCTATAAGTTCAGGAACAATCCACAATAATATGAGTTTAGGAACTTATCCTAGCACTACGTAGTTCAAGAACCAATCAGGAATTGTCCATACGCTTAGGGGTTCAAAAACATACCATACGATTATGAGTCACAAACTTACCATAAGTATGAGTTTTAAGAACTCGCACTTAACCTTATATTCTCTACCTATCCTCTACCTATCTGTTATACACATGAGAAAAAAATCACCTTCTCAACATGTATATAGCAAATAGTGAGACACAAACATTTCAATGATTATCAGTGTAAGAAACTAAGTGGTTGTTACACCAAGTACAATTCTCCGCCCATACAAAGAATCATACAACTTAGCTGCTGACATGAGTACTCAATTAAAATCCCACATAATCCTAGCTCCACCCTTACTCCATACGAATTTTGTTCAATCTGTATCTTATCATTCACCACTCTTTTCTGAGTTGAAAGAGTAATAATTCATAGTACAACTGACACACAACAATTTTGGTGTAAAATTTTTCAATCATTTGATTGATCCTACTCCCTACTATGACCTTATCAGATCACGTGGTGATCTCATATTATAATCGTATTATATTACGATTCTTTCCTATGTTATGATCGCTTTGTTTTACGATCTCCTTTCCCAGTATACTTTTAGTCTTTTAGACTCTATCTATTCATTATTACTATTCATCTTTATTGTTAGAGTTAGGTAACTCTAGATCTTTTATAACTTGTCGAGATTCATCTTTGAATCTTATCGACATATCAATCTATTCGAGTTAGTCCTTATCCTCATCCCCATCGCCAAGTATAGCCTCAAGTTAACCCTATGATTTAATGAGATTTTTTAATCTAATTTGAATATTTATTAAATCAAATAAATATTTTTCGATGATTTAATTATTTGATTAAATAATTAATCGATGAATTTGTGGTAGAATAATTTAATTATCTCGTGTTACATCGATTAAAATTAATGTGAGAACTTTATTATTCAAAGTATGTATTTAATTGAGCTTATTGGATTAAATGAATTATTTAATAAGCATAATGTTATTTTTATTAATTTAATAATTAATTAGAGATTTAATAATTTAACATAATTAATAAATGAGAAATTTAATTATATTTATATGTGAATTAATGAGAAATTATTATATTTTATTTAAATCAAATTAAATAAGATATTTGATTTAATATTTATTTGGGTGTGACATTATTAAACTATATTATAAGAGATTTATTAAATTAAATGGAAAACACCTTCTAAGTGCTAGCCAAACAAGGCCCTATGAGGAGTTAGGAGCAATTAAACCACGTAAGGATTAATCCACCACAACTATGTCGCTTTTATACGCTGCTCAATTCAACATTCAGCCTCATTGTTAAAAATCTGGAAAAAAATAGAGAGAATTTAGAGAAAGTCGAGAGATCAAGAAGAAAGTGAAGAATCAGAGAATCTGCTTTAGGGTAACCTCTTCAACCCCAAACTTTAATTTACTTTCTTATTTTTTTGTTGTGAAAATCTATCTCCAAGTTCTCTATAAACTAAATTTTATGGCCAATGTGTTAGGAAAATGATTATATATGTTTATTAGCATTCATAATCAATTCTATATGATTTGTATGTGATTCGAGTAATCGATTTCATGTAATCATGCTAAAATCGTAGTTTTCCATTAATAAGTGTTTTGAAGTTCTCTATAAACAAAAGTTATGTGACAAATGCATGAATTGTTGTTAAACTTGAAATTTAATAGTAGATTATGTTAGCACATGTCAAAATAAAGAAAATAAACTTTGAACGGACAGATTTGGGGTTATAACGAAACTGTAATGACAATTTCATGTTTTATCTTCAAAACTTTCAAAAACACCAAGAACATTGAAATTACATGATTTGATTCAAGTAATTGTATGTTTTAACTTGTTAAAATCATGCTAGAAAGGTTGGGTAATGATTATATGTGTATTATAGTGTCTGGGTATGCTTAAATTCATGTGTAAACAAATTAATTGGATGTTTTGGCCATGTTATGTTTTCTTCGTGAACCTCAGAATCCAGAACTGGCATGTCGCGCCAGTAGCTCAGCCCATCCTTATAGGTCCGTACAAACAGCAAATACATTGCTTAAGTCAAGTCAAGTCACAGGCCAAGGATTGCTTATATGGTGATACCATAAATACTTTATGCAGCTTTGTCCATAAATGAGAATTTTTATGGTTATAGTCTACGGAATGCAATTTTAACCTAATATAATGATCATAAAAATGTGTTAGACATATAGTGAGATGTTAAAATAGATTCTTAACATGTTAATAATTTGTTTACATGTTTGATTGATTTGTTGAACGCATAGTTAGCTTGTCGTTCGTGAAGTCTAATATTATGTGAAAATAAGTGTTGTGAGTTGGTTAGTATAATCATAATCAGAGTTTAGACAAAAGAGAATGAACTTGTGATGCTAGTTACGTTATAATTGACTAGTATTGTGAATATAAATGGTATATAGGATTAAATCGAGGAACGTGTAACCTACGCATGAGGCAAGTTTCCTAACCCTACTTGTTATCGTTATACAAGTTTCTAAATCTTACTTCTTTACATTGAGCAAGTTCTAGACTTATATTCTATATCGAATAAGTTCTTGTTATTTATTGATCAAGTTCAAGATGTTATATTAAAGGTTATCAATCTTTTCAAAACACGATTCTTGTTATACAATACTTATTACATCAGATACCTCTCGAGTTTATTATTCAATTTAAATATCATTTATTGTTGAATCTTGTAAGACTAGCAAACCCTTATTGATTCGACTAGTCCATAGTTGATGAACGTTCTAAATTTTAGAACCCTTGTTGAGTTTATCCAAACCAAACTTCCTTTGGTGCGTGCACTCTAATGTCAAACCGAGATGAACAACCTCTTATATAGGGGATTACTTATGCTTTAGAGTTAAGATATCGTACACAGTATGGTACTAAGGGTTGATCTCCCTAAGTACGAGAAGAAGAGTCCATAGTCTTATGACTATTTAAGGTTTCAAGTATAAACACTTGACAACCTAGGACATAGTTCAAGGTCTTATGACCCTCAGAAGTTCTTTTGATTCTTGTTATTCATTCTTGATTCAGAAGTCAAGTTTCTTATTTTAGAAGTCTTTGATTCACTCGCATGTTATTATATTGTTGTTATATTATTATACTTGTAGGAAATTGTGCTCACTCTTATGTAATAATAACATTGCAGTTAAGAATGAAAGGTCCGACGAGCCTTCTACTAGCAAAGGCAAAGGCAAGATTAACAAGTGATGAAGACTTGTTATTTATTTGTTATGTTGTGTTTCAGACTTATGTTTAAATTGTGTAAGACTTAATATTTGTTTATGTTCCGCATTTGAGATTTAAGGTTAGTATGACCTGGGATTGATGTATTTATTTTCAGATGATGTAACTCCTTAAGGAGAGGATTTATTTCTATCTATTTTATGGTTTCATTTATTATGGGTAGATAGATATATGATGATTGTATGCAAGAACACCAAATCACGGGGAATCAAGTACCTGGATTTGGGGGTGTCATAGGTTGGTATCAGAGCTATAGGTTATTAACCTTAGGTGGGGGGAAACCTTAGGTAGTAGCCTTATAGGAGATCGAGAACATAGTGGTGGTAAACTCTTATCGAGTTCTAAGAAATAAATTTCTTAATTCATTGAAGATAATAAAAGACTTTATGTGCTTATGTGATAAACTTATGTGCTCGCAAGTATCGATTAATAACTAAAACTTAAAACTGTGTTATCAGGATGTCAAATGTTGGAGGATCTAGTCAAGCTGGGGAGGAGGAACCCCGAGTACCTACAGAGGAGGAGCCCCGTGACATTCATGTCGTCCCGGAGAAGTTGGTACATAGAGAGCCATCTCTGTTGATCACTGTTATTGGTCAAGAGCATGAGCATGAGTCTGATCCAGAGGAGGACCCTGAGGAAGAAGAGGAGGAAAATGAGTTCCCATCGAACTCTATCAGTGCTGAGATTTACGATGAGCTACACGACCGTAACATAGAGTTACGAGATAGTGTTCAGGAGCTGAGGGAGCGGACGGTTATTCAATAGCTTACCATCGAGCAGAGGGATAGAGAGGTTGAGGCTCTTCACACACGTCTGGGAAACGTAGAGTGGGATTTGATTCACGAGAAGGGTCAAACCGAGCAGAAGTCAGAGGAAATAGAGGAGTTGAAGAATGAACTGAAAGATAACTAAGCAAGGCTGACCATAGCAGAGGAGGCTTGGGTAAGGGAATCACGACATGCAGATCTTGCAGAAGAGAACTGTCGGGCGAAGAAGGCTAAGCTTGAGGAGACGCACTCTACGCTTCAAAATGCGATTAATGAGGCCCAGGATCGGGTTATAAGATACCCAATTTAGTTTGAAGGACTACCATCGTACATGCTAGATCGCAGGATGATGTCCCGTATTATGGAAGAAGAGCGTAGCAAATCTATTCAACGCCTTAACAGGCAGTGATAGGAATAGTTTAATTATGTGAAAACCTATCTGGTAGTTAAGAATGTAAATTCTGATGTGTTTATAAATAAAGGAATATTTTGATGTTTTTAATCTTATAAATTCTTAATCTCGGGATAGTTAATGTAAATAGCACTGATGCTATCGTAGTTTGTTAAAACTTTTGATTACATAAGTATATCAAGTTATTTGAGAAAATGTGTTAAGTGATTATGTTAAAATGTTTGAGTTAAACCTTAAATATTTAGAGAATTGAATAAAGATCTAATAAGCATATATTTTAACAGAAATATGCCATCGAGAAGAAGACCAACCCGTCAACCAGCCCAAGAAGAGTCGACGAATAACAATAACGATGCCAATGCTAACCCCGTTCAACAATTGGTGAACTTATTAGCTGGAGCGATTAATAATCAACCTCAAGCTCCACCAAATACAACGTTCAAGGACTTCAAGGCGGTAGGACCTCCACAGTTTAAAGGCTATATGAACCCGATAGAAGCTCAAACTTGGGTTATGGAGATGAAAAACGTTTTTCACATCCCAACAGTCAGAGAAGACCAGAAAACTGCCTACGCAACCTTCATGCTGAAATTAGAAGCTAGTTATTGGTGGCAAGCAAATAAGGTCCGTGGAGGAGAAGGTGTAATCACTTGGGAGAGGTTTAAGGAGATGTTCTTCGAGAATTATTTCCCGGTAAGCTCGCAGAACCAAATGGAGGTACAATTTATGGAATTGAAGCAAGGAAATATGTCAGTGCCAGACTATGCATCAAGATTCAATGAGTTGGCTAGGTTCACCACATATCAAGCGTACACAGATGAGAGAAAAGCAAGAAGGTTTGAATAGGGACTGAAGCCCTGGTTATATAGTAAAGTGTCAATGTTTCAGTTGAAAACTTTTCCTGGAGTATTGGAGAAGGCTATCCTCGCTGAAGGTGGGAGCGATGCGGTGACTAAGTATAATCAAAATCAAGAAGAAGAAGAAGAAGAAGAAGAAGAAGAAGAAGAAGAAGAAGAAGAAGAAGAAGAGTGAAAATGAGGGAATTAATAAGGTCAGTGTCAGTAACACGAGAGGAAGTAACAATCAGAAGAGGAGGTGGACTAACAACTCATCAACTGGAAATCAGTAAGGAGGTCAGAAGAAGAGAATCGAAGCATGCCCGACCTGCGGGAAAGCTCACATGGGGGTTTGTATGAAGGAAAAATGGGTGTGCTACAATTGTGGTCGGGAAGGCCATATAACACCTAACTGTCCTAACCCAAAGAAGGGCGTCTGCTTCACTTGTGGTTCAAAGGACCATCTGGAAAGGGACTGTCCTAAGAATGGATCTAGAGGGGCAGAATTAGAAGGGAATAGGGGAAACAGCGGTGGAAGTGCTCTGACTATCACGGGACCAACGACGACCAAAGACCAACCACCAGGACATTCAACATGATAGTGCAGGATATTGTGCAGTCTCGTGATGTGGTGTCAGGTATCATTCTGATCAATAAAGTTAATGCTTATGTATTATTTGATTCGGGTGTTACTTGTTCATTTATATCTGATGACTTTGCTAAGAACTTAGAATTACCTAAGGATGAGTTAGAATACCCCATGAACATAGAAATTGCGAATAGAGAAGTAATCCATGTTAAATACTTACACAAGAATTATAGGGTGGATATTAAGGGTAATATTATGAATGTAGATCTTATCCCGATTAGACTTGGGAAATTTGACGCTATTTTGGGAATGGATTGGTTATTCCATTATAGGGCTATAATTGATTTCCAGAAAAAATGTATTAACCTTATGACTCCGTCAAAGGTTGTATTCTATAGCAGCAAGTCGCCTAGACAAGCGAGTTATCTGACGATGATATAGGCCAGGAAGTTGTTAAGACAAGGATGTGTAGGATATTTAGCTTACATAGTCGACAGTCGTAAAGAGAACCCTAAAATAGAGGAGATACCAATAGTGAGGGATTTTGCAGACGTATTTCTGGACGATCTACTAGGACTTCTGCCAGATAGAGAGGTTGAGTTTGTAATTGATTTAACGCCAGGAATAGCTCCAATATCGAAGGCACCATACCGAATGGCTCCGGTAGAGATGAAAGAGCTAATGCTACAACTGCTAGAGTTGCTGGACAAGAAATACATTCAACCGAGCGTATCATCGTGGGGTGCGCCGGTATTATTTGTAAAGAAGAAAGACGAGACGATGTGGCTCTGCATCAATTATAGAGAACTGAATAAGGTCACGATTAAGAATAGATATCCATTACCGAGGATTGATGACTTATTTGACCAATTGAAGGGAGCAAGATACTTTTCCAAGATAGACTTAAGGATTGGTTATCATCAGCTGAAGGTGAGGCCAGAGGATGTACCGAAGATAGCGTTCAGAATGCGATATGGTCACTACAAATTTTTAGTGATGTCATTCGGTCTAACGAATGCTCCTGCAGCATTTATGGGCCTAGTGAACGGAGTGTTCAAGCCGTTGTTGGACAAATTTGTGGTGGTGTTTGTCGATGATATTTTAGTATACTCGAAGACCAAGGAAGAACATGTAGAACATTTAAAGGTAACGTTAGAAGCGTTGAGAAGGGAGAAGTTGTATGCCAAGTTTTCAAAATGCGAATTTTGGATTGAGCGGGTATAATTTCTTGGGCATGTGATTTATAAGGACGGATTTTCTGTAGATCCCTCCAAGGTCGAAGCTGTGATGAACTGGGATCAGCCGAAAACTCCATCGGAAGTGAGAAGTTTTCTTGAATTGGCAGGTTATTACAGAAGATTCATTTAAGACTTTTCCAAGATTGCAACTCCACTTAAAAATTTGATTAGGAAAGCTGTGAAATTCGTTTAGACGGAGAGGTGTGAGGAAAGCTTTCAAGAGCTTAAGAAGAGGTTTAGTTCAGCACCTGTGTTATCACTTCCGGATGACACGGGAAATTTTGTGGTTTATAGTGATGCATCGCATAAAGGACTTGGTTGTGTGCTTATGCAAAACGGCAAGGTCATTGCGTATGCGTCACAATAATTAAAGGACTATGAGAAGGGGTATCCGACCCACGACTTGGAGTTAGCTGCGGTGGTATTTAATTTGAAGATCTGGAGACACTATCTCTATGGAGAGAAGTGTGAAATATATACAGACCACAAGAGTTTGAAATATATTTTTATACGTATGATTTGAATATGCGCCAGAGAAGATGGTAGAGTTAATTAAGGACTATGATTGCGAGATTTTATTCCATCCGGGTAAGGCAAATTTGGTTGCCGACTCCTTAAGTAGAAAGGGTCGGGAGAAATTGATTATGTTGATCGCTTAGCAGGAGCTAATTTCAGTGATGGAGAAGCTGGAATTAGAAGTAAAGTATCCTATGGAATTTGACGAGAAGTTGTTCCAGATGCAATCTGGTACAACTTTGATGGATAAAGTTTAGGAGGCTCAACTTCAAGACGAAGAATGTAAAAAGGTGAAAAAAAGGATATCTGAAGGAACCGAACTGAGATTCAGGATGGATAATGATGGAATAATGAGATTTGAGAGTAGAATTTGGGTACCACCAGTACCAGAGATTAAAGAAGATATTTTGAGCGAGGCTCATAGCTCACGGTATTCGATTCACCCTAGTAGCACCAAGATGTATCAAGATCTTCGACAACATTTCTAGTGGCCAAATTTGAAACGAGATGTTGCAGAGTGTGTTGCCAAGTGTCTGACATGTCAGAAAGTGAAAGCAGAGCATCAGAGGTCGAGTGGGTTGCTACAACCTTTAGAAATCCCAAAATGGAAATGAGAACATATTACGATGGATTTCGTGGTTGGCCTTCCAACAACTTAGAAAGGATATGATGCAGTATGGGTTATCGTTGACCGACTGACAAAATCCGCACATTTCCTTCCGATCAAAATTAAATTCAACTTAGACAAGTTGGCGAGGTTATATGTAAAAGAGATTGTTTTGAGACATGGAGTTCCGGTGTCAATTATTTCTGATAGAGATTTGTGCTTTACATTGGACTACTGGAAACGACTACAGGAATGAATGGGTACGCAGTTAAGAATGAGTACGACATATCACCCTCAGACAGATGGGCACAGTGAAAGAACGATTTAGACATTAGAAGATATGTTAAGAGTTTGTATAATGAACTTTAAAGGAAATTGGGATGATCATCTACCGCTCATAGAGTTCGGCTACAACAACACTTACCACGCTAGTATTGGCATGTCGCGTTATGAAGCGTTATACGGCAGAAAGTGCAGAACTCCGCTATACTGGGATGAAGTTGGCGAGAGACAATTACTAGGTCCAGAACTGGTACAGCACACATCAAAGATAGTCAAAGTGATTCAAACAAGACTGGTAGCAGCTCAAGATAAGAAAAAGAAGTACGCCGATCCACACCATAAAAATGTTGAGTTTGAATCGGGTAGTTATGTGTTTTTAAAAGTCTCTCCCTAGAAAGGAAAGATCAGGTTCAGAAAAAAGGGTAAATTAAGCCCAAGGTTCATTGGACCCTTTGAGGTATCACTAAGGATCGAGAAGTTATGATTAGGTAGCCTTACCTCCAGCACTCGAGAATGTCCACAACGTCTTCCATGTTTCAGTTTTACGACCCTACAAACCCGATTACAAGCATGTGATTGAATATAAACCCCTACAATTTGAAAAAGTTTTATCTTATGAAGAAGTTCATGTTCAGATAGTTGACAGGAAAGAGCAAGTACTCAGAAATAAAGTAATACCTTCTCTTAAGGTAATCTGGAAGAACCACAACACTGAAGAAGATACGTGGGAACTCAAAGAACATATGATGAAGAATTATCCTCATTTATTTACTTAACTTATGTGTAAGCGATTCTGGGGACAGAATCTTTGTAAGGCGAGAGAATGTAACGGGACGAATTGATTGAGTCGTGATTCTGGGGACAGAATCCTTTTAAGGGGGAAAGATGTGACGAACGAGATTTTTTAATCTAATTTGAATATTTATTGAATCAAATAATATTTTTCGATGATTTAATTATTGGATTAAATAATTAATTGATGAATTTGTGGTAGATTAATTTAATTATATGTGTTACATTGATTAAAATTAATGTGGAGAACTTTATTATTCAGAGTATGTATTTAATTGAGCTTATTAGATTAAATGAATTATTTAATAAGAATAATGTTATTTTAATTAATTAGAGATTTAATAATTTGACATAATTAATAAATGAGAAATCTAATTATGTGACTATGTGAATTAATGAGAAATTTTTATATTTTATTTAAATCAAATTAAATAGGATATTTGATTTATTGTTTAATTGGGTGTGACATTATTAAACTATATTATAAGAGATTTATTAAATTAAATGGAAGGAATCTTCTAAGTGTTAGCCAAACAAGGCCCTATGAGGAGTTGGGAGCAATTAAACCACGTAAGGATTAACTGACCACAACTATGTCAGTTTATACGTGTTCAATTCAACATTCACCATTTCATTAAAGATCCGGGAAAAAAATACAGAGAGAATTTAGAGAGAAGTTGAGAGATCAAGAAGAAGTGAAGAATCGAATCGAATCTCTTCTTTAGGTAAACCTCTTCAACCCCAAACTTCAATTTACGTTTTTATTTTTATGTTGTGAAAATCTATCTCCAAGTTCTTTGTAAACTAAAATTTATGGTAAAAGTGTTAGGAAATTGATTATTTATGTTTATTAGCATTCATAAATCAATTCTATATGATTTGTATGTGATTTGAGTAATTAATTTCATGTAATAATGCTAAAATCAGAGTTTTCCATTAATAAGTGTTTTGAGTTCTCTATAAACAAAAGTTATGTGACCAATGCATGACTTGTTGTTAAAATTGAAATTTAACAGTAGATTATGTTAAAGACATGTCAAAACAAAGAAAATAAACTTTGAACTGATAGATTTGGGGTTATAACGAAACCATAATGACAATTTCATGTTTTATCTTCAAAACTTTCAAAAACACCAAGAATAGTGAAATTACATGATTTGATTCAAGTAATTGTATGTTTTAACTTGTTAAAATCATGCTAGAAAGGTTAGGTAATGATTATGTGTGTATTATAGTGTCTAGGTATGCTTAAATTCATGTGTAAATAAATTAATTAGATGTTTTTTGCCATGTTCGCTTTTCCTCATGTAACCTCGTAATCGAACCCGGCATGTCGCTGGTCAGAAGCGCCAAATTTAAACTTTAAGGTCCGCGCCACGCTCATTAGCTTAGCTGGGTTGTAGCCAACAACCACGCTATAAGGTTGCTAAGGATCGCCTATATGGTGACGCCGCAGGGCCACTATGCAGTTTGTCCATAAATGAGAATTTTTATGGTTTTAGTCTAGGGAACGCAATTGTAACCTAATCTAATGAACATAAAAATGTGTTAGACATATAGTGAGATGTTAAAATAGATTCTTAAAATGTTAATAAGGTATTTACATGTTTGATTGATTTATTGAACGCATAGTTAGCTTGTCGTTCGTGAAGTCTAATATTATGTGAAAACAAGTGTTGTGAGTTGGTTAGTATAATCATAATCAGAGTTTAGACAAAAGATAATGAACTTGTGATGCTAGTTACGTTATAATTGACTAGTATTGTGAATATAAATGGTATGTAGGATTAAATCGAGGAACGTGTAACCTACGCATGAGGCAAGTTTCCTAACCCTACTTGTTATCGTTATGCAAGTTTCTAAATCTTACTTCTTTACATTGACCAAGTTCTAAACTTATATTCTATATCGAATAAGTTCTTGTTATTTATTGATCAAGTTCAAGATGTTTTATTAAAGGTTATCAATCTTTTCAAAGCATGATTCATGTTATACAATACTTATTACATTGTATACCTCTTGAGTTTATTATTCAATTTAAATATCATTTATTGTTGAACCTTGTAAGACTAGCAAACCCTTATTGATTCGACTAGTCCATAGTTGATGAACGTTCTAAATTTTAGAACCCTTGTTGAGTTTATCCAAACCAAACTTCCTTTGGTGCAGACTCTAATGTCAAACTGAGATGAACAACCCTGTTATAGGGGATTACTTATGCTTTAGAGTTAAGATATCGTGGACAGTATGGTACTAAGGGTTGATCTCCCTAAGTACGAGAAGAAGAGTCCATAGTCTTATGATCATTAAGGTTTCAAGTATAAACACTTGACAACCTAGGACATAGTTCAAGGTCTTATGAACCTCAGAAGTTCTTTTGATTCTTGTTATTCATTATTGATTCAAAAGTCAAGTTTCTTATTTCAGAAGTCTTTGATTCACTCGCATGTTATTATATTGTTGTTATATTATTATACTTGTGGGCAATCGTGCTCACTCTTGCGTAATAATAACATTGCAGTTAAGAACGAAAGGTCCGACAAGCCTTCTACTAGCAAAGGCAATGACAAGTTTAACAAGTGATGAAGACTTGTTATTTATTTGTTATGTTGTGTTTCAGACTTATGTTTAAATTGTGTAAAACTTAATATTTGTTTATGTTCCGCATTTGAGATTTAAGGTTCGTATGACCTGGGATGATGTATTTATTTTTAGATGATGTAACTCCTCAAGGAGAGGATTTATTTTTATCTATTTTATAGTTTCATTTATTATGGGTAGATAGACATATGATGATTATACAGTGAACACCAAATCACGTGGGAATTGAAGTACCCGGATTTGGGGGTGTCACAAACCCTACCTAAGGTTTATAACCTACAGTTTTGATACCAAATGTAGCATCCCCAAATCCGGTACTAATCACCACGAAATGGTACACCAATTCTATAACTATTGCGGAAGATATAAACATAAATTGTTTATGCAATAACCTTTACAACATAATCCCCAAGGTCGATAACCTTAACTTATTATACACATTCATATACTACAGGACTTACAATATTATTTGTCTTTAATACTATTACAAGTTTAACTGTACCATAACCCAATCCGAGAACTTGTTTTAGCCTTTGCCTTTGTCCGAAGTTTCGTCTTAATCTGTAAGTTTTATCATGATATAGAAAGGGTGAGCAACAAGTTTGCCCAGCAAGTTTAAGTTCGAAGAAAGATATAACATGATTGAAAGAATGAATAATAAGCTGACAAACTTTCAACAATATAATAATTGTGAAAGAACATGAATCAATTTCCATAACCGAATGACCGAGACAATAATGATGAATGGCCAACAATGAACACGAACAACTATAACTGAACCAATTGGTAATAAAGGTTATCAACCTTTCATACCTGATGAATATATACAATAGGCACAACGTGCGAATCAAAATATCATAGACATGACGTAATCAACAATGATTAACCACTAGTTAAAAGTATAGGAACTTGCCTAAATCGTCGATTATTGTTAAGCAATCTAATTTTAGCTTCAGTTGAAAGACCTATTATTGATAATATCGATCTCTCAATTAGAATAATATCATAACATATACTATTGTTAATTACAATCATTATACAACTTAAACACTTATCACATAGTCAAATATTAGATTACTCTTTAAAACAACATTATTATTATCATTCTTTGATAATTCTTTATATACATTATGATTTAACACTTTAATCTTATATATTATAAGTTCTTCTTTAAAATCTAATAAGTCAAATACTAATCCAAAGAACTCGATTATCCAAACATACCAATCCAAAGAACCCAGATTGCAATCCAAAGAACTTGATTCCAACCCAAGAACCGGATTCCAAATCCAATAATCGATGGCTAATCCAATAAAATAAATTGCAATCCAAAGAACCGATTCCAATTACAAGAATTGGGATTGCAATCCAAAGAAGCTAGATTCAACAGTTTTTCAATTCAAGAATCGCTTTCCCGATCCAAAGAAATGGATTCAATGTATTTTTAATCCAACAAGTCGGATTCATTAATTTTTTCACAAAAAATACCAAATTACCTTATTATTTTTCTATCCTTTTCCAAACATATATACATATATTTCATACACAAAAATATTTTTTCCATAATTTTTCAACTCTCTTTAGTAATTTTCAAAAATTATTTTTAGTTTGCAGCTTAAGAAATTAGCCCTATCATGATCAACTCTAAAAATTCTCATCTCTTGACATAATCTTATACATGTTAACGTGAACCTCCAATTTAAATTTCGTGGCCATCGGAGTTATAGAACTCCGATTATAGCCATTTTCGTCAGAAAATCCCAAAACTTGAAATGGCCATAACTTGGTCATTTTAAGTCAGAATAAGCTCATTTTTGGAAAGAAGCTTCTTTATATCATATATTTTCATGTTCCAAAAGGCCGGAATTTGTTTCACAAATTAAGTGGCCGAAACTGCACTTGGAAAGTTCAGTATGAGGTTTTTATGAAAAGAAGATTTTTTTTCAGATTTTGCTAAAAAAACAAATTCATACGAAAATCCACAACTCCTTTTTCCGTGATTCCGCTTTGAGGATATTAGAAAACTCATCATATTATCTTCCCAAAATTTTCCGTATTTTTTTTGAATGTTAGAAAATAACAAAACTACCCCGCAATCGACCGACCAAAATAGTATGTTTTCTTTAAAAGAAATGAAATTGTTTTGACTAAAACAACCACTACGGATTATGTACTCAACATTTTGAGTGCTACCACTTGGGTTTAGTAGTTAAATTATATATCTAGTACCCCTTTTTACGTATCGCAAAACAAAATTGTAGATCCGGGTTATAAGCTTACAAAGTAGTAAAGAAAATTAAGATTTTCTAGCTTTCAAAACATATCTTTCATTTCCTTACTTTTAGATCTAACTTTTGATACACAAAAGGGTTAGAAATAAACATAAAACACTTATTAACATGTAAATCTTTAGTTTTAAAGTTTGAACTATAGATTCAAGTTTTGATTGAGAATAATCAAAATAAAATTATATAAACTAGATAGAGTTTATACATTTGTCAATTTTCTTTCTTTTCTTCTTACAAAAACTATCTCCTTCTCTCCTCTATGGTCATTAATTGATCCTCTCTCTCTCTCTCTCTTGGTTTTCTTTTGGTTAGAAAATAAGAGATGAAAGAAATAAGTTAGATATTTTTTTGTTGGAGATTAATGTATAGATATATTTTGTATATCTACATTTACTCTCCACATTATCTCCTTCCTCTCTCTCTCTCACTTAATCACCACATTGATATATGTGGGAGAGTAGTATGTAATGTGGCTCCTTGAAAAATTTGACACCTAGCTTATTTTGGAAATATCTTTTGAAACATGTGGCTTAAAATGGTGACATGCTACCTCATTTTCTCTCCACATGTTTGCTATGTGGCCACTTTTCACCAAGTTTTGTTTTCCTTAGATAAGAATGATGTTATGTGCTCAATTGTGGTTGATCCAAGTTGCTAGAACACATCAAGCTCAAGTGGTGGTTCACCACACATTTGAAAATATCTTTTACTTAAAAATTAAGTAAAAGGGCATTTCGGTAATTTTGCACTCACTAAGGGTATTTTGGTCATTTCCCCTACAATTTAAAGGGTAATTTGGTCTTTTCACATATATCCCATAAATCGTAACCCTTAGGGTTTTATACTTAGCATTTGAATTCCCAAATTAGGGTTTAGAAATTCTTGCTAGAGTTTAGGATTCTCAAACCTAAATTAGGGGTTTCTAGCCAATCGTTAGGGTTTCAGAACTTATCATTGATGTTCTTATCATAACATTAGGGCTTGCCCATGTTACACTTTATCTAATTCATACTTGACCCTTTAACCACATACTAAACACACACGATAATCATAATACACAATGCCACATAAGTCCTTCACAAATATTTTAAATCTATACCTATTTTCACCAGGTCTTATTATTCAATCATTTAAGATTTTATTAATTGTCTAAATTCTCGGGTTGTCACACCGACTATCCACCAAAAAGTCCATGAAAATAACAAGGCTCTGATAACTGATGTTGATGAAGAAAAAGTCGAGAAAACACATTAAGATCGTTGCCCCCCTACAACATCATTCATTGCCGAAGCCTCAACCGAAAAAATTTCCCCAAAAATACCACCCCTCAAACCGAGGCAGAAACCCGAAAAGAGCCTCCTCAAAAGAAAGCCCAAACAGAGGTGAATAAAAAAAGCTCTGAATAAATTACACACATTCCACCTTCCCCATGTAAAACCCCAACTTTTATGAATAAATATTTAATTTTCTAATTATTATTTTTGATAATAAGGTGGATTTGATATAATGTTAAATAGATGTGGGTAATATTTATAAATTTTATAAAGTATGCAAGTTGTCATAAAATATTTGTTTGGTCGTGAATATTCGCATTTATGGCAATCATTGGGTAGACCCCACAATGTAATTCATCATTGAGTTAGAAAACAATAGAAATAACTTTTTATAAAAATAACGATAAAAGTTTTACCGTTAATCATCAAATACCCTAAGTGAGAAAATTACAAAGAATATTTAGTGGTCAGACCAGAAAGCACTGTGTATCAGACAAGATCTTTGATTATCGATGCTTACGTGAGAAGTCACCGCTTTTATTCAATTATTGCCATGTTGATTGCCGCATAGATCTCACATTATTGATTCAATTATTATCACAAAGATCATCTCATACACTATTTTATATTATTAAATTAATAATTGAGAAGACAAAGTTATTCATAATATTATTTGCATTATTGACAATGTCTAGAAAGTTCTATCGAGGAAAGGGTTTGGTCACCTAATTGCGCGCCAATAAGGAGAAGTCCTTATCGGAAAGTCCCATCTTTCCTGGGAATGATTTGATTGTTAATATTACAAGTTATAATATTAATGATGAATAAATGTTATCAAAAATGTGTTTTGAGAAGCCAAGTGAATTGAGATAAATAGAGGGGGTTTTCATGAGGTATTTGTTGTAAATTTGGTTTATTACATGAACCCCCACTTTTTCATTTTTCAAAATCGTCGATAAAAAGTTGTTATAAAGTATGTTAGTGTGTGTGTGTGTGTGTGTATATATATATATATATATATATATATATATATATTTTATATAAGTTTTGTTTTTATATAAAATAGATTATATTTTATTTTATTATGCATTGTACTGCATAGTGTTGCATAGTGTAGCATAGTAAAATCAAAAATTTTAAACGAATTCGTCCGTGAATTCGCCCGTGATTCTTCTCATGTGCAATCCGTGATTATTTTTTTAAATAGTATCCTACCATTCTCCTATAAATAGGATGCTCAGTTTAGAAATAAAAATCACACCAGAATCAGAGAATTCTTCTTCTATAATATTGAGCGTATTTCTTTTGAGTTTAAGGAAGCATTGAGTGTAGAAAATAATATAAGTTTTCTTCAACAATATTCCCGCCCTACAAGTCAAAAATACTCACCTTTTAAGGTAAGGGATATTATTTTTTTTCAATATTCGTAAGAAACAATATTTTCTTTCATACTCTGTAGTATGTAAGTTGTGATGCCCCCAAAATAGTTATACATCACTCATTTTGAGTCGTCAAAAACATAGTACAGAAAACAACTACAACTTTATTATTACAATTGTCATGCAAAATATGACAACATATACCGTGAGTTTAAATACAAATATTGTCTTCTGATACAAAGATTCAAACTCAAATAAGTCCTCATTACAATTATTGATACACTATTTTACAAAATAGTAAGGATCGCTAAAACAACTATCTTGATCCATCATTCCATACCCCGACTAGTTCCCGCTATATTCTCTCTTCCTTAGAAGAAAAATGGAACAAAAAGGAAAATGGTGAGCTCAACTAGCCCAATAAAGAATATTATGACTAAGATAATGAACAACAAATTATTGTTAGCCTTCAACAAATCGATAAAAATATAATGGACAACAAGTTTTAGATCAATATTCAAGAATTTAAATAACAATTCATTGGAAGAGTTAAGTAGAGAATGAAATCTACTATCATCTATGAATTTAAAAGTTCATCATCAATATTTTATCCCTGTAACATCAATCAATATACATCTTGAATCAAATATTCATCTTTGCACTACGGGCCAAAGATATTCATCAGATAATCATTCATATTTGCACTACAGGCCAAAGATATTTAGTTATATCATCATTTAGGACTGAGGATGATGAAAAATATTTTTAAAAAATGAATCTAGTGAGGCAAAAGAACAAAGATTAGGGATTCGTACTTCAGTTTATCCAAGTTCAAAAACACTCCATAATAAACCATAGTGGAGTAAAATTCAAGAATGAAGATCAAAACATGGATACAATCAAAGATAGTAACCTTAATATACATCTTGGACAAAGAAGAAAAAATTTTAATTTTTTTCCGGTGAATAGTGTCATATTCGTGAATAGTGTCATATACGTGAATAGTGTCGTATACGTGAATAGTAACCCCGATACAAAAAGGTAGAAATTCCAAAATAAAATTTATATCAATATTTCGGCATAATGATATTGAAAGAAATAATATCATTTACGAAAAAAATAACACCCCTTACCTCAAAATAACAGTACTTCTGACTGGAATATCGGATTTAATGTTGAAGGAAACTCGCATTGAATAACAACTCTCAAAGTATCTAAATACTCACAAAATACGCTTGATAATATAGAGAGAGAAAACTTATGATTTTCAATTCTAACTAAGCACCCTATTTATAGGAAAACGCTAGAACGCCAAAGGAGACTAAATTAATAAAATAATATTATTATTTTTCTACGCACACTTCTTTGAAAAAAAATCAGCCACCACAAGTGGGGCCCACCAATTCAGTAATTTTCCAAAAAATACAAAAGTGGGGCCCACCCATGTTTTAATTAAAAAAATATTATTTCAAAAACTTCAATGATTCATAATAAATAGCCCTTTTATCAGAAAAATACGGATTTAATATTCATTCAATAGGAAATTAAATTCTCTACAACTTTGTAGAAGAAAGTTTTTCCAAATTCCAAACAGAAAATAACCGAAATCCACATACAGATGATTTTTCCACACTTTCATTTCAACAAAATACATACGGAGGCTTTTTTTTCCTTTTCTGCAGCATTCCTTCTTTAAAACTTCAAAGCCTACCAAAAAGGACAACTCCACCCACCACATGTTTATATATATATATATATATATATATATATATATATATATATATATATATATATATATATATATATATATATATATTAAAACATTTATAATTAAAAAGAATTCATAATTCCATTTTCTCTCTTCCAACTCATTTTATTCATATACCATGAATTTAGTATAAAAATATCACCATTATTATATTATCACATTATACATTTATATTGTAATATAATAATATATTTGAATGACTTATTTTATCGTAAAAAGATAAAATATCAAATTTCAACAATTGTCACTTTTCTAAAAATCCTCCATTTATATTCACATTAAATAAAAATTTCTTATCAATAATTAACTATTCACAAATAATATTATAGAGTCACAATTATGACAATCAGTCATTCCGTAAAAGTAGGGCTTTCCGATAAGGATTTCTCCTTATCAAGCACAATTAGGTGACCAAACCTCTTCCTGCATGTAACTTCCTTAGACATTGTCAATAATGCTATCTAATAATATTATTCAAATAATATAAATTATTGATCCGATAATGGAAATATTGTGCAAAGGACAATTATTGAAATAAAAATAATATAAAAAATATCAACGAGCAATTATTGAATCAATAAAATAAAATATTAAATAAAGAATTACCAGAATAATTATCGAGTAGTGGCTTCTCACGTAAGAATCAATAATCTAATAATACGCGTAATATCGTGCTACTATGCAATCAAGCCGACATCGATTTTAACCAAGATTCCAACAAAGGTTAATTCGTAAATAATTACGCCGTTATTTATAAAACTCAAACTTATCATTTTCTTTATCCCACCGCTTTTTACATGGGCCCCATAAATGGTCATACCATCGCATTTAATATTCCCCGACCAAGAAGAATATTCCACGACCAAACGAATACTCCCCAACAACAATGAATATTTTATAACCACTTGCTTATTTTGAAAAATTTGCATATTTCACCCATAACCAAAGCATTATATCAAATTAACACCTTATTATTCACAATAATAATTAGAGAAAATTCGATTTTATTTATAAAAAGTTGGGGTCTTACAACCTCCCTCCTTATGAAATTTCGTCCTCAAAATTGACGTACGTACTTGGTGTTTCAAAAAGGTTAGGATACCTCATTTTCATTTCTGATTCAAACTCCCAGGTCATTTCCTCAATAGCATGGTTCCTCCACAAAACTTTAACTTGTGGTATAATCTTTGTGCGTAGGACATGCTCCTTCATATCCAAGATCTTGACAGGTACCTCCTCGTACGTTAAATCTTCAGTTATCTCATCTGGTTCTAACTCAATAATGTGGTTTGGGTCTTTCACATACTTAACGGCTACGTATATGTGAAAACATTATAAACACGAGACGTACTTTGAGGTAATGCGAGTCTATAGTCCACATTTCCTATTCGGTCAAGAATCTCAAATGGACCAACAAATCGTGGATTGAGCTTTTCTCTCTTCCCAAATCTTGTAACTCCCTTCCATGGTGCAACACGTAATAATACATGATCCCCAATATTAAATTCCACGTCCTTTCGATGAAGATCCGCATAACTCTTTTGTCGATCATGTGCCATTTGTATACGCTGTTCTGGATCATTTGGATCTTCTCTCAGTAGTCATTCGTACCAACTCTGGTCCCAACAACGTTGCTTCTCCAACCTCATCCTAACATACTGGAGAGCGACACTTTCTTCCATACAACGCTTCGAATGGAGCCATGCCTATACTTGCTTGATAATTGTTGTTAAAGGAGAATTCCACCAATGATAGGTACTTATCCCAACTCCCTTTGAAATCTAGGACACAAAATCTTAATAGGTCTTCAAGAGTTTGAATAGTCCTTTCTGATTGTCCGTCCGTTTGAGGGTGGTATGCCAAACTAAATCGTAAGTCTGTGCCCATAGCTTTCTGCAAGCTAACCCAAAATCGTGAATTGAATCTTGGGTCACAATCCAAAACTATGGATACTGGCATGCCATGCAATCTCACAATCTCATTTACGTGCATACAAGTAAGACGTTCAAGGAAATAAGTCTCCTGTATAGGCAAGAAATGGGCAGACTTGGTTAATTTATCAACAATAACCCAAATCGCATCTGTGCCTTGAGAAACCTTGGGAAAACCCATAACAAAATCTATGGTAATGTGTTCCCACTTCTATTTCAGAATCTCAAGTGGTTGCAATGGACTCTTTGGTACTTGATGCTCCGCCTTTACACGTTGACAAGTTAATCACCTTGAGATAAACTTCGCGATCTCTCTCTTTATTTTTCTCCACCAAAATGTATGTCAAAGATCATGATACATTTTGGTACTCCCAGGATGGATTGCAAACAGTGTGTTGTGTGCCTTCATCATGATTTTATGCTTCAAGTCAGAATCGTTAGGAACACAAAGTCTGGAGTTGACTCGAAGTATTCCTTTTTCACGATTCTTAATCCCCGAATAACACCTTCTTGCACCTTCTTCTTCATACGCATCGCCTCCAGTCCATAGCTTGAGCAAATTTTAACTTTATCGATTAAATTCGGCTTCTACTCAGATATTTGATATCATCACGGGTACTTGGAGCCTTTACCTCTATCTCCATCCTTTGCAAGTCATACGAAATGGGCCTTTGTGTTAAAAACATCGCACTCGTACCCACATATGATCTTCTACTCAATGCGTTAGCTACCACATTTGTTTTTCCAAGATGGTATTGGATGGTATGATCGTAATCTTTCAACAACTCGAGCCAACGTCGCCGCTGCATGTTGAGTTCCTTTTGGGTGAAGAAATATTTGAGGCTTTTATGATCCATATAAATCTCCACTTTCTCCATATGTAGTAGGTTCCAGATTTTCAACGCTGAAAACGATCACGCTAACTCCAAATCATGAGTAGGATAATTCCTCTCATATTCTTTTGAATTGTCGCGAGGCATAGGCTATGACTTTCCCATGTTGCATGAGAACACATCCTAACCATTTTCCCTCAAGCATCGGTAGATAATAAATCCATCCGATCCAGATGGTATTGTCGTAACAGTGCCAAAATGAGTCTCCTCTTGAGCACTTGAAACTCTTCTCGCATTCCACGCCTCCATCAAATTTTATATCTTTCTGAGTCAGCTAAGTTAACGGAGTAGCGATTCAAGAAAACCCTTCCACGAATCTCCGATAATAACCAGTTAAGTCCAAAAAGCTACGTACTTCGGTCACTGACTTTGGTTGCTCCCAACTTTATATTGCTTCAATATTCGTCGGGTCAACAGATACTCCATGTTTTAACACCACATGCTCAAGGAATGCTACTTCCTCAAGCCAGAACTCGCATTTCTTTAGCTTGGCATATAGCTTGTTATCATGAAGCCTTTGAAGGACCAGCTTCAAATGGTGCTCAAGATCTTCACGGCTTTTAGAATAGATGAGGATGTCATCAATAAAGATGATAACGAACTGATCCAAATATTCTTTGAACACACGGTTCATCATATCCATGAAAGTAGCAGGAGCATTAGTCAATCCAAAAGACATGACTAAGAATTCATAATGCCCGCATCGAAGTTCTCGAAGGCGGTTTTGAATATCCTCGCTTTAATCTTGAACCGATGATATCCGTAATGAAGATCGATCTTTGAAAAGAATTGTGCTCTTTGTAATCGGTCGAATGGTGTCATCAATGCGAGGTACCGGATACCTATTCTTGATGGTGACATGGTTCAATTCCCGGTAGTCAATACAAAGTCGCATACTCCCGTCTTTCTTCTTTATGAATAAAATAGTAGCACCCCAAGGAGATGTACTAGGACGAATGAAACTGATGTCCAACAACTCCTGTAGTTGGTCTTTTAACTCCTGAAGTTCAATAGGATCTATTCGATATGGGATTTTAGAAATGGGTTTTGTACCGGGTTCAAGGTCAATAAAAAATTCAACTTCACGTTCTAGGGGTAGACCGGGAAGTTCTTCAGGAAATACGTCAGGAAATTCATTAATAATAGAAATATTATTCAAATCTGACGTGTTTTTGTTCAAGTCCATGACATGGGCTAAGAAAGCTTGACATCCTTTTTTCAATGAATGAATGGCTTTATGGCTTGATATGACAAAGGATCGACTTTTAGTGGTTTGGTTGTTTGAATTGTATAACAACAGTTGGTTAGAATATGAAAACTAACAACCTTACAAAAACAATATATTTTAGCATGATGAGTGGTTAATCAATCAACCCCTAAAATCACATCAAATGCAAGTATTTTCAATGAAATAAGATCGGCAGGTAATGTGATGGTTCCAACTTGAATCAAGCAAGATTTATAAACAGTAGATGTAATGAAAGTTTCTCCTAACGGAGTCTCAACAGATAAGTCAAAGTCTAATTTTTCTGGAGTCAAGTTCAAACGTTGAGCACAAGCAGGAGAGATAAAAGAATGGGTAGAACCGGTATCTAATAAGGTATAAACTTCGCAAAATTTTATGATTAGCTTACCCATGATCACCTCGTTCGGGTTCCTCGCGTTTTGGGTAGTCACGACAAACGCTCTTCCAGGAACCACTGACTTTGACTTGTCCGAGACAGCCTTTAGAGTCACCATCCCCGTTGGACTTGGTTTCACTACAAGACAATCTCTAGCTATATGACCTTCTTTTCCACAGTTATAACACACCTTGGATTGTTGTGGGCAGTTTGGGCTGATATGTCCCTCTTTCCTGCATTTGTAACATACGACTAGTGGTTGTTCTCCTCCTCTATAAATAGTTGGTGATGGCGTCTTCACGTTGTCATTGTTGTACCTTCTCTTTTTGAAATCTCCACACGACTCGCTTCTTCTATTATCATGGCCACGATTACTGTGACGCCCCCAAAATTAGGTATACATCACCCATCTTGAGTCGCCAGATACATGGTACAGAATTCAAATACAACTTAATAATACAACTATCGTGTAAAATACGACAAAACATAAATTGTGAGTTTGGATACAAATATTGTCTACTAGAGAGTATACAAACTCAAAAGGAGTCCTCATTACAATTATTATCACACTATTTCACGTAATAAGGAGGACTACTAATGCAAACATCTAGATCATCACCTCGCCCCGACTAGTCCCAACTACGTTCTCATTTCCTGAAGAGAATAATGAAAGTAAAAGGGTGAGCTCAACTAGCCCAATAAAAAATATTATGACTAAGATAATGCAGAATAAATTATCATTAGTCTTCAACAGTGTTGAACTGATACAATATAACAAACATCAAGGTTAACTGTAGCGGAACAAGTAATCCATTAAAAGAGTCAAGTAGAGAATAAAATCTAATATCTTCTATGATTTAAAAGGTTTTCCATTACTTTTATCGCTTGGACTCAGCTTAATAAATCATCCACATCATCGAATCACCCCTGCACTACGGCCAAGGATATTCTTTAGTATCATGACCACAATTATCCACGCACTACGGGCCAAAGATAATTGTATTTTCATCAACTATCCCGATCATGCCATAAAATAATTCATCTTTGCACCTTGGTCAAGAGAATCCATAACCATAATCATACCAAAACCGGCCCATCAATGCATTACGCCAATGAGGACTTTTTTTCACATCGTTTGTAACATTACGGTTATCATTATACCGAATAATCCCTCGGTGATAATCATACCAAGTCCATCTATGCACTTCAGTGCCACGATGACTTTCAACATAATATAAGCATGAGGATGATGACAATGATATAAGAATTCAATAAAACAAGTTCAAGAATTAATTTATCCAGAACTAATAACGCCCACATTGTCAACATGATACTTCGCTTTGTAGAGTAAAATTCAAGAATGCTCGTAAGAATATTTCCATGAAAAGATATCGGATGAAGCGCAAATATCAAGGATATTCCACTAATTTCATGGAGTATAGAAGTCAAAATTTTAACCAACTGAGTATAATTAAGAATGGAATAACAAAAGAAATCACCATGCATGCAATAGATCAAGACAGCAAGGTTATTCCAATGTAATAATAAATAACGGAACTAGGTCCCAAGGTAAAAACGCATGCATGCATGTGGATATTCTAATGAATAATAAAGAATGGAACCAGTCCCGCGTAAAACGCATGCATGTGATATTCACACAAAATAATAAATAATGGAATCAGTCCCATGTGTAAGCGCATGCATGTGATATTCCAACAGAATAATAAAGAATGAAATAACAGAAGAATTTCACCAAGTATAGGGTAGCCCGCGTATACAGTTTATTCCAACAAAATAATAAGAATGGAATAACAGAAGAATTTCACCAAGTATAGGGTAGCCCGCGTATACAGTTTATTCCAACAAAATAATAAGAATGGAATAACAGAAGAATTTCACCAAGTATAGGGTAGCCCGCGTATACAGGTTATTCCAAAAGAATAATAAGAATGGAATAACAAAAGAATTTCACTAAGTATAGGGTATCCCTCGTATACAGGTTATTCCAACAGAATAATAAATAATGGAATAATAGAAGTTCTCTTCATGAATACAAAAGAAATAATACCCCTTACAAGTACAACAAATAATATCCCTTACGAGTACAACAAATAATATCCCTTACCGTAAAAAACTGAATATAAGAGTAGGGAAGGAGCAGAATACTTTTCTATAGCTTCTCTATAATTTCTCTCTCTAGAGTTTCAGTGAATTCGTAAGAAATAATGAAGGAATGAACTTCTATTTATAGAAAAATGGACCGTGATAGTAACTAACTCATGAATCAGTTGAGATTGATTTACTTTAATCGATGGTCCATATTTAAAGCAAAATCTTTTAAATAAAATATAATATATTCTATTTATAATCTAATAAAACGAATAACTTTATAAAAGATTTTACTATGCAAACACTATGCAGTACTTATGCAAACACTATGCATAATAAAATATAATATATTCTAATTATTGTCTAATAAAATGATAACTTTATAAAAGTATTATGTTTTATATAAAAAGATTTTACTATGCAAAACACTATGCAGGCACTATGCAACACTATGTATAATAAAATATAATATATTCTATTTATAGAATAACTTTATAAAAGTATTCTGTTTTATATAAAAAGCTTTCTGTTTTATTACACTAATAATACCAATAAAACAAAACTGAGTGACTTATCACATAAGCATCAATAGTCAATACCGTGTGCTACTATGCAACCACGCATATTACTGTACTTTTACTACCGAGTAGTTCAACAGTATTAATGGTAAAACTTCCGCCGTTATTTTCATAAAATATTTTTGTCGTTTTTTCAATCCGACAATAATTTCGATGTGGGGTCCACCAATGATTGTACCGTCGTACGGATATTCTCCGACAAAAAGAATATTCTCCGACCAATCAAATATTATAAAATAACTTGCATACTTTTCAAAATTTATAAATACTACCCACAACTATAACACACACCATAATATTAAAAAAATTATTTCTAAAAAATTAAATATTTATTCATAAAATTTGGGGTCTCACAATTACCACCAGAGTGGTTACCGCTTTTGTTTGAATGTTTTCCTCTCCGCAAGGTTATCATTGTTCAGGATCGCCGCCACCCTGCATGACCTCAGTTGTGGTCCCTCAGTTGAACAGACTCATTATCTCGCTCTAATAATTGAGCCTTGTTTACAAAATCTAAATATAGAGAAAATTTATGAAAGATAAGATATTTAAATTTTAGGTTTCGGACCTCTCGTAAACATCTCATACGTAATACGTTCCTCATTCTCTACCAAATGAGGTGCAAACCCTAGATAACTCGCAAACTTAGCCTCGTCTTCGGGACACGTATCATGTTGTTTTGTTCCATCTAATAAACTCTTCCTCCTTCATATAACAAATACTTTCGAAAGTACTTGTCATTGAACAATTTTGAAACGCTTCCCAAGACATGTTGAGTCTGGCAGTCAAGTACGCTTCACGATTCCCACCAAGAATCACCTTCACCACGGAACATAAAGGTGGTGAATGGAACCTTCTGTTCCTCTATGCATCCAAAGACATCAAATATCTTGGTAATTTGTTTAACCAAGGTTTTCGCCTTGATCGGATCCGGCTTTCCCACAAATTCTAGTGGTCACAACTCTTTACACTGCTTGGCTGTCACAAGTCGTGCGTTGCTATCATTTCCACCCGTATTTTGTACACGAGTCTCCCTCGTCTGATTTTTCATGAACTGCAAAAAGCTTCTAAACATCTCATCATTCATCGTTTGTTCGGTAGTGTTATTTACATGAGGAATATTGCCTTCTTGTTGCACGTTTCCCTGGTTGGTGATTAAAGGTGTCTCCATAGTCTCGTTCACTCTATTGTTAACATTCTCAACTGCCATTCTCAAATACTGCCATAAAATAAGGGTTAATTAAAGAAATTGACATACCACATAATACCCCTATATTATGACCGACCAACAAATAAGCTTAGGTAGGACACAATAGCGAAAGATTTACTCGTCTCTCCCCTCCTAGTTCTATTCTCCGATCTCCGCCAGAGACCATATCCCTAAGCTCTGATACCAACTATGACGCCCCCAAAATAGGTATATATCACCCATTCTGAGTCGCCAAAAACATGGTACAGAAAATAACTACAACTTTATTATTACAATTGTCGTGAAAAATACGACAACACATATACTGTGAGTTTAAATACAAATATTGTCTTCTAGACAGTATTCAAACTCAAATAAGTCCTCATTATAATTATTGACACACTATTTTACAAAATAGTGAGGACTGCTAAACAACTATCTTGATCCATTATTCCATACCCCGACTAGTTCCCACTATATTCTCTCCACTTAAGAAGAAAAATGGAACAAAAAGGAAAAGGGTGAGCTCAACTAGCCCAGTAAAGAATATTATGACTAAGATAATGAACAACAAATTATCGTTAGTCTTCAACAAATCAGATAAAATATAATGGACAACAAGTTTTAGATCAATATTCACAGCGAAAATAACAATTCATTAGAAGAGTTAAGTAGATAATGAAATCTACTATCATCTATGAATTTAAAAGTCCATCGTCAATATTTATCCCTATAACATGAATTAATATACATCTTGAATCAAATATTCATCTTTGCACTACGGGCCAAAGATATTCATCCGTATCACTAGTTGGTCATGTTCATCTCAACACATGTTCATCTTTACACTACAGGCCAAAAATATTCAGTTATATCATCATTTGGGACTGAGGATGATGAAAAATATTTTAAAGAAACGAATCCAGTGAGACAAAAGAACAAAGATTAGGGATTCGTAATTCGGTTTATCCAAGTTCAAAAACACTCCATAATAAACCATAGTGGAGTAAAATTCAAGAATGAAGATCAAAACATGGATACAATCAAAGATAGTAACCGTAATATATATCTTGGACAAAGAAGAGAAAATTTCATTTTTTCCCGGTGAATAATGCCATATTCGTGAATAGTGCCATATACGTAAATAGTGTCGTATACGTATACGACACTATTCACGTATTTTATGTCCATTCCATAGGAAATTAAATTTCATTTATCAGAAAAATACGAATTTTATGTCCATTCCATAGGAAATTAAATTCTCTACAACTTTCTAGAAGAAATTTTTTCTAAATTCCAAACAGAAAATAACCGAAATCCACATACGGATGATTTTTCCACACTTTCATTTCACCAAAATACATAGAGAGGCTTTTTTTTCCTTCTCTCGCAAGATTCCTTCTTTGAAACTTCAAAGCCTACCAAAAGGACAACTCCACCCACCACATGTTTATATATATATATATATATATATATATATATGAGATAGAAATATATAATCCTTAAATAGCATAACGCCTTAAATAGCATAATTTTATCAATCAAGCAGCGTAGTTTTGGAGGGGCGCAGTGGTATTTTTGTAAATACCATGCCACCGCGTATTTACAAAAATGCCACTGCGTCCCTCCAAAACTACGTCGTTTTGATAAAATTATGTTATTTAAGGTGTTATGCTATTTAAGGATTATGCTCTTGATCCTTCCCGTATATATATATATAAATTAAAACATTTATAATTATTAAAAAGAATTCATAATTCTATTTTCTCTCTTCCACCTCATTTTATTCATATACCGTGAATTTATTGTAAACATATCACCATTATTATATTATCACATTATACATTTATAATGTAATATAATAATATATTTGAATGACTAATTTTATGAGAAATGATAAAATATCAATTTTCAACAATTGTCACTTTTCTAAAAATTCCTCCATTTATATTCACATTAAATAAATATTTCCTTATCAATAATTAATTATTCACAAATAATATTACAGAATCACAATTATGACAATCAGGTCGTTCCCAGGAAAGAGAGGGCTTTCCGATAAGGATTTCTCCTTATTGGTGCGCAATTAGGTGACCAAACCTCTTTCCTAGACAAAACCTTCTTAGACATTGACAATAATGTTATCTAATAATATTCAAATAATATGAATTATTGATATGATAATGAAAATACTGTGCAGTGACATTTATTGAAACAACAATAATATAAAATATCAACGTAGCAATTATTGAATCAATAAAATAAAATATTGAACAGTAACTACTGTAACAATTACTGAATAGTGTCTTCTTACGTAAGAATCAATAATCTAACAATACTGTGCAATACCGTGTGCTACTGTGCAACCATGCGTATTACTGTATTTTAACCATTGCGTATTCCAACAGTGTTAACGGTAACAATTACAACGTTATTTATAAAACTCAAACTTGTCATTTTCTTCATCCGATCGTTTTTCGTTATGGAGCCCACAAATGGTTGCGCCATCGTACAAATATTCCCCGACATCAAGAATATTCCACGACCAAACGAATATTCCCCGACAACAATGAATATTTTATAACCACTTGCTTATTTTGCAAAATTTGCACATTTCACCCATAACCAAAGCATTATATCAAATTAACACCTTATTATTCACAATAATAATTAGAGAAAATTCATTTTTATTTATAAAAAGTTGGGGTCTTACATAAGTAATATTATTTCGTTTCATATTCCTAATTGTACACTTATGTTGATAAGTATTGCTTCTATACTCCTTGAAATTAGTAGAATATCCTTGAAATTTGCGCTTCATCGAGTATCTTTTCACGGAAATATTTTTCTGAATATTCTTGTTAAATTTGAATCTTTTCATGTCGGGGTACTATTCACGAAGTACTATTCATGGGGTACTATTCACTCGGGTACTATTCACCCGGGGTACTATTCACGACAAAAATTGATTTCTTTTATGTCCAAATTATTTTTTATACATGAATATTATTCTTGAATTTTACTCCACAAAGCAGTTATCATGTTGATAATTTGGACATTTTTAAACTCTGGATAAATTAAAAATCTTTAATATTTATCCTTGATTTCGTTTAATTGATGCTTATATCATTGTCATCATCATCATGCTTATATTGTGATGAAAGTCATCTTTGGCCCGTAATGCATAGATGGACTGTTGATTGGTATGATTATGACCAGGAATTATATATCGGTATAATCATGACCTGTAATGTTACAAATGATGTGGTAAAAGTCCTCATTGGCCTGTAGTGCATTGATGGACAGTTGTTGGCATGATCATGACCACTGGTGATACTAACGAATATCCTTGGCCCATAGTGTATGAATAATTCGTGGATGTGATAATAATGAATATCTTGGCCCGTAGTGCATGGATAATTCATGGATGTGATACTAACGAATATCCTTGGCTCGTAGTGCATGGATAATTCAATGATGTGGATTATTTATTGAGCTGTGTTACAGCGATAAAATATTGATGATGAACTTTTAAATCATAGAAGATAGTAGATAGCATGCTCTACTTGACTCTTCTAATGAATTGCTTATTCCGTTGCAGTTAGACTTGTTGTCTATTGTATTCTATCAGTTTTACACTGTTGAAGGCTAACAATAATTTATTATGTATTATCTTAGTCATAATATTCTTTACTGGGCTAGTTGAGCTCACTATTTGCTTTTATTGTTCTCTTCAGGAAATGAGAATATAGTTGGGACTAGTCGGGGAATGGAGTGATGGTCCGAGATGGTGGCTATAGTAGTCCTCACTATTCTATAAAATAATGTGGTAATAATTGTAATGAGGACTCCATTTGAGTTTGGATATTGTCTACGAGACAATATTTGTGTTAAAACTCTCAGCTAGGTTTTGTCGTATTGTATAAATGAAGTTTGTATTTGATTTCTATACCATGTATTTGGCGACTCAAAATTGGTTGTTTATACCTATTTTGGGGGCGTCACACCCCAACCAAACCCGAGGAATCTACAAACAAAGAAGTACCTCTGAGACAATTTCTGAACACAACATAGTCCCAAAACCTTCTATACAACTACCCCTAAGAAAAATTCAACACCTTCGTCTTGCCTTGCGACAACAAAATGTACTAAGGTCTCAAGACCGGGAGGATCTCATTACAACAAACTCGCCCCCCATTGGTCGGGTAAGAACACTTTCATACTTCTAATCAAATGTATTATCTCTGAACCATACTCATCACCTCCATACTCTCCTCATGCTCTATAGCCTTCGGTCGGCTCCTTCTTTGGGTCAAAGAAACTTCTGCTTGCAAAAAAGAACTGGAAAGAACTGTCGAACAACTCCAAGTAGAACTAGAAACCTCCTTATCCGAAAGAAAAGTAGATCGAGAACATTTCCAAATCGTCACAACTCACGCCAACAAGCTGACAACCTATATGAAATAGTTAACCCAGGAATTGAAAGAGTTAAAATGGAAGTACTTAGAAATATCTGAACAAAAAGAAAAACTCATTTGGGATCAATCTGAACTGAGAGAAGAACTTGAAAAATCTTACAATATTCTGGCTAAGGAATATGAGCAGATGTGTCGCAAATCAAAAGCCATGTTCACCACCGTAGTCGAGATGGAAAAAGAAAGCAAACTACTTAAAGCCGAGAAGACTATTATCTCCAATGTCGATAAACAAAAAATTATCAAGGAATACCAAGAATCTCCTGAGCTGACCAACCATATCGTCGCCCAATTCGTCGAAGGCTACCAAAGCAATAAAGAAAAGATCAAGGAGAAGATGATAGCCGCGGGGCTTGATATTAGTATACTGAACTTTTCAGACAACGAGGCTGACCCTCCACCAGAATAGCTAGTTCTTAGAAATGACCATATAATTATTAACCATGTAACTATTCACTCTCAAAAATGAACAAGCTTGTTAACTGTCCCATAGAGTCTTTAATAGTATAACGAACATCATTTAAAACATCCTAAAACGTGTTCACCTGAGGGTAGAACATGTTCGCCTGAGGGACGGAATAATCCGCCGAAAACCATGAATCTTGTTCGCTCCCAGGAGCCGAACAGATATCACCAAACAACAAAAAATCATGTTCGCTTCTAGGAGCCGAACAGATACCACCGAACACCAAAAAATCTCGTTCACTCCCAGGAGCCGAACAAATTCCACCAAACACCAAAAAATCTTGTTCGCTACCAGGAGCCGAACCGATTCCACCGAAAACCAAAAAATCTCGTTCGCTCTAGGAGCTGAACAGATACCACTGAACATAAAAAAATCTTGTTCGCTCCCAGGAGGTGAACAGATTTCACCAAACACCAAAAAATCTTGTTCGCTCCCAGGAGCAGAATAGACAAACAATCACATAGAACAACCATGATGCGAAAAAATGCTTCTTTTATTGCTAATTATTGGAAGAATTATAGACCACAAACTCTGACTTCAATCCTACTGAAAATATTTTCGAAGTCTACCCGCATGCCACGTGTTCTTGATCTCAGATTCATCCAATGCCCGTAGCCGATAGGTTCCCATTTTTGGTACTTCAACAATTTCATAAGGATTCTCCCAATTTGGCATCAACTTTCCCAAATTCTGAGGCATAGAAGCTTCTACTTCTCGAAGAAATAGATCCCCTACCTCAAATCTTCGAAGCTTCTCCCCTTTGTTATAATACTTTATCAAAGGCACTTTTCTAACTTCCTCTAACAAATCTAAATTGGCCACCGGACGTTGAACTTTAATGTTTCGGGTGGCCATTTGCATATCAATCACTTCCAACCCAATTTCGGCATTCATACATCCATTATTTCTCAATTCTCAAAGAATGAAAGTTGTAGACCTCATCGAGATCTTCAATTTGATAGGTTGCACGCCCCGTAACTCCTCCTGAATCAAAAGTTATGTTGGTTTTACCGAAGGACACTATAGTAGAAAATCTAGGGCGCAGTCGCGCCCATTTCTACTTCATTTTCATTTGCTGCCAGCTGCTCCTCGGGTCCAAGAAAACATTATACGCTACTTGAGCACGGTCACGCCAACTCAAGCTATTTTTTAGTGCGGTAGCCATACTTGAAGTTGACCAGAGTTGACTTTTTTATTAAATAGTGCAATTGGAGTGTAACTTGGGGAAGGAGTCATGCTAGGACTTATAAATAAAGACATATTAGTATGTAAATAGGATTCCACCCTTGGGGATCATTGAGATTACATATGATCTTTTCATTTCTTTAATTTTCTTATTAGATTAGATTAGATTAGAATTGTAACGATCGAGAAATTTATAATTTAATTTAAATATTTATTGAATTAAATAAATATTTTAAATAATTTATTTATTGAGGAAAATAAATAATTGATAATTGTGGTGAATTAATTTAGTAACTAAATTGATTAATGTTAATTAAATTGAATAATGATAATTTTATCCTAAGAATTTAATTTAAGGAAATAATTAAATTAAATCGATTACTTAATATTTAAGAAAATAATTAAATTAAATCAATTGTTTAATATTTAAGAAAATAATTAAATAAAATAAAATGTTGTTTTGATCTAATTTATTAACTAAATTAGATATGTAAAGATTTATTAAGTATGTTACAATGGGAATTATAATTATTATAATTATAAGTATGAGTTACTTATATTAATTTAATGGTGTGACATGAAACTATATAATATAAAGATTATTAAAATAATCTAGTTTGGGGTTGGGGTGGCCAAACAAGACCTTGTGACCTTTGGTTTATTTTAACGTTATGCCCATTGGTTTTCTTAACTGATAACCACGATTATCAGTTGGGTTATTTCATACTTCGTGTCTTATTTTTCTCCTAAGGCTGAAGAGCAGAGTTGAGAGAGAGAGAGCTTGGAAGAAGAGAGAAAAACACAGAGAGAATTGCTAAGAGATTGAGGGTTTTGATGTGGAAGGAATTGAAGCCACTACATATCAATTGTTTCAATAAACAAGGATTAAGGTATATTATAGTTCTAATTTTTATGTTTTGAGTTCTCTGTGAAAAATTTATGTAAACTATTAAGTCTCGGTGGATGATTGTATATATGTGTACATATAGTTTGGTAGAATCTATTAGTCACCATATTTGAGTGTTATTGGAATAACCAAACACGTAAAATTAGATTGTAGGAGGGAATTGGAATAAAAGTGATATGTTCATATGATATGGCTTAGAAAGTACCAATTTAAGTGATCAATTTGTATGTTAAACTGTAAATTGGGTTTTGATTATGCTAGTCCATTAAGAAACGAAGAGAACGTAGTTTGAACGAAGTGATTTGGACAAGAATCAAGTCATGTGTTCATTTTGTGTGAAGAAACTCAAAAATAGAGTTTTAGTATAAAAATATGAATTTTGAGAAATTAAACTAGTTTTAGTTGATGTTAAATTATTCTAATTGGTTGTAAATGTTAGCAAACATGTTTTTAATAGTCTGTACCAATTGTAGATGTTAATTTCAACTTTTTTTGTGGGTGAAATTAAGTGTTTGTTGGGCTAAAGTTAAACTCTTATTATTCACCATCATTTACGCCTCTGTCTATGCATGCAAATTGGTAAATTGCGTATCTGCCAAGGCAAACAATCAAATAATTCAAGGCCAAATAAGAAATTGCATATGTAATTGATCCCATCAATCTTGATGCGCCATACTGCAGTCCGAGGCAAAGAAGTTTGCTCATTTGCAGGTCATGTGTAAGGGACTTAGGTTGATCAAGCATGCATGTTAATGATGTTAAGACATAATATAAGCTATAATATCAGATTGTAATGTGTGGTAATTCGAAGTGTGAAGATTTTTAAATAATTGTTTAATAAGTTATAAAATTAAACCAAATGTGATGTTTTCGAAAGTTAGAGATGAACGATTAAGTTATGTTGGATCGTAATGAGATTTCAGATTCGTTAAGTATATTAACCTACATGGTTAGGTGCTAGGTTAGGGTTATGACCTAAATGATGGTTTAAAACCTAAAGTTAATGTTTATACAACTAATGGTTGTTGCAATTTCAATGATACATGTAGGGTAATTGGAGATTATTTTACACTTGTGTAGCTTACATACAAGGCAAGTTTCTAAACCTTAACTCTTTACATTGGGCAAGCTTTCTAACTTCATTCTTTTGTTTATGAATGCAAGTTTCTTATCCTAAACTTTCATTGAGCAAGACTATTGATTCTATTCTTATGTATGATTGAATAAGCTCTTGTAACCTAATTCGTTACATCGAATGAGTTTCACATTCTTATTTCTTGTTATTATTATTCAAAACGTATATTGTTCTAACACATTGATTCAAAGGAGATTGTTCTAATTCTTTGAATATAGTACTTTGCATATATATCACGTTTATTCAATTATATATTGTTGATATCTGATCTTTGACTTTGATAGCCTTGTTCAGTTATACATTATTGTATTAAACCTTTATTGATGGAAATTGAATAATGTTCTAAAATTCTAGAAACACTGATAAGCTAGTTCCAAACTAAACTTTCTTTAGTGTGGAAATTCTAAATTCAAACTGAGACGAACAACCCTAACATGGGGGATTTTGTACGTGTAACGTTTAGATGTTTGTGCACAATACATGGTACAAAGGGCTGATCCCCTAAGTACGTTAAAGAAGAGTCATGCAGTACTAATTAATCATAAAGGTTAGGGTAGTAATACCTAATCACCGTGTAGACATAGTTTGTGGTCATAAGACCCTCGGATATTAAAGTTCTAACTTGTTTCGCTTTCTATTCGTAGAACAAGTTCATTATTGACAACATTCGTTGTTCATTCTCATATGGTTATTATTACTACTCTTTATATCGGTGAGCAATTATTTGATCACTCTTGCAATTAAACAATGTAGCTAAAGTCGAAAGAGGTAATGACCCATCTACTAGCAAGGAAAGGGCAAGATGTCCAAGTGTTGAAGAATTATTTAAAGTTTATTTAAATGCATGATGTTATAAGACATGTTTCATTTTATAATGTATTCCATAAAACTCATGTAATAATTTAAGGTTAGATTACAGGATTTGTTTATGAGATGATGTAACCCTTTAATGGGAAAGATTATTTATTCAAGTTATTTAATGTTTTATCCTTTATTATGGGTAGTTAGATGTAATTATTTTGATAGTGATCACCAAATTCGGCAGAAATGAAGTACCCGGATTTGGGGGTGTCACAAGAACCCTAGATTAACTAAGATTTGGGGATTTAAGCAATTGAAGATCCTTGAAAGTTCAAAAGTGAAACAAGAAAAGAAACTCAGATTTGCTATTCTTAATCCCTAATTCTCTTTACTTCTATTTGTATCTTTCAATGTATAATCAATTGTGAATCATTGATTTTAGTTCAATTATGAATTAAACTCTATTTTTAGATTACTATGGATCTTGTTATGTAGTTTACTTTAATATACTTCCTTGTTAGTCTTAATAATTGTTATTGGATTGTCTATTATGATTTGTGTTGAATTACTTAATTGCCTAGCTATCAACTACCGTGATAATCCATATGAAATTGAGAGACAGAGTATGGGTTTAGATTTAATCATAGTAGCGTGTGTTTGTGACTTCTATATAGTGATGGAATTCATGATTCATGCCTAGGATAGAGATATACTTATGCACCGCATGTAGTCAATTGAGAACTTGAGCTTCAATCCTCTTTAATTGTAATTCACATATATATTACGAGACCGATGGAGGCAGAGCTAAATCGCAACTTGATGAACCACAAAAGTTCAAAAAAGGGGAGACAAGTGGGGATAAGGAGTATGAGGCTATCAAATATCTATCTTTAAGTTCTAATGATGATGACCCTAATTTGTTAGTGCCCCAAGTGCCTTCTCCATTAAGGTTCAAGAATCCAGTCAGTTTTGCAAAACCATGCCCATTGGGGAGTCACGTCATCGGCAAAGCTCTTTATGACATGAGGGCTAGAATAACTTTGAAGCCATGGTGGTAGGAAGAGAGAAGATAGAAAAGAGCTCGTTAAGCTTGACAAACCCCAATGCCGCAATCTTATCACAGCCACAACGGAGGAAAAAGCACCTAGTTATTCAACATTCTCAATTGGGCACTTATCTAAATAGAGCAAACTAGGTTACTTTAATTCAATAGCTATCACTATGGGGAACCTACCAAAAGCTACATTGCTCCTGATGGATGGAAGGTTCCTCAATTATCAAAGAGGAATTGAATAGCATTGACAAAAAGAAGTTCGACTGAACGACTATAAACTAAGCGCTCGATGGGAGGCACCTCATCCAATCTTTCTCCATCCTTGTTTAATTCTTATTTACATTTCCAATTACTTCTTCTATGTTTAATTCTTCATACTTTCCATATTTAGTAGATTTTTGATAGTTGTAAGTCTTAATAATAGTTTGATTGTTTCTCCTCTCAGGTTCAATCCAATTGCTATAAGCATTTAGGATCAAACAGAAGTCAAAAGAAACTAGAGCTGCCAGGGTACAGGGTAGCGCGGCCGCGCCCAACTACAAGCCAAACACAACGCGGTCGTGCCATCTCTCAGTCATATAAAACAAACATTGCTCAATCTAACTCAAGCATTCGGATAGCTAGAAGTCCATACTCAGTTTCCAACTTTAGATTATCTTAAACTTATCCATCGCCTAATATACCATCAGATCATGAGGAGGCGAACAGAGATGACATTTCCACTTAGGGGAGTATTCTTTCACTTTTAATTACAATGAGGGCATTGTTCGTTTTAAATTTGGGAGGATTGTTCTTATTATTTAGGATTGCATATTTAGTATAATCATGTATTGCATATAGTTAGTATTAATGTTTTAGTTTAGTGTTTATTGCATATGTTAGCATGTTATTTAGCTTATCTTAAAAAAAATTATTTTAAATTGTTGTTGTCAGTGTAGATAGGTTATATATTGCATGAACCCAAGTTTTCAGTTGGTTTGAAATTCTTTTGGCCTATGATGAGATTGGAATTACATGATTTTTAAACAGTTTGATGACTTAGGCACAGTTTGTATTGTCAAAGCATGATGTAAATCTTTATCTGTTTGAATCGATGTAACCGAATTGTATTTTAGAGTAACCATTATGATTTACACAAAGGTTAATGGTCACATAATTGTCTTCTAGTGGGAAATGTGTGTTTTAATGAAAGAGATTTAGTAAGCAGTTAGTAATGACTAGGATTGCATAAAAGCTTAAGTTTGGGGAATTCATTGGGTATGCATGCTAAAAAAAATAGATAATCTAGAAAAAAGAAACAAATATTATATGAATAAACACTTTGGCTAGTTTAGTTACGTGGCCTTTGATACTTGAGTAAAAATGCATACCTAGGGATATTTCTACACCTAAGCGCCTAAAAGCCCACGGTTTAGGAGTTGTTGGTTGAAAGCTTGCTAAGGGGTATCACCGAAAAGCCTAAGAGGGCTAGACATTACGGTCGGTGTAAAAGCGGAAAGTGTGAATATCGCCTCGTGAGTGAATAAAAGCATAATAAACCCCTTGTTGACTCTTAACTTAGTTGTTATTAGTCTTGTTAGAGCTTAATTTGTTTCTTCGCTTTTCTTGAGTTGAAACTATATTTTCCTCTAAGAAGCATATTATGTGAAGTATTTGTTATGTAGCAAGTTAAATGATTGCTAAGCACACACACTACATCAATGATGATAAGTTTTGATTTGCAAAATAATATGCATTATGGCCTTGTTCTTGGTTGGATTCTTTGTTTAAAAATTATTTAGTTTCTCTGAGGTAATTCTTGTGAATTTCAATTTGGCTGATATTTAGATTCGTTAGCATGTTAGATTAGATGGCATTTTGTTTAGTTTATTGCATTGCATTATGTTGTGTTGCTTGGGGACAAACAACTGTTTAAGTTTAGGGGTATTTTATAAGTAGGTTTTATACCTACTTATTCGGTATTTATTACTTGAATTAGTTGCTTAAACCTATGTTTTGTAGATACTTTGCATGCATTTTGTGTTCATTTTGTAGATTTTATGCTTGAGAATTGTGTTAGTGACTTTTGGTATAAAAAAGCAAGGAAAAACAATTCGAACATCGTTTGGGCTTTCATGTTCATTTCATGTTCTTGGCTTGGAACTTGGATTCTATTGTAGAGCTTCTTCTTAGCTTTACGGAATATCTTGAATCATTCCAGTCAGAGTTCGGATGCAAGAGTTATGACATTTGTACCAATGGACGTTGAACTTTAATGTTTCGGGTGGCCATTTGCATAGAAGTCACTTCCAACCCAATTTCAACCTTCATCCATCCATTATTTCTCAATTCTCAAAGACTGAAAGTTGTAGAATTTGTTAAGATCTTCAATTTGATAGGTTGCAGGCCCCGTAACTCCTCCTGGATTAAAAGTTATGGCTGTTTTACCAGAGGACAATCAGCAAAAAATTAAGGGCGCGGCCGCTCCCATTTCTAGTTCATTTTCGGTCAAATTGCGCATTCCATGGTCCAAGAAAATGTTATTTGCTACTTGAACGGCCGTGGCCTAAGCTCAAGAAGTTATTTTCAGCTGTATCGATCGCCACTTCAAAAGTTGACCAAAGTTGAATTTTTCATTAAATAGTGTAATTGGAGCGTAACTTTGGGAAGGAGTCATACTAGGACTTATAAATAAAGACATATCAGTATGTAAATGGGATTCCACCCTTGGGGATCATTGAGATTACATATGCTCGTTTCTTTTCTTTAATTTCCTTATTAGATTAGATTAGATTAGATTAGATTAGAACCCTAGATTAGCTAAGATTTGGGGATTGAAGCAATTGAAGATCCTTGAAAGTTTATGTAACAATCCAGAATTTTATTTGTAATTTAAAATATTTATTTAAATTAAATAAATATTTTATTTATGTGGTTTTTGTTAGTATATATTTGTAAATTAAATTTATTAGATAATACTCTAATTTAATTTAACAGTTAGAGAGTTGTTAAAGATTACATGAGTTCTTTATATTCTTTGTAAATAATTTAATTGTTAAAGTGATATATTAATTATTAAATAAAATTATAATGAGATTATAATTTTGTGATATTTGGTTAAGTGGGAAATTTATTTAGTATGTGGTAATTAGTTTATTTAATTAAGATTGGATATGGAAATCCAAGTAAACAATGCGGGACAATAAACTATATTATAAATGACTTATGAAAATAAATTAAAAGAGTATTAATTTGGTTTTACCAAACAAAGCCTTAGAGCTTTTAAAATTCTTGTTTTAATCTTGTTTTGCCAAACAAGGTTTAAGGAATGATTAAGTCATTATTTTAAGTGGTTTTACCAAACAAGGCATAAGGGTTGTAAGTTATTAACTTTTAAAGTGATATAGCCAAACAAGCCTTATGGCTTTTGATTTTCAAATAATATAACTGACATCAGTTATATATGCATTTATGTTGTATATTAATAGGCATTATAAGTATACGTATATTATATTATCATATATCAGTTTATATTACGTATTAGTAAAAGAGAAAGGAAGAACAAAGAGAAGAAGAGAGAATACATAGAAGAAGAAGAAGAAGAAGAAGAAGAAGAAGAAGAAGAAGAAGAAGAAGAAGAAGAAGAAGAAGAAGAAGAAGAAGGAAACCTCGAGAAAACAAAAGAAAAGCTTTCATCATCCCCATCTTTTCTCCTAATTCAACCTAGAACCATTATACTAAATTAAGATGTTTTGTATTTAGTCTTTGTAAAATTAGGTTTTCATGATTGTGAATTTATATATATATATATATGGTGTTCATATGTTTTTATGTATACGCTTACACGAGATTTTTATAGTTGTTCAAAGGTTTCAATTCACAAAAATATGATGAACATGATGAAATCATGTTCATAATGTTTTATTATGAAGTTATGTTGAAAATAGTGCTTAAATCTTTGATGTGAGCATGAGTTATGTGTAATATGTGTTATATTATGATATATTATGAGTTATATGGTTGTTCTAGCAATTCAATCCATGTAATTTTGATAAACAAGATGAATTTTGTTCATAATGATTTTCTGTGAATTAATTTCTAAAAATGGCTTTTGAAACTATCAAATTGATGTTTGGTTATGATTTATTGTTGAAATTGATCATGTATTATGTTAGTATGTTAAGAATATGAGTTATCACAATTGGAATTACTTGAATTGGTTTAAAAACGAATTCACAGCGAAGAATTTCGCTATGAATGTCAAAAGAAGAAGAACTAATAGAAATAGTGAAATTAAAGGTTATAATCTTTGATGTTTATGTTGTTTATGTAGGTAGAAACGTGTTAGAAACATTAGTTTATGTTTCTGTAAACATATTACACCTTGGGTAGGTTGGTATGGTTGTTAGAAAGGAGTTTGTAGGCCTAATTTGGCTTTCTGTAGTGTTCTAGATTAAAAATTGCAGAAACACAGAAGGGACCCCCACCCTGATGGGCCCCCCTAGTACGAAAAAAACCCCGCCCCAACGGGGGTAGTCTGCCTAGCCAAATTTTGGAAAAAAAACATGACCGAACATGTTTTACTAAAATGAACATAACATTTTCATACGAACTCCGATTGAGGTGATTCAAGATGATCCGGAACGAGGACGAGTTGACCTACAACTTTTGGTCTTTACGTTTTTCAATTTGATGTCAGGAGCAGTGGTCAAAATGGTCATCTTTAGGACTGTTGTGTTTTCGGGGGGCAATCGGAGGGCTTCGGGCATGCATGTATGCATGTGTAGTGCTTCTGACGATAAAAGATGTTGTTCTAAGTTATAAAATATGAATGTTAGTAAACATAATGATGCTTAATATTAATAAATAATGTATTAGATAAGTTATAGAAGCATAGTAAGCATACACAAGAGAGGCAAATCGGGCGTGTGACAAATAAACGTCGAAACGCTGTGATAAGTGTTAATAAACGTAAAAAAATGTTTTAAGTCAAATGAAATGGATATTATAAAATATGAAATGAATTTAATATAAAACCAATACTGATTCCTAGCAAGATTTAAACACTTGAATGAATTTCGAATATTACATAAGTCAAAAAGTTAACACAATCTAATTGAACATTGTGTGCTAATTAATAGGAAAGATTATGAGATGTGGAGTAGAGTTTACATTACAATTACTATGTGTTGTTATGTGACTAATAGTTGATGTGTATGATTATATAATTGTGTAGGGCACGTAAAGTGTAGATAACTGTAAGCTGTTAAACTGTTATTGGTAAACAACGATCAAGGCAAGTCTTTCAGTTCCTATTTGTTATGTGAACTTGATGATGAACTGTTTTACATATTTGTTGCAAAGAGCATGATGTGTTCTATATATATTGAAAGTATGAAACGTTAAAGTCAATTTATGACTACGTTGATTGAATAGTGAATGTTGATTGAGTAAGGAACTCAATCTTTATACTTGTTATATGAAATGCAGCATGTATGTTATGTTAGTCCAATGTTTATGAGATATATGTTGAGTATGTTATTATGTTTTATGTGATGCATGAAAACTGTTAGATTTTTCTGTCCTGTCGAGCTCAACCTTGCAAATAACCATTTTTACAGATTAAAGATTTAAGGTAGGGATATATGTTATGTGAATTATAGAGATCTATATTCACGAAGATTACTTATGTTTTATGGGAAATGTATTTAATATTTTGAATGTAACATATTGTTGAATTGTAAGTTGAGTTATTCGGTGTATATGGATATCTATTTATGATGTAAGACTTTGTATAGTCATTTTGTTGTAACGATTCATGATATAAATTTGAATCGAAGAGATGTAATGTAAAGGTTGCGATTTAGGGCAATAAAGAAGGAAATGTATAAAAGTTTTAAATATTCCGCATTTTTAGTGATTTTAATATCGAATAATGATGTAAAGATAGATTAAAGTTGTATTGTTAACGATCAAGAAGGAGAATATTATTGTATGAATTTTGGGGTCGTTACAGTTTAGAACTGAAACAAGAGAAGAAATTCATATTTGTTATTCTTAATCCCTAATTCTCTTTACTTCTATTTGTATCTTTCAATGTATAATCAATTGTGAATCATGGATTCTAGTTCAATCATGAATTAAAATCTATTTTGAGATTACTATGGATCTTGTTGTGTAGTTTACTTTAATATACTTCCTTGTTAGTCTTATTAATTGTTATTGGATTGTCTATTATGATTTGTGTTGAATTGTTTAATTGCCTAGCTATCAACTACCATGATAATCCATATGAAATTGAGAGACGGAGTATGGGTTTAGATCTAATCATAGTAGTGTGTGTTTGTGACTTCTATATGGCGATGGAATTCATGATTCGTGCCTAGGATAGAGATATACTTATGCACCACATGTAGTCAATTGAGAACTTGAGCTTCAACCCTCTTTAATTGTAATTCACATATAGATATAGTGGGTTAGTTAATTAGGGTGTTCACATTCATTCTATCATATGTGGATATAGTGTGATATGAGTATAGTACATCAAGAGATGGTTATATTTTACTTTCGTGTTCTCGACTAACAATCCGGTATAATTAATTTGGCTTAACATGAAGTATGTCGATTTAAATGATTCAATAGGTGAAATTGTAATCTCAAGTCTTCATTATCTAGTCTCATTCTAGGGGTGGTTAGTATTAGTTAATTACATAGTTTAAATATAAAATATCAAATCAATCATTTAAATAATATTGAGTTGGTTACGGGTTAGTGCTTGGTAAGCTTTATTAGTAATTCATCATGGGAATGATACTCTACTTACTCTTTATTACTTGTTGACCGTGTATACTTGCACGCATATATTGATCGGGATTACGACCAACAGAGACCTACTCCGCCTTCTAGTCTGACTGTGGTTGGAGGCCTCATTTTCCTGTTCGGCCATACAGACCATCTGCTTTGTAATCTATTCCTTCTGTAGCAACATCACTCTCAGCGCCTCCTCCGTCTTCTGCGCCTTTTTGGCTAGAACATATTTGTTTTCTCCTCCTAATCGTCTCGGCGTCGGGTTCGAGGCAGCGTGCCTCCTACCCTCCTCCGATCCTTAGTCTTCTTACTGGCTGTCAAGAACAGTCTCCTCTTGACGTCTTCCCGGTCTCCACCTTTGGATCCTACCGAAGTGCTCTGAGAACCGAGCCGCTCATGGATGATCTTCGACGTTCCCATTCAATCTTTAACGGACCCCCTCTATTGGGAAGAACCTCCTGTCATTGATTGTCCCATGCCCGAAATCGTCTTGCTGCTCACAGTGATTTCAAGCACGCGAAGTGGATGCTTGTGATTGAAAATTCAATAACACTAGAAAAATGCCCTCCTTCTAGCGCCAATGTTAACGTCAAGATCCGTCCATGCGCTCCCATCACCAAAAGTGGGTTAAATCCTGCACAGAAACGGATAAACACCGAGAACTTGATGACCTTTGCCGCCGAGGGATAGCTCCGGTGTAAGAATAAGTACAGGCTAGACAATGTTAACAATGTAGGCTTAAAGCTCTAGTGCTAAAAAGTAATAATGTATATGTACCTTTTAATTAGGGTAAAAGTCTAGTATTTATAATGGTCTCACCACCTTCACATAATATTTTCCTGTAATGGATTGGATGTGACGCCCCCAAAATTAGGTATACATCACCCATCTTGAGTCGCCAGATACATGGTACAGAATTCAAATACAACTTAATAATACAACTGTCGTGTACAATACGACAAAACATAAACTGTGAGTTTGAATACAAATATTGTCTACTATAGAGTATACAAACTCAAAAGGAGTCCTCATTACAATTATTATCACACTATTTCACGCAATAGTGAGGACTACTAATGCACCATCTAGGACCATCACTCCGCTTCCCAGACTAAGTCCCAAATATATTCTCATTTCCTAAAGAGAACAAAGAAAAAAAGGTGTGAGCTCAACTAGCCCAAGAAGAAATATTATGACTAAGATAATGCGTAATAAATTATCATTAGCCTTAAAACAAAGTGTTAAAACCTGATACAATATAACAAACATCAAGTTTAAGCTGCAATAAAACAAGCAATCCATTAAAAGAGTCAAGTAGAGAATAAAATCTACTATCTTTTATGATTTAAAAGATTTTTCATCACTTTTATCGTTCGGACTCGACAATAAATAATTCATATCATCGAATCACCCCCTTTCACGCACCAAGGATATTCTTTAGTATCACAACCACAATTATCCATGCACTACGGGCCAAGAATATTTGTGTATTCATTAATGGTCATGATCATGCCAACAACAAGCATCCATCAATGCACTACGGGCCAATGAGGAATTTTACCACATCATTTGTAACATTACGGTCATGATTACACCGAATAATCCCTGGTCATAATCATACCAAGTCCATCTATGCACTATAGACCACAGATGACTATCAAAAAATATAAATATGAGGATGATGACAATGATATAAGAATTCAATAAAACAAGTTCAAGAATTAATTTGTCCAAGAACCAATAACGTCCAAATTGTCAACATGATACTGCTTTGTAGAGTAAAATTCAAGAAAGCTCAGAAGAATATTTCCATGAAAAGATATTGGATGAAGCGCAAATATCAAGGATATTCCAATAATTTCATAGAGTATAGAAGTCAAAGTTTTAACCAACTGAGTAAAATAAAGAATGGAATAACAAAAGAAATCACCATGCATGCGATAGACCGCATACATGCGGAGTTATTCCAACGAAATAATAAATAACGGAACCGAGTCCAAATAGAAAAAGCGTCTGATGTGGATATTCCAACGAGAATAATAAAGAATGGAACCCGTCCCAGAAAAAGCATGCAGACGTGATATTCCGGCGAATAATAAATAATGGAACCAGGTCCGGTGTAAAGCATAGACATGATGTTCCAACAGAATAATAAAGAACGGAACCAGGTCATGCGTAAAGCATAGACAGGATGTTCCAACAGAATAATAAAGAACGGAATAATAATGAAATCACCATGCATGCAAAAGATTGCGATAGGCAGTTATTCCAACATAATGATAAAGAATGGAATAACAGAAGTTCTCTTCATGAATACAAAAGAAATAATACTCCCTACCTTAAGAAGAAGAGTACTGGATATATGAGTAGTGAAGTAGTATAATACTTTTCTTCTTTCTCTCTAGAGTTTCAGTGAATTCGTAAGAAATAATGAAGGAATGAACTTCTATTTATAGAAAAATGGACTGCATAGTAACTAACTCATGAACGGTCCAGATTGATTTACTTTAATCTGACGGTCCATATTTAAAGCAAAATCTTTTAAATAAAATATAATATATTCTATTTATAATCTAATAAAATGAATAACTTTATAAAAGATTTTACTATGCAAATACTTATCACAGCACTATGCAAATACTATGCATAATAAAATATAATATATTCTAATTATTGTCTAATAAAACAAATAACTTTATAAAAGTATTCTATTTTATATAAAAAGATTTTACTATGCAAAATACTACTATGCGAACTATGCAACACTATGCATAATAGAATATAATATATTCTATTTATAGAATAACTTTATAAAAGTATTCGCATTTTATATAAAAAGATTTTCTATATTATTACATTAATAATACCAACAAAACTGAGTGACTTATCACGTAAGCATCAATAATTAATATCGTATTGCTACTATGCAACCACGCCAGATTCTCGTATTTTTTAACACCGGGTGTTTCAACAGATTAACTGTAAAACTTCCGCCGTTATTTTCATAAATTATTTTTGTCGCTTTCTCAATCCGATAATAATTACATTGTGGGGTCCACCAATGATTGTGTCGTTGTCATTTAATATTCCTGTTAAAATGAATATTCCCCACCAATCGAATATTATATAACAACTTACGTGCTTTGAAAAATTTATAAATATTACCTACAACTATAACATTATATCAATTTCACTCCATAATATTCAAAAATAATATTTATAGAAAATTCATCTTTATTCAAAAAGTTGGGGTTTTACAACCTCCCTTCTTATGAAATTTACGCCCCCCTAAATTAGGGTGCGTGCACTGTATATCGAAGAGGTAAGGATACCTTGATTTCATTTTAGATTCTAACTCCCAAGTCATTTCCTCAACATCGTGGTTTCTCCATAAAACTTTGACTTGAGGTATAACCTTGGGCGTAGAATATGTTCCTTCTTATCCAAGATTTGAATAGAACCTCTTCATACGTCAAATCTTCCGCTATTTCATCCGGTTCTAACTCAATAATGTGGTTCGTGTCTTCCACATATTTCCGTAACATGGATATGTGAAAAACGTTATGAACACGAGACATACTTAAGCAGAAAGCGAGTCTATAGGCCACGCCTCCTACTCGATCGAGGATTAAAAATGGGCCGATGAATCGAGGATTGAGCTTTCCTCTCTTTTCAAATCTCGTAACTCCTTTCCACGGAGCAACTCGTAATAACACATGATCTCCTATATCAAATTCCACGTCCTTATGATGAAGATCAGCATAACTCTTTTGTCGATCTTGTGAGGTTTTTATACGTTGTCGGATCGTCTGAATCTTTTCCGTAGTCATACGTACCAACTCCGGTCCCAACAACGTTGCTTCACCCACCTCATCCCAAATCTTTGAAACGACACTTTCTTCCATACAACGCCACGAATGGAGCCATGCCAATGCTTGCTTGATAACTGTTGTTGTAGGAAAACTCCACCAACGGTAAGAACTTGTCCCAACTTCCCTTGAAGTCAAGGACACAGAGTCTTAATAAATCTTCTAGAGTTTGAATAGTCCTCTCGATTGTCCGTCTGTCCCGAGGATGATATGTCGAACTAAATCATAAATCCGTGCCCATAGCTTTTTGCAAACTAACCCAAAATCGTGAAGTGAATCTTGGGTCTCGATCAGAAACTATGGATACTGGCATACCATGCAATCTTACAACCTCGTTTATGTACATACGAGCAAGACCTTCAAGTGTATAAGTTTCTCGTATCGGTAAGAAATGAGCAGACTTGGTCAATCTATCAACAATGACCCAAATCGCATCTATGCCTTGAGAAACTTTGGGAAGACCGGTAACGAAATCCATGGTAATGTGCTCCCACTTCTATTCTGGAATTTCAAGTGGTTGCAATGGACCTTTTGGTACTTGATTCTCCGCCTTGACTCGTTGACACGTTAGACACGTTAGACACCTTGAGATAAACAGCGCTATCTCTCTCTTCATATTGCCCCACCAAAATGTATGTCAAAGATCATGATACATTTTGGTACTCCAGGATGGATTGCAAACGGTGTGTTGTGCGCCTCCATCATGATTTTATACTTTAAATCAAGGTCATTAAGAACACAAAGTCTGGAGTTGACTCGAAGTTTTCCTTCTTCATCGATTCTTGCTTCCTAAGATAAGCACCTTCTTGCACTTTCTTCCTCATACGCATCGGCTCCGTGCAGAGGCTTGAGCGACTTTTAACTTTATCAATTAAATTCGGTTCTACTCGTATGTTCGCCATCATCACATGGGTCCCTGGAGTCTTTAAATCTATTTCCATCCTTTGCAAGTCACACAAAATGGGCCTTTGCGTTGACAATATCGCATTCGCACTTTCATATGATCTTCTACTCAATGCGTCAGCTACCACGTTCGCTTTTCCAGGATGGTATTGGATGGTATGATCATAATCTTTTAATAGTTCAAGCCAACGTCGTTGTCGCATGTTGAGTTCCTTTTGAGTGAAGAAATATTTGAGGCTTTTATGATCCGTAAAGATCTCCACTTTCTCCCCATACAAGTAATGCCTCCAAATCTTTAGTGCGAAGACAACAGCTGCCAACTCTAGATCATGAGTAGGATAAATCCTCTCATATTCTTTGAGTTGTCGTGAGGCATAGGCTATGACTTTCCCATGTTGCATGAGAACACATCCTAACCCTTTTCCCAAAGCATCACTGTAGATGACAAATCCCTCCGAACCAGATGGTATTGTCAGAACAGGTGCTGAAATGAGTCTCCTCTTGAGTTCTTGAAAACTCTTCTCACATTCCTCGCTCCAACCGAACTTTGTATCTTTTCGAGTCAGCTGAGTTAGTGGAGTAGCGATTCGAGAAAACCCTTCTACGAATCTCCGATAATAACCAGCTAAGCCGAGAAAGCTACGTACTTCGGTCACTGATTTAGGTTTCTCCCAGCTTTGAATAACTTCAATCTTTTCTGGGTCAACAGATATTCCATGACTTGATACCACGTCCCCAAGGAATGCTACTTCCTCAAGCCAGAACTCGCATTTCTTCAACTTAGCATAAAGCTTGTATTCACGAAGCTTTTGGAGTATCAGCCTCAAGTGTTGCTCATGATCTTCACGGCTTTTGGAATAAATAAGGATGTCATCAATAAAAACGACCACAAAGTGATCCAAATATTCCTTGAATACTCGGTTCATCATATCCATGAAGGCAGCAGGAGCATTAGTCAATCCAAAGGACATGACTAAGAATTCATAATGCCCGTCATCGAGTTTCTCGAAAGCCGTCTTTGGAATGTCATCGGTTCTAATCTTCAATTGTTGATATCCTAACGAAGATCAATCTTTGAAAAGAATTTGGCTCCTTGCAATCGGTCAAACAGTCATCAATACGTGGCAATGGGTACCTATTTTTGATGGTGACATGATTCAACTCCTGATAATCAATACAAAGTCGCATACTCCCATCTTTCTTTTTCACGAATAGAACAGGAGCACCCCAAGGAGAAGTACTAGGACGAATGAAATAAGGAGAAGTACACAGTTTATGAGAAATAAGATATTGACGTATCTCCGGTTTCAAACCTCTTAAAAACATTCGCGTCATTCGCTCCTCATTATCGACCAAATGGGATGCAAACCAGGATAACTCCGCAAATTTAGCCTCATATTGTGACACGGTCATATTGTTTTGTTTCAATTTGATAAACTCCACTTCTTTCATGTGACGAATACTCTCGGGAAAGTACTTGTCGTTGAATAGCTCTTGGAACTTCTCCCAAGACATCTTGAGTGCGTCGGGCTGGGTACATTTTACAGATTTCCACCAGTAATCTGCCTCTTCACGCAACATGAAGGTGGCGAAGGGAACCTTTTGCTCCTCGGAGCATCCCAAGACATCAAATATCTTGGTGATCTGCTTTATCCATGCTTCCGCCTTAATTGGTTTTGGCTCTCCAATAAACTCCGGTGGTCCCAGCTCCTTGAACTGTTTAGCGGTGACCGTCCGAGAGTTTCCAGTGTTTCCACCTACATTTTGGACAGGAGCCGCTCTCGCCTGATGTTACATGAATTGCATAAAGCCTCTGAACAATCCATCATTCATCATTTGGTCCGTGTTGTTGTTTGCATGAGGATTGTCACCTTCCTGATGCACATTATCCTGATTATTGATATGTGGAGACTCAACGGTCTCTTGTGCTCCATTGCTATTCTCAACATTCTCGGATGTCATTTTCAGATACTGCCACAAAACAAAGGTTAATTAACATATAACATATTATCCCTATACTTTGACCAACCAATTAAATACCAAATAAACTTAGATAGGTCATACTAGCGAAGGAATTCCCCGCCTCTCCCCTCGTAGTTCTAGTCTCACATCTTAGCCAGGGATCATATCCCTAAGCTTTGATACCAACTGTGACGCCCCCAAAATTAGGTATACATCACCCATCTTGAGTCGCCAGATACATGGTACAGAATTCAAATACAACTTAATAATACAACTGTCGTGTACAATACGACAAAACATAAACTGTGAGTTTGAATACAAATATTGTCTACTATAGAGTATACAAACTCAAAAGGAGTCCTCATTACAATTATTATCACACTATTTCACAGAATAGTGAGGACTACTAATGCACCATCTAGGACCATCACTCCGCTTCCCAGGCTTCGTCCCAAATTTATATTCTCATTTCACAGAGAAAAAGTGAAAGAAAGGGTGAGCTCAACTAGCCCAGTAAGAAATATTATGACTAAGATAATGCAGAATAAATTATCATTAGCCTTAAACAGTGTTAAACTGATACAATATAACAAACATCAAGTTTAACTGTTGCGGAACAAGCAATCCATTAAAAGAGTCAAGTAGAGAATAAAATCTACTATCTTTTATGATTTAAAAGGTTTTTCATCACTTTTATCGATGGGACTCAAATTTTAATAAATAATCCACATCATCGAATCACCCCCCGCTACTACTGCCAAGGATATTCTTTAGTATCACGACCATAATTATCCATGCACTACGGGCTAAGAATATTTGTGTATTCATTAATGGTCATGATCATGCCAACAACTCATCCATCAATGCACTACGGGCCAATGAAGACTTTTACCATATCATTTGTAACATTACGGTCATGATTACACCGATAATCCCTAATCATAATCATATACGAGTCCATCTATGCACTTTACTGTGCCAGATGACTTTCAAAAATATAAATATGAGGATGATGACAATGATATAAGAATTCAATAAAACAAGTTCAAGAATTAATTTTTCCAAGAACCAATAACGCCCAAATTGTCAACATGATCATTTGCTTTGTAGAGTAAAATTCAAGAATGCTCGGAAGAATATTTCCATGAAAAGATACTGGATGAAGCGCAAATATCAAGGATATTCCACTAATTTCATGGAGTATAGAAGTTAAAGTTTTAACCAACTGAGTGAAATAAAGAATGGAATAACAAAAGAAATCACCATGCATGCGATAGGCGCACGCATGTAGGTTATTCCAATGTAATAATAAATAACGGAACCGAGTTCGACGTAAAACATGCATGACAAGATATTCGCATGAATAATAAATAATGGAACCAGTCCCACAAAGCATAGACGAGGATGTTCCAACGTAATAATAAAGAATCGGAACCAGTCATGCGTAAAAGCATAGTGCGGATGTTCCAATGTAATAATAAAGAATGAATAATAACAGAAATCACCATGCATGCGGTATTGCATAGGCGAGTTATTCCAACATAATGATAAAGAATGGAATAATGTAAGTTCTCTTCATGAATACAAAAGAAATAATACTCCCTACCTTAAGAAGAAGAGTCTTTGGATATATGAGTAGTGAAGTAGTATAATACTTTTCTTCTTTCTCTCTATAGTTTATCTCTCTAGAGTTTCAAAGTGAATTAAGTAAGAAATAATGAAGGAATGAGCTTCTATTTATAGAAAAATGGATCACGATAGTAACTAACTCATGAACGGTCCGTATTGATTTACTTTAATCGACGGTCCATATTTAAAGCAAAATCTTTTAAATAAAATATAATATATTCTATTTATAATCTAATAAAATGAATATCTTTATAAAAGATTTTACTATGCAAATACTATGCAAGCACTATGCAAATACTATGCATAATAAAATATAATATATTCTAATTATTGTCTAATAAAGCAGATAACTTTATAAAAGTATTCTGCTTTATATAAAAAGATTTTACTATGCAAAACACTATGCAGACTATCTACGTGCAACACTATGAATAATAGAATATAATATATTCTATTTATAGAATAACTTTATAAAAGTATTATATTTTATATAAAAGATTTTCATTATTACATTAATAATACCAACAAAACTGAGTGACTTATCACGTAAGCATCAATAATTAATACTGTAAAGCTACTATGCAACCACGCCAGACATCAGACTTTTTAACATCGGGTGTTTCAACGATTCTGCAGAAAAACTTCCGCCGTTATTTTCATAAAAAGTATTTTTGTCGCTTTTCTCAATCCGGCAATAATTCCGTTAATGGGTCCACTAATGATTGTCTTGGGTGTCTAATATTCCCTCGTTAAAACGAATATTTCCCGCCAATCGAATATTATATAACAACTTCATGTATTTTGCAAAATTTATAAATATTACCCACAACTATAACATTATATCAATTTCACTCCATAATATTCAAAAATAATATTTATAGAAAATTCATCTTTATTTAAAAAGTTGGGGTTTTACATTGGAGTTCCTCATTAAATTCAACTCCTACATAGAATCAAATAAGATCTCCTAAATATAAGGAAGTAGATCCAAATCCACACACCTCATCCTTACACTCAAAAACCAGACATAATTAGAATTCTTAAATTAGTTAAAATACTCCAACTCCTACACTAAAATACCATATAGGTCAAAACAATTCCACATGAACTGCAACCCATCGCACTATTCGTAACCCGGATAATCATGGCCCAACACAGAGCATATGAAATGTGAGTACAGCTACTAACTATATCACATATTATTCCACATGTGTACAAATATACGAGACAAAGAAGCAAAAATTAAGAAAAGTGACAAATTCGTTTTACAATTCATTAGTTGCAAAAATAAAAATAAAAGAGAAGGAAAAAAGTGGAAAGAAATTTAGTAATTGCATTCTACTGTTAAATACTTTTTCTCTTTTTATTAATATTGATTTTTGAAGATTAATTTGAAACATTTTTAAAGTTAAAATTGAGATGAGTTATTAAACTGGGCAATATGGTCATACACAGTTGTGTATGTTTTATTTATGTACAGTCTACCAAAATTACGTCGTTTTGGCAGATTTATTTTTTTTAAAAAACATTTTTTTCCCTCCCAAATCAGAAATCCAAAACAAATATGTCAAAACAACATAATTTTGGCAGAATAAAACATACACAGCCGTGTATGACTATTATTCCCTTTACAATGAATAAACTTTTTTAATAAGTTACCGAGGCCATAGTTATCTTTCTGGAAAAGACCCGTGGTTTGCTTTATACACAAACATCGATTATGAGGAACATTATTTTCATATATTTTTAATATTTTTACATGATTTATTCTCATATGAACGTAAGATTTTTTGTGTGTTTATATGAGAGAATAATATATAAAAATATCAAAAATATATAGAAAAATATCATTTCTCTATGTTTTACCAATTCATTCTGCTGCTACATACAGAAAAAGAGACACTTAAATTTTTATTACCGGCATATTATAAAGATGTCGCTTTATCTCAGGTTCGAGTCCTTAACAGACTAATCTGGTGTTTCAACGTGGCATTAGATTTTGTTTGTTGTGGGTAAGAATTGTATTCTGTTGAGGTGATTTTATCTGGAGGTGATTAGTATGAAGTTTATTTTAGGATAATTTGGTCAATTGACCAATAGAATACTGACACGCATGCGAAGTTGTATGTGTATCAGTATTTCATTGATCAATTAACCAACTTACCAAAAAAATAACTTTATGATAACCAAATCTATTTTATCTAAATCCATTAAGGGTGTGTTGTAGTTGAGTTGACGCCCTACATTTCGATTTCAGTGTACATGTGTTACAAATGATAAATTCAATGAGATTTTATTTTATCTACAAAAAAAAGGAGAATAAACAATATAAAAATTGTAACACCCCCTTTCTGAAAAGGAAAGAGAGGTCACGTGTGAAGCACAACAAACCTCAAAATAAGTAAACAAAGCACTAATAACTTCAAAATATTAATAGTGATATCCATCAATGAAGTACTAAATACAATTCTCCAAACTGAGTCAAAATAATTAAAACTTAAAATTCGAATAAACCTAAATGGTCAATGGCAAAACTCTCATCACACTAGCCCTAAATCACCCCTGCAAACCTGCCGGAAGAAAAATACAGCATGAACCAATTGCCCAGTACGGATACAGATATACAAAAGATATACAACTGATATACGAAAACAACTGAGACAAAATGTTGAACAAGCCTCAAGTGCAAATACGAACGAAAATATAATATCCAAAGATCTGAATGGAATATAGCTGAATCAACATAATTGACGAACCAATAAAAGAATAAAGAAATAACGAACTGAAGTAACTAACTCAATGACTTGAACTGAACCGAAACCAACAAAACTAATCCAATAAAATAATAGGTTGAAACAAATGGCTGGAGTTATTTCATACCGAATGAGCTCAGAAATATATCTTGCCACACAGGCAAGTCAACCTAATGCCACATGCGAAATAAAATATAATGATGCCACACAAACTAATGTCAAACTAATGTCACACAGCAAATCAAATGATGTCACACACATAGCAACCAAAATAATACCACACAGTAAATCACACATTGGACCGCAAAATCCAAATGTATGCAAATCTGATAGTGTGTTTGGCACAACATCACCAATCCGCAGAATGTAAAACTAGGGTTAACCCATACGCCTCCCAACAACAAAATACCAAATGGCCCACTTCCTCCTGAGCCCAAAAACGGAGACGCCGTGGACTAATCACACCGCCACGAAAGTGTCATGCCTCTCGTGCAAGATTTACATGCTCATGGTAGCCCCACAAGTGGTTATAGCTCGTATACCCTACGGTATATTCTAACAAAAATACTATGTCACAACACATGCGACATAATACCAACAAAAGGGTTCTATATGTACATGTTGAACAAAATCAAATTATAGTCACAAGGTGATCAAAAAGAAGGTAGCAACATGTACCGCTCTACAATTATCAAAATAAATACTAAACATGATATCCTAATTCAAAGAGTACAAATACGAGTCCAATGTGTCAACTCCAAAATGAAACAAATATATGAATTTCACAATAAACAATTATGTGAAATAATAACAGAATTTGAAACGAGGAACAAAACGAATAAATCAAATTTAACAAAAGTATCATTTGAAAGAGTACGAAATTGCATTCTGATACTTCCAACCCATTTATAAAGACACTACACAAAGTCTTACCCTCAAGTGTCAACGATATCAAATACGAAACGTTATTCACCACCTAAACATATTCACCTCAAATTAAATATAATCCAACTCATAAACTCCAAAATAATTCGCAATTCATTCAAGGTACATTTAATCATCGCCTTAAATCAATTATTAATACTCCAAAATTTATATACTAAGTATAACTCTTTTAATTCTTTCCGTTCAATTTAAATAATTTAATAAGATTTTATTACAATCCAATCATTAATAACATAATACTATTAAATTTATTATTAAAAACTTTTATAACTATGTCTGCAAAATTTATTAATTTAAATTAATATACATAATTCCAATTTATAAGCTTTATGGCCAAATATATATTAAAATATTATATATATATATATATATATATATATATATATATATATATATTCATGAATTACGCTTTCATTCTATGAACCATTTCTATTTATATATATAAATTAGTATTTTCATTCCAACAAAAAAAAAAGTTGCACAAGGATCATTACTATTATATTTCTCTCTATATAGCCCCTATATATACACATAGCAATCAAAAAGTATCCCAATACAATAAAAGCATACCCAGATTTCTTTTCTTCCGTAGAGCCGCATGTCTTCCTCCTCTTTTTCCCTCAATTCAGATAATGAAATAAAATTAGGTCGAAATGCTTATTAACTAAGAGGCCTTTTTTTATATATAATAAACTTCTAATTAGGTTCAAATAATAATAAGGCCCAAAATTGTACTAAATTAATTTACCCATCTCTTATTAATATTTATTAGCCCACACAAATTAAATAACTAGTTTGACCAAAATAAATGACAAAGTCCAAACAATATGTTTTAAGAATATAAATTTAATATTTTTTTTTCGGGATATTGCATTACCTCCTCCTTAAAAAGGATTCCGTCCCCGGAATCAAAAGAGTAACAAAGATTTACTTGACATTAAAGAGGTGATGATACTCTTGCCGAATAGCCTCTTCCTTCTCTCATGTAGCCTCCCGCTCCGAATGATTTTACCACAAGACTTTAACAAAAAGAATTGTCTTCCTCAATTTTAATTTAATCAGTTATTTAATATCTACTAACAGAATTTAACTTGCCAAACAAAACAAGGAAGAAAAAAATCACTTACCTTTTCTAATTTGAATATAATTGTATAAAATAAAATTAATTAATAAAAAAAATATGGGTTATTATATTTTTCACCCCTTTAAAATAATTCCGTCCTCGGAATTCAAATAAGCTACAAAAAAAAAATTGGTTATGACGTGGCGCCATTTATTTGTAACGATCAACGCGGATAAGTCATCTGATCCACGTAATTATCAATGTATTTGTAAAAGATTCGCGACCACTGTACAAGCCTTGGTAAGGTTCTTCATCGTTGCATCAAATTAGATCACATGATCCACCGTTGAAAAGTGCGGCAAAATCTAATATCTTTGAGTTTAATTCTTGTAAACGTATTCTTCTAACATAATTCAAAATCACAAAAATTTCTCTTCATCCAAATCCGATTCGAATACCCAAAATATTTAAAATTATTTTTAATTCGTAAAACGTTTATGTTCCACACATGACAATGATTTAACAAATTATTTTTATTTAATTTACATAAAATCATACAAAACTCCAAGGATATTAGATAAACCAAACAACTCTACAAATTATATAAACTTTTCGTAAATCCTCAAGAGCTTCAAAATATTCAAACCTCAATTCAAACTAGCTAGTTCTTAAATATTATTACACCAAAGAATATACTACTAAGATCTTTTTATCATCATATCAACTCTAAGTCAAATATTCTACTATCTGCATAAGCAAACTATAAATATTCAAGATCTCTCAAAATTAATTGAATTTCATCACTTACTATCTAATCATATAATAAATCAATCATCCCTTATTGCAAACCTTAATCAAATAAATTTCAATGTCTCCTCATACTATCACAAAGAAAGTTCATAGAACATAACTCCAATATCCTACTAGAAAATAGCCACAAAATTGATCATTAACTCCAAATGATTAATCTAATTACCTCGAATATCAACAACTCAAATTATAAGAAATCATCTATACTTAATAATTTTCACTTTATCATAGTATCCCATCAATACACAAATATCAAATTATCCACAAGCTTAACATAAATCAAAACCTAATTAAAATCAAATCCTCAATTCAACGATCATAATGATTGTCACAAAAAAAAAACTCTAAAAATAATTTTTCCAAAATCAAATTCTCGTCGATACAAATAATCATATCATAATCGTATAATCATTTCTTAGCTGAATAAAATATGACATTATTCTCCATAATGATCCAATCACAATCCTTAACTAATATTATTGCTCAAACGCATAACAATAATAATCTTAACAAATTATCTTGCCTTTCTCAAATCAACTAAAACTCAAAGAGCTAAAAACACTTGGTCAAAATCAAGACCAAACAAACAGAGAACAAAATTGAATCTATCTCCTACGTCTACCCAGTGATTTACCCACAACTCACAGGTCAAACCTAAATAGGTTTTCTACAAGAAAGAACCTAGCTCTGATACCATCTCTGTAACACCCCCTTCCCGAAAAGGAAAGAGAGGTCACGTGTGAAGCACAACAAACCTCAAAATAAGTAAACAGAGCACTAATAACTTCAAAATATTAATAGTGATATCCATCAATGAAGTACTAAATACAATTCTCCAAACTGAGTCAAAATAATCAAAACTTAAAATTTGAATAAACCTAAATGGTCAACGACAAAACTCTCATCACACTAGCCTTGAATCACCCCTGCAAACCTGCCGGAAGAAAAACACAGCATGAGCCAATTGCCCAGTACGGATACAGATATACAAAAGATATACAACTGATATACGAAAACAACTGAGAAAAAATATTGAACAAGCCTCAAGTGTAAATACGAACGAAAATATAATATCCAAAGATCTGAATGGAATATAACTGAATCAACATAATTGACGAACCAATAAAAGAATAAAGAAATAACGAACTGAAGTAACTAACTCAATGACTTGAACTGAACAGAAACCAACAAAACTAATCCAATAAAATAATAGGTTGAAACAAATGGCTGGAGTTATTTCATACCGAATGAGCTCAAAAATATATCTTGCCACACATGCAAGTCAAACTAATGCCACATAGGCAAATATAATGATGCCACACAGGCAAGTCAAACTAATGCCACACAGGCAAAATAAATGATGCCACACGAGCAACCAAAATAATGCCACACAGGCAAATCATACATTGGACCGTGAATCCAAATGTATGCAAATCGGATAGTGTGTTTGGCACAACATCACCAATTCGCAGAACAGAAAACTAGGGTTAACTCATACGCCTACCACAACAAAACACCAAATGGCCCACTTCCTCCGGAGCCCAAAATAGAGACGTCGTGGACTAATCACACCGCCATTTTAAAGTGTCATGCCTCTCGTACAAGACGACATTCTGTGGTACCCCATAGTGGTTATAGCTCAGGTATACCCTACGATATATTCTAACAAAAATACTATGTCACAACACATGCGACATAATACCAACAAAAGGGTTCTATATGTACATATTGAACCAAATCAAATTATAGTCACAAGGTGATCAAAAAGAAGGTAGCAACATGTACCGCTCTACAATTATCAAAATAAATACTAAACATGATATCCTAATTCAAAGAGTACAAATACGAGTCCAACGTGTCAACTCCAAAATGAAACAAATATATGAATTTCACAATAAACAATTATGTGAAATAATAACAGAATTTGAAACGAGGAACAAAACGAATAAATTAAATTTAACAAAAGTATCGCTGAAAGAGTACGAAATCCGTACCTGATACTTCCAACCCATTTATAGCACACTACACAAAGTCTTACCCTCAAGTGCCAACGATAACAAATACGAAACGTTATTCACCACCTAAACATATTCACCTCAAATTAAATATAATCCAACTCATAAACTCCAAAATAATTCGCAATTCATTCAAGGTACATTTAATCATCGCCTTAAATCAATTATTAATACTCCAAAATTTATATACTAAGTATAACTCTTTTAATTCTTTCCGTTCAATTTAAATAATTTAATAAGATTTTATTACAATCCAATCATTAATAACATAATACTATTAAATTTATTATCAAAAACTTTTATAACTATGTCTGCAAAATTTATTAATTTAAATTAATATACATAATTCCAATTTAATTTTCCAATTCCGATTTATAAGCTTTATGGCCAAATATATATTAAAATATTATATATATATATATATATATATTAACCAACTGTGAACATATATTTACTAACATTGCCATCACTTTACTTCAAATCACTAACGGTTTTTTTTATTATATATTATTCGTTATATATATATATATATATATATATATATATATATATATATATATATATATATATATATATATATATATATTCATGAATTAGGTTTCATTCTATGAACCATTTCTATTTATATATATAAATTAGTACTTTTATTCCAACAAAAAAAAAAGTTGCACATGGATCATTACTATTATATTTCTCTCTATATAGCCCCTGACATAGCAATCAAAAGTATCCCAATACAATAAAAGCATACCTGAGATTTCTTTTCTTCCGTAGAGCCAAGACAAGTCTTCCTCCTCTCTTTCCCTCAATTCGTATAATGAAATAAAATTAGGTCGAGCTGTTTATTAACTAAGAGGCCTTTTTTTAATATAATAAACTTCTAATTAGGTTCAAATAATAATAAGGCCCAAATTGTACTAAATTAATTTACCCATCTCTTATTAATATTTATTAGCCCACACAAATTAAATAACTAGTTTGACCCAAATAAATGACAAAGTCCAAACAATATGTTTTAAGAATATAAATTTAATATTATTTTTTTTCGGAATATTATAAAAATAACATACAAAATTAATATTTTACAGTATTTAATAACAATATGTCACCATCATTGCCCCAATTATTTGTGATGTCAAGTTCATTAAATATTTTCATTTTGAATCTTTAATTAATTAATCATTTTAATTTATTCCACAATTAATTAATGATGCAATGCAATGCAAATCCTAGAGCCTTGATTGAGAAATAATTAAAGCTAGAATCTTACATTTATTTCCTAATGACTCAAGCAATTCTTTAAGCCTTCATGTCTTCAATCCTTTAATAAATCAAATCTTCAAGAATTCTTTTAATATCCTGTAAATGCATGAGTAAACATTTTAGTACAATAGAAAAGTCATCATCAAAACCTAAGGTTGGAATATGACCAAGTCAACAAGTCAATTACTTATAAAATTATATTTCTTTTTTTGCGGTGTGACCCTTTAGGTTCAATATTAAGCCGATAGTAGAATAACTAAATTAGAACTGTTCTAATATTATTTATAATAAATTAAACTCATTTAATTCAAATATAAATAAATAATATTTATTCTACATCATGAGTGACACCTTACAATAATGTATCATGATTATCCGGATAATATGAATTCAACGTTTAATCACAAAGACCTATTGAGTAAATAGTTATCGTGTAATTCAATCCTTCTGCCATACAATGTCCCGATTAAACATAAGACATTAAATTACTGACAAGTCTTATTTATTTAATTATATGCATTTCAATTCTAAAATACACAACTATGATTAATATAAATTAGAAACTCATTTTCTAATTTCATTCCACCTTGACCAAGAATTTCTGAGTTATCATTTATCGAATCGCATAAGACATTCTCTCCCTTAATTGGAAGTGGTAGATCATTTATTGATCATTCACCTACCTCCATGTACACTTTGTTATACCCGAACATACCCTATGATATACTCTGAAGTATTAAGGAATATGACATATAACTCAGAATACACAAGGTACTAGATGATCTTAAGTCTAAGAATCACTTGTACAACTATCACTATAGGAACTCCTATTGTCAGGCAAGTAAAACTCTATTAGGTGTTCCTTGAGCGAGTCACGTTCAGTGAACTTATCTCATCTCCAAGGGCTTGATACAAGAGGTTAAGTAAGTATCTCATCTCGAATGGTTTCACTCGAGGTAAAATCAATTCTACATTATTTAAGCATGAAAATAAAGATACTATCAGTATGCAAATATATGTAGACGATATAATATTTGGTGCTACTAATGAGTTTCTTTGTGAGTGGTTTTCTAAGTGTATGCAGAAGGAGTTCGACATGAGCTTAATGAGAAAACTTAACTATTTTTGTTTAGGACTCTAAATAAAGCAAACAAATGATGACATATATATACATCAAACCAAATGCACAAAAAAGTTGTTCAAAAGGTTTGAATTTGAGAAATCTAAATCAAAGGCTACTCTAATGAGTACGTCAATTAAATTCACATCCGATGATAAAGGTATTGACGTAGAGGTAACTAAATATGAAGGTATGATTTCTTACTTGAATCTATGTGGTTAACTTATTTTATGAAGAAAATGTTTAAATCTTTTAATCACTTGGGTTAACAAAAAAGACTCTTAGATTCATATTTGCTAACCGTTGTTAGTCCATAAAAGTAACCATGATTCTTTCTACGGGTATACATCCTTCCTTTCTTTTTTGATTAATGACAAAGGGGAAGAAAAATTATATGTTATTCTTTTTGATTGATGACAAAAGGAGAGAGAAATTATGTATGATTTTTCATATGATATGTCTGATCATGTTGAAATATACTGAGGTATATGAAGTTGGAAGCTTTGGGTTCATATTGAATATAACTTGACTAACCTTATGTTTTATTCTATCATGTTAAGAATATTTTAATATATGCATGATTTTAAGAGGAACTATACTTATAATACTGTCATCATCAAAAAGGGAGAAAATAATGACTTGGTCATATTTCAACCTTAGGTTTTGATGATGAGTTTGCTATTGTACTAAATGTTTGCTCATGCATTTATAGGATATTAAAAGAATTCTTGAAAATTTGATTTATTAAAAAATTGAAGACATGAACGCTTGAAGATTTTCTTGAGTCAATATGATATCTTGTAAGATCTTAATTTTAATTATTTCTCAATCAAGCTCTAAGATTTACATTTCATTGCATAAAATCTTTGGCTGATTGCATTGCATTAATTCGAAGTCATCAAGTTCTTTGATTCTCATCAACTTCATTGGGAGATATCAGTTTTTGAATTGTTTCCATAAAATCTTTGGCTGATTGTTTTGCTTCATGGACTTAATTTTAGAAGTCAGTGGCTGTCCAAGAAATTGCGTAAATCGAGGCAATATACCTTAGTGAGAGATATATTAGGGAAACATGTTAAAATTATATAAACAAGTGGATCTTAATTAAATCTTTTTAAATGGGTCTACCTTATTCTAAAGTAGATGACTCAGTAATATGTTAGCCAAGTAGGATAATGCCTTATTTGGAAAATCTGTACTTAGTTATCAAAAACTCTTTGTGAACATGGAAATTTGATACGAAAATTGGACATAAGTGTATTTGAATTTTATTTATTTATATTTTGACCCCTAATAATTAATAAAAATACAAATAGATAAAATTTAAAAACATTCTTATTCAATTTTTATGTCCACCTAAAAAAACTACTTGGTTATTGATATATCTTGTAATCAATTAGTGGGTTTAGCCTAGCTGACTTCATTGGTAATTGATTATGTAGTATACTCAGCCTCATCTAAATTACAGCCTCCAACGGTCCAATGATATTGATTCTAATTAACACCAGCTATATGCCTTGATATCATTACTGGGTTTCAATTGATGTTCAACGGACTAATAAAAGCATCTATTATAAATTAGGGTGATTATTAAAGACATACAATATACAAAAGAAAAATAAGAATACTCCCTAAAAAGAAATATTCTATATGAATTTATTTTAATCTTTCTTCATATATACTTTCAAAAGGTCGTTAATTTATTTCACGGTGAAAAATTATTTAAAATTACGGTGCATTAAAAGTCCTCTGATAAATTTTCAACTCTCTTGTTTGCGCTTGAATCAATGATATCTTTATCTTTCATATTGATCATTGCATATTAGTTGAGCCTTGAATTATTGATATAATTATTATTTTGATCATAGTTTATTTTGTTGTTATATTTTAATCAATTATTAAAGTTGTTGATAGGCTAAGTGGTTAGTCTAGTGTTTTCTAATCCGGGTTGGGTTAGGGTCTTACAAACAGGTTTAAAGAAGCATAGGTGCTTAGGGGTGCATAGGTGCACAAGAGAGCAAAAGTGTTCAAGTGTTTGGAATTTGATTTGTAAAAGTCTCAAATTGTAATTGAAATAAATTAATAAAAGAGAGTCTCCAATACTAATTGGTAATGGACGTGGATTACACTACTAGATTCTAGGATAGGGACAGAACCATGTAAAAATTCTTGGTGTTTGTGTGATTGTTTATTGTGACTCTTCTTCCCGATTAATTCATAATCTTCTAAATTAAACGTAAACAAATTCAAGACTTAAAGAAGTGTTTAAGTGATTAATTTTAAATACACTGATAATTCAACAAGCACAAACATTTAATTCAGCATCTTACATTCATACACTGATAATCCGACAAGCACAAATATTCAATCCGTCATCTTGTATTCATTAAAAGAAAGTTTTAAAACTATAAAATTTGGCATCGTTTGTTCCCACACTTATTCAACCCCCCTTCTAAGTGTGCATACCTGAATTTCACTTCCACTCTCTAAAATTTTTCTAGTATAAATGTCTTTTTAAGTGTGCTAAGGATACCTTAAGTATTGGTGAATATCAGTAAGAGTGCAAGAATTGTTCTGGTGAATTTTTTTTATAAAAGTTGCACAAACACCCACATAGACATCACACAATGTTTACGAATCTTTAGAATACTCTTTCTTTAGAAGATTCATTTTGAAAAGTTCCCTCTAGAAGATTATTTTAAAATATTAATTTATTTCTTTAAAAACTATTTTAAAGTTTATTCGACTCTATTTTGTATACTACACAAATTTATATTATCAAGTCACCTTTTTGATGATTTTATAATATGCGAGTTAGTGTACACTTTAAACTTTTTGTGGAACGAAACTAATACGAAACTTTTCTTTCAAATTAAACCCTTCGTGCATAGGTTCAAAGAGACTCAAAATTAAGTTGCTTTCAAGATAATGCACCCACTAAAATTTTGATGACACTAGGAGACGAAATCTTAGACGAGTTATATGGTTTAGGAGACGAAACCCAAGATTATATTTTCAACTCGACCACTAGGAGACTATACCCTAGATGTTGACTTAAAAAACATAAGAGACGACATTTTATGTTTCATGATTCAATTCAAATCTAGGAGACGACACCCTTTGACTTCTATTTCAAATTACGAAATCAAATTGACTTTATGAGACGATACCCTAGAGTTTTCCCAAACGACACAATTCATATAGGCACAAAACAAAAACACACATTTGACGCTTCTCAAGGCAATCCATTTAAACTCTTTAAAAAAAATATTAGGACAACGGTAACCATGTTTCACGGAAGTAACACCTTACCCACGCTTATCAAAACCTAAAAATCTGGATGAGTTAGTATATTCATTTAAATTTTTACCAATTGACTACTCTGTCTAATTGGTACACTTTAAAATAAAACTTTCAAAATCTCGTCGACCTAAGTCGTTTTTTTTTCAAAAACACCCTTAAATCCACGGTCTTTAGGACTTAAAAGGGAAAATCCCGGCGTCGTCACTAACTATAAAACAGTACTAGCTAGTTATTGTATTTGTTATATTTAAAATTTGAACGCAATTATATTAATTTTAAGTTTTAAAATTTTATAAATTTGACTATAAAAAATTAAAATATATCTCTAATTTTATAATTGAGGTAGTATTCGTTCTGCAAAAAGTCAGTAGTTTAATTTAATCTATAAGTCGAAGATTATAAAATATTATTCATGAATGTCGAGTTGAAAACTTATATGACTGGAATATGATGAATAAGGATAGAGCTACATAAAAATAATGAGAAAGAAAATGGTCAACAAACTTAATCATGCAGATTAAGACTAAGGGTGAAATAATTTATACGTATAACATTTCGAACAAAATTTAGATAGAATTTGTGATAGGTTTCAAAATTAATAAGGATCAAATATCAATAATTGGAGTAATTTTTTTTTTTGAAAAGCTAATTTTGAAACATTCCCATAATTAAATGAATTAATTTAAAATAGATTTTGATTCTTTACATAAATCTATACCATATATATTAGGATTGATTTATTCATGGAATGTTCATATGGCTGGAAAGAAAAATCAAGGTATCAGGATATAGAAATTTGGTGTGCATAATTGTTGGTAATCTAAGATATAAAATATTTTTACTTCATCCTATCTAGCGGCAGAATATGTGGTAATAAAACTAAGAATCTATATGAGACATCATGATAATTTCAAAAGGATTCCTTCCTTAAATATCCTAAAGGTGAATGTAACTGCTTGCCTAAATTAATGGGATCATATGCTTTAATTGATATCTTATTAAATGCCAAATTATTATTGACGCCAACAATAATATCCTAAATTGAATCCTTTATTAAGGTGGTAGTTATTACATGGTATAATTAAAGGATTTTTTTGAATAAGTCTAACAATCTTAGTGGATTTTTTTTTTTGAAATATTTACAAAACTAACACTCCATTATGAGGCAATATTCTTGGAAACAATCTTAGTGGATTTCTTGTTGAACTATTTACAAAACTAACACTCGTATATGAGGCGGCAGACTTGGAATATTCTTAATGGATTGTTTTTAAACAGTTAAGCTCTATTTTTGGAAATCATAGATTAAATATTTTGCATGCGTAGTCACTGTGCTTATTGGTTCATATGTTGCCATGCATAATAAATCTCTGTATCTAGAAGGAAAATACTTAATGAAAATATGAGGTAATACTCTGCTACACGTGTTAATGCAACGGGAATTGAAGTTCTGATTGATCACTAATTGTTTCTGTTATTTTTGAAATGAATGTATTGCTGAAAAGGAAAAACAGAATATGAGGATCTTGAAAGCATAATCTAAGATATGAAATATCTTTATAAGGAGGCAGAATCTTTGGGATTTTAAGATATTAAGATTTCTTATTTCATGAGGTGGCAGAATAAAATCCTTCTTTAAATATCCCAATTAGTTAGTATAACTGATTGCATAAATTGAAGGGATTTTGGTGATATAGTATTCTCTTAATTAACGTCACTTCATGATTTATACTAACAAGATTATATTTTGCCCTTAATTAATGCCATTAAGGATTGCCTATATCATTTCTAAACAGAATGTTTGTCTAACGGGATTAAATTGATTGGAGTGCAACGGTAATATATTAAGGCTATAAAATGCATGGAGATATTGGTATGCAAAAAAAAATGACACTGAAGGCTATCCTTGCACTAATATACTTATAAGATATTATTTCAAGTGCAAGCATACAAGCTGATGGGCAATTCTACTGAATATATTTTCAGCTACTTCGTGAACATCTAATTGGTGATATCTCTTATATTCTTTATTTATTGAGATTAATCTTTGCACTAATATACTTGAAAGATATTTTATTATTTTGAGTGCAAGCATACAAGCTGCTAGGCAATTAAATTGACTATATTTTCAGCTAAGTCTCGTGAGCTTCAAATTGGTGATATCTCTCTCTTTTACTCTTTGACCAATGCATACACTAGCTGAGCCTTGAATTGTTGATATAATTATTGCTTTGATCATAGTTTATTTTGTTGTCATATATTTGATTAATTCTCTATACATGTGGTAGACTAAGTTGTTAGTCTAAGGTTTCTAATTCGGGTTGGATTAGGGGTTTTGCAAGCAAGTTCAAGGAAGCATAGGTGCTTAAAGGTGCATAGGTGCACGGGGAGCAAAGGTACTCGGGGAGTATAAGTTCTCAAAGGTTGTGAAACTTGTCTTGTAAAAGGGTTTAATTGTAAACAAAGTTAAATAATAAAGAGAGTCTCTAATACTAGTTGGTATTGGACGTGGATTAGGCCACTAGAATAGAGGATAGGGGCTGAACCACGTAAAAATACCTTGTGTTCATGTGATTGCTTATTGTGCTAAATTATCTCATCATTCGACTATCTATCCAGCAGGCTTCATTCTATATCTATAAATTTACAAAACTAATTTAGCAAATTATTTCCACATAATTACATTCTGAAAAAGGCTAAGTCTCTAAATTAAGCATTTTAGAAAGTCTTACATCAACTAAACATCTTGTCTTAACTTTTTAATCTATAAGGATTTAGAATCCAGCTTCCTGCATTGAATATCAAAAAGAATTTTTATTGAATCAAAAGTTTGACACCGTTTGTTCCCACACTTATTCAACCCCCCCTTCTAAGTGTGCCTACTTAAATTTCATTTAGTATCAAAGCTTGGCTCTACTTATCTTGGTCTTAAAGGTGACTTGTAGGGAAAGATTCTAGCATGGCATAACTTGGGAACATCATTCAAGAAGGTCAATCAACTGTTAGACCTCCACTACTTCATGGAGCTGAAAATTACAACTTCTGGAAGTTTCGAATGACGATATTTCTTAAAAGAGACCCATGGGAATGGTGGGTCGTGGAGAATGGTCCTGTTATTCCAAGAAAAAAAGATTGTACTCCAAAGACCTTAATGGAAATGGACTCAACCGAAACTCACATGGTCTCCTATGATTCAAAAGCAATGAACACACTCCTTAGTGGATTGGTGCAATCTGAAAGTGACAAAGTTTCCTCATGCAACACGGCTAAGGAGATTTGGGATACTTTAAAAGTAAGCCATGAAGGTACATCAAAAGTAAGAGAAGTCAAGCTTAGTATGCTTATGCATGATTATGAAATGTTCAAGCTTGAGAAAGATGAAACTATCAACGAGGCACAAGCAAGGTTCCTAGTACTAATGAATTCCATGAAGCTTCTTGATAAATCAATTCCACAAAGTGAGATCAACCGTAAGTTACTTCAGGCTATGCCCAAGAGGTTTGCTTCTAAAGTTACAACTCTTCAAGATCCTCCTAATATTTCTTCTATAAATATATTAACTTTATTTGGTGAGTTAGAAGAATTTTAACATCAATTAAGGAGATATGATGATGAGGAGGATACTCCTCTAAAGAAGGTTCTAGCTCTTATTGCAGGTGATGAAGAGGAGCTAGAGGACGATTCAGATGAGGAAATTGCAAAACTTTCAAAAAGGCTCAAAGGGTTGTTACAAAGAAAGATTAAGAGAAAGAATGCAATCACTTCAAACAAATTCAAGGGAAAGTAAAATGAAGACACTTGCTTTGAATGCGGACGCCTGAGCCATTTCAAAAAGGATTGCTTCAAAATAACGAACAAATGCAAACCAAGCTACAAGGATAACAAAAGGAATAGAGCATTTATTACTTGGAGTGATGATGAGTCCGAAGTGGAATTTGATGCAAACGAAGAAATATCCCAAGTATGCTTCATGGGAGTTGGAAATGAATTAAGTGATGAATCGAGTGAGGTAACCATTTCTGATTATAATATCTTGAAACATGAAAATGAAAAACTAAGAGAAAAGAATGTATACTTAAAAGATTTAGTAAATACTTTAATGAATGAGGTTGATATACTAGTTAATGAAAAGAAAGAAGTTGAACAAGATACATCATCACAAGAAGAAAATAATTTAATTGCTAAAAATGATTTTTTAGAAAATCATAACAAATTTCTTTCCAACAAGGTAAATGAGTTAAATAAAGAAGTTGAAAAATTAAACAAAGAAATAGCAATGAGAGATGTTTGTATTGATGCTTTTAATGATGATTCTCATATTAAAAATCTTTCAACGAATGAACTACAAAAAGAAATAGACTCACTAAAATCATGTTTGGCTAATTTTATCCAAGGGGAAGAAAACTTAATAGTTATGTTGGGTAAACAAAGACCTAGCTTTGAAAAACAAGGAATTGGCTATAATCCAACACATAAAAAGAGTGATGTAAAAATTTAAAATCTAGATCACATTTAAAATTAAATTATTGCTCTCCTTTCACTACTTGTAAAATATGTGGCTTAAAGGGACATTTAGATTGTTCATCAAATAAAAGGAATATGAAAGTTAAAAGTGTGTGGATTAAGAAAAGTGATTTATATGTGACTAACCCAAAAGGACCCAAAAAGATATGGGTAACAAAAGGATGAATTTTTTTAGGTACATCTCAAAGCCAAAGGTCCCTCTCAAAATAAACAGATTGAGTAAGCCAAAAGAGCAAACTGAATTCGTCAACAAGAAGAAACAGCAGACTGGATTCGACAAACAGAATATAACATCGTCTTATTGTCTATCTAGTAAACCATATTCTTAGAAAAGAAAGTTGAAATTCCAAAAGCAGCAAAGTATCTCAAAAGTCATCCACACGATAATATTATTGAAGATATTACTCCCAAATTTGAGTATGTGAACTACCCAAATCATGATTATAGACTTAAACAAGCTCAAACAAGTTCCATAGGCTTGTTACAAGATGTTAAGTAAGTATCTCATCTCAAATGGATTAACTCGAGGTAAAATCAATTTTGCATTATTTAAGCATAAAAATAAAGACTTTATCATTATGCCAATATATGTAGACAATATAATATTTGGTGCTACTAATGAGTTTCTTTGTGAGTTATTTTCTAAGTGTATGCAGAAGGAGTTCGACATGCGCTTAATGAGAGAACTTAACTATTTTTTTGGGACTCTAAATAAAGAAAATAACGGATGCCATATATACATCAAACCAAATACACAAAAGAGTTGATCAAAAGGTTTTGAGTGAGAGAAATATAAATCAAAGAGTACACAAATGGGTACATCAATTCACATCATATGATAAAGGTATTGACGTAGAGGTAACTAAATATGAAGGTATGATTGCTTACTTGAATCTATGTGGTTAGTTTACTTTATAAGAAAATATTTAAATCTTTTAATCACTTGGATTAACATAAAAGATTCTTTGACTCATATTTGCCAACCATTGTTAGTTCTTAAAAGCAACCATGATTCTTTCTACGGGTATACATCATTTTTCAATGTCCTTCCCTTCTTTTTGATTAATGACAAAGGGGGAGAAAAATCATATGTTATTCTTTTTGATTGATGACAAAGGGGGAGAGAAATTATGATATGTTTATGATATGTGTTGTCTAATAATGTTGAAACAGATTGAGGTACAAGATGAGTTCATATTGAATATCTCTTGTCTAACTTTATGTTCTTATTCTATCATGTCAAGAATATTTTTAATATATGCATGGTTTTAGGGGGAGCCATAATTATTATATTGTCATCATCAAAAAGGGGGAGAATGTTGACTTGGTCATATTCCAACCTTAGGTTTTGATGATGACTTTCATATTGTACTAAAATGTTTACTCATGCATTTACATCATATTAAAAGAATTCTTGAAGATTTGATTTATTAAAGGATTGAAGACATGAAGGCTTAAAGAATTGCTTGAGTCATTAGAAAATAAATGTAAGATCCTAGCTTTAATTATTTCTCAATCAAGGCTCTAGGATTTGCATTGCATTGCATCATTAATTAATTGTGGAATAAATTAAAATGATTAATTAATTAAAGATTCAATATGAAAATATTTAATTAAGGTTTCAAAATTAATAAGGATCAAATATCAATAATTGGAGTTTTTTTTTGAAAAGCTAATTTTGAAACATTCCCATAATTAAATGAATTAATTTAAAATAGATTTTGATTCTTTACATAAATCTATACCATATATCTTGGGATTGATTTATTCATGGAATGTTCATATGGTTGGAAAGGAAAATCAAGGTATCAGGATATAGAAATTTGGTGTGCATAATTGTTGGTAATCTAAGATATAAAATATTTTTACTTCATCCTATGTAGCGGCAGAATATGTGGTAATAAAACTAAGAATCTATATGAGACAAAATGATAATTTCAAAAGGATTCCTTCCTTAAATATCCTAAAGGTGAATGTAACTGCTTGCCTAAATTAATGGGATCATATGCTTTAATTGATATCTTATTAAATGCCAAATTATTATTGAGGCCAACAATAATATCCTAAATTGAATCCTTTATTAAGGTGGTAGTTATTACATGGTATAATTAAAGGATTTTTTTGAATAAGTCTAACAATCTTAGTGGATTTCTTTTTGAAATATTTACAAAACAAACACTCCACTTTTTATGAGGCAATATTCTTGGAAACAATCTTAGTGGATTTCTTGTTGAACTATTTACAAAACTAACACTCGTATATGAGGCGGCAGACTTGGAATATTCTTAATGGATTATTTTTAAATATCCAACAAACACTTGATTCATGGAGTCAGTTAAGCTCTATTTTTGGAAAACATAGATTAAATATTTTGCATGCGTAGTCACTGTGCTTATTGGTTCATATGTTGCCATGCATAATAAATCTTTGTATCTAGAAGGAAAATACTTAATGAAAATATGAGGTAATACTCTGCTACATGTGTTAATGCAACGGGAATTGAAGTTCTGATTGATCACTAATTGTTTCTGTTATTTATGAAATGAATGTATTGTTGAAAAGGAAAAACAGAATATGAGGATCTTGAAAGCATAATCTAAGATATGAAATATCTTTATAAGGAGGCAGAATCTTTGGGATTTTAAGATATTAAGATTTCTTATTTCATGAGGCGGCAGAATAAAATCCTTCTTTAAATATCCCAATTAGTTAGTATAACTGATTGCATAAATTGAAGGGATTTTGGTGATATAGTATTCTCTTAATTAACGTCACTTCATGATTTATACTAACAAGATTATATATTGCCCTTAATTAATGCCATTAAGGATTGCCTAAATCATTTCTAAACAGAATGTTTGTCTAACGGGATTAAATTGATTGGAGTGCAACGGTAATATATTAAGGCTATAAAATGCATGGAGATGTTGGTATGCTAAAAAAAATGACACTGAAGTCTATCCTTGCACTAATATACTTATAAGATATTATTTCAAGTGCAAGCATACAAGCTGATGGGCAATTCTACTGAATATATTTTCAGCTACTTCGTGAACATCTAATTGGTGATATCTCTTCTATTCTTTATTTATTGAGATTAATCTTTGCACTAATATACTTGAAAGATATTTTATTATTTTGAGTGTAAGCATACAAGCTGCTAGGCAATTAAATTGACTATATTTTCAGCTAAGTCTCGTGAGCTTTAAATTGGTGATATCTCTCTCTTTTACTCTTTGACCAATGCATACACTAGCTGAGCCTTGAATTGTTGATATAATTATTGCTTTGATCATAGTTTATTTTGTTGTCATATATTTGATTAATTCTCTATACATGTGGTAGACTAAGTTGTTAGTCTAAGGTTTCTAATTCGGGTTGGATTAGGGGTTTTGCAAGCAAGTTCAAGGAAGCATACGTGCTTAAAGGTGCATAGGTGCACGGGGAGCAAAGGTACTCGGGGAGTATAAGTTCTCAAAGGTTGTGAAACTTGTCTTGTAAAAGGGTTTAATTGTAAACAAAGTTAAATAATAAAGAGAGTCTCCAATACTTGTTTGTATTGGACGTGGATTAGGCCACTAGAATAGAGGATAGGGGCTGAACCACGTAAAAATTCCTTATGTTCATGCGATTGCTTATTGTGCTAAATTATCTCATCATTCGACTATCTATCTAGCAAGCTGCATTCTATATCTATAAATTTACAAAACTAATTTAGCAAATTATTTTCACATAATTACATTCTGAAAAAGGCTAAGTCTCTAAATTAAGCATTTTAGAAAGTCTTACATCAACTCAACATCTTGTCTTAACTTTTTAATCTATAAGGATTTAGAATCTAGCTTCCTGCATTGAATATCCAAAAGAATTTTTATTGAATCAAAAGTTTGACACCGTTTGTTCCCACATTTATTCAACCCCCCCCCCCCCTTCTATAAGTGTTCCTACTTAAATTTCATGACTTAATAATAAAAAATTAAATACCTTAATATTTATAATTAAGTATTTGGAGAAATACTAAATTATAAATTAATCAGAGAAGTCTTATTAATATTATTATTACAAATAAACTGATTAAATAATAATAATAATGTAGTATTTGTAGAAATTCTAATATTTATAATTAAGTATTTGGAGAAATACTAAATTATAAATAAATAAGAGAAGTCTTATTATTATTATTATTATTATTATTATTATTATTATTATTATTATTATTATTATTATTAGTTTAGTTACTAATTAGACTGATAATTAAATTAATACCGTAACTCCTAAAAGGTTTAGAAGCCTAAAAGGTTTAAGAGGGAGGGTTAGTCTATAAATAAGAGAGGTCTTATTGTAGAACATACTAATGCTAATGTTGGTACTACGTAAATATTCTCTGATACCTAAAGAGTTAGGAGAGAAATGGTCTTGTAGAACCTAAATTTACTTCTTCAATCAATATATTTTTGGTGGATCACCTCTAGTGCGTTGCACACTTTGAGTAACGAATGTTTGATCCATGAACTTAAAGAAACGCAAAGAATCAAATGAATGGAACTTAAAGATCATATATAGCAAGGATTTGTATCATCTTCATAACGTATATCTTTTATCCTTCCTCAATTAATAATATTGCATAAGGCGTGTTATGATGTGATTATTTGGGTCTAGCCAAGGTATAGCTCAATTTATTTAATGGACCGAATTTGGTGTTGGCCCATATATTTATTTTTACAGTGGGAGAATCCCTATTGAAGTAAGATTGTATTTCCTTATTTGGTGAGATAAGAAGATCTAATTTGGAAAAGAATGGCAAAAAATATCTTTACCCCCCTATGGTCGTTGACTTGTAAGCAATTAGCCACTGAACTTTAAAAATATGCAGTTGCACCACTGTGCTTTCTAAAAATGAAAATTTAGGCCATTCCGTCCAATTTCTTGGATGGACGTCAAATAATTATACACGTGGCATTGAAAAAAAAATAAAAAAAATTATTATTTTCTTATGTGGCAATACAAAAAAATCAAAAATAAAATCATTGATTATGTGGCAAAAAATGATTAAAATAATAATAAAATTAAAATAAATAATGATTAATTCATTTTAAAATAATTACTTTTTAAATAAAATAATTAATTTAAAATTAAAATAAAATAATTAATTTTAAAATAAAATAATTAAAATAAATATTTGGAATTAATGATTAATAATTAATCATCAACTTGTAAATGATTATTTTATTTTTATTTTAAAATTAATTATTAATCTTTTCATTAAAAAATCAATAACTTGTAGAAAAAAATATTTTTGCCACATAAAAAATTATGTTTTTTTTTTTAAAAACATATTTTTTTTAAAAACAAATTTTTTCAAAATGTAATTTTATTTTACAAGTTAAAAAAATTCTGCTTTTTGTTTTAAATAGGAATTTTTTTAAAACAAAACAAATTTTTTTATGTGGAAAAAATGATTTTTTATAAGTTAATGATTTTTTAATCTGGAATGATTAATAATTAATTTTAAAATAAAATAAAATAATCATTTTACAAGTTAATGATTAATTAGTAATCATTAATTTCAAATATTTATTTTAATTTTATTATTTTAATTATTTTATTTAAAAATTAATTATTTTAAATTGAATTAATTATTATTTATTTTAATTTTATTATTATTTTAATCATTTTTTGCCACATAATCAATGATTTTATTTTTGATTTTTTTTGTATTGCCACATAAGAAAATAATAATTTTTTAATTTTTTTTTTCAATGCCACGTGTGTAATTATTTGACGTCCGTCCAAGAAATTGAACAGAATGACCTAAATTTTTATTTTTAGAAAGCACAGTGGTCCAATTGCATATTTTTAAAGTTCAGTGGCCAATTGCTTACAAGTCGACGACCATAGGGGGGTAAATATGCTTGTTGCCGGAAAAGAATCTATCAGCCATTAATTGTAGTTATAAGGTGATTCTAAAAAGCATTTCTACTCCTAAGTATATTCCGGTGGACATGGCATCTATAAATACAGTAATAAGCAAAGGTTTGAGATATAACACACGATGAGACAATTACATATGACACAAATAAATAATTTGTACTCTTCATTCCATATATTATAGTGGATTTCTCTCTTTCTCTCTCTCCGTGTTTTTTTTCAATTGGGTTTTCACGTAAATTCTTGTGTTCATATTTTATATCTCTTTGTTTATATTTATGTGAGTGTATTTCGTGAGTTTGATTTCACAACAATACAATCAACTGATAGCGCAATTTTGGCCTGCTATTTTGATGATTTCGTCAAGCGTATAAAATTTGGCGTTAACATTGGCGTCGTCTGTGAAAATCATAATTATGTTCAAAAAATCACTAAATTTAATGTCAAAATCGCTTAGATTTTGATTGATATTTAATTAACGTGGGGAGAAATATTTAAAACCCGTCTCGGTTTAAGTTGAGCCATCAGAATCTAGTTACCTCAAGAAGTGAGGCGGTATCACTTCGGTGCGCGATCTGATGACTAAAACTCAGATAAGTACCAGACATATTACTATATAATTGATGATATTTTGTACAGTGATATCTTATTCAATATTATCATATTCATGTCATTACAAGTGGGTTAATCTACATCATGCACGTGTATATATTAATATGGGCTTGGTAAATTTTCAAAAAGAGACTCCAGTCACCTTTGATCTTCGGTCATAGGAAAACATTAATTGAAAAAGGGAAAAGGGGGAATAAGGCCCCAGTCATCTTTGTCATCCGTCGTAGTCTTCCTCATTATTCATGAATAGAGTCCATCAATATAGAGAAGAAACCTACATGAAAACTAACTTGAATTCTTTATTAAATTAAATATATACTTGTGTTAATATATGCATAAGCGAGTGATTATTACTTTGCCAATAGCAATTGAAGCATGATTGTAATTGATTAATGATACAACTTTACATGTTCTATCTCTTGTGTTATACATGTAGTGGTAGTATTCACATAATTCATGTAAAATCTAAATATTAACACTTTGGTCCATGTGATGATAAATTGGTGTTGAGCTGCCACACTAGTAACGAATCCAGTCAGCACACATAAAAGTTTAAGCTTTAATATCATTGAAGTGCTTTAAAGGCGACTTCGGTTTCATCATCAACCACATAGTATAATTAAAGTTTGTCACCTTTCATCAACTAATCGCAGTCTGCAAACACAATTCAACCGTTCAATCTCTTCGTCTGATAGAAACCGAAGTCTTGATACGGCTAAGTGCGTTCTCAAAAAGAAACACAGTTTTTTAGAGAAGGAAATTTTTACAGAGCAAACATGGCAGCGACTGTGATGAGTGAGGTATTGGCTAAACCAGTGCTTGAGCTTTGAATTCTGAAGAGCACAAAGAAGAACTCCTTCACCAACACAACAAGGATGAGATCACCACCGCTGCCAGAAATAACCACTCCGCTGCGGCGCCGCTCACTGATTTCCCTTCCCTCTACCAAAATCAAAAAAGAAGAAGAAAGAAAAACGATTGCGGCCTTACATACTACTATTACTTTTGCACCGATGGTTGAAGCAGATTTTGGGGTAGTGAATATACTATTACAATTTAACTTGCAAATTCTGAATCCAAGTATCAGAGTTCGAAGTCGTCGTGCTTCCAAAAATCGAGTAGAGAAAAGAGGAGTGTGCCTAGTTTCTTCACAGTAAAAATAAAAGAGTTAACAGACTTCTCCATGCAACTATGGATTCTTTTCAGCAGTGGCAGAGCAGTTATGGAGGGTTTGGGGCTACACCCTTGCAGAGGGAACCTCGACAATTTTGGATTCAAAGACGATTCGGACTCAAAAGCATTGAAGCAGCAGTCTCAAATTGAGGATCTTGCGAAAAAAAATTTATCCTAAAAATTGGGCCAGAAACTTTCACCTCTTTGGCCATGTCGTTGTGCTCTTGGAAGTAATAACTAAAACAACTTCAGATTTTGTGGTAGTTAAGAGTTTTTGCTCCAAAATTACTCATATCATCTCTCATTCACCCTAGAGATTATTCGTCGCTCAAACGTGGAACTTTGGCATCTTGTTTGACATCCCTCTCGACAAACTCATAGGCCTTCGGGACAAACCCATCGGTCTTCAGCAACATTATGCTTCAGCAATCAATTGGAGGAATTGGAACCATATGACTTTAGCAAGCAGGTTTGGGGCAAACGAAACAAAAAAAAGAATGAGAGTACTTCTTCCGGCTAGAGATTGGTTCTATTCGGCAAAAATTGCCTCGTCCTTCGACTTTCTCACAAACAAATAAATCAACAAACCCCCACCAATTGGACCATATTTTTAGGCACCTGGCCTGACTCGAAACTGGTTTTCGCGAGTGGGACGACTGCGGAATATTCGACTGTTAGCACGACTAATTTTGATGATGATGATGTTGGTTCAAACTTTTTCCTGCATAGAGTTATGTTTTAATGATGATGGTGATCAGGCTTCCCTTGCTACGGAGACTTTTTATAAAGCCAGTGGTAGCGAAACGTTCAGAGATGGAGGCAGTGGAAGTGGCGATTCGATTAATCTTCGGCAGTCTACCTTCAGATTTCGGCGTCTATTAGAAAAGTTACAACAGAATGAGGTTCACTTCTGAAGGTTACGAGCAGACAAACAGAATTGATCGTAGGACCAGGATTGGACAGTGGGATCAAGAAAGGGAGATTGATTGATGATTCATTGTCAGTTTGAGGTTGGTAATGGGTCGGGTTAGAGGACATCGTCAGGATGGGATATAGAGGATCGGATCAAAATGTTTATTTGGCGTTCCCATTGCCAACCTTGCACATGATAAAATTGATTGGGGATTCAGAAAAGTCAGTCTGGGCTTCACTAAAGTTAATGGTTTCAGCAACTCTATGCCTTACACTGATACTCGGCCAAAATCAGGACTTCGCCATCCCCTTCACTAAATTCATCAACCAGATCATCTGATGACCATCGCCCATGGGCATCAGAAATTGCAAAAGGAGGCGAAAGGGGAAAATCATTTCGGCCGCGACAAATTTGAGGAGAGAAAGAGAGAAAATTGAGAATCTGTTTTCCTTCGGGGACTGAGAGTTGAAAAATAGAAGAGAAGTTCGGTTTTTGATTTGGTTAAAACATTATATGGGATTGATTATAGTAGTTGGGTCGAAAAAAATTAGCCCATGATTTATTCTAACATGAGCCCACTTTAGCCAACTTATGTGATGTTCATCTACACTTCAACGTGTCAGATTAAATTATACAACGGATTCGGATAGCTTCGACACTCGAACTAATTTCCATACCTGGTTAAATTTTGTGTCATCTCGGACAATGACATCTCACTTCACACTTCGGTTACCGGTAGGAGAGTACTTCGAATATGGAGGCTACTGGTGGGAGAGTACTTCAGACTTTGATCACTTGCTATTATCTCTCTCTTCTACACGATAAAAAATTTAGTAGGAGAAAATATTTTTGGGCAAGATATAAGATTGGTAGTAGGAGATTGGTTCGAGCTGTGTTCAGCCTTGGGATGAACATTTGTTTTTATGGGGTTCTGTTGGTACAAAGGTGTTCATTTATATATTCGGTTGTGATAAGATTGGTTATTTATCTTTGGTTCTGTAAGGCTGATTATATGTTCGGCCTATGTATGGTGTTTGGGTGAGATAGTTCGTCTTCGGCAGATACAGATCTTTTGTTGGGAAAAATTTGTATACTCTCTTATTTTAAGTTCCTTATAAATAAGAGATTGGGGGGCAATGTTGAGATGTGATTATTTGGGTCTAGCCACGGTGTAGCCCAATTTATTTAATGGACCAAATTTGGTGTTGGCCCATATATTTATTTTTACAATGGGAGAATCCCTATTGAAGTAAGATTGTGTTTCCTTATTTGGTGGGATAAGGAGATCTAATTTGGGAAGGAATCTATCAACCATTAATTGCAGTTATAAGGTGATTCTAAAAAGGACTTCTACTCCTAATTGGATTCCGGTGGACATGACATTTATAAATATAGCAATAAGCAAGGGTTTGAGATATAACACACGCTGAGACAATTACATATGACACAAATAAACATTTGTACTCTCCATTCCATATTATTATAGTGGATTTCTCTCTCTCTCTCCCTGTGTGGTTTTTTTCCAATTGAGTTTCCACGTAAATTCTTATGTTCATATTTTATATTTCTTTATTTATGTTTTATGTGAGTGTATTTTGTGAGTTTGATTTCACAACAATACAATCAACCGTTAGCGCGATTTTGGCCTATTATTTTGGTAATTTCGTCAAGTATACAAAATTTGGCGTTAACAAGGTGATTCCTGAGATTGCAGAAAAAAATTTAAATTCGATTTATGTAATGATTTCGCTGTTTTACAATGTTAATTGTATGTATGTCTTGTTTCTACAAACCAACACCTACGAATCAAGAAATAAACTAATACGTTACCCAACACAAGGCCTCAAAGAGTAAGCACAATACTCAAACAGAACATCAAAACCATTCCATGTTATAGTTCTAACTTTTCAATCAAGTTGTATTTATCTTCAGCCATGTTGTGTGGTTGAAAATCAACTATCCCAACCAATTACAACTCAAAATAATCCACATAATTGACTTCTTAATAGGCAAATTTTAATGTCAACTCAACAAATCTGTTAAACACGTCAAATTCAGATAAATCAAGCAACCACCAAGCCTAGGGTCGTCCCAAAGAGGTTCTAAACATTATACGCTATTACTTTCCATGTTTTTCTTTTTTCCAATGAGAATACTACATATAAAGATTCTTTCTTTCTCACTATTTACCGAACGAGTGCGGTTTACGCTCCATCTCGTTCTTAAGCATGTGTTTATGAGTGAGTGTGTCCTATGCTCCATTTCAACTCACCACATGCTCCCATTTATAAAGGAAACAACATTTGTTTGGTTTTTTTTAAAAGAAAGTTAACCTACCCCAAGGGTACCCCAAATTTAGCTTTTTACCTGAGTTTCGCCTCCAATGGTGTGCCAACAAATTATATCAAGTTTCAAATCAAATATTCCAAAAGAAGTAAATCATGTAATTTTCCAAGTTATACTTGTCAGAACAGTTGAATATGTGCTTAATAAATAACATGAGTCTCAGATAAGCCAAAACCAACTTCAAAGTCAAAACTTAACTACACACTATCTATCAATTCCATTTGAGTTAAAAACACAATCTCCATTCTTATCATTGGCCATGTTAAACAACAATCATCAGTTCATTGCTCAATTCATACAAACTACTATGACATGCAACCTAAACATATAAAATAACACATATGAATAAAATTCAAACAAATAAACTAACTAATAAGCACACAAATGCCCCCAAACTTAATCTACACAATGCCCTCATTGTAAAAATAAAGAGAAAATTAAAATTGAAAACTTCCATGACTCGAAGAATGATCACCATCGTTACCCTCCTCAACAGGCGAATCTTGCTGTGGATAACCTGGGACATCTCCACAGACTGGGAATCGAACTTGGGAATCAGAACTAGCACTAAAAATCTAGGACAAAGTCAAAGAGAGTTGTGCATTGAATGCCATCATTGCATCCAGCCTCCTATTCATACAACGATCCTGTCAATCTATCCTACTAAAAATAATGCCTAAATAGAAGCCTCATAATCTGAATGGCCAGCAGAAGAAGGACCGAAAGGTTTGTAAGACCCCAACTTTTATGAATAACGATTAATTTTTCTTGAAATATATTTTTGAATATTATGGTGTGTATTTGATATAATGTTATAGTTGTGGGTAATATTTACAAATTTTGCAAAGTAAGCAAGTTGTTATAAAATATTCGATTGGTCGGGGAATATTCGCTTTAATAGGGAATATTCGTACGATGACACAATTATTGGTGGACCCCACAACGGAATTATTGTCGGAGTTAAAAAATGACAGAAATATCTTTTATAAACATAACGACTACTGTTGATATACCCGGTGGTAAAAGTACAGTAATACGCGTGGTTGCATAGTACCACACAGTATTGTACAGTATCTTTGATTATTGATGCTTACGTGAGAAGTCACTCAATTAGACTCAATTATTACTACAGTAATTGCTGCATAATATCTCTAATATTATTGATTCAATTATTATCATAGTATCATTTGCATAATATTTTATATTATTAAATCAATAATTGAGACGACAAAGTTATTCATATTATTATTTGCATTACTAACGATGTCTAGAAAGTTCTGTCGAGTAAAGAGGTTTGGTCACCTAATTGCGTGCCAATCGGGAGAAATCCTTATCGGAAAACCCCCTCTTTCCTGGGAATGATCTGGTTGTTAAATATTGTGAGTTATAATATTAATGATGAATAAGTTCGTGTTGATTAAAGATGAAATTATTGATAAAAATATTTCTATTGTGTTGGAATTATTAGTGTTAGTGGAAATCGATATTTATTTCGATAATAATTGATTTCTGGATGTTTTATTGACCAAACGAGCAATTAATCGGATAAATGAGCAATTAATTGCTATTAGTTCACATGCAAATTATTGTTGGTTCACATGTATGAAACTATTGATTCACATGAATGTACTATTAGGGGAGGTGGTGCAAGATTGATAATACTTAAAGGACTAAATTAAAAATGGAGGTAAAGATAAAGGTACTATACTGTAATAATTCGAGCCCCTAATCATGCAATTATCAAAACTATGTTTTCCTATAAATAGAAGCTCATTCTTCTTTCATTCTCACAAATTCACTAACACTCACAAGAGCATTTATAGAGAGAGAAGTTATAGAGAGGAAGAAGAAGAGTATTCTGTTACTCCACTATTCTAGTATCCAGTCTTCTTCTAAGGTTAGGGATATTAATTTGTTCAATATTCGTATGAAATAATATTTTCTTCCATACTATGTAGTATGCAAGTAATATTATTTCGTCTCGTATTCCTGATTATTCCCTCATTTTGTTAAAGTATTGCTTCTATACTCCGTGAAATTAGTAGAATATCCTTGAAATTTGCGTTTCATCTATTATCGTTTCACAAGGATATTTTCTGCACATTCTTGTTAAATTTTAAGTTTTTCATGTCTTAGTAATGTTCATGGGTACTATTCACAAAGTACTATTCATAAATACTATTCACAAAGTACTATTCACAAATTACTATTCACAAAGTACTATTCACGAGTACTATTCATAAAGTACTATTCACGGGGTACTATTCATGACAAAAATTGATTTCTTTTCTGTCCAAATCATTTTTGATACAATATTATTCTTGAATTTTACTCCATAAAGCAGTATCATGTTGACAATTTGAACATTATTGAGTTCTGGATAAATTAAATTATAAATCTTTAAAAACTTATCCTTTGCTTTCTTTCAATTAAATTCTTATATCATTGTAATCATCCTCATGCTTATATTGTGATGAAAGTCATCTTTGGCCGTAGTACATAGATGTACTGTTGATTGGTATGATTATGACCAGGGATCATTCGGTATAATCATGACCCGTAATGTTACAAATTATGTGGTAAAAGTCCTCATTGGCCCGTAGTGTGTTGATGGACAGTTGTTGGTATGATCATGACCATTGGTGATTACACAAATATCCTTGGCCCGTAGTGCATGAATAATTCATGGACGTGATACTAATGAATATCCTTGGCTCGTAGTGCATGGATAATTCAGTAATGTGGATTATTTATTGAACTGAGTCTCAACGATAAAGTTGATGATAAACTTTTTAAATCATAGAAGATAGTAGATAGCATGCTCTACTTGACTCTTCTAATGGATTGCTCGTTCCGCTGCAGTTAAACTTGTTGTTTATTATCAGTTTAACACTGTTAAAGACTAACGATAATTTATTATGCATTATCTTAGTTATAATATTTCTTACTGTGCTAGTTGAGCTCACCCTTTTCTTTCATTGTTCTCTTCAGGAAATGAGAATATAGCTGGGACTAATCGGGGAATGGAGTGACGGTCTGAGACGGTTGCCATAGTAGTCCTCACTATTCTATAAAATTGTGATAATAATTGTAATGAGGACTGAATTTTAGTTTGGATATTGTCTAGATAACAATAGTTGTATTAAAACTCACAACTTATGTTTTGTCGTATTTTGCACGACAGTTGTATAATTAAGTTGTAGTTGTATTTTGTACCATGTATTTGGCAACTCAGAATGGGTGATGTATACCTGTTTTGGGGGTGTCACAGTTGGTATCAAAGCTTAGGGATATGATCCCTGGCTGAGATGTGAGACTAGAACTAGGAGGGGAAAGACGGGTAATTCCTTCGCTAGTATGACCTACCTAAGTTTTTTTTTGTTATTTAATTGGTCGGTCAGAGTATCGGGCTAATATGTGGCATGTCAATTAACCCTTGGTTTGTGGCAGTGTTTGAAAATGACATCTGAAAATGTTGAGATAAGCAATGAAGCATATGAGACCGTTGAGTCACCGACAATCAATAACCAGGATAATGTGCATCAGGAAGTCAATATTCCTCGTGTAAACAATAGCACCGACCAAATGACGAACGATGGTATATTTAGGAACTTTTTAGAATTTATGCAAAACCAAACGAGAGAGACTCATGTTCAAAATACATGTGTAAACACTGGCAACTCACTGTTGGTCACCACTAAGAAGTTCAAAGAGATGGGACCACCGAAGTTTTTGGGTAGGCCAGAACCACTTAAGGCAGAGACGTGGATAAAACATATCATCGAGATATTTGATGTCTTGGAATGCTCAGAGGATAAAAAGGTTCCCTTCGCCACCTTTATGTTGCGTGAAGAAGCAGATTATTGGTGGGAATCTGTAACACGTACTTAGCATGCTGCACTAAAGATGTCTTAAGAGAAGTTCCCAGAATTATTCAATGACAAGTACTTTCCCAAAAGTATTCGTCACATGAAGGAGGTGGAATTCATCAAGATGGAGCAAAACAATATGACCGTATCCCGATTTGCATCCCATTTGGTCGATAATGAGGAGCGAATGACGCGAATGTTTCTAAGAGGTTTGAAACCCGAATTACGTCAATACCTCATTTCTCACAAACTTTGTTTATATTCAGATGTTGTGAATAGGGCTCAGTTATTGGAGCGTGATAATAAGTCAGCCCAACCAAAAGGTAACGACTAACAACACGATAATAATTATACCGGTGCCAACGACCATCGGAACAATGATAACCATCGTGGAGGAAATTATCATGCCAAGAATGGTAACCACTTCGGTGGTAATCTTGGCCAAGATAATAGAAGTGGAAATTTCAAGAAGAGAAGGTTCAATAATGATGGAAAGACAATAGCACCAACACCCGTTTCCAAGGAAGAAGACCGACCACTGGTCGTATGTTTCAAATGCAGACAGGAGGGACACATCCGTCCAAACTGTATGCAACAACCCAAAGCGTGTTTCAATTGCATAAGAGAAGGTCACCTAGCTCGATTTTGTCGTGTAGTGAAGTCAAGTCCAGCTGGGATGGTGACGCCAAAGGATGTCCCAGAGAAGTCCGATAGTTTAAGTGGGAGCGTTTGTCGAGGAACTCGAACGAAGTTATCACGGGTAAGCTAATCATAAACTCTTACGAAGTCTATACCTTATTTGATACTGGTTCTACCCATTCTTTTATTTTCCTACTTGCGCTAAACGTTTAAATTTGACTCCGGAGAAATTAGACTTTGACTTATCTGTTGAAACTCCGTTGGGAGAGACCTTCATTACATCCACTGTTTATAAGTCTTGTTTGATTCAAATCGGCAACCGCACATTACCTTTCGATCTTATCTCTTTAAAAATACGTGCATTCGATGTGATTTTAAGGATTAATTGGTTAACAACTCATCATGCTAAAATTAATTTTTTAGTAAGGTTGTTAGCTTTCATATTCCTAACCAACTTATTATGCGAATTCAAGCAACCAAACCACTAAAGTCAATCACTGTCATATCAAGCCATAAAGCTATTCGTTTATTGAAAAATGGATGTCAAGCTTTCTTAGCCCATTTCATAAATTTAAACAAAAATACGTCAGATTTGAATGATATTTCTATTGTTAATAATTTTCCTGACGTATTCCCTGAAGAACTTCTTGGCCTACCCCTAGAGCGTGAAATTGAATTATGTATCGACCTTGAACCTGGTACAAAATCCATTTCTAAAGCCCCATATCGGATGGCTCCTATTGAACTTCAGGAGTTAAAAACTCAAATTCAAGAATTGTTAGACATCGGTTTCATTCGTCCTAGTATGTCTCCTTGGGGCCTTCATGTTCTAGTCGTAAAGAAGAAAGATAGAAGTATGCGACTTTGTATTGACTATCGAGAGTTGAATCATGTCACCATCAAAAATAGGTACCCATTACCTTGCATTGATGACCTGTTTGACCAGTTGTAAGGCGCCAAACTCTTTTCAAAGATCGATCTTCGTTCCAGCTATCACCAGTTAAAGATTAAAACTGATGAAATTCCAAAGACTGCTTTCAGAACTCGGTACGGGCATTACGAATTCCTAGTCATGTCATTTGGATTGACTAATGCTCCTGTTTCCTTCATGGATATGATGAACTGAGTGTTCAAGGAATATTTGGATCACTTTGTGGTCGTCTTTAATTATGACATCCTCGTATATTCCAAAAGCCGTGAAGATCATGAGCAACAATTGAGGTTGATACTCCAAACGCTTGGTGAAAACAAGCTATATGCCAATTTGAAGAAATGTGAGTTCTAGCTTTAGGAAGTAGCATTCTTTGGGCATGTGATATCAAATCATGGAATATCTGTTGACCCAGTGAAGATTGAAGCAATTCAAAGCTGGGAGCAACCTAAGTTAGTAAGCGAAGTACGTAGCTTTCTGGGCTTAGCTGGTTATTATCGGAGATTCGTAGAAGGGTTTTCTAGAATCGTTACTCCATTAACTCAGCTGACTCGAAAAGATACAAAATTCTGTTAGAGCGAGGAATGTGAGAAGAGTTTCCAAGAACTCAAGAGGAGACTCATTTTAGCACTTGTTCTGAAAATACTATCTGGTTCAAAGGGATTTGTCATATACAGTGATACTTTAGGCAAAGGGTTAGGATGTGTTCTCATGCAACATGGGAAAGTCATAGCTTATGCCTCACGACAACTAAAAGAATATGAGAGGAATTATCCTACTCATGATCTAGAGTTGGCAGCTATCGTTTTCGCACTAAAAATCTGGAGGTATTACCTATATGGGGAGAAAATGGAGATCTATACGGATCATAAAAGCCTCAAATATTTCTTCACCCAAAAAGAACTCAACATGTGACAACGATGTTGGCTCGAGCTGTTGAAAGATTACGATCATACCATTCAATACCATCCTGGAAAAGCGAACGTAGTAGCTGACGCATTGAGTAGAAGATCATATGCGGGTACGAGTGCGATATTGTCAACGCAAAGGCCCATTTTGTATGACTTATAAAGGATGGAGATAGAGATAAAGACTCTAGGGACACATGTGATGATGACAAATATACGAGTAGAAACGACTTTAATTGATAATGTTAAAGCTGCTCAAGCCACAGACCTGGAGCTGATGCGTATGACGAAGAAAGTGCAAGAAAGTGTTATTCCGGAAGCAAGAATCGATGAAGAAGGAATACTTCGAGTCAACTCCAGACTTTGTGTTCCTAACGACTCTGACTTGAAGTATAAAATCATGATGGAGGTGCACAACACACCGTTTACAATCTATTTTGGTAGTAATAAAATGTATCGTGATCTTCGACATACATTTTGGTGGAGCAATATGAAGAGGGAGATAGCGGAGTTTATCTCAAGGTGTTTAACTTGTCAACGTGTGAAGGCGGAGCATCAAGTGCCAAAAGGTCCATTGCAACCACTTGAAATTCTAGAAATGAAGTGGGAGCATATTACCATAGATTTCGTTACTGGTCTTCCCAAGGTTCTCAAGGCATATATGCAATTTGGGTCATTGTCGAAAGATTGACCAAATCAGCTCATTTCTTACCTATACGAGAAAATTATTCACTTGAACGTGTTGCTCGTATATACATAAATGAGATTGTAAGAATGCATGGTATGCTAGTATCCATAGTTTCTGATTGAGACCCAAGATTCACTTCATGATTTTGGGTTAGTTTGCAAAAAGCTATGGGCACGAATTTACGATTTAGTTCGGCATATCATCCTCAAATAGATAGGCAGTCGGAGAGGACTATTCAAACTCTTGAAGATCTATTAAGACTCTGTGTCCTTGACTTCAAAGGAAGTTGGGACAAGTTCTTTCCATTGGTGGAATTCTCCTATAACAACAGTTATCAAGCAAGTATTGGCATGGCTCCATTCAAGGCGTTGTATGGACGCAAGTGTCATTCTCCAGTATGCTGGGACGAGGTGGGTAAAGCAACGTTGTTAGGACCAGAATTGGTATGTATGACTACAGAGAAGATTCAAATGATTTGATAACGTATAAAAATCTCACAAGATCGACAAAAGAGTTATGTTGATCTTCATCGAAAGGACGTGGAATTCAATGTTGGAAATCATGTGTTGTTACGTGTTGCTCCATGGAAAGGAGTTACAATATTTGGAAAGAGAGGAAATCTCAATTCTCGATTCATTGGGCCATTCAAAATCCTCGATCGAGTAGGAACTGTGGCCTATAGACTCGCCTTACCGCTAAGTATATCTCGTGTTCATAACGTTTTTCACATATCTATGTTATATAAATATATGAAAGACCCGAACCACATTATTGAATTAGAACCGGACGAGATAGAGGAAGATTTAACGTATGAAGAGGTACCTGTTAAAATCTTGGTAAGAATGATCATATTCTACGCTCCAAGGTTATACCTCAAGTCAAAGTTTTGTGGAGAAACCACGATATTGAGGAAATGACTTGGGAGTTAGAATCTGAAATAAAGTCAATGTATCCTCACCTCTTCGACATACCAGGTACGTACCCTAATTTCGAGGACAAAATTTCATAAGAAGGGAAGTTTGTAAGACCCCAACTTTTATGAATAAAGATTAATTTTTCTCGAAATATATTTTTGAATATTATGGTGTGGATTTGATATAATGTTATAGTTGTGAGTAATATTTATAAATTTTGCAAAGTAAGCAAGTCGTTATAAAATATTCGATTGGTCGGGGAATATTCGTTTTAACAGGGAATATTCATACAACGACACAATCATTGGTGGACCCTACAACAGAATTATTGTTGGAGTTAGAAAATGACAGAAATATCTTTTTCTAAACATAACGGCGAAAGTGTTACCGTTAAACTGTTGATATATCCGGTGGTAAAAGTACAGTAATACGCGTGATTGCATAGTAACACACGATATTGTACAGTAACTTTTATTATTGATGCTTACGTGAAAAGTCACTCAGTTATACTCAATTATTGTTACAATAATTGTTGCATAATATCTCACATATTATTGATTCAATTATTGTCATAGTATCATCTGTATAATATTTATATTATTAAATCAATAATTGAGATGACAAAGTTATTCAAATTATTATTTGCGTTATTGCTAATGTATAGAAAGTTCTGTTGAGGAAAGGGGTTTGGTCACTTAATTGCGCACCAATAGGGAGAAATCTCTATCGAAAAGCCCCCTCTTTCCTGGGAATGATCTAGTTGTTAAATATTGTGAGTTATAATATTAATGATGAATAAGTTCGTGTTGATTAAATATGAAATTATTGATAAAAATATTTTCATTGTGTTGGGATTATTAGTGTTAGTGGAAATCGACATTTATTTCGATAATAATTGATTTCTGGATGTTTTATTGACCAAACGGGCAATTAATTGGATAAATGACCAATTAATTGCTATTAGTTCACATGCAAATTACTTTTGGTTCACATGTATGGAACTATTGATTCAAATGTATGTACTATTAGGGGAGGTGGTGCAAGATTGATAATACTTAAAGGACTAAATTAAAAATGGAGGTATAGATGACTGTACTATACTATAATAATTCGAGCCCCTAATCGTGCAAATATCGAAACTATGTTTTCTATAAATAGAAGCTCATTCTTTTTTCATTCTCACAAATTCACTAAGACTCACAAGAGCATTTATAGAGAGAGAAGCTATAGAGAGGAAGACGAAGAGTATTCTGCTACTTCACTATTCTAGTATTCAGTCTTCTTCTAAGGTAAGGGATATTAATTTGTTCAATATTTGTATGAAATATTTTCTTCCATACTCTGTAGTATGTAAGTAATATTATTTCATCTCGTATTCCTGATTATACCCTCATTTTGTTAAATTATTGCTTCTATACTGAAAAGTGGATTTTATATCCGCGAATTGATGTCCATTTTAATCATAACCGTTGTTAATTCTTTGCATTCATGTTCATTCTTACTTGTTTCTTGTTATTTCATGTGTAAGGTGGTTGGTGTGACGAATGATGAGAAAAGGAGGCATTTGGAGCATAATTGGAGCAAGTATGGAAAATGGCCAAAGTCAGTTAACAATAGACATGCCATGAGGCGAACTGTTTTATTTGTACACCCTATGGGGAGGCGGGTCCCGTCTGGGCAAATCTGTTTTGATTCGAACTTTGCTGGAAGGTGGACTTGAGGACTTGGGATATCATATGGACTCTGTATAGCATGGGATTTCGAGGAGACTTCATGTTAGATATATATTGCTCAACAAACAACGAATGAAGCATCATGCAAAGCAACTAACGAAGATTTATCACAGATTTTCATAGCGAGCAACGGAGTGGAGATTTTGAAGAACGATCGTATTTATTGCAGATTGAGACTAAAGTGAAAGGTGTTCTGCGTTATTCTTTTACTTTAGTTTATTGCTGTAATTGAGAAGATGATGTCTTTGATTTATTCAGTTTTTATTTCATTTATTATGAACTAATTATTTTTTAGGCTTAAGACGGATCTTTAAGTGGAACGATGGTTATGTAATCTTTGATTTCAGTTTAATAAGCTATTATCTGGTTTATCTATATTAATTTGAGCTTGAATTTATGAATTTTTGGATCAACGATTCTTTGTGGACTTGTATGAACTCGAGAGATGAAATACGAGTCTAGACTTAAGTTAGGGTAGAGATATGCTTGACATCACATGTAATCAAAAAAAGAACTTGAACTTCAACCTTCTTTAATTGTAATTCACATAGAGATATATTGAGTTAGTTAATTAAGGTGTTTAATATAATTCTATCTTAATTGTGGATTTGGGTTAATACGGTATTAGTGCATCGAGAGGTGGCTAGTTCTACATAAGTGTTCTTGATTAATAAATTGGGATAGTGAATTAAACTAGAATAAATGTGTAATAATCTGAGTGATGCTTAGAGTGAAGTCGAAAGCCTAATTCTCCATTATTTGTTTGAAAATTTAGTTTTTAGCGTTTATTGAGTGTGTGGTGCTTTTAATAATCTTTATACTTAGTTACCAACTGGAAATTGATTAGTTTAATAAAATTAGGATTAATAGGAAATTGGTAATTGTGAGGTTTAAATTCTTACTAAGTCTCTGAGAGAACGATACTCGACTTACTATTATATTACTTGTTGACCACGTATACTTGCGTGTTGTGCGTAACTAGATTTTACCCAATAAGTTTTTGGCGCCGTTGTCAGGGACTTTAGTATAGATTTTATTATTTTGTAATATCTGTTTAATTAGTCCAGTTTTACTTAAACACTTTTTGTTTTTGTTTTGTTCTTCTTATTTCAGGTTTTTGACGTTGGTTTATGCAAATTCGATCCAATTTCTTCCTTTTGAGTATGACATTGAGAGAAGATTTCAGAGGTTAAGTAAGTGGATCAAGGAAACAAGGAACGAATTCAAAAACTCTGACAAAGAAGAAGCAATGGCTGTCGAAGACCAGAAAGCGTTGAGGACTTTCTGACACCTAAGGTGGTAGTGCGATCGAGTATCACCAGGCCTGCAATAGCTTCGAATACTTTCGAGATTAAGCCTGAGATGATTCAAATGATCCAAAATTTAGTTCAGTTTGGGGGACTTGCAAATGACGATGCTAACGAGCATTTGATCAGTTTTCTGGAAATCTACGACACTTTCAAGTACAATGGGGTGTCAGATGAGGCAGTTAGACTTCGCTTGTTCCCATTCACTCTGCGGGACAAGGCGAAGAGTTGGTTACACTCTCTACCAGCGGGTTCGATAACGACATGGGATGACCTGGCTCAAAAATTTCTAGCAAAATTCTCCCCGCCAGCGAAAACTGCAAAGATGAAGAATGAGATTACCATGTTTGATCAGCGACATGGGGAGTCATTGTATGAGGCATGGGAGAGATACAAAGAATTGCTTAGAAAATGCTTACATCACGGATTGCCTATGTGGTTGTAGATGAATACATTTTACAACGGACTACATGGGAATCTCAGGACCAGTATTGATGTAGCGTCGGGGGGAGCTTTTATGGAAAAGAACTATAAGGAGGCATATCAGTTGATAGAGACGATGGCTGCTAACAACTATCAGTGGCCCACGACAAGAATGACACAACTTACAGTCGATGGAGTGTTAGAGATAGATGGAGTGACGACAATAACATCACAGATTTCAACACTCTCTAAGAAGTTCGACGTTTGGTCAGGGGGACAGACACATCAAGTTGTAATTATTTGTGAGTTGTGCGCGGGTGAACATTCGACGGATCAATGTGCAATAAACCCAGAGTCAGTACAATTCATGAGTAGCTACAACAAAATTCCTCAGAATACATATCAGAATGCATATAATCAGGGGAATAGGAATCATCCGAATTTGTCATGGAATAATAATCAGAATCAACAAGCTCCACGACCATCGTATCCCCCTGGGTTTCAGAATCAACAACAACCAAGTCAACGTCAAGAGAGAAATCAGATTTAGAGGAGTTGTTGTCAAAGTATATAACAAGTAATGAGGCAGCGATGAAAAACCAAGCAATGACCATCAAGAATTTGGAAAATCAGATGGGACAAATTGCCTTAGCATTGAACAATAGACTACAAGGGACTCTACTGAGTGACACCGAAAGAAATCCAAAGGGAAATCATGAACAGTGTCAGGCAATCACCTTGAGAAGTGGAAAATATTTGGATGGGAAAGATGCAGAAAATTCAGCTATCTTGGATGATAAAATTAATGACAACAAGGTGGTTGAGGATAAACAGGGTGAGAATACGCAAATTGAGAAAACAAAAGTAGATGACAAGCCAATTGTGTATCCTCCACCGCCGTTTCAGCAGAGAGTCCAAAAACAGAAATTAGATAAGCAGTTTGCGAAATTTTTGGAAGTTTTTAAGAAACTTCATATTAATATCCCGTTCGCAGAAGCCTTAGAGCAGATGCCGAGTTATGAAAAATTCATGAAAGGAATCTTGTCCAGGAAATTTTCTTTGGAAGATTTCGAGACAGTGGCACTAATAAAGGAGTGTAGCGCGGTTTTATAGTGAAAGTTGCCACCAAAGTTGAAAGATCCGGGGAGTTTCATCATTCCATGCACGATCGGGAACATGGCATTTAATAAATGTTTATGTGATTTGGGGGTGAATGTAAACCTTATGCCGTTATCAGTTTGCACAGAATTGGGTTTGCCAGCTCCAAAGCCTACGACCATCTCCTTATAGTTGGCGGATAGAGCAGTCACGTACCTGAGAGGCATTGTAGAGGACATATTGGTCAAGGTTGACAAGTTTATATTCCCCGCGGATTTTATCATTCTGGATTTTGAGGAAGATAAGAACATCCCGATCATATTGGGGAGACCATTTTTTTGGCTACGGGTAGGACACTCATCGACGTACAAAAAGGTGAACTAATGACGAGGGTCCAAGATCAAGAAGTTAAGTTTAATGTTTTCAAAGCCATGAAATTTCCTACGGATGAAGAAGAGTGTTTAAGGATGGATATCGTTGATCAGATAATCAGTGATGACATGGGAAAGAGTTTGGTTAACGATCCATTGGAAATGACTTTATTGGGAGATGAAGAATCAGATGATCCAAAATTTGTGGACTATTTGCATATGCTAGACTCCCTGCCACGAGTCAGCAGATTTAGAGCACCATTTAAACCATTTCACATGGATGAAAGATCAACAATTAGAATGAAACCGTCATTGGAAGAGCCACCGACTCTTGAACTTAAACTACCTAAACACCTCAGGTATGCGTATTTAGGTAATTCAAATTCTTTACCTGTTATTATTTCTGTTGCACTTAACGATTTTCAGGAAGAAAAGTTGTCGAGGGTGCTTAGGGAACACAAATTGGCTATAGGATGGACAATTGCATATATCAAGGGAATCAACCCATCCTTTTGCATACACAAATTCTGATTGAAGACGATACAAAATCGACGGTGGAGAAACAACGATGACTCAACCCAATCATGAAGGAAGTTGTAAAGAAAGAAATTCTAAAATTGTTGGATGCCGATATCATCTACCCAATTTACGGCGATGAAGTGGGTTAATCTAGTTCGATTAAAGCCAAAAAGGAGGAATGACGGTGGTACAAAATGATGACAACGAGCTAATTCCGACAAAACGACGTTGATTTGGTTGAGGGTTTTGCGTGGACTACAGGAAGTTGAATAAGGTGACCCGCAAAGATCACTTTCCTTTGCCCTTTATCGATCAAATGATGGATAGATTAGTGACACATGCGTACTACTGCTTATTGGATGGATATTCGGGTTATAATCAGATCGTCGTTGCTCCTGAAGATCGAGAGAAGACTACTTTCACGTGTCCATATGGCACATTCGCATTCAGGAGAATGTCGTTCGGTTTATGTAATGCACCTGCTACCTTCCAACGGTGTATAATGGAAATTTTCTCAGACATGGTGGAGAAAAATGTAGAAGTATTCATGGACGGCTTTTTGATCTATGGGGACGATTTCGATGCATGTCTGGAGAATTTGGTGTTGGTATTAATAAGATGCACTGACACGAACTTGGTCCTTAACTGGGAAAAGTGCCACTTCATGGTTGAGGAAGGCATAATTTTGGGTCACAAGGTCTCGGTTCAAGGATAAGAGGTCGATAAGGCGAAGCTGGAAACAATTGAAAAACTTCCTCCACCAAGTTCAGTTAAGGGAATTCGAAGTTTCTTGGGACATGCCGGGTTTTACAGAAGATTTATAAAGGACTTCTCAACAATTGCAAAACCTTTATGCAATCTTTTAGAGAAGGATTCAGTTTTCAAGTTTGATGATGAGTGTAAACTGGCATTCGAGTTGTTGAAAAAGAAATTAACCACAGCTCTTGTAATCGTCGCGCCAGATTGGACCATGCCCTTTGAGTTAATGTGTAATGCAAGCGACTATGCGGTTGGGGATGTTTTGGGTCAACGCCGAGAAAAGGTATTTCACGCCATATATTATGCAAGTAAGACACTCACGGAGACTCAAATGAATTACACATGTGACGCCCCCAAATCCAGGTTCTCTAACCTCAGATTCAGTGCTCATGATCCTATCATCATCATAAGCATTCTATAACTATTTTGAAATAATAAACATACATTGTTCATTATAATAAGGTCTCATAATATGGTCCCAAGGTCTCCATAACCTTAACTCTAAATACACCATTTATAATACAAATAGTTTACTTAAGAAATTCCATTAGATAATAACTAATTTAACATTCATTCTAAAATTACTCCTGGATCTTGCCCTTGCCCTTGTCCTTCACGTTAGATCCTTCGGGCTTAGCTGAAAATAGAGGTCATGATATAGCAAGAGTAAGCAACTAATTTGCTTCACAAGTTTATAAAGACAAAGGATATATATCATGACTTAGAAAGAAATATTGCCTTCAATGTTCAACAATAATATAAGATTGTGGAGGAACATGAATTAATAATCAACAATTGAATATTCGATAATTGAATAACATGAATTGAGTGGTTTTGAATAACCATGAACATTTGCCAAGGTGCTTTCGATGATTTAAAGCTGGACCTTTTAATAAGTTTTGGTATTCAAGGGACCCGACCTTTCATACCCGTGATTTATGCATAAACACTTAATAATCGACATTGATATCATGCCTTAATCAAATTTGTCCATTTCTCGGTCAAGAGTTCTTACCATATCAATTAATAAAAATGAGTTATTTAAAACCCATTTGATTTAACAAATTTAGACATACTTGATCTAGGCGATACAATTAGCATAGATCATCCCATAAACAGTTCATAAATAAAGAACTTTAATTTAATACACAGTTCAATGGCAGTAGAACGGAATTCGATTGCACAAAGTGCGAATTTCAATAATCAATAAAGACGTGAATAATCATCAATAATTATTCACTAACATGCTTTGAAAATAATAACTCAAGTTGAGTTAGGAAACTTGCCTCGATCGTAGGTTATAGCTATGAAATTAATTTCTATCCACTATGCAGTTAAATTATCTTCCTTTGAGAGACCTATAATTAGTCTTTCAATTAGTCAATGCATAACATCAGATTATGTAACCACATAGATATTATACATTACAATAAGTTCTTATAAACATTATCATGCCTAGATAGTGTTATTATTAATTAACGACTACCTTTAATTCACATAATATTATTAACTTAGATAATATTAATTCACCTTCTAGTATTATTGGTTCACTAATAATACTTTAAATCATTTACTAACATTTTATTCACTTACTAATATTATTAATCATTTAATAATATTTTATCCCTTTACTAATATTATTAATCATTTAATAATATTTTATTTAATCTCGAATATTATTATTTAATAATAATACTCTAATCTAATATTTTTATTTATATAACAACATCATATTATAATATTATTAATATTATAATAATATTCCAATGATTTATTAAATTAACAAACAATTTATTCTAATTGTTCATCCTTTATTAACCTCTTATTTAATATCCATAAAAGGTCATAAATAATATTTATTATTATAAATTACCAAAATTCCCTAAGATAGTCATGATATAATATATTATGAGCATCCAAGCATAAAAATCCTATTTTTATCATTTAAGACATCATTTAACTATTTATTTCCTTTTATTCACAACCTAATCATTTTAGGAAAAATAGCAAACTGATTTCAAAATTCTCGACTTACGGATTTTGACAGAATATGAACCAACAATGATCCTCTAATTTTTCTAGAATTTTAGAAAATGATTTACTATTTTAAAAGTGTCCAAAACACTCGGATCTTGCTCTATTTTTTTTCATAAATTGAGTTTTACTCGAGAAAAATATGAAATTTTTTAGGGTATGCTCTCTTAACATATATGAAGCTCTTGTAAAATTTGGAGTTTTCCGGTTGTATACACAAAGTGAGATATTCAGTAGGATAATATTTATGGAGTCCTTTACGGAAATAGTCATTACGCACAATATATAACTTTCGAAGCGTGTCCGTTCTTTTTCCTCTGCTGTAGATAACTTCATAAAGGTACCTCTGTAGTATTTTTCCAGATTTTTACAAGATAAGGAACTGACCGAAACAGCCTCATGAAAAACAAGTCAATGGCTGATTTAGAGTTTCAAAGCTTTAGCATATAAAGTGGACTTGTTTTGGGAAAAATAATCTTAAAAGTTCCAAAACATGCTAGATTTGTGTCCTATCACTTGTGTTTACTAGGTAACTCATGTATCTAGCACCCCCTTCGACGGATCACAATTCCAAGTTGTACAACTTGAGTTACACAAAGATTTAGTGGAAGAAAAACAAGAGTTTTCACCCTTGGAGAACATATGCTCATTTTTCTTCCTCTAAGCCTTAGATCCAACACTCAAGATACTTAATTTCATGCATGATGATATGTAGAACTAGTGTATCTTGAGTAGTTGTACACAACCCCATCAAAACTCAAGCTAGCAAAATAAAGTAAAAGAAGAAGATGAAGGTACATTATACCTTGACTTAGTTGCTACCCTTCTTGATTTTCCAAAGTAACTAATAAACTTAGGGGGCATAAACCACTAGAACTCCTATAATTCTTCTTCCTATGGCCGAAATTCTCTCTTTCTTTTCTCTCTTTGAAGTTGGCTAGCTTGGGAGCAAGAGATAGAAGAAGAAGATGAAGAAGATGGAGAGAAAATGAAATGTTGGAAGAATGAGATGTGCATTCAAAATGTAATGGGCAATTCATTATTAATTCTCCCACAATCATTTTGTTGCCCATTAGGTAAGACATTTTGTATTATTACTTACCTTAGGTTAAACATGATTAAATGTGCATAATGGAGTGGCAACCAATGGGAGCCTTACAACATTGTCCTTATGTTTAATCATGTCTACTAATGGACAAGCTAGATTAATTATTCCACTTAGGATCCTCATAATATCCACCATTTAGCTTTTATTTTAAATGCCAAATTTTTGATTAATCAAATGTCTAGAATACCCCCAATCAAGTGGGCTAAGTATTGGATTACATTTTATTTTCCTTGGGCTTTTCTTTTAATTGATTTGGGCTAGATAAAAACATAGTCCAACAATTTTAATAATGTTACATAATTTGATAATTTAGGGCTTTCATCTCCAATCGTATGAAGTTTAATTACTTATACATATGATTTTTATCTCTCATAACCTAATTAGATTTACAAGAATTAGGTTTAAAATTATTAGTCACTTGAAATACTAAGTTTACCCACTTAAGTTAGTATACATATAAAATACTAACTTTTTCGTGTTACCATAACCCTTAGGTTATTTAATATCTTTACCTAATGTATAATTAGGTCACAAGGCTTTCATTTTTAATGAAATCCATAAATGTATGTATCCATATATAACACAAAGTTTAAAAAAAATGTACATACATACATGGTAACTTAAAATTCACGGTTATTACAACACAACTACGGAAAAGGAATTGCTTGCAGCGGTGTATGCGTTCGACAAATTCTGGGCATACTTGATCGGGACAAAGGTGGTAGTTTATACAGATCACTCAGCCATTCGGTACTTAATTTCGAAAAAAGATGTTTAACCACGCCTTATCCGATGGATTCTTCTTTTACAAGAGTTTGATTTAGAAATAAGGGATAATAAGGGGACGGAGAACCAAGTTGCCGATCATCTGTCTAGGCTGGAAAATCAGGGTAAATAGGAAGAGGACAAGTGTGTAATCAACGAGTCATTTCTGGATGAGCAACTATTTTCGATCAATATGGAATTCCATGGTACGCGGATATCGCCAACTATCTAGTGAGCAACATCCTTCCTCCTGATCTTACTCGGCAGCAGAAGAAGAAATTCTTGCACGACGTCAAATGGTATATGTTGGATGAGCCTTACCTATTCAAACAGTGCTCCGACAAGATGATTAGAAGGTGTGTACTCCACAGTGAAGTAAAGAACATATTGCATGGGTGTCATTCGTCTGCGTATGGGGGACATTATGGGAGTGAGCGTACAGTGGAAAAAGTGCTTCAAGCAGGGTTTTATTGGCCTACATTATTTAAAGACGCCCACCAATTTATTAAAACATGTGATAGATGTCAAAGGGTAGGCACCATATCGAAAAGGAATGAGATGCCCCTACAAACAATTCTAGAAGTTAAAATTTTTGATGTATGGGGCATTGATTTCATGGGGCCATTCCCCTCCTCATTTACTAATCAGTACATTTTGCTTGCTGTGGACTATGTGTCAAAGTGGATAGAAGCAGTAGCACTCCCGACTAACGATGCTAAAGTGGTTCTTAAGTTCTTGCAGAAAAATATTTTTACGAGGTTTGGCATGCTGAGAGCCATTATAAGTGATGAAGGTAGTCACTTCACCAACAAATCGTTTACAGCTCTCATGGCAAAGTATGGGGTCAACCACAAGGTCGCTACTGCATATCATCCCCAAACAAGTGAGTAGGCTGAAGTTTCGAACAGGGAGGTGAAGAGAATTCTGGAAAAAGTAGTGAATCTGAATCGAAAGGATTGGTCTCTCAGGTTGGATGATGCACTATGGGCTTACCGGACTGCGTATAAAACACCGATTGATATGTCACCATACCAATTACTATACGAGAAAGCGTGTCACCTACCTGTGGAGCTACAACACAAGGCCTACTGGGCCATTCAGAAACTGAACTTTGATCAAGCAGTTGTGGGTGAAAAAAGGCTACTCCAACTAAATTAGCTTGATGAATTCCAACTTCATGCATACGAGAACGCTAAATTATACAATGAAAAAGTCAAGAAATGGCACGACAAGAAGATCACGTACCTTAAGCGTTTGGTAAGGCAATCAAGATCATTGCTTTCAACTCACGATTAAGGTTATTCCCAGGCAAGCTCAAGTCAAGGTGGCCGGGACCATTCACCATCAAAATAGTTTTCCCACATGGCGCAGTTGAACTCTACAGTCGAAATCCATTAGAAACGTTCAAGGTCAACGATCAACAGTTGAAGCACTACTGGGGTGGCGAGTCCAATTTGGACGTCATCGCAATCACTCTATCCAACACACCATAAATAGGGGGTAGTCAGACTAACGACTTAAAATCAAGCACTAATTAGGAGGCAACCCAATCGTACTTTTTTTTCATATTTTTTTTTATTATTATAACTGTCATAATATAGTATAGCATAATTAGTAATATACAATGAGTTTATTAAGTAGTTATTATAATGTATGAGTCTTGATAATCTATCACACATGTTCAAATTGATCAACAAGCTACTCACGTATGTGTTTTATAGTTTGCAGGATGTTTAAATATTGAGTAATTGGAGTAACATGCAAGAAAAGAAGAAACAGGGCTCAGTTTGCAGTGTGATATCCGAAGTCACACATCCGAAGTCGAGGGCTAGCTAGGCGGGCTTTTATGTTTATACTCGTACCCCCAGGGTCCTGAAATCCCAAGAGCGATCGCCAACATTACACACACCCATCGCCTTCTCCAATTCAATTACAACTTCCCCACTACTTCATCCCATTAATTCTCTACCCTCTTCCATTCCAACCTCAACTCCTATGCATTTTATCTTCATTACCCACGAATTCAGTACACATAAATCCATCACCTTCCTCCATCACTAACCCATTACCTCCATTACTCCAACCCACTAACATCTCCATCACTCCAACTCTATATAAACACACCCTCACAACCCCGGTTAATCACCTACATTCAATTTAAACTCAGAAAGTGTTTATACCGTGGGAATTCATCTTGCATTTTAGAGTGAGTAATCCATCTTTAAGTTCCTCATCTTCTCCTACGATATTTGCCACAAAATCATCAAGGTGGGGGAAGTAACTACTGTGCATACCAAGTGTTCGATAAGTTATGTGAGTGAACATTTGGGGAGAGAATAGTGGATTAACGCATTCGAATTTCAATGGCTTCTCAACCGACATCCAAACGACATAGGGGAAAGAGTTCTAGGCCAACAACACCATCACGAACCTTCGACCGACACAAATTCAAAAGTGCCGCCGCCGCCGACTGATATGACGACATGGTCACAAAGGCTCTTACACCGGAGCGGGGGTTGGCACTGGATGCTCACGATGGGGAAATGATGCAACAGATTTATCAAAAAGGGTGGATCAAGTTCACTGAGGAGCCCGAGGCCGCCACTGTCAACGTGGTCAAAGAGTTCTATGCTAACGCTGAGGACACGACACCTTTCAACGCATTTATGCGGGGTCGATTGGTCCTGTTCAGTGCCGATGCCATCAACACGTATTATCAGTTGCGGGTGCCTCAATAGTGCCAATATACTCACTTGAGGGATTTCGATCCTGACTTTGAGGCCATTCTTAAAGAAATGACTAAGCCATGAACAACGTGGATCAAGGGTCGGAAAAGAGGTACAGTTTTTCATAGCAAAGATCTCAGCTGGTATGGGAAGATTTGGTACGCTTTCTTATGTGTGAAATTGTTGCCATCCACGCACACCTCGGACGTGACCAAAGAGAAGGCACTACTCCTATATACTATTGTGCAAGACTTCATCATCGACGTCGGGGCCATAATCAGTTTTTCCATTCGCCGATGTCTACGAGGTAATTTTTCGGGCGGCTTGCCACACCCATCCCTCATTTGTTGGTTGTGTCGTCAAGTAGGAGTTCGATGGTTTGATGATGAGCCCACTCAGATGTCATTATAGCTACTAGATAACAGAATGATCGTGCGGTATTCGGTATGGGCCAGAGGTAATCACATCCTCGAGGTTTAGATTTTGTATTTCCATCAGCTTCGGAGGATGAAGCTGACGCTGAATATACCTTGGATGATAAGGATGAGACTATGGGAGAGCAAGGGACTGAGGCGGAACCATCTTCTGACGCCATATTTAACCCTTAGTTTCTTGTATTTCAACAACACATGGAGGAGCACAACAAAGCAGCACGAAGGGAGATGAGACGGCTTGCAATGCGACAAGACCATATGTTTGATGCAATGAACATGTCGTTCGCATCTTTGAATATGACACTCCAGAGCTTTAATCCAGCTGCATAATTTTCATAATAGCAGCCCATGCCAATGCCAAGGTTTCCACCAAGTGACTTCGAGGGAGAAGATCAACCACCACCACCCCAGACTTAGGCAATTACAGGGAAGTCCTCACTCATTTTATTTCTATATCCATACAATGAGGACATTATTGTTATTAAGTTTGGGGGAATTAGTTTTATTTTGCATTTTAAATTACATGCATATTGGCATTAGTTAGGTTTGCATTTAGTATTGCATGTTAGTTTTGCATATTAGTTTTAGCATTTATGTAATCATATATTTGCATAGTAGCTTAGGTGCATTTTTAGTTTTATTTTGGTTTTATGTTTGCATTCGTATTATGTTTGACTTATCTAAAAAAATAATAATAATTTAGTTAGCTATTGTGTTCATTTTGCATATGTCCAGCAATGTTGCAGCATGTTTATTATGGCCAATGATGAAATTGAGATTAAGTAAACAAATACAGTATTCAGTAGTAGAACTAGGATGTAGTTTTGATTCATGACTCGGATCTTGTGCTTGTTTGAAACTGGTATAAAAAGGTTAGCACGTTAATAATATATGCGTTGACTGATTAGTTTAAATTAATACATAAACAATTTCTAAAGGATATTGCTAGTGTAAATGAGAGAATGACGATAATAAGCAGTGAAAACGACAAATTAGGCAAGAACCTAAGTTTGGGGGAAAGAGTAAGGTATATAAGCTTCAAAAAAATATATATATAAAAGCTAGTTGAGTCTTATAGTGGGTTGAGGAGAAATACTCCCTATAAACACAAGCGTGAGATGGAGCGTAAAACGCACTCACCAACCATCTATAAAAAAAAGAAAAAAAAAGAAAAGAAAAATAAAGAGAAGACGGGAAATAAAGACAAAGAGTCCCCGTAATAAGAAAAAGAAAGCATAAATACCTTCTACGGACCCCTAATCTTGGTAATTGTTTGATTTGAGTTGGAACTTGTTCGTTATTGAAATTTTCGAGTTTATTCTATATGAATACTAGTAAGAGATTGGTTATGTGTTGAGTTTGACTTTAAATCAGTTAGCATAAATGTTGACCACACACACACACACACACGATATTAGCGATGATAAGTATAAGATTCGAGGAATTGATGAGAAGTTATTGATTGGTTTTAATATGAAGTGTTGTAATGTTTGCTTGATATTTCTGAGGCTGGATGAATAAATTTGATTCTATGATACTATTGGATTCGTAATCATTTAGTTAGATACATTACATATCATTTCATTGCATAGCATGAAGTTGTTTTGTGCTCGAGGACTAGCACATTTTAAAATTTTGGGATTTTGATAAGTGGATTTTATATCTGCGAAACGATGTCCATTTTAAGCATAATTGTTGTTAATTCTTTGCATTCATGTTCATTCTTACTTGTTTCTTGTTATTTCATGTGTAGGGTGGTTGGTGTGACGAATGATGAGAAAAGGAGGCATTTGGAGCATAATTGGAGCAAATATGGAAAATGGCCAAAGTCAGTTAACAGTAGCCATGCCCATCGAAGGCGGGCTGTTTTGTTGAACACCACGTAAGGTAGTCCACAATCTGGGCGATCTGTTTTGATTCAAACTCTGCTGGAAGGTGGACTTGAGGACTTGGGATATCATATGGACTCTGTATAGCATGAGATTTCGAGGAGACTTCATGTTAGATATATATTTCTCAACAAACAACGAATGAAGCATCATGCAAAGCAACTAACGAAGATTAATCACAGGTTTTCATAGCGAGCAATGGAGTGGAGATTTTGAAGAACGATCGTATTTATTGTGGATTGAGACTAAAGTGAAGGGTATTCTGCGTTATTCTTTTACTTTAGTTTATTTCTGTAATTGAGAAGATTATGTCTTTGATTTATTCACTTTTTATTTTGTTTATTATGAACTAATTACGTTTTAGGCTTAAGACGGATCTTTAAGTGGAACGATGGTTATGTAATCTTTGATTTCAGTTTAATAATCTATTATCTGGTTTATCTATATTAATTTGTGCTTGAATTTATGAATTGCATGATCAACGATTCTTTGTAGACTTGTATGAACTCGAGAGATGAAATACGAGTCTAGACTTAATTAATATAACATGTGTTCTTGACTTTTGTGAATAAACAGAATCTTGAATGAATGTTAGGGTAGAGATATGCTTGACATCGCATGTAATCAAAAAAAGAACTTGAACTTCAACCTTCTTTAATTGTAATTCACATAGAGATATATTGAGTTAGTTAATTAAGGTGTTTAACGTAATTCTATCTTAATTGTGGATTTGGATTAATACGGTATTAGTGCATCGACAGGTGGCTAGTTCTACATATGTGTTCTTGATTAATAAAATGGGATAGTGAATTAAACTGGAATAAAGGTGTAATAATCTAAGTGATGCTTAGAGTGAAGTCGAAAGCCTAATTCTCCATTATTTGTTTGAAAATTCAGTTTTTAGCGTTTATTGAGTATGTGGTGATTTTAATAATCTTTATACTTAGTTACCAACTGAAAATTGATTAGTTTAATAAAATTAGGATTAATAGAAAATTGGTAATTTTGAGGTTTAAATTCTTACTAAGTCTCTGAGGGAACGATACTCTACTTACTATTATATTACTTGTTGACCACGTATACTTGCGTGTTGTGCGTAACTAGATTTTACCCAAAATATACTCGGTGAAATTAGTAGAATATCCTTGAAATTTGCGCTTCATCTAGTATCGTTTCACAAGGATATTTTCTGCACATTCTTGTTAAATTTTAAGCTTTTCATGTTGGAGTAATGTTCATGGGTATTATTCACAAAGTACTGTTCGCGAGTACTATTCATAAAATACTATTCATGGGGTACTATTCACTCGAGTACTATTCACCCGGGGTACTATTAATTCATGAAAAAAATTAATTTCTTTTATGTCTAAATCATTTTTGATACAATATTATTTTTGAATTTTACTCCACAAAGCAGTATCATGTTGACAATTTGAACATTATTGAGTTCTGGATAAATTAAATTATAAATCTTTAAAAATGTATCATTTGCTTTCTTTCAATTAAATTCTTATATCATTGTCATCATCCTCATGCTTATATTGTGATGAAAGGTGTGACGCCCCTAAATTAGGTATACATTGTGACGCCCCCAAAATAGGTATACATCACCCATCTTGAGTCGCCAAATATATGGTACAAAATTCAAATACAACTTAATTATACAACAGTCGTGTAAAATACGACAAAACATAACCTAAGAGTTTTAATAAGAATATTGTCATCTAGACAATATCCACACTCAATGGAGTCCTCATTACATTTATTATCACACTATTTTATAGAATAGTGAGGACTACTAAAACAACCATCCGGACCAGTCCAATCCGCTCCTAACTTGTCCCGACTATATTCTCATTTCACGAAGAACAATGAAAGAAAGGTTGAGCTCAACTAGCCCAATAAGAAATATTATGACTAAGATAATGCAGAATAATTTATCGTTAGCCTTCAACAGTGTTAAACTGATAAAATATAACAAACATCAAGTTTAACTGCAGCCAAACAAGTAATCCATTAGAAGAGTCAAGTAGAGAATAAAATCTAATATCTTCTATGATTTAAAAGGTTTTCATCACTTTTATCATTTGAGACTCGACAATAAATAAACCACATCATCCCTGCACTACGGCCAAGTATATTCATTAGTATCACGACCATAAATTATCCATGCACTACGGGCCAAGGATATTCGTGTATTCATCAATGGTCATGATCATGCCAACAACTGTCCATCAATGCACTACGGCCAATGAGGACTTTTACCACATTATTTGTAACATTACGGTCATGATTATCTTTGAATAATCCTCGGTCATAATCATATCAAGTCCATCTATGCACTACAGGCCACATATGACTTTCAAAATATTATAAACATAAGGATGATGACAATGATATAAGAATTCAATAATACAAGTTCAAGGATAAATTTTTAAAGATTTATAATTTAATTTATCCAGAAATCAATAACGTCCAAATTATCAACATGATATTGTTTTGTGGAGTAAAATTCAAGAATGCTCAAAAGAATATTTCCATGAAAAGATACTGGATGAAGCACAAATATCCAGTATATTCTACTAATTTCGTGGAGTATAGAAGCCAAAATTTTAACCAACTGAGTATAATAGAATATATGAAACTGCAAATGAATTTTTGCCCGCTATGCGGTAATCCACGTAGACAGATCATTTCCACAATTTAATAAGGAATGAATACAAAGGATCATTCACCATGCATGCGTTAGTCCACATAGACAGGTTATTCCAACAGAATAATAAAGAATGGAATAACAGAAGAATTCACCATGTATGCGATAGACCGCACAGACATGTTATTCCAACAGAATAATAAGGAATGTAATAACAAAAGAATTCACCAGGCATGCGATAGACCGCACAGACAAGTTATTCCAATAAAATAATAAAAAATTGCTCTTGTGAGACTTAGTGAATTGGTAAGAATGAAAGAAGAGTGAGCTTATATTTATAGGAAAATATAGTTTCGATAATTGTACGTTTTGCGGATCGAAATATTACAGTATAATACCTTCCTCTTTTTCTTCATTTTTAATTCAGTCATGCAAGTATTATCAAACTTGTACCACCTCCCCTAATAGTAAATAATGTGAATTAATAGTTCATTCATGTGACTTAATAGTATAATCATGTGAAAAAACTAATTACAATTATAGTACCTTTATCTATACCTCCATTTTAATTTAGTCATGCAAGTATTATCGGTCTTTTTACCTCCCCCTAATAGTACATGAATGTGAATCAATAGTACACACATGTGAACAAATAGTTATAAGCATGTGAAATAATAGTAATTAATTGCTCATTTATCCGATTAATTACCCGATTGGTTAATATAACCTCCAGACATCAATTATTATCGAAATAAATGTCGATTTCCACTAACACTAATAATCTCCACACAATGGAACTATTAATTTCATCTTTAATCAACACGAACTTATTCATCATTAATATTATAACTCACAATATTTAACAACCAAGTTGTTCCCAGGAAAGAGGGGGCTTTCCGATAAGGATTTCTCCTTATTGGCGCACAATTAGGTGACTAAACCTCTCCTTGACAGAACTTCTAGACATTGTCAATATTGCAAATAATAATATGAATAACTTTGTCATCTCAATTATTAATTTAATAATAATAAATATTATGCAGATGATACTATGACAATAATTGAATCAATAATATGAGAGATATAATGCAACAATTACTGTAGCAATAATTGAGTATAACTGAGTGATTTCTCACGTAAGCATCAATAATCAATACCGTGTGCTACTATGCAACCACGCGTATTACTGTACTTTTACCACTGGATAGTTCAACAGTTTAACGGTAAAAATTTTACCGTTTTTTTTATAAAAAGATAATTCTATCGTTTTCTAACTATGACAATACTTTCGTTGTGGGGTCCACTAATGATTGTGTCGTCGTACTAATATTCCCTGTTAAAACGAATATTCCCCGACCAATCAAATATTATATAACCACTTGCTTACTTTGAAAAATTTGTAAATAATACCCACAACTATAACATTATATCAAATCCATACCATAAGATTCAAAAATATATTTCGAGAAAAATTAATCTTTATTCATAAAAGTTGGGGTCTTACATACATCACCCATCTTGGGTCGCCAAATACATGGTACATAATTCAAATACAAACTTAATTAATACAACTGTCGCGTAAAATACGACAGAACATAAGTGAGTTTTTACACGAATATTGTCTCATAGTCAATATCCAAACTCAAATTCAATCCTCATTACATTTATTATCACACAAAATAGTGAGGACTACTAAAAAAACCATCTCGGACCATCACTCCATTCCCCGACTAGTCCCGACTACGTTCTCATTTCCTGAAGAGAACAACGAAAACAAAAGGGTGAGCTCAACTAGCCCAGTAAGAAATATTATGACTAAGATCATACAGAATAAATTATTGTTAGCCTTCAACAATGTTAAAATGATAAGTACAATAAACATCAAGTTTAACTGCAGCGGTATAAGCAATCCATTAGAAGAGTCAAGTAGAGCATGATATCTACTATCTTCTATGATTTAAAAAGTTTATCATAAATTTTATCGCTGAGACTCAGCTTAATAAATAAACCACATCATCGAATCATCACTGCACTAAAGGCCAAGGATATTCATTAGTATCACGACCACGAATTATCCATGCACTACGGGCCAAGGATATTCGTGTTTTCAACAATGGTCATGATCATTCCAGCAAATGTCCATCAATGTACTACAAGCCAATGAGGACTTTTATCACATCATTTGTAACATTACACGTCATGATTATACCAAATGATCCCTGGTCATAATCATACCAATCAACAGTCCATCTATGCACTACGACCAAAGATGATTTTTATCGTAATATAAACATGAGTATGATTACAATGATAAAAGAATTCAATTAAATGAAAGCAAAGGATAAATTTTAAAGATTTATAATTTAATTTCTCTAGAATTCAATAATGTCCAAATTGTCAACATGATACTGCTTTGTGGAGTAAAATTTAAGAATAATATCCATATATCAAAAATAATTTGGACAGAAAAGAAATAAATTTTTTGGGTGAATTGTACCCCGTGAATAGTACTTCGGGAATAGTACCCCGGCATGAAAAGTGCCCCCAAATACCCGAGTGAATAATATTCGAGTGAATAGTAATTGGATGAATAGTAACTCATGAATAGTACCCCGGTATAAAAAGTGCCCCAAATACCCGAGTGAATAATATTCAAGTGAATAGTAACCCGTGAATAATACCCCGAGTGAAAATATTGATATTTAATAAGAAAGTTCAAATCAATATTCCAATGAAATGATACTGGATGAAGCGCAAAACTTAAGGATATTTGACTAATTTCAGGAGTTATAAAAGTAATACTTACCATAGTAAGTTTAGATTTAAGAATATGAAAAGAAATAATATACGCAACTGTAAATGGATTTTCACCTGTCATGCGGTATGTAATCCGCGTAGACATGTTATTCCCACATATTAAAAGATGAATACGAAAAATATTATTCCTTATGAATACGAAAGAAATAACACCCCTTACCTTAGTAGAAGACTTGATACTGCAATAGTGAAATAGCAGAATACTCTTTTTCTTGCTCTCTATAGTTTCTCTTGTGAGTCTCAATGAATTGGTGAGAATAAAAGAAGAATTAAGCTTCTATTTATAGGAGAATGGACTAAATAGTAACTGATTCACGAACGGTCCGAATTGATTTACTATTAGAACGGGCAGTCCATATTGATTACTATTAAAACCACAACCGACGGTCCAGATTGATTTACTTTTAAAACCACCACCGATGGTCCAGATTGATTTAGTTTTAAAACCACCACTGACTGTCCAGATTAATTTACTATTAAAACCACCACCGACGGTCCAGATTGATTTACTATTAAAACCTCCATCGATGGTCCATTTGATTTACTATTAAAACCACCACCGACGATCCATAAAATTAGCAAATCTTCCCATGGAATATTAAGTCAAACTTATAAGCACGCCGCATAACAAATCCCTATATTTATATCAAAAATTGAATAAATATTTACCACAAATCATTTATCTTTAATAAACACATTTTTAATATTTCAACAATTATTCATCATTAATATTATAACTCACAATATTTAACAACCGGATCATTCCCGGAAAGAGGGGCTTTAGGTAAGGATTTCTCCTATTGGTAGCCGAATTAGGTGACCAAACCTCTCCTCGTGAGAACTTTCTAGATATTGTCAATATTGCAAATAATAATATGAATAACTTTATCTTCTCAATTATTGATTTACTAATAATAAATATTATGCAAATTATATTGTGACAATAATTGAATCAATAATATGAGAGATATTATACAACAACTACTGTAGTAATAATTGAATAAACCGAGTGGCTTCTTACGTAAGCATCAATAATCAATACCGTGTCTACTACTATGCAACCATGCATATTCTTTGTACTTTTACCACCGGGTATTTTAACATTTTAACGGTAAAACTTTCGCCGTTATTTTTATAAAAAGATATTTTTGTCGTTTTCTAACTCAAGCCGGTTATTAGTTGTGGGGTCCAAAGAATGATGATGGTGTAAATCGTCACGGATATTCCCCCGACAAAAAGAATAATCCCACCAAACGAATATTCCCCAACACAACGAATATTTTATATCAACTTGCTTACTTTGAAAATTTTATAAATATTACCCACAACTATAACATTATATCAAATCCACACCATAATATTCAAAAATATATTTCGAGAAAAATTAATCTTTATTTATGAAAGTTGGGGTCTTACAACCTCCCCTTCTTATGAAATTTCGTCTTCAAAATTAGGGTACATACCTGGTATGACGAAGAGGTGACGATACCTTGATTTCATTTCAGATTCTAACTCTCAGGTCATTTCCTCAACATCGTGGTTTCTCCACAAAACTTTGACTTGAGGTATAACCTTGGAGCGTAGAATATGTTCCTTCTTATCCAAGATTTTAACAGGTACCTCTTCATACGTTAAATCTTTCGCTATTTCGGCCAGTTCTAACTCAATAATGTGGTTCGAGTCTTCCACATATTTTCGTAACATGGATATGTGAAAAATGTTATGAACACGAGACATACTTAGCGGTAAGGCGAGTCTATAGGCCACAGTTCTTACTAAATCAAGGATTTAGAATGGCCCAATGAATCAACAATTGAGCTTTCCTCTCTTTCCAAATCCTGTAACTCCTTTCCATGGAGCAACACGTAACAACAAATGATCTTCAACATTGAACTCCACGTCCTTTCGATGTAAATCAGCATAACACTTTTGTCTATCTTGTGAGATTTTTATACGTTACCGGATCATTTGAATCTTTTTCGCTGTCATGCGTACCAATTTTGGACCTAACAATGTTGCTTCACCCACCTCATCCCAGCATTCTGGAGAACGACACATTCGTCCATACAACGCCTCGAATGGAGCCATGTCAATACTTGCTTAATAACTGTTGTTGTAGGAGAATTCTACTAATGGCAAGAACATGTCCCAACTTCCCTTGAAGTCAAGGACACAGAATCTTAATAGATCTTTAAGAATTTGAATAGTCCTCTCCAACTGCCCGTCTGTTTGAGGATGATATGTCAAACTAAATCATAAATCCGTGCCCATAGCTTTTTGCAAACTAACCCAAAATCGTGAAGAGAATCTTGGGTCTCGATCAAAAACTATGGTTACTGGCATGCCATGCAGTCTTATAATCTCATTTATGTACATACGAGCAAGACGTTCAAGTGAATAAGTTTCTCATATAGGTAAGAAATGAGCAGACTTGGTCAATCTATCAACAATGACCCAAATTACATCAATGCCTTGAGAAACCTTAAGAAGACCAGTAACGAAATCTGTGGTCATGTGCTCCCACTTCCATTTTGGAATTTCAAGTGGTTGCAATGGACCTTTTGGCACTTGATGCTCCGCCTTGACTCAATGAAAAGTTAGAAACCTTGAGATAAACTCCTCTACCTCTCTCTTTATATTGCACCAGCAAAATGTATATCGAAGATCACGATACATTTTTGTACTCCCGGGATGGATTGCAAACGGTGTGTTGTGCGCCTCCATCATGATCTTATACTTTAAATCAGGGTCGTCTGGAACACAAAGTCTGGAGTTGACTCGTAGTATTCCTTCTTTATCAATTCTTGCTTACGAAATAGCACCTTCTTGCACTTTCTTTTTCATATGCATCAGCTCCACATCCGTAGCTTGAGCAGCTTTAACTTTATCGATTAAAGTAGGTTCTTCTCATATATTTGCCATCATCACATGGGTCCCTGGAGTCTTTATCTCTATCTTCATCCGTTGCAAGTCATACAAAATGGGCCTTTACATTGACAATATCGCATTCGTACCCGCATATCATCTTCTACTCAATGCGTCAGCTACCACGTTCATTTTTCTAGGATGGTATTGAATTGTATGATCGTAATCTTTCAACAACTCAAGCCAACGTCGTTGCCGCATGTTGAGTTCCTTTTGAGTGAAGAAATATTTGAGACTTTTATGATCCGTATAGATTTCCACTTTTTCTCCATACAGGTACTGCCTCCAGATCTTTAGTGCGAAAACGACAGCTGCCAACTCTAGATCATGAGTAGGATAATTCCTCTCATATTCTTTGAGTTGTCGTGAGGTATAGGCTATGACTTTCTCATATTGCATGAGAACACATCCTAATTCTCTGCCTGAAGCATCGCTGTAAATGATAAATCCCTCCGAACCAGATGGTATCGTCAGAACAGGTGCTGAAATGCGTCTCCTCTTGAGTTCTTAAAAACCCTTCTAACATTCCTCGCTCCAACCGAATTTTGTATCTTTTCAAGTCAGCTCAGTTAATGGAGTAGCGATTCAAGAAATTCCTTCCACGAATATCCGATAATAACCAAATTTAAGCCTTCGAGCTCGCTACTTGATTTCATTTGACTTAGGTTGCTCCTGACTTTGAATTGCTTCAATCTTTGTCGGGTCAATAGATATTCCATGATTTGATATCACATGCCCAAGGAATGCTACTTCCTCAAGCCAGAACTCGCGTTTCTTCAACTTGACATATAATTTATTTTCACGAGCTTTTGTAGTATTAGCCTCAAGTGTTGCTCATGATCTTCACGACTTTTGGAGTAAATGCGAATGTCATCAATAAAGACAACCACGAAATGATCTAAATATTCCTTGAATTCTCAGTTCATCATATCCATGAAGGCAGCAAGAGCATTAGTCAATCCAAAAGACATGACTAGGAATTCATAATGCCCGTACCGAGTTCTGAAAGCAGTCTTTGGAATGTCATCAATTTTAATCTTTAACTGATGATATCCGGAACGAAGATCAATCTTTGAAAAGAATTTGGCGCCTTGCAACTGGTCAAATAGGTCATCAATGCGAGGTAACAGATACCTATTCTTGATGGTGACATGGTTCAACTCCCAATAATCAATACAAAGTCGCATACTCCCATCTTTCTTCTTCATGAATAGAATAGGAGCACCCCAAGGAGACGTACTAGGTTGAATGAAATGGATGTCTAACAATTCCTTTAGTTGTGTTTTTAACTCCTGAAGTTCAATAGGAGCCATTCGATATGGGGCTTTGGAAATGGGTTTTGTACCGGGTTCTAGGTCGATAAAAAATTCGATTTTGAACAGTTCTTTGAACTTCTCCCAAGTCATCTTTAGTGCGGCAGGTTGAGTACGCTTTACAGATTCCCACCAGTAATCCGCCTCTCCTCACAACATGAAGGTGGAAAAGGGAACCTTTTTCTCCTCGGAGCATCCCAAGACATCAAATATCTTGGTGATCTACTTTATCCACGTCTCCGCCTTAAGTGGTTTTGGCTCTCCAATAAACTTCGGTGGTCCCAGCTCCTTGAACTACGTAGCGGTGACCGTCTGAGAGTTGCCAGTGTTTTCACCTGCATTTTGCACATGAGTCTCTCTCGCCTGATGTTGCATGAATTGTAGAAAGCCCCTAAACATTTCATCATTCATCATTTGGTCGGTGTTATTGTTTGCATGAGGATTGTTGCCTTCCTGATGCACATTTTCCTGGTTATTGATAGTTGGTGATTCAACGGTCTCATGTGCTCCATTGCTATTCTCAACATTCTCAGATGTCATTTTCAAATACTGCCACAAAATAAGGGTTAATTTACATACCATATATTATCCCTATACTCTGACCGACTAATTAAATACCAATTAAACTTAGATAGGTCATACTAGCGAAGGAATTTCCCGTCTCTCTCCTCCTAGTTCTTGTCTCACATCTCAGCCAGAGATCATATCCCTAAGCTTTGATACCAACTTAACGCCCCCAAAATAGGTATACATCACCCATCTTGAGTTGCCAAATACATGGTGCATAATACAAATACAAACTTAAATATACAACATGAGTTGTAAGTTTTAATACGAATATTGTCTTCTAGACAGTATTCAAACTCAAATAGAGTCCTCAATATATTTATTATCATACTATTTCATAGAATAGTGAGGACTACTAATGCAAACATCTGGACCGTCACTCCGTTCCCCGACTAGTCCCTATTACGTTCTCATTTCAAGAAGAACACAATGAAAGCAAAAGGGTGAGCTCAACTAGCCCAATGAAGAAATATTATGACTAAGATAATGCAAAATAATTTATCGTTAGCCTTCAACAGTGTTAAACTGATAAAAAATAACAAACATCAAGTTTAACTGCAGCGGAACAAGCAATCCATTAGAAGAGTCAAGTAGAGCATGATATCTACTATCTTCTATGATTTAAAAGGTTTTTCATCACTTTATCGCTGAGACTCAGCTTAATAATTAATCCACATCATCGAATCACCCCTGCACTACGGTCAAGGATATTCATTAGTAACATGGCCACATATTATCCATGCAGTACGGGCCAAGGATATTCGTGTTTTCATCAATGGTCATGATCATGCCAACAACTGTCCATCAATGCACTACGGGCCAATGAGGACTTTTACCACATCATTTGTAACATTATGGTCATGATTATACCGAATAATCCATGATCATAATCATACCAAGTCCATCTATGCACTAAGGCCACAAATGACTTTCAACATAATATAAGCATGAGGATGATGACAATTATATAAGAATTCAATTAAAAGAAAGCAAAGGATAAATTTTTAAAGATTTATAATTTAATTTATCCAGAATTCAATAATGTCCAAATTGTCAACATGATATTGCTTTGTGGAGTAAAATTCAAGAATAATATTGTATCAATTTTTGTCATGAATAGTACCCCAGGTGAATAATAACTAAGTGAATAGTATCCCGTGAATAGTAACTTCGGCAATAGTAACCCCGTGAATAGTACCCCGATATGAAAAGGTTAAAACTTATCAAGAATGCTCAAAATAATATTTCCATGAAAAGATACTGGATGAAGCGCAAATATCAAGGATATTCTACTAATTTCATGGAGTATAGAAGCCAAAATTTTAACAAAATGAGTATAGAACTCGAAATCTGAAACGAAATAATATTACGTACATACTACAGAGTATGGAAGAAAATATTATTTTATATGAATATTGAACAAAAATAACATCCCTTACCTTGAAAAGAAGAGTATTCTAACTAGTATAGCGGGATGTTCTTAAAGAAAACATTCACTGTTTTCTACGCTCAAAGCTTTCTAAAACTCGAAAGAAATACGCTCAATTATAGAAGAAGAATTCTCTGATTCTGGTGTGATTTTCAATTCTAACTAAGCATCCTATTTATAGGAGAATGGAAAGGATACTATTTGAATTTTCACGGATTGCACAAAGGTCACGCAATGTCGAATTCATTCTACCGATTTTCAAAATTCACAGTGTTTCACATATCGCACCTTTGCATAGTAAAATACTATCTTGAATAAAATATAATATATTCTATTTTTCATAAAAAAACTTATTATAATATATATATATATATATATATATATATATATATATATATATATATATATATATATATATACATACATACAAAATAAAATCCACCTGTGACCATTATCAGGAATCCTCCCACCCCAAGACTTTTCCTTCTAGTGGGCCCCACATGTGGCCCCCACATTTGGGCCCATAAAAAATACTGAATAAATTTCTACCGATTATTTTGAAAAATGGATAAATGGGGATCCAACAAATACTTCATAAAAATTCTCTCAAAATTTTTAACAATGTTTATCATCATTATTATAATTCACAATATTTAACAACCAGGTCGTTCCCAAGAAAGAGGGGGCTTTCCAATAAGGATTTCTCCCTATTGGCGCGCAATTAGGTGACCAAACCTATCCTTGACAAAAATTCTAGACATCGTCAATATTGCAAATAATAATATTAATAACTTTTTCGTCTCAATTATTGATTTAATAATATAAAATATTATGCATATGATACTGTGACAATAATTGAATCAATAATATGAGAGATATGATGCAGCAATTACTGTAGTAGTAATTGAGTATAACTGAGTAACTTCTCATGTAAGCATCAATAATCAATATCGTGTGCTACTATGCAACCACGCGTATTACTGTACTTTTAACACCGGTTATTTCAACAGTTAACGGTAAAACTTCCACCGTTATTTTCATAAAAAGATATTTTTGTCATTTTCTCATTCCGACAATAATTACGTTATGGGGTTCCACCAATGATTGTGTCATAAATTTAATATTCCCCGTTAAAACGAATATTCCCAATTAAATCGAATATTATATAACAACTTGCTTACTTTACAAAATTCATAAATATTACCCACAACTATAACATTATAACAAATTCAAACCTTAATATTCAAAAATGATATTTATAGAAAAATTCATCTTTATTCATAAAAGTTGGGGTCTTACAACCTCCCATTCTTATGAAATTTTGCCCTCGAAATTAGGGTACATACCTGGTATGACGAATAGGTGAGAATACCTTGATTTCATTTCAGATTCTAACTCCCAGGTCATTTCCTCAACATCATGGTTTCTACATGAAACTTTGACTTGAAGTATAACCTTGGAGCATAAAATATGTTCCTTCTTATCCAAGATTTTAACAGGTACATCTTTATACGTTACATCTTCTACTATCTTGTCTGTTCTACTTCAATAATGTGGTTCAGGTCTTTCACATATTTACGTAACATAGATTTGTTAAAAACGTTATGAACATGAGACATACTTGGCGGTAAGGCAAGTATATAGGCCACAGTTCCTACTTAATCGAGGATTAAAAATGGGCCAATGAATCGAGGATTGAGCTTTCCTCTCTTTCCAAATCTCGTAACTCCTTTCTATGGAGCAACACGTAACAACACATGATCTCCAATATTGAATTCCACGTCCTTTCGATGAAGATCAGCATAACTCTTTTGTTGATCTTGTGAGGTTTTTATACATTGTCGGATCATTTAAATCTTTTTCGTAGTTATACGTACCAACTCCGGTCCCAACAACGTTGCTTCACCCACCTCATCCCAGCATACTGGAGAATGACACTTTCTTCCATACAATGCCTCAAATGGAGCCATGCCAATACTTGCTTGATAACTGTTGTTATAGGAAAACTCTACCAATGGTAAGAACTTGTCCCAACTTCCTTTGAAGTCAAGGACACAGAGTCTTAATAAATCTTCAAGAGTTTGAATAGTCCTCTCCGACTGCCCGTCTGTTTGAGGATGATATGCCGAGCTAAATCGTAAATTCGTGCCCATAGCGTTTTGTAAACTAACCCAAAATCTTGAAGTGAATCTTGGGTCTCGATCAGAAACTATGGATACTGGCATACCATGCAATCTTACAATCTCGTTTATGTACATATGAGCAAGACGTTCAAGTGTATAAGTTTCTCGTATAGGTAAGAAATGAGCAGACTTGGTCAATCTATCAATAATGACCCAAATTGCATCTATGCCTTGAGAAACCTTGGGAAGACCAGTAAAGAAATCCATGGTAATGTGCTCCCACTTCCATTCTGGAATTTTAAGTGGTTGCAATGGACCTTTTGGCACTTGATGCTCTGCCTTGACACGTTGACAAGTTAAACACCTTGAGATAAACTCCGTGATCTCTCTCTTCATATTGCTCCACCAAAATGTATGTCGAAGATCACGATACATTTTGATACTCCCATTATGGATTGCAAACGGTGTGTTGTGCGCCTCCATCATAATTTTATACTTTAAATCAGGGTTGTTAGGAACACAAAGTCTAGAGTTGACTCGTAGTATTCCTTCTTCATCGATTCTTGCTTCCGGGATAACACCTTCTTGCACTTTCTTCCTCATACGCATCAGCTCCAGGTCTTTAACTTGAGCAGCTTTAACTTTATCGATTAAAGTCGGTTCTACTCGTATGTTTGCCATCATCACGTGGGTCCTTGGAGTCTTTAACTCTATCTCCATCCTTTGAAAGTCATACAAAATGGGCCTTTGCGTTGACAATAACGTACTCGTACCTGCATATGATCTTCTACTCAATGCGTCAGCTACTACGTTCGCTTTTCTAGGATGGTATTTGTGACGCCCCCAAAATAGGTCCACACGACCCATTCTGAGTCACCAGATATCACACTACAAAAATCAAATACAAATTTCATTTATACAACTGTTGAACTGTCGTGCAGAGTACAACAACACATAAGCTGTGAGTTTTAATACAAATATATATAACTCTCATGGTACCTCGACCACAACACCTTATAATGGTACTTTACATAAAAGTACAATCAATAACAGTTTTAGAAATTAAAATCTTTGGAAAATGCTCAAGAAAACCTTCATACATGGGAGGCCATGCATATAAGTTATGATAGATATCATATGACTCGAGAATTATCCTTGGTTGACCCAATAGTCCCCAAAGAAAAACGAGCAGATTACTATCATGTTCTTTCCAATGGTGAGTCTTCTCTTGACATATAATTATCTCCATTGTCTCTAATTGAGAATTATACTTCAACCAAACTCCAAGATTATATATGTAGTGCTCGTAGATATACTTAGCAAGTGGATGTGCACAACCCTGTCTTATGATAGAACGAAGTCGTATGTCATTAGACATCTCGTATAATAGTGGCAAAACACCCTTTCCAAAGTTGGCTTCGCCTCAACCTATTTGATTCACCAAATATAACTATTAAATGTCGTATAAAAATACAACACACTTATCTAAAGTTCTCAATAAAATTAATTCCATACTGTTTAAGGAGAACCTCAACAGCTATAGACCACCGTTCTAATCCCTTGTTACCTCCGCTCGACCCAGCTACACAATATCCACTCTCAGAATAAGTCCTCATTACATTTATTGTCACACTATTTAACAGAATAGTGAGGACTACTAATACTATCATCTGATCCCTCATTCCGTTTCCCGACTCGTCCCAGCTATATTATCATTTCCTGAAGAGAAAAATGAAAGCAAAAGGGTGAGCTCAACTAGCCCAATAAGAAATATTATGACTAAGATAGTGTAGAATAAATTATCGTTAGCCTTCAACAGTGTTAAACTGATAAAATATAACAAACATCAAGTTTAACTGCAGTGGAACAAGTAATACATTAGAAGAGTCAAGTAGAGAATAAAATCTACTATCTTCTATGATTTAAAAGGTTTTTCATCATTTTTATCGCTCAGACTCAGCTTAATAAATAATCCACATCATTAAATCATCCCTGCACTACAGGCCAAGGATATTCTTTAGTATCACGACCACAAATTATCCATGCTCTACGGGCCAAAGATAATCGTGTTTTCATCAACAGTCATGATCATACCATAAAACAATTCATCTTTGCACCCTTGGCCGAAGAGAATCCATAGCCATAATCATACCAAAAATTGTCCATCAATGCACTACGGGCTAATGAGGACTTTTTCCATATCATTTGTAACATTACGGTCATGATTATACCAAATAATCCCTGGTCATAATCATACTAGTCCATCTATGCACTACAGGCCACAGATGACTTTCAACATAATATAAACATGCGGACGATGACAATGATATAAGAATTCAATAAAACAAGTTGAAGAATTAATTTATTCAGGAACTAATAACGTCCAAATTGTCAACATGATACTTCTTTGTAGAGTAAAATTCAAGAATGCTCAGAAGAATATTTCCATGAAAAGATACTGGATGAAACGCAAATATAAAGGATATTCCACTAATTTCATGGAGTATAGAAGTCAAAACTTTAACCAACTGAGTATAATAACGAATGGAATAACAAAAGAAATCATCATACATGTGGTACTTCAGATGACAAAGTTATTCCAATGAATAATAAGTAACGGAACCAATCGTAAATTCAAGAACGACGGGATGTTCCAACAGAATAATAAAGAGCGGAACCGTGTTCACGTAAAAGCGCATGTATGTGATATTCCAATGTAATAATAATAAAGATTTTAACCAGTGTCCAAGCGAAAACGCATGCATGTGATGTTCCAAATGTAATAATAAAGAATGGAATAAAAGAAGAATTTCACCAAGTATAGGGTAGCCCGCGTATATAGGTTATTCTGACAGAATAATAAATAATGGAATAACAGAAGTTCTCTTCATGAATACAAAAGAAATAATACCCCTTACAAGTACAACAAATAATATCCCTTACCTTAGAAGAAATTGGATATAGGAGTAATGAAGTAGCAGAAAAATTTTCTTCTTTCTCTCTATAGTTTTCTCTCTCTAGAGTTTCAGTGAATTCGTAAGAAATAATGAAGGAATGAGCTTCTATTTATAGGAGAATGGAAAGGCACTGTGTAAGGATTTCTTCACAGATGAAATAATTCAAAGACTCACGAATGAAAATTTTGATACTACATATTCAAATTGTCAAACCTTCAACCAATCATAACAAAGCAAGACAAATTATATATATATATATATATATATATATAATACTCCCCTTTTTCCACCAATTTCGTCACCCACCACATACATCACCCATCACACCCATTTTTCTTTCTTCCAACATAACCCCACATGTTCCCTCCACCAATATCCACTCACTCATTCAATATATATATATATATATATATATATATATATATATTCACACACTCCACCACTCACATACACATTTCTTACTTTCCCACCAACATGTCCACATCACACACATCCACATACACACATCATTCTCACTTCTTTTCCACTATTTCCCACTCACACACACAACATATACATATATATATATATATATACACACACACACATCACATACTTATATATATTAACTCCATCCCCTATACGTAACTCCCTCCCACTCCCATTTCTAAAATCAATTTTTCATCACATATGGGCCCCACATGTGGGCCCCACCTTTAAATAATTTCTACCAATTATTTTGAAAAATAGGTAAATGGGGGTCTATAAAATAAGCAAAACTGAGTAACTTCTCACATAAGCATCAATAATCAATACCGTGTGCTACTATGCAACCACGCGTATTACTGTACTTTTACTACCGAGTAGTTCAACAGTATTAAAGGTAAAACTTTCGCCATTATTTTCAATAAAAATATTTTTATCGTTTTCTCAATCCGACAATAATTCCGTTGCGGGGTCCACCAATGATTGTATAGTCGTACGGATATTCCCCGATAAAAAGAATATTCCTCGACCAATCGAATATTATACAACAACTTGCATACTTAAAATTTATATATACTACCCACAACTATAACATTATCTCAAATCCACACCATAATATTAAAAAAATATTTCGAGAAAATTAAATCTTTATTCATAAAATCTGGGGTCTCACAATCTCCCCTCCTTATGGAATTTCGCCCTCGAAATTTATATACGTACCTGGTATGCCTAACAGATGAGGACACTTCGTCAGATTCTAACTCTTGAGGTATAACCTTTAAGCGTAGAATATATTCTAGGATTTTAACAGGTACATCTTCATACGTTAAATCATCCGCTATCTCGTCCGGTTTTAAATCAATAATGTGGTTCGGGTCGCCCATATATTTACATAACATCGATACGTTAAAAACGTTATGAACACGCGACATACTTGGCGGTAAAACGAGTCTATAAGCCACAGTTCCTACTTGATCAAGTATTTCAAATGGGTCAATTAAGTCGAGGGTTGAGATTTCCTCTCTTCGTCGATTCTTGCTTCTAGAATAGCGCCCTCTTGAACCTTCTTCATTCATCTGCTCTGAGTATATAGCTTGAGCGGCTTTAACTTTATCGATTAAAGTCAATTCTACTCGTATATTCGTTATCTTCACGTGGGTTCGTATATTCGCACTTGTAAACGCATACGATCTTCTACTCAACGCCGCCGCCACTACGCTCACTTTTCCACGATGATATTGAATGGTACGATCGTAATCTTCAACAGCTCGAGCCAACTTCTTTGGCGCATGATACGTTCGTTTTAAGTAAAGAAATATTTGAGGGTTTAAGAAATGGGTTTTGTACTGGGGTCAATACAAAATTCGATTTCACGCTCTAGGGGTAGGCTAGGAAGTTCTTCGAGAATACGTCAAGAAATTTATTAACAATAGAAATATCATTCAAAACTGTGACCCTCATCCAAGACTTGGATAGCACGTCACATTGATACCTATCAACTTGCCATCGTCATTCACGACATCGCCTACAGAAAGTTTGGCTTTGGTGCATTCCACATAAGAAAATCAACAACGAAAGGACCGGGGCTCTTTATTTATGGCTTGATATGACAATGATTGACTTTAGTGGTTTGGTTGCTTGAATTTGCATAACAGGTTGGTTAGGAATATGAAAGCTAACAACCTTACGAAGAGCATAATGAGTTGTTAACCAATCGATTCCAAAAATCACATCAAAGGCAAGTATTTTCAAAGAGACAAGATCGACACGTAACGTGAAAGTGTCGATTTGAATCAACAAGACGATAAATAGTGGAGGTAACGAAGGTTTCTACTATCGAAGTTTCAACCAATAAGTCAAAGTCTAATTTCTCTGAAGTCAAATTTAAACATTGAGCGCAAACAAGAGAGATAAGAGATGGGTAGAACTGGTATCTAATAAGGTATAGACTTCGCAATAATTTATAATTAACTAACCCGTGCTAACTTCATTCGGGTCACTCAACGAAAAACGCTCTTCCTGAAACCACCAACTTTGTTTTGTCCGTATCTGCCTTTGGTACCACCGTCTCAGCTGGACTTGACTTTGGTGCACGAAAAAATTGGGCTAGGTGACCTTCTTTTCCATAATTGTAACATGCTTTGGACTGCATCACGCAGTTTGGACTAATATGTCCCTCCCCTCCGCATTTGAAGCATACGACCGGCGGTCGTTCTCCTTCCTTAACAAGTGCTGGTGCTGTTGTCTTTCCATCAATATTGAACCTTCTCTTCTTGAAATTTCCACTTCTATTATCTTGGCCATGATTACCACCGAAGTGGTTACCATTCTTGGCATGATAATTATCCCACGATGGTTATCATTGATCCGATGGCCGTTGCCACCGGTATAATTATTATAGTGTTGTTGGTCGTTACCTTTTGGTTGAGCTAACTTAACGGTCTCATGTGCTTCATTGCTTATCTCAATATTTTCGGATGCCATTTTCAAATACTGCCACAAAAAAAGGGTTAATTAACATATCACATATTATCCATATACTCTGACCGACCAATTAAATACAAAATAAACTTAGGTAGGTCATACTAGCGAAGGAATTCCCCGTCTCTCCCCTCCTAGTTCTTGTCTCACATCTCAGCCAGGGATCATATCCCTAAGCTTTGATACCAACTGTAACGCCCCCAAAATAGGTATATATCACCTATTCTGAGTCGCCAAATACATGGTACAGAATACAAATACAATCTTTAATATACAACAAGAGAGCTATGAGTTTCAATACAAATCATCTTCTGTACAATATCCACTCTCAGAATAAGTCCTCATTATATTTATTGTCACACTATTTAACAGAATAGTGAGGACTACTAATACTATCATCTGATCCCTCACTCCATTCCCCGACTCATCCCAGCTATATTCTCATTTCCTGAAGAGAACAATGAAAGCAAAAGGGTGAGCTCAACTAGCCCAATAAGAAATATTATAACTAAGATAATGCAGAATAAATTATCGTTAGCCTTCAACAGTGTTAAACTGATAAAATATAACAAACATCAAGTTTAACTGCAGCGGAACAAGCAATCCATTAGAAGAGCCAAGTAGAGAATAAAATCTACTATCTTCTATGATTTAAAAGGTTTTTCATCATTTTTATCGCTCAGACTCAGCTTAATAAATAATCCACATCATTAAATCATCCCTGCACTACAGGCCAAGGATATTCTTTAGTATCACGACCACAAATTATCCATGCTCTACGGGCCAAAGATAATCGTGTTTTCATCAATGGTCATGATCATGCCATAAAACATTTCATCTTTGCACCCTTGGCCGAAGAGAATCCATAGCCATAATCATACCAAAAACTGTCCATCAATGCACTACGGGCCAATGAGGACTTTTTCCACATCATTTGTAACATTACGGTCATGATTATACCAAATAATCCCTGGTCATAATCATAACAAGTCCATCTATGCACTACAGGCCACAGATGACTTTCAACATAATATAAACATGAGGATGATGACAATGATATAAGAATTCAATAAAACAAGTTCAAGAATTAATTTATTCAGGAACTAATAACGTCCAAATTGTCAACATGATACTTCTTTGTAGAGTAAAATTCAAGAATGCTCAAAAGAATATTTCCATGAAAAGATATCTTTGGATGAAGCGCAAATATAAAGGATATTCCACTAATTTCATGGAGTATAGAAGTCAAAACTTTAACCAACCGAGTATAATAACGAATGGAATAACAAAAGAAATCATCATGCATGCGGTACTTGCATAGACAAAGTTTATTCAACGAATAATAAATAAAACGGAACCAGTCGATTTAAATTAATTGCACGGCGTGATGTTCCAATGAATAATAAAGATTTTAACTAGGTCCATGTAAAACACATGTATGTGATATTCCAATGTAAGAAGAATAAAGACTTTGAACCAGTCCGAAGCGTAAAATGCATGCATGTGATATTCCAATAGAATAATAATAAAGACGGAACCAGGTCCAGCGTAAAATGCATAGATAGGATGTTCCAACAGAATAATAAAGAATGGAATAAAAGAAGAAATTCACCAAGTATAGGGTAGCCCGCGTATACAGGTTATTCTGACAGAATAATAAATAATGGAATAACAGAAGTTCTCTTCATGAATACAAAAGAAATAATACCCCTTACAAGTACAACAAATAATATCCCTTACCATAGAAGAAATTGGATATAAGAGTAATGAAGTAGCAGAAAAATTTTCTTCTTTCTCTCTATAGTTTTCTCTCTCTAGAGTTTCAGTGAATTCGTAAGAAATAATGAAGGAATGAGCTTCGATTTATAGGAGAATGGAAAGGCACTGTGTAAGGATTTCTTCACAGATGAAATAATTTAAAGACTCACGAATGAAAATTTTGATACTACATATTCAAATTTTCAAACCTTCAACCAATCATAACAAAGCAAGACAAAATATAATATATATATATATATATATATATATAATACTCCCCTTTTTTTCCACCAATTTCGTCACCCACCACATACATCACCCATCACACCCATTTTTCTTTCTTCCAACATAACCCCAAATGTTCCCTCCACCAATATCCACTCACTCATTCAATATATATATATATATATATATATATATATATATATATATATATATTCACACACTCCACCACTCACATACACATTTCTTACTTTCCCACCAACATGTCCACATCACACACATCCACATCCACACACATCATTCTCACTTCTTTTACACCATTTCCCACTCACACACACAACATATATATATATATATATATATATATATATATATATATATATATACACACACACACACACATCACATACTTATATATATTAACTCCATCCCCTATACGTAACTCCCTCCCACTCCCATTTCTAAAATCAATTTCTCAACACAAATACATGTGGGCCCCACCTTTAAATAATTTCTACCGATTATTTTGAAAAATAGGTAAATGGGGGTCTATAAAATAAGCAAAACTGAGTAACTTCTCACATAAGCATCAATAATCAATACCGTGTGGCTACTATGCAACCACGCGTATTCTGTACTTTTAACACCGAGTGTTTCAACAAAGCTTAATCAGAAAACTTCCGTCGTTATTTTCATAAAGTATTTTTGTCGTTTTCTCAATCCGACAATAATTCCGTTATGGGGTCCACCAATGATTGTACCGTCGTACGGATATTCCCCGACAAAAAGAATATTCCCCGACCAATCGAAAATTATACAACAACTTACATACTTAAAATTTATAAATACTACCCACAACTATAACATTATCTCAAATTCACACCATAATATTAAAAAAATATTTCGACAAAATTAAATCTTTATTCATAAAATTTGGGGTCTCACATATTTCTGTCGTTTTCTCATTCCGACAATAATTACGTTGTGGGGTCCACTAATGATTGTGTCGTCGTACGAATATTCCCTGCTAAAATGAATATTCCCCGAGCAATCGAATATTATATAACAACTTGCTTACTTTGCAAAATTCATAAATATTACCCACAACTATAACATTATAACAAATTCAAACCTTAATATTTAAAAATGATATTTATAGAAAAATTCATCTTTATTCATAAAAGTTGGGGTCTTACAGAGCATCCCAAGACATCAAATGTGACGACCCCAAAATAGGTCCATTCCATCCAACCCATTCTGAGTCGCCAAATACATGGTACAGAAACAACTACAAATTCATTAATACAATTGTCGTGCAAAATACGACAACACATAAACTGTGAGTTTAAATACAAATATTGTCTTCTAGACAATATCCACACTCAAATAAGTCCTCATTATAATTATTGATACACTACTTTACAAAATAGTGAGGACTACTAAAACAACTATCTTGAACCATTACTCCACACCCCGACTAGTTCCCGCTATATTCTCGTCTCCTGAGATGAAAAATGGAACAAAAAGGAAAAGGGTGAGCTCAACTAGCCCAGTAAAGAATATTATGACTAAGATAATGTACAATAAATTATCCTTAGTCTTCAACAGGGAAAAATCTGATAGAATACAATAGACAACAAGTTTTAAATCAACAACTGCAGCGGAAACAACAATTCATTAGAAGAGTTAAGTAGAGAATGAAAACTACTATCATCTATGAATTTAAAAGTCCATCATCGATATTTTATCCCTGTAACATCAATCAATATACATCATAAATCAAATAGTCATCTTTGCACTACAGGCCAAAGATATTCATCTGTTGGTCATGTTCATCTCAACACCTGTTCATCTTTGCACTACGGGCCAAAGATATTCATTAGTTGGTCATGTTAATCTAAACACCTGTTTATCTTTACACTATGGGCCAAAGATATTCATCAGAAAATCATTCATCTTTGCACTACAGGCCAAAGATATTCAGTAATATCATCATTTAGGACTGAGGATGAAAAATATATTTTAAAGAAAACGAATCCAGTGAAACAAAAGAATAAATATTAAGGATTCGTACTTTAAACAATCCAAGTTCGAAAATACTTCATAAATAATCAGAGTGGAGTAAAATTCAAGAATGAAGACCAAAACGTAGATCCAATCAAAGATAGGAATCATAACAGACAATCTTGGACACAGAAAAGAAAATTTAATTTTTTTGTGAATAGTGTCATATTCGTGAATAGTGCCGTATACGTGAATAGTGTCGTATACATGAATAGTAACTCCGACACTAAAAGATAGAATTTTCACAAAAAAAATTGTCATGCTTCGTGAATAGTAACTCATGAATAGTAACTTATGAATAGTATCTCGTGAATAATAACTCATGAATTGTAACTCTGACATGAAAAAGTTCTAAATTTGATAAAAATTTCCAACCAATATTTTGGCATAATGATATTGAAGAAATAATATCATTTACTAATAAAATAACATCCCATACCTCAGAAAGAATAGTACTTACGATCGAATCTTCGGATATAGTCTTTGAAAGAACTTGCACCGTATAGCAATACTCAAAGTACTAAAATACTCATAAAAATACACTCGATATATAGAGAGAGAAAGAGAGAGAAAACTTTAGTTTCCGGTGTGATTTTCAATTCTAACCTAAGCACCCGACAACAAGAATATTCCACGACCAAACGAATATTCCCCGACAACAATGAATATTTTATAACCATTTGCTTATTTAAAATATTTACGCATTTTACCCAGAACTAACCACATTAATCAAATCAACCCCTTACTATTTCAAAATAATAATTAGAGAAATTAAATCTTTATTTATAAAAAGTTGGGGTCTTACAACCTCCCCTCCTTATGAAATTTCGTCCTCGAAATTAACGTGCGTAGGACATGCTCGTTCCTATCCAAGATTTTGACTGGTACCTCCTCGTACATTAAATCTTCTGCTATCTCGTCTGGTTCTAACTCAATAATATGGTTCGGGTCGTCCACATATTAACGTAACATCGATACGTGAAAAACGTTATAAACAAGCGTCATACTTGGCTGTAAAGCGAGTCTATAGGCCACAGTTCCTATTCGATCGAGGATTTAAAATGGACTAATAAATCGAAGGTTTGAGCTTTCCTCACATCGCCAATTCTCACTTTTGGAATAACAACTTCTTGTACCTCCTTCTTCATATTCATCAGCTCCGGTGTGTTGCTTGAACGTTTTTAACTTTATCGATTAAAGTCGGTTCTACTTATATATCATCACGTGAGTCCCTAGAGTCTTTAACTCTATATCTATCATTTGTAAGTTATATGAAATGGGTCTTTGACAATATCGCATTCGTACTCGTATACGATCTTTTACTCAACACGTCAGCTACCACGTTCGCTTTTCCAGGATGGTATGGTCAGAACATGTGTCGAAATGAGTCTCTTATTGAGTTCTTTGAAGCTCTTCCCACATTCCTTACTCCATTCGAATTTTGTATCTCTACGAGTCAGTTGCATTAATGGAATAGCGATTCGAGAATATCCTTCAACGAATCTCTGATAATAACCAACTAAGCCTAGAAAGCTACGTATTTTGATTACCGACTTAGGTTGTTCTCTGTGACTCATATCCCAACCTTGGATAGCACGTCACAATGGTACCTATCAATTTACTATCACACAAATATGGTGTCCCCTACGGAGAGTCTGGCTTCGGTGCATTCCACAAAAGAAGTTATCAGATAGAGGCTCGGTTATCAACTTCTATAGTTGGGTTTTTAACTCCTGAAGTTCAATAGGAGTCATTCGATATGAGATTTTAGAAATGGGTTTTGTACCGGGTTCAAAGTCGATACAAAATTCAATATCACACTTTGGGAGTAAGCCAAGAAATTCTTCAGGAAATACATCAGGGAATTTACTAACAACAGAAATATCATTCAAACCTGACGTATTTTTGTTCAAGTCCATAACATGGCTAAGAAAGCTTGACATCTGTTTTTCAATAAACGAATGACTTTACGGCTTGATATAAAAGAGTTTGACTTCAATGGTTTGGTTGCTTAAATTCGAATAATAGGTTGCTTAGGAATATGAAAACTAACAACCTTACAAAAGCAATCAATTTTGGCATGATGAGTGGTTGACCAATCAATCCCTAAGGTCACATCAAATGCAAGAATTTTTAAAGAAATAAGGTCAACAGGTAATGTGATGGTGCCAACTTGGATCAAACAAGATTTATAAATAGCGGATGTAACGAAAGTTTCTCCTAACGAGTTTCAACAAATAAGTCAAAGTCTAATTTTCTCCAGAGTCAAGTTTAAACGTTGAGTATAAGCAGGAGAGATAAATGAATGGGTAGAACCGGTATCTAATAAGGTATAAACTTTGTAAGAATTTATAATTAACTAACCCGTGCTAAATTCGTTCGGGTTCCTCACATTCTGACCGGTCACTACAAACGCTCTTCCAGGAACCGTTGACTTTGTCTTTTCCGTATCCACCTTTGGTTCCACCGTTCCAGCTGGACTTGATTTCGCTAGAGGACAAAATCGAGCTATGTGAACATCTTTTCTACAACTAAAACATACCTTGGAAGGCTGTGAACAGTTTGGACTTATATTTCCCTCCTCTCCGCATTTGTAGCATCTAACTGGCGGTTGTTCTTTTCACCTAGAATTTGTTGCTGGTGCTGCTGTCCACGTCTTCCCGTCATCGTTAAATCTTCTCTTCTTAGATCTGACATCTCTTTCCACAATATCAACGCGTCGTGTGGCTTTTACCCATGCATCACTCATTCTCACTCGTTCAGTTATTTCTTCTTTCAGCTCAGATTCCAGCTTTATCATCTTATACTCCGCCAAAGAGTGCTTCTGTTCAAGCATCACATATTGGGTAACACAAGCTTGAATCGTTGCATCCTTTTGCTCCATGACCGCCTGCCGTTCTTCAGCCTACTTTTCTAACTCATGAATACAATTTTGTAATTCTATATTTTGATCATAAAATACCTCTAATAAATTCTCCTCAGGTACCTCTTCTTCCTCACTCTCAACTGTTACCTCTGCGACTATCTCGGGTGCAACTATCAATTCTTCACTCACCACATGGATATCTCTAATTCCTTCTTCGCCTGACATCACATTAGCCTAGTTGGTGACTAAAGGTGTCTCCATAATCTCATTTACTCTATTGTTAACGTTCTCAGTCGACATTCTTAAATACTGCCATAAAACAAGGGTTAATTAAACAAATTAACAAATCACATAATACCCATATATTATGACCGACCAACAAATAAGCTTAGGTAGGACACTCTAGCGAAGGATTTACTCGTCTCTCCCCCCCTAGTTCTATTCCCTGATCTCCGCCAGAGATCATATCCCTAAGCTCTGATACCAACTGTGACGACCCCAAAATAGGTCCATTCCATCCAACCCATTCTGAGTCGCCAAATACATGGTACAGAAACAACTACAACTTCATTAATACAATTGTCGTGCAAAATACGACAAGACATAAACTGTAAGTTTAAATACAAATATTGTCTTCTAGACAATATCCACACTCAAATAAGTCCTCATTATAATTATTGATACACTACTTTACAAAATAGTGAGGACTACTAAAATAACTGTCTTGAACCATTACTCCACACCTCGACTAGTTCCCGCTATATTCTCATCTCCTGAGAAGAAAAATAGAACAAAAAAGAAATGGGTGAGCTCAACTAGCCCAGTAAAGAATATTATGACTAAGATAATGTACAACAAATTATCCTTAGTCTTCAACAGGGAAAAATCTGATAGAATACAATAGACAACAAGTTTTAAATCAACAACTGTAGCGGAAACAACAATTCATTAGAAGAGTTAAGTAGAGAATGAAAACTACTATCATCTATGAATTTAAAAGTCCATCATCGATATTTTATCCCTGTAACATCAATCAATATACATCATAAATCAAATAGTCATCTTTGCACTTTCATGTGCCAAAGATATTCATTTGTTGGTCATGTTCATCTCAACACCTGTTCATCTTTGCACTACGGGCCAAAGATATTCATCAGTTGGTCATGTTAATCTAAACACCTGTTTATCTTTACACTACGGGCCAAAGATATTCATCAGAAAATCATTCATCTTTTCACTACAGGCCAAAGATATTCAGTAATATCATCATTTAGGACTGAGGATGAAAAATATATTTTAAAGAAAACGAATCCAGTGAAACAAAAGAACAAATATTAAGGATTCGTACTTTAAACAATCCAAGTTCGAAAATACTTCATAAATAATCAGAGTGGAGTAAAATTCAAGAATGAAGACCAAAACATAGATCCAATCAAAGATAGGAATCATAATAGACAATCTTGGACACAAAAAAGAAAATTTAATTTTTTTGTGAATAGTGTCGTATTCGTGAATAGTGCCGTATACGTGAATAGTAACTCCGACACTAAAAGATAGAAATTTCACACAAAAAAAATCATCATGCTTCGTGAATAGTATTCGTGAATAGTAACTCGTGAATAGTAACCCCGACATAAAAAAGTTCCAAATTTGATAAAAATTTCCAACCAATATTTCGGCATAATGATATTGAAGAAATAATATCATTTATAAATAAAATAACATCCCTTACCTCAGAAAGAATAGTATTTCTGACTGGAATACTGGATATAGTGCTGAAAGAACTTGCACCGTATATCAATACTCAAAGTACTAAAATACTCACAAAAATACACTCGATATATAGAGAGAGAAAGAGAGAGAAAACTTTAGTTTCTGGTGTGATTTTCAATTCTAACCTAAGCACCCTATTTATAGGAAATTGCTTAGAACACCAAAGCAGAAAATTTAATATAATATTAATATATATATCAAAATTTCCTACGTACACAAATCTAGTCCAAATTTCAGCCACACATGTGCCAAAAACAATAAAAACGTTTTTCTTAATAAAAATAATTAAAACTTCCAAAAATCAATTATTTCGGAACTTCGGAACTTCAATAATTCATAATAAATAACCCTTTAATCAGAAAATTCGATCGCGACTTTTTATAGGAAATTCAATTCTCTACAACTTTACAGAAGAAAGTTTTTCCAAATTCCAAACAGAAATTGACCAAAATCCACATACGGATGATTTTACAAGCTATAATCAAATTTCAGTCAAGAAATGGGGTCCACCGACACACAAAACATGTGTTAATCATTTAATGCAATAAAAATACTCTTCCTCCTCATATACTCATATATCCCATATTCATTGTAAAAATATCATCATTATTATATAATATAATAAAATATTATTTTATCAGAAAAGATAAAATATCAATTTTTAACAATTGTCACTTTAAAAATTTTCTCCATCTATAACCACATAAAATCAATATTTTCCTCATCATATAAATCAATAATTAATTATTCACAAATAATATTATAGAATCACAAAGATCTTGTGACCGGTAGTTCCTGAAAGAGGGGGCTTCCAATAAGAATTTCTCCTTCTTTGGCGCCATGATTAAGTGACCAAACCTCTCCTTGTATGTAACTTTCTAGACATTGCCAATAATGTTTTCTAATAATATTATTCAGATAATATGAATTATTGCTTCGATAATGGAAAATACTGTGTAGTGACAATTATTGAAACAACGGTAATATAAAAAATTAACGCAACAATTATTGAATCAATAAAATAAAATCTTCGAATAATAATTACTGTAACAATTATTGAGTAGTGCCTTCTTACGTAAGAATCAATAATTGGTGCAATACCGTGTCTATCTTGTGCAACAACGCCAGACATCGTGTTTTAACCACCGGGTATTTCAACAAGATAATCTTATGGTAACAAGCTGCTACCAGTTATTTATAAACAACTTATACTTGTCATTTTCTTCATCCAATCGCTTTACATTATGGGGCCCACAATTTCGCTACTAGTAATAATATTCCCGGACAACAAGAATATTCCACGACCAAACGAATATTCCCCGACAACAATGAATATTTTATAACCACTTGCTTATTTAAAATATTTGCTCATTTTACCCATAACTAACCACATTAATCAAATCAACCCCTTACTATTTCAAAATAATAATTAGAGAAATTAAATCTTTATTTATAAAAAGTTGGGGTCTTACATCAAATATCTTGGTGATCTGCTTTATCCACGTCTCCGCCTTAAGTGGTTTTGGCTCTCCCAAAAACTTCGGTGGTCCCAGCTCCTTGAACTGCTTAGCGGTGACCAACCGAGAGTTGCCAGTGTTTCCACCCGCATTTGGAACAGGATTCGTTCTCGCTCGATGTTGCATGAATTGCATAAAGCCTCTGAACATCCTATCGTTCATTATTTGGTCAGTGTTGTTATTCACGTGAGGATTGTCGCCTTCCTGATGCACATTATCCTGGTTATTGATTTGTGGTGACTCCACGGTCTCCTGTGCTCCATTGCTTATCTCAACATTTTTAGATGCCATTTCAAATACTGCCACAAAATAAGGGTTAATTGACATACCACATATTATCCCAATATTCTGACCGACCAATTAAATAATAAATAAACTTAGGTAGGTCATACTAGCGAAGGAATTACCCGTCTCTCCACTCCTAGTTCTAGTCTCACATCTTAGCCAGGGATCATATCCCTAAGCTTTGATACCAACTGTGACACCCCCAAAATAGGTATACATCACCCATCTTGGGTCTCCAAATACATGGTTCATAATTCAAATACAAACTTAATTAATACAACTGTCGTGTAAAATACGACAGAACATAACTGAGTTTTTACACGAATATTGTCTCATAGATAATATCCAAACTCAAATTCAATCCTTATTACATTTATTATCACACAAAATAGTGAGGACTACTAAAACAACCATCTCAGACCATCACTCCGTTCCCCGACGAGTCCCGACTACGTTCTCATTTCCTGAAGAGAACCATGAAAGCAAAAGGGTGAGCTCAACTAGCCCAGTAAGAAATATTATGACTAAGATAATGCAGAATAAATTATCGTTAGCCTTCAACAGTGTTAAACTGATAAAATACAATAAACATCAAATTTAACTGCAGCGGAACAAGCAATCCATTAGAAGAGTCAACTATAGCATGACATCTACTATCTTCTATGATTTAAAAAGTTTATCATAAATTTTATCGATGAGACTCAGCTTAATAAATAAACCACATCATCGAATCATTCCTGCACTACATGCCAAGGATCTATATTCATTAGTATCACGACCACGAATTATTCATGCACTACGGGCCAAAGATATTCGTGTTTTCAACAATGGTCATGATCATTTTAGCAACTGTCCATCAATGCACTATGGGTCAATGAGGACTTTTACCACATCATTTGTAACATTACGGGTCATGATTATACCGAATGATCCATGGTCATAATCATACCAATCAACAATCCATCTATGCACTACAACCAAAGATGACTTTTATCACAATATAAGCATAAGGATGATGACAATGATATAAGAATTTAATTAATTGAAAGCAAAGGATAAATTTTAAAGATTTATAATTTAATTTATCCAGAATTCAATAATGTCCAAATTGTCAACATGATACTGCTTTGTGGAGTAAAATTCAAGAATAATATTCATGTATAAAAAATAATTTGGACAGAAAAAAAATAAATTTTTCGGGTGAATAATACCCCGTGAATAGTACCCCTGCATGAAAAGTGCCCCAAATACCCGATTTAATAATATTCGAGTGAATTGTAACTGGGTAAATAGTAACCTGTGAATAGTAACCCGTGAATTGTACCCCGATATGAAAAGTGCCCCAAATACCCGAGTGAATAATATTCGAGTGAATAGTAATTTTGTGAATAGTAACCCGTGAATAATATCCCGAGTGAAAATATTGATATTTAATAAGAAAGTTCAAATCAATATTCCAATGAAACGATACTGGATGAAGCGCAAAACTCAAGGATATTTCACTAATTTCAGGAATTATAGAAGCAATACTTACCATAGTAAATTTAGATTTAAAAATATGAAAAGAAATAATATCTGAAATCAAGAATGGATTTTCACCATTCATGCGATGCGTAATCCGTGTGAGATGTGTTATTCCCACATATTAACAGATGAATACGAAAAATAGTATTCCTTATGAATAAGAAAGAAATAACACCCCTTACCTTAGTAGAAGACTGGATACTGCAATAGTGAAGTAGCATAATACTCTTCTTCTTGCTCTCTATAGTTTCTCTTGTGAGTCTCAGTGAATTGGTGAGAATGAAAGAAGAATTAAGCTTCTATTTATAGGAGAATGGACTAAATAGTAACTGATTCATGAACGGTCCTGATTGATTTACTATTAGAACCGACGATCTATATTGATTACTATTAAAACCACAACCGACGGTCCAGATTGATTTACTTTTAAAACCACCACCGACGGTCCAGATTGATTTAGTTTTAAAACCACCACCGACGGTCCAGATTGATTTACTATTAAAATCACCATCAACGATCCAGATTGATTTACTATTAAAACCACCATCGATGGTCCAAATTGATTTACTATTAAAACCACCACCGACGGTCCATAAAATTAGTAAATCTTCTCATGGAATACTAAGTCAAACTTACAACCAACGCCTCATAACAAATCCCTATATTTATATCAAAAATTGAATAAATATTTACCACAAATCATTTATCTTTAATAAACACATTTTTAATATTTCAACAATTATTCATCATTAATATCATAACTCACAATATTTAACAACCATATCATTCCCAGGAAAGAGGGGGCTTTCCGATAAGGATTTCTCCCTATTGGCGCACAATTAGGTGACCAAACCTCTCCTCGACAGAACTTTCTATATAACAACCCGAAATTTTGGATTATCCAGAATTTAGGTTTAAAGAATTAGTTATTAATAAAATGAATTTTTATTAATACTATTATGTGCTATGTGATTATTAATCGTTCTATAACCTAGAATGATTATAAGTCGGGAGGATTCTGACTACGAGCTAGATTGAACGAGTAAGAATTTTCAAGACGAAAATGAAAGTTTTCCGGGAACAAAATATTTTTTGGGGAAAAAGATGAAATAGGCACTATTCACCCGTTTCTGCTCGGAGATTTATTCTGAAATTCCGAGAAGTTATTGATTACGTATAATCTTGAGACGTGATGGAATATTCAATAATATTTCAGTTATGGCAAAAACGAAGTTTTCGCCTGCGACCTCAAAACCTAAGGGTTAGGGAAAGTGAGTTCCGAGAATGTTATGATCGCGTATAATAATTATGGTTATTATGTGTAAGAAATACGAGTATGATACGAGTTATTATACAAGTATAGTACGAAGATTTGTATGACGTATAATACGAATATCGTACGAACGATATACGAAGAGAATACGAGAATGGAATGCGTAGGATGCGATTAGTCTTAATGGACTTTGTGTTCATGGACTTTGTAGAATCTAATTGGACTTGGATTATGTCAAGCCCAATGATTTGTGAAATCAAGCCTAAGTTAGGCCCAATAAGAATTAGGGTTAAAGCCCAAACCAAGAAAAGAAACCGCGGATCGAACCGATGGGTAAACGGATGGGTAAGAACCATTGGGGCAACCCATGGGGTGACCTATGGGCATGTGGGCCGGCCACTTGGCCACCAAGTATGGGTGGTGGCCAAGTAAACTTGGTGGCTAAGTTGTTGGAGGAGGTGGGAATAGTAAGGAGGTGGGGGCGAAATGACTAAATTGCCCTAAGCCTTGGTTTTCTATAAATAGAAAGGTTAAGTTCATATTTTTATGATTTTGAAAATCCTACACCTTAGAGAGAGCTTGAGTGCTTGGAAAAGAAGAAGAAGAAGGAAGAGTATGAGCATGAATGCTCGGATCAAAAGTGATCGTGAAATCGAAGAGCTTGCAAATCGCTGGCTTTGTATAACGGAAGAGGATTAAAGAAGAATGGTAATCCGAACCCTAGTTTCTTCTAATATTTTCTTTAAGTTTAATATGTTTAAAACATAGCTTAATGAGAATAGGGAGAAGATGATGTTAGAAATGATTTCATATGGTTGAAATCATGAGACAAGAAGAAATAAGAACTTAGAAATTTAGTTTATAAATTTCTTAAGGAAGTATAAGATTCGTAAGGATTTTGAGCGATCCGAATGAATTATATGAACGAGTAGGTGAAATAAGTAAGGAATGATGTTCTATAACATCAAATTCCAAGAAAAGTAGAATCGTAATCCAAAATATCGATTGAAATGAACAACGAACGAAGAACACGAAGAACGTTGTTGATGGACAAATTTAAAACCATTGTAGGATAATTGTTGTTGATGGACAAATTTAAAACCATCGTAGGACAAATGTTGTTGATGGACAAGTTTAAAACCATCGTGTATAAGTTAGTTACATATTGCTTGGTTAGGAATGATAGAAACGTTTATGAAGAAAGGATTAAAACGTAGCTATAACGAATTTATGACGAAATTTTTGTAAAAGACGAACGAGAATTAGAAGGTTAGTAAATGAACCCGAACGTGTAGGGTTTCATAATAATGTAAGAGAATGTAGAAAACGTGAGTTGTGGACTCAAGAACGAATGAGTTCCGAGTTCGGATGACCGAATTACGGACGAACGAGCGAAGAACGTTAAAACCGTAAAAATGAACGAACGGTTAAGATTAAGCCAATCAAATGGCATGTAACAGATTTAGAATGAATTTTTGCTCAATGGGTATTAAAGTACATAAGATAAGGAAGAGAATGGCTTTGGAACAACCTCGTTCTGAGTTATAACGAGGAAGTTATGAGATCATAAAGTACGCGTCTCAAACTTAATGCAAGACTTAGAAATTTTTCTAGGGATTAAGCTCGGCGCTGCAGCGCCAGCTGAGCTTTGAGAAGTGGCGCCACAGCGTGAACTCGACCATAAACTTCTGGAGAGTGGCGCCGCAGCGCAAGAGATAACAAAGGGTTTGGCGCCACAGCGCCAAACCAAGGGAACATGGAGATGTGGGGTCAGGCGCGCGTGAGAGAGAGGAAGGAAGCACCAGCCCGCAGTGGCACAAGTCTGGTCAATGCCGAAATGAGATTTTATTTCTCAATTACTGGAGGATGTGCAAGAAAGAAGTATGAACATATAGTTCACCTAAAATAACGCTTAAGCAAACAAGTTAAACCTTTAGTAAAGGTTGAACAGAAAGATTAAACGAGACTAAAAGAATGCAAATGCGGGTTACGAAACCGATATCCAGGGATCGTAGTCATGATGAACGAACGTGAGGGATTACTATGATTGTGATTCCTTAGATTTTGAGTGACGAAGGTAACAAGTAACATTTCGATGTTATGTTGTGATAATGAGAGATAAGTTTAAAACGTATAGACGCTGTGAACGCAACGTTATTGCGATGAACGATTGGTCTTAGCATATAACGAACGGTATGGCTTCGACATTAAGAATGAATAATGAACATGGGGTTCATGGGATGGTTAACGATGAATGCAATTGAAACCTTGAGTAAAGGTTGAGTAAGAGATTAAGAGACGAGCAACGTGAACATCGAATACGTAAACGATCCTCGTGAATCGTAGTTGCGTCGGATGAACATTCTAAGTGTACAATGGTAGTATGACTTGGACGTTGACGAAAGTAGTAAGGGAGATAGGAATTATCATAAAAAGCCGTAGCGAACAGTAATAAGAGTAATGAAAGTCCGATGTGAGTCGGATAGAGAATGTTAGAATGAAAGGTAAGTGTTAAACGCTTTAACCAATGTAAGGGTTGAGTGTATAGGAATATTAAACGGGCATAACCTACACTCCGTGTATGGTTTGACCGTAAGATAATGAAGAATGTTGTTTAACCGTGAACAGTGAAGAAACTGAGTTAAAGATAATAACGTATAATGTTAAGAAGCTGAGTTAATAACTATAACTTGGATAAACGTTCCGAGTTGAAGGAACTGGACGTTGTAAGGTATGAATAAGTTCATATGAAATGTTTAATGCTATGACCTTATAGTATTGACATTGAATGATCGTTTTAAGTATACAAAAGACTGTATGACTTAGACGATAAGAAATGAATCCTGAGGTATGACATTTAGTTTCCAGAAAGCCGTAAGGAATAAGAAGTTGACTTAATGAACATTATAGTTTAATGGTTCGTATAAGTTAAGATAAAGTTAGGTTTTTGTACAATTGTAACCTTTGATGGTTGACATATGGGAGCTGGGTTAAACAATTCCTTCAGAGAGCGAAGGTATATACGGAACTGGCAACCAATCTAACTCACTGTGTGGGCAGTGTAGATGAGACGGGAACTTGTTTGTTGGTTGTTTGTTGGAAACCACTCAGAGTACCATATGGACTACAAGCAGTGAAGCGATATATGTTGTGTCCTAGAAAAGTTATAAGAAGAAGGTAAGAATGTAAATCATCAAAGATGATGAACGTGTTAAGTTAAGACATCTCCGTATGTCATGAAACCGTAAACCGGTAGAAGAAAGTTTGTCGCGTAAGCTTAGATTACAAGAGCGCGAACCCTAAGAAGTAAAGTTAAGTAAACCAATGTGTAAGTCAAGTATATGACTAATTGGTGTACGTGTGATTTTCCTTATGTGTTATATAGGGATTTGGAATGAGCAAGATTCGGTAGTAAATCGTAAAGGTAGTCAGAATGGCATCCCCGAATCCAGGTCCCAAATCACCTCGGATCCGGTACACTATTTCTATTACTAATTGCGGAAGATATAAACATAAATTGGTTATATATTACATTACACACTATTCCCCAAGGTCGAGTAACCTTAACTTATACACATTTCATAAACTATTTATTACATAACAATATTTATCACAATACGCTATTACAAACTTGTTGCACTTTATAACCCAAGTTTAACTTGGCTTTAATCGTTTCCATGATCCGAACGCTTTTCTTTATCTCGCAATGTTTTATCATGATATAGCAAGGGTGAGCATGAAAGTTGCCCAAAGAAGTTTAAATACAACAATATAAGGATATATCATGATTGAAGAGTATGAATAATGGGCTTGCTATAATTCATCAATATAATTGAGAACTAGCAGAACAAACTTTTTGATCGAACAAGTTTTAAACATGAACAAACATTTCAACCAACTGGTAATGAAGGTGATCACTTTTCATACGACTTATACATGCAAGATGTACAGAGTACAATTTTCATGGCAATCAAAGAATGATTTAACCATAAGCTTGAATAAAACACTCTTAGTAGAGTTAAGTAAATAAAAACTTGCTCGAACCGCTTTGATTACCGCAACGCAATTTATAACGCTTTACCCGAAGACCTAGTATTAATAATATAGATCTCCAATATAAGAATCACAGTACAATTCTGTTATATTTAAATACAAATAATAACCTAAACACATAACACATAACCCTATAAGTCTATACAGCACATAAGACTTAGTATCGTCGTCAAACTATTTCATCGACTTAAAACTAACATCATTCATCATCCCCGATTTCTAGTCGGACAATACTCGAGTTTAAGTTCAATTAAACTCTGCTTAAACACTTAACACTTATCACAGATAATTTTCTTAGCAGTCAAAACATTTTTCCTAGGCTCGTAATAATTTTCGAATAATTATTACCATTTATCATGATTTTCCAATCATTAATATCGTATTTAAATGAATTAAATACCACATAATTCCTTAATCATTAATATTTATTTAATATAAAATATTAATGATAATCCTTACATAATATTATAATATAATTATAATATATCAAAATATTTTTAATATCTTAAAATCATAATTATTTGATTTTTAAACACTTAAATCCATTATCCGATAATTAATATTAATATTAAAATATTAATATTTTCATGCCAAAATATCAAAAGTTATATTTTATAACTTAAAATATTTTTATAACACTTAAAATCATTTTTATATGATTTTTAAATCATTAATTCCATTTTTCCTTAATTTATTTAATATATTAATTAAATAAACTAATTACCATTAATAATAAATTATTAATGAAATTTATCATAAAATATTAAAAGTCATCAAAAATAACTTAAAATATTTTCTTTTACCATAATATTATTTTTCATGATTTTTCATGAATTAAAAACTATTTTTCATAATTTATTTAATATTATAATTAAATAAATAAATACCTTCTATATTCCCAAAAATATTAAATATTTTTGAAATATATCAAAATAATTAAAACTATTTTTCAAGCTTTAAAATAATTTTTCATAATTTATTATGCATTTTTAATAATTAAAACCATTTTGTTCTAATTTTTTAATCATTTTCCTAAAATAGAAAATAAATCTGTCACTAAAGGGGCCTATAGCGGCGTAATCGTCGCTATAGGTGTTCTTGGTGTTCTTCAAAGATTTCCGATCTTCATGTCACCGACAAGTTACCACTTTGACCATACTTTGATCGGTGATTATAAGGTTTTCTAGCAAGATTAAGCATCAATCATGTAGTATATATGTAATACTACACATATCGACCATCAACTATGTTATACTACATCACACGTGGAAGATCTGGGCCTCCAAAATATCTGACAACACTGTTCTTCATTTTCTGGGTTTTCCAGAAAATGAAGAACAGTCGAGGGTACTAGTTTTAGGTCATTATAGTTTGCATTCTGAGCTTGGTATGTGTGATATTAAGGTTCCACCATATATTCCATATGTCAGGGTACGATTATAATGCATCAAACCCAACTAATAACCTAACACTAAGCGATTAAGGATGGTCAAAGTTCTGACAAAATAATGGTTCATGAAGATTCTGGGTTACCCAGATTGTTCTTACGGCTGATCGGTCAACTCTGTTTGACCAACAATATTTGCAATCCTGATCCTGATCTGGTAGTTATAAGGGCTTTGTTGTGTAGATCACATGTCATACTAACCAGATCTAACACTAACATGGTAAGTATCATTAATGAGAGAAAGATCTAAGGCTTAGAAAATCATTGTCGATTTACGAAATCAGCAAATTTTTCTGGGTTGCCTGAAATGTAAATCATTGTGTTTGGTCAACGGTCTTTGACCGCTCATACCTCTTAGTCCATTTATGATCCGGTCGTTTTTCTTGATTCGAGCAGCACATGAGAGACATGTCATAGAACACATATATAACATAAAACACACTAAACACTTAATCGAAAAGATCTAGAGGCTCGACATTCGTTGTCGGACCTCAACTTTAAAATTTTTCCGATTTTTCAAAAATGTAAGATTCGAGCTCTTTAATGTTATGGGTTTGTGTTTTGACAACCCGCATCATCATTTGACACCTATTACACACATGTTTAACCAATCAATTACAACATTTAACCAAGAATCAAGGATTTCTAAAATTAGAATTTTATACCTTTTATGCTTTAATTCTCAATTCGACTCTTGGATCTGTTTCTGATACACGTGGGGCTTGAATTGAGACTGAAATATCATTGGAATTTCGTGGATTTGGTGAGAGAGGGAGCTGGTGAGAGCAACTTAGAAATTGGCTAAGTTTTTGTGCACTTTCTCTCTCTAAATCTCTTATATAATGACCTTAGTTGTTAGATCTGATGCTAGCTGACCATTTGTGGCTGATTGCTGAGTTTTTTAGAAGTCACAAAGTCCATGGGTTAGATCACCTACTAAAGTTACAAGCAATTTTACAAGTTATCTTATAAAAAAAATACAAAAGGGCAATCTTGTCATTTGGCTACAATCTTTAGGGTTTAGGGTTTGGAGCATTTAGAGTTTAGGGTTTAACCCTTTAGGGTTTAGGGTTTGAGCAATCTAGGGTTTAGGTTTTAACCCTCAAATATTTAGCAACTTGGATTTCAAAAATTTTCTAATTAAATTTTAAAATAGATTTTTTTTTGATTTCTAATTAAAATTAGGGCTTCCTAATTATATCATAATTTACTAATCATGAATCATTATTTGCTAATTAGGACAATTTTATCCTAATTAAAATTGCTAATTAAGCACTTAGGGATCAAATTTGTACATTATAATTTATAACCCAAAATTAGGGTTTTAAATATAAAATAATATTTCAATTTTTAGAAATTAGATTTCCCAATTAGATTAGGATTAGGGTTTTCTAATAACTTGACAATTAGGATTAATATATCCTAATTAACATTAAAATATTCAATGAACACTTTCATTTTCCTAATTAGAAATTAGGGTTCTCGACGGAAAATTTAAGTTCGATAATTTAAAATTAGGGTTTGCTAATTAATTAAGCGCTACCCTAATTAATATTATAATTATATCGATAGAGCATTATAATTCTCCATTAATTTCCCGATTAGGGCTTCAATTTATCGTAATCAAACTAGGTTTTCGGATCAAGTATTAGGTTTCAGATTTGGAATTTAGGGTTTGAAATCAATTTGTTAAGATTAACCCTAATTAATCTTATAGTTATTTACACTTATGCCATTAAGTTCCGGATTTAGGTTTTCATGCATCAAATTAGGTTTTGGATTCCTTTAATCTGAAACTAGGTTTCCGAACCGATTTCTAGGGTTTCTTATCGAACGTTAGGGTTTTCAAACCTAACGTTGGCGTTCTTAATATATTCCTTCCTGGGTTTGACACGATATAATTTATCCGTCAACCTCGATTTCTTTAACCACATTCTCAACACGTAACATAACCATAACACGTAACTTAATCACATAAACACTTAATCTGAATAATTCACCTATATCCTTCACCGAATTTTTGAAATTCTCAAAATTCAATTCCAATAACATCAAACGATACACTTATTTTCTCGCTAGGTTCATTATTTGACCTTAAATCAATCATTTAAGATTTTACTAAATTGTCCAAATTCTCGGGTTGTCACATTCACCCCTCCTTCTAAGAATTTCGTCCCCGAAATTCACCTTACACCTTACACCGTATACCAAATAGCTTACACCATTCACACATATCACATGCTACCCAATTCACCACTCACAAGAGTAAAAAAGGTTTAAAAATTTTCACGGGGTCATATAAGATCATGAACTTATTTTCTCGCATATCTATCAAAGATACTCAAATTTCTGCATTATCTAGCAAAGATACTCAAATTTCTCGCATCTATCAAAGATACTCAAATTTCTCGTATCTATCAAAGATACTCAAATTTCTGCATCTCATCAAAGATACTCAAATTAAAATATTACCTTTATATAAAAGGTTGATCTCTTTCATCTTATTTGATTCCACAAAAAATAATTTGGTTCGGGAAATTTCTTTCAATAAAAACTTGGAGTTTTGAAAACATTTTTGAGAATGACGCGTCGTGATGCATTGTATTACACATTCTGATCAGTTGAGGATTTCGTCATTTGGTGATTTTGTCATACTACATTATACCATAATGGAATAGTGACTTTAAGTCAAATTCACACTAAAGTAATACTGCATTGATGACTCCATCATTTTTATCATCTCTGCACCAGGTCAAATGGTACATAAGTGATAAATAAAAACAATTTTTTTTTTTAAAGGCACATAATGCGTATTTATCTTGATGTCAAAATTTTGAAATCCAGCATAGCTAAGGGTTTAGGATAACCTAATTCTCCACTAATGATCATATGCTTAACAATCTATCTATTCCTATTATCCTTAACATTCCATTCACACAACTATACCCAGTTCATAAAATCACACTTATGAGTTCATAACCTGGCCACAATTATATGAGTTTACTTAACTTACCTAGTCCGACCTTTGGCGTCCGTTCATTTGAGGGCTCATAACCATTTCATATAACTATGAGTCAAGAATGTCACATAAGTATGAGTTCTAAGAACTTCGTACTTAATCCTATATTCTCTACCTATGACCTATTTATCTCAGATTTAATAACTAGCGTGACACAACATTTCAATTCTTACCAATGCCACCAACTAAGTAGTTTTTACACCAAGTACTATTCCCAATTCCCATACAAGAAATCATACAACTCGATTCTTGAGCCACGAGTCCTCATTGAAATCCCACCTAATACTTAACCCCTTCTCAATACGAATTTCATTTAATCCGTATTCATAATCCTTTTCCTAATCTGTACCATTCACACAACAACCATGCTTTAAACTTTTCAATCATCGATTTGATTCTTTCCGGGTCATTATAACCTTAACAGATCACGGGTGATCTCATCGTATATATTACGATTCAATTCTATGACCATGATCGCTTTGTTTTACGATCTCCTATCATCGAACTTTTAGTCTTTTAGACTTTATCTATTCACCACTTCTCATTCAACTTATTACGAGTTAGGGAACTCAGATCTTAACAACTTACCGAGATTCATCTTTGAATCTTACTGATCAACTAACTCTATGTGAGTTAGATCTTATCCTAATCAACATGCGGTTATTGGTCTCGTATTCCTACCTAAGCTTCATAACCAATGACTTTGATACCAACCAGAGCATCCTCGAATCCAGTCCCAAATCACCTCGGATCCAGACACTATTTCTTCTATTACTAATTGCGGAAGATATAAACATAAATTGTTTATACATTACATTACACACTATTCCCCAAGGTCGAGTAACCTTAACTTATACACATTTCATAAACTATTTATTACATAACAATATTTATCACAATACGCTATTACAAACTTGTTGCACTTTATAACCCAAGTTTAACTTGGCTTTAATCGCTTCCTCAGATCCTAACGCTTTCGTCTTATCTCGCAATGTTTTATCATGATATAGCAAGGGTGAGCATGAAAGTTGCCCAAAGAAGTTTAAATACAACAATATAAGGATATATCATGATTGAAGAGTATGAATAATGGGCTTGCTATAATTCATCAATATAATTGAGAACTAGCAGGAACAAACTTTTGACTGAACAAGTTTTAAACATGAACAAACATTTCTGAACCAACTGGTAATGAAGGTGATCAGCCTTTCATACCTGACTTATACATGCAAGATGTACATAGTACAATTTTCATGGCAATCAGCAATGATTTAACCATAAGCTTGAATAAAACACTCTTAGTAGAGTTAAGTAAATACAAACTTGCCTGAACCGTTGATTACCGCAACGCAATTTATAACGCTTTACCCGAAGACCTAGTATTAATAATATAGATCTACAATATTAGAATCACAGTACAATTCTGTTATATTTAAATACAAATAATAACCTAAACACATAACACATAACCCTATAAGTCTATACAGCACATAAGACTTAGCATCAGGTCAAACTATTTCAGTCTGACTTAAAACTAACATCATTCTGTCATCCTGACGGTCTAGTCGGACAATACTCGAGTTTAAGTTCAATTAAACTCTGCTTAAACACTTAACACTTATCACGTATAATTTTCTTAGCAACAAAAAATTTTTCCTAGGCTCGTAATAATTTTCGGATAATTATTACCATTTATCATGATTTTCCAATCATTAATATCGTATTTAAATGAATTAAATACCACATAATTCCTTAATCATTAATATTTATTTAATATAAAATATTAATGATAATCCTTACATAATATTATAATATAATTATAATATATCAAAATATTTTTAATATCTTAAAATCATAATTATTTGATTTTTAAACACTTAAATCCATTATCCGATAATTAATATTAATATTAAAATATTAATATTTTCATGCCAAAATATCAAAAGTTATATTTTATAACTTAAAATATTTTTATAACACTTAAAATCATTTTTGTATGATTTTTAAATCATTAATTCCATTTTTCCTTAATTTATTTAATATATTAATTAAATAAACTAATTACCATTAATAATAAATTATTAATGAAATTTATCATAAAATATTAAAAGTCATCAAAAATAACTTAAAATATTTTCTTTTACCATAATATTATTTTTCATGATTTTTCATGAATTAAAAACTATTTTTCATAATTTATTTAATATTATAATTAAATAAATAAATACCTTTTATATTCTCAAAAATATTAAATATTTTTGAAATATATCCAAAATAATTAAAACTATTTTTCAAGCTTTAAAATAATTTTTCATAATTTATTATGCATTTTAATAATTAAAACCATTTTGTTCTAATTTTTAATCATTTTCCTAAAATAGAAAATAAATCATTACTAAAGGGGCCTATAGCGACGTAACTGTCCGCTATAGGTGTTCTTGGTGTTCTTCAAAGATTTCCGATCTTCATGTTGACCGACAAGTTAGCCATTTCGACCATACTTTGATCGGTGATTATAAGGTTTTCAGCAGATATTAAGCATCAATCATGTAGTATATATGTAATACTACACATATCACCATCAACTATGTTATACTACATCACATGTGGAAGATCCGGGCCTCCAAAATATCGATAACATCGTTCTTCATTTTCTCGGGTTTTCCGTAAAATGAAGAATAAATCGAGGGTACTAGTTTTAGGTCATTATAGTTTGCATTACGAGCTTGGTATGTGTGATATTAAGGTTCCACCATATATTCCATATGTCAGGGTACGATTATAATGCATCAAACCCAACTAATAACCTAACACTAAGCGATTAAGGATGGTCAAAGTTCTGACAAAATAATGGTTCATGAAGATTCTGGGTTACCCAGATTGTTCTTACGACTGATCGGTCAACTCTGTTTGACCAACAATATTTGCAATCCTGATCCTGATCTGGTAGTTATAAGGGCTTTGTTGTGTAGATCACATGTCATACTAACCAGATCTAACACTAACATGGTAAGTATCATTAACGATGAAAAGATCTAAGGCTTAGAAAATCATTACGATTTACGAATCAAAAATTTTCTCGGGTTGCCCGAATGTAAATCAGAATTTGGTCAACGGTCTTTGACCGTTCATACCTCTTAGTCCATTTATGATCTGGTCGTTTTTCTTGATTCAGAGCACGATGAGACATGTCATAGAACACATATATAACATAAAACACACTAAACACTTAATCGAAAAAGATCTAGAGGCTCGACATTCGCTGTCGGGACCTCAACTTTAAAATTTTTCCGATTTTTCAAAAATGTAAGATTCGAGCTCTTTAATGTTATGGGTTTGTGTTTTGACAACCCAGATCATCATTTGACACCCTATTACACATGTTTAACCAATCAATTACAACATTTAACCAAGAATCGAAGGATTTCTAAAAATTAGAATTTTATACCTTTTATGCTTTAATTCTCAATTCGACTCTTGGATCTATTTCATATACGTGGGGCTTGAATTGAGACCTAAATATCATTGGAATTTCGTGAATTTGGTGAGAGAGGAGTCGGTGAGAAACTTAGAAATTGGCTAAGTTTTTGTGCACTTTCTCTCTAAATCTCTTATATAATGACCTTAGTTGTTAGATCTGATGCTAGTTGTCCATTTGTGGCTGATTGCTGAGTTTTTTAGAAGTCACAAAGTCCATGGGTTAGATCACCTACTAAAGTTACAAGCAATTTTACAAGTTATCTTATAAAAAAATACAAAAGGGCAATCTTGTCATTTGGCTACAATCTTTAGGGTTTAGGGTTTGGAGCATTTAGAGTTTAGGGTTTAACCCTTTAGGGTTTAGGATTTGAGCAATCTAGGGTTTAGGTTTTAACCCTCAAATATTTAGCAACTTGGATTTCAAAAATTTTCTAATTAAATTTTAAAATAGAATTTTTTTTGATTTCTAATTAAAATTAGGGCTTCCTAATTATATCATAATTTACTAATCATGAATCATTATATGCTAATTAGGACAATTTTATCCTAATTAAAATTGCTAATTAAGCACTTAGGGTCAAATTTGTACATTATAATTTATAACCCAAAAATTAGGGTTTTAAATATAAAAATAATATTTCAATTTTTAGAAATTAGATTTTCCAATTAGATTAGGGTTTCTAATAACTTGACAATTAGGATTAATATATCCTAATTAATATTAAAATATTCAATGAACACTTTCATTTTCCTTAATTAGAAATTAGGGTTCCTGACGAAAAATTTAAGTTCGATAATTTGAAATTAGGGTTTGCTAATTAATTAAGCGTTACCCTAATTAATATTATAATTATATCAGTAGAGCATTATAATTCCCCATTAATTTCTCAGATTAGGGCTTCAATTTATCAGAATCTGAAACTAGGGTTTTCAGATCAAGTATTAGGGTTTCAGATTTGGAATTTAGGGTTTTGAAATTAATTTGTTAAGATTAACCCTAATTAATCTTATAGTTATTTACACTTATGCCATTAAGTTCTTTATTTAGGGTTTTATGCATCAATTAGGGTTTGATTCCTTAAATCCGAAACTAGGGTTTCAAACCCATTTCTAGGGTTTCTTATCGAGACGTTAGGGTTTTCAAACCTAACGTTGGCGTTTTAATATATTCCTAGGGTTTGACACGGATATAATTTATCTCGACCACCTCGACCCTTAACCACATTCGAACACGAAAACATAACCATAACACAGAACTTAATCACATAAACACTTAATCTGAATAATTCACCTATATCCTTCACCGAATTTTGAAATTCTCAAAATTCAATCCCAATAACATCAAACGCATACACTTATTTTACATCTCAGGTCATTATTTGACCTTAAATCAATCATTTAAGATTTTACTAAATTGTCCAAATTCTCGGGTTGTCACAGTAGCTGTGCGTAAGGCAAGTTTTCTAACTTCATTCATGCTATATGAGTGCTAGTTTCTTAAACTTCTCAGATGTTGGACTTGAGAAGTTATGTCTATGTGTGAATGTGTAATATTTGTACAATGTGGTAAAACATATGAGGTCTTGTGCCATAATTTGAACACTTCGGTGTTTTTTTGAGATGAATTGTTCTATGATTGAGCTGTTCAATACAAGTATGCTCGGTTTATACATGAACCGTTACCGTTAGGTCTGTGCTAATGATTTTAACCAGACAGGATGTGTATGAAAAAGATAGAGGAAATAAAAGTATTTCAAAGTGAATATGATTAATGTTTTAAGATGATAAGAATCGAGACTATTCCTAATATTCAAGATGCTTCATAACCTTTGTTCGGTTATCGAAGTTCTGAAAAATGTTTAAACTCTTGAAGTTATTTGTTCAACTGTTATGACTTGTTGGGCAATTGAATGCTCACACTTGCTTTAAATGAAAACCATTTTCAGCGAACGATGTTAGAAAGAACTTAAGGATCCCGTATAGATTAAGCTGAGCAGTATCCAAACGAAGTGTCATTCAGTATATGAATGTGCATGAAGAGCAAGTGAATACTTGTAATATAGAATGATAGAATTAAACTATAGACTAGTTTAATGAACAGTTATGAATCCTTGGTGGCGGATAAAAGTCACTCGTGGAAGATGTAAAGAATAATGTAATTATCATTATTTGTAATGAGAGAGGTTATAAGGTTTCGAAAACCTGGGATTTGAGAATGTATGTCATTATATTTAGCTATATAATGAGGTATGTTTGGAAGGAAATGGAATCGTGGCCGCACGAATCCCGTGCGAAAGTAGAAGGCCGGATTTGAGGCGTTCTGAGTGGTATCAAAGCTATAGGTTATAACTCTTAGGTATGTGTACCTAAGACTATAATCGTAGAGAAGAGGATAAGAAAATCGTTGAGTTAAACGATTAAGGAAGAAGATCACCACGTGATCATAGTAAATCGTAGTAACAAATGAACTGTTAAACGATGAAGAATTTATAGAAAATGCTATGAATGAATGGTACTACAAAGTAGTACGGGAAGAAGAACTCCGATTGAGTTGTAAAGGTTAGTATACGGATTAAAGAAAATTCGTATTAAGTAAAGAGAAATTTAGAAGTTATAAGATTTCAATTGAGGACTCATGTGATGGCTGAGTTGTATGAACCTTTGTTATGGGTAGAGGTTTGTTCTTTGGTGTAACAACTACTGAGTTTATTACAGTGATAATCATTGGAATTGGTCGCGCTATTGAGATGTATAAGACGAGAAGGTGAATCTTTTCTCATGTATATACTTGATAGGTAGAGAATGATAAGGTGGGTGCGAGTTCTTGAAACTCATACTTATGGTAAGTTCGTGACTCATAATAATATGGTATGTTTTTTGAATGTTTCAAATGAATGGGCGCCTAAGGTCCATGCGGATGTTCTTAAACTCATATTATTGTGGAAAGTTCCTGAACTCATAATGTGTGGTAAGTTGATGGATTGTACTATGGTATAGAGATGTTTAGACTGAAAACGAAGTATTTTCAGTAGACTTAGCATTGAAGTGCTAGAGAAGTTTAAGTATTGTCGCAGTAAGACAATGAAGGAAGATGGAGAATAGGATATTCCAAATCCTCTAGCTATACTAGATTTCGAAGTTTATTGAAATCGTGCTGATGTGTACATTTCAAAAAGAAAAGAATTGGTTCAACTTTTGGAACCAATGGATTTTAAAGGAGTTGTTCTTTGTATGTCTATGCCAATTGCTGCGGCTAGACAGAAATTGATTTAAAATATCAAAATGAATTTTATATCATCCATGCATTTGATGCAAGGATGGTAAAAAGATGGAGTTGTTAATGCAATTGAACCTGGTGGGATGTGATCTTAGGATCAACAAACCGCTATGGTATGATGTATAATGACGAAGTCATAAACTGACGAAGTCCTCAACGTACTATGAAGAGTACGGTATCATGACGTCATGGAACGTTTTGATGTATTGTGAAAAGAATTTAAAGAAGTAGTCGATGTCAATTGATTTGACTAGACGAATGTTTCAAGTGATATCCAAAAATTTTGGTATTAAGTCTGAGGTGAACATACCCCGAAATGGGGATATACGATAGGTTGATCACCTACGTATGGAAAGAGGTAGTTTACCTTCTTTGTGATTGTAAACTTACCGTGGAAAGAAAGGTTTATGGCAAAAGGTTGTTAACCTAGTAAGAGTTCATGGTCAATTTGACCCCTCAACAAAAGTATGAGATATTTTAAAGGAAGTTTTATATTCCTCGCTATTCCTTCTACTTCATAATTCTTGATAGGTTATGGAGGTTGGAATGATGGAAAGATAAGAACTTCTTTGAAGAGAAGTTGAGAAGAAGAGTAAGCTAAAATTTCGAGGATGAAATTCTGTGAAGAAGGGAAGAATGTGAGAACCCGGGTAAGGGTTTGGTTTTAAGAAATTTCGAGGACGGAATTTTTATAAGGAGGGAAGAATATAACAACCCGGAATTTTGGATTATCCAGAATTTAGGTTTAAAGAATTAGTTATTAATAAATGAATTTTTATTAATATTATTATGTGCTATGTGATTATTAATCGTTCTATAACCTAGAATGATTATAAGTCGGGAGGATTCTGACTACGAGCTAGATTGAACGAGTAAGAATTTTCAAGACGAAAATGAAAGTTTTCCGGGAACAAAATATTTTTCGGGGAAAAAGACAAAATAGGCACTATTCACCCGTTTCTGTCGGAGATTTATTCTGAAATTCCTAGAAGTTATTGATTACGTATAATCTTGAGACGTGATGGAATATTCAATAATATTTCAGTTATGGCAAAAACAAAGTTTTCGCCTGCGGACTCAAAACCTAAGGGTTAGGGAAAGTGAGTTCCGAGAATGTTATGATCGCTTATAATAATTATGGTTATTATGCGTGAGAAATACGAGTATGATACGAGTTATTATACGAGTATAGCAAGAAGATTTGTACGAGGTATAATACGAATATCGTACGAACGATATACGAAGAGAATACGAGAATACGAGAATGGAATGCGTAGGATGCGATTAGTCTTAATGGACTTTGTGTTCATGGACTTTGTAGAATCCAATTGGACTTGGATTATGTCAAGCCCAATGATTTGTGAAATCAAGCCTAAGTTAGGCCCAATAAGAATTAGGGTTAAAGCCCAAACCAAGAAAAGAAACCGCGGATCGAACCGATGGATAAACGGATGGGTAAGAACCATTGGGGCAACCCATGGGGTGACCTATGGGCATGTGGGCCGGCCACTTGGCCACCAAGTAAGGGTGGTTTCCAAGTAAACTTGGTGGCTAAGTTATTGGAGGAGGTGGGAATAGTAAGGAGGTGGGGGCGAAATGAATAAATTGCCCTAAGCCTTGGTTTTCTATAAATAGAAAGGTTAAGTTCATATTTTTATGATTTTGAAAATCCTACACCTTAGAGAGAGCTTGAGTGCTTGGAAAAGAAGAAGAAGAAGGAAGAGTATGAGCATGAATGCTCGGATCAAAAGTGATCGTGAAATCGAAGAGCTTGCAAATCGCTGGCTTTGTATAACGGAAGAGGATTAAAGAAGAATGGTAATCCGAACCCTAGTTTCTTCTAATATTTTCTTTAAGTTTAATATGTTTAAAACATAGCTTAATGAGAATAGGGAGAAGATGATGTTAGAAATGATTTCATATGGTTGAAATCATGAGAAAAGAAGAAATAAGAACTTAGAAATTTAGTTTATAAATTTCTCAAGGAAGTATAAGATTCGTAAGGATTTTGAGCGATCCGAATGAATTATATGAACGAGTAGGTGAAATAAGTAAGGAATGATGTTCTATAACATCAAATTCCAAGAAAAAGTAGAATCGTAATCCAAAATATCGATTGAAATGAAGAACGAACGAAGAACACGAAGAACGTTGTTGATGGACAAATTTAAAACCATCGTAGGATAATTGTTGTTGATGGACAAATTTAAAACCATCGTAGGATAAATGTTGTTCATGGACAAGTTTAAAACCATCGTGTATAAGTTAGTTGCATATTGCTTGGTTAGGAATGATAGAAACGTTTATGAAGAAAGGATTGAAACGTAGCTATAATGAAGTTATGACGAAATTTTTGTAAAAGACGAACGAGAATTAGAAGGTTAGTAAATGAACCCGAACGTGTAGGGTTTCATAATAATGTAAGAGAATGTAGAAAACGTGAGTTGTGGACTCAAGAACGAATGAGTTCCGAGTTCGGATGACCGAATTACGGACGAACGAGCGAAGAACGTTAAAATCGTAAAAATGAACGAACGGTTAAGATTAAGCCAATCAAATGGCATGTAACGGATTTAGAATGAATTTTTGCTCAATGGGTATTAAAGTACTTAAGATAAGGAAGAGAATGGCTTTGGAACGACCTCGTTCTGAGTTATAACGAAGAAGTTATGAGATCATAAAGTACACGTCTCAAACTTAATGCAAGACTTAGAAATTTTTCTAGGGTTTAAGCTCGTGCATGGAAGCCGCCAAATTGAGCTTTGAGAAGTGGCGCATAAGCCCAATGAACTCGACCATAAACTTCTGGAGAGTGGCGCCGCAGCACAAGAGATAACAAAGGATTTGTATGCCACAAATATCGCACCAAGGAAGAGAGGAGACGTGGAATTAACCATGACGGCGAGAAAGAAAGGAAGGGACCAGTGTACGGCAGGCAGCAGTCAATGCCAGAAATGAGATTTTTATTTCTCAATTACTGGAGGATGTGCAAGAAAGAAATATGAACATATAGTTCACCTAAAATAACTCTTAAGCAAGCAAGTTAAACCTTTAGTAAAGGTTGAACAGAAAGATTAAACGAGACTAAAAGAATGCAAATGTAGGTTACGGAACTGATATCCAGGGATCGTAGTCATGATGAACGAACGTGAGGGATTACTATGATTGTGATTCCTTAGATGTTGAGTGACGAAGGTAACAAGTAACATTTCGATGTTATGTTGTGATAATGAGAGATAAGTTTAAAACGTATAGACGCTGTGAACGCAACGTTATTGCGATGAACGATCGGTCTTAGCATACAACGCACGGTATGGCTTCGACATTAAGAATGAATAATGAACATGGGGTTCATGGGATGGATAATGATGAATGCAATTGAAACCTTGAGTAAAGGTTGAGTAAGAGATTAAGAGACGAGCAACGTGAACATCGAATACGTAAACGATCCTCGTGAATCGTAGTTGCGTCGGATGACCATTCTAAGTGTACAATGGTAGTATGACTTGGACGTTGACGAAAGTAGTAAGGGAGATAGGAATTATCATAAAAAGCCGTAGTGAACAGTAATAAGAGTAATGAAAGTCCGATGTGAGTCGGATAGAGAATGTTAGAATGAAAGGTAAGTGTTAAACGCTTTAACCAATGTAAGGGTTGAGTGTATAGGAATATTAAACGGGCATAACCTACACTCCGTGTATGGTTTGACCGTAAGATAATGAAGAATGTTGTTTAACCGTGAACGGTGAAGAAACTGAGTTAAAGATAATAACGTATAATGTTAAGAAGCTGAGTTAATAAGTATAACTTGGATAAACGTTCCGAGTTGAAGGAACTGGACGTTGTAAGGTATGAATAAGTTCATATGAAATGTTTAACGCTATGACCTTATAGTATTGACATTGAATGATCGTTTTGAGTATACAAAAGACTGTATGACTTAGACGATAAGAAATGAATCCTGAGGTATGGCATTTAGTTGCCAGAAAGCCGTAAGGAATAAGAAGTTGACTTAACGAACATTATAGTTTAATGGTTCGTATAAGTTAAGATAAAGTTAGGTTTTTGTACAATCGTAACCTTTGATGGTTGACATATGGGAGCTGGGTTAAACAATTCCTTCAGAGAGCGAAGGTATATACGGAACTGGCAACCGATCTAACTCACTGTGTGGGCAGTGTAGATGAGACGGGAACTTGTTTGTTGGTTGTTTGTGGGAAACCACTTAGAGTACCATATGGACTACTAGCAATGAAGCGATGTATGTTGTGTCCTAGAAAAGTTATAAGAAGAAGGTAAGAATGTAAATCATCAAAGATGATGAACGTGTTAAGTTAAGACATCTCCGTATGTCATGAAGCCATAAACCGGTAGAAGAAAGTTAGTCGCGTAAGCTTAGATTACAAGAGCGCGAACCCTAAGAAGTAAAGTTAAGTAAACCAATGTGTAAGTCAAGTATATGACTAATTGGTGTACGTGTGATTTTCCCTATGTGTTATATAGGGATTAGAATGAGCAGTTCAACATAAACTGTAAGCTGTAGCTGTGCGTAAGGCAAGTTTTCTAACTTCATTCATGCTATATGAATGCTAGTTTCTTAAACTTCTCAGATGTTGGACTTGAGAAGTTATGTCTATGTGCGAATGTGTAATATTTGTACAATGTGGTAAAACGTATGAGGCCTTGTGCCACAATTTGAACACTTCGGTGTTTCTTTGAGATGAATTGTTCTATGATTGAGCTGTTCAATACAAGTATGCTCGGTTTATACATGAACCGTTATTGTTAGGTCTGTGCTAATGATTTTAGCCAGACAGGATGTGTATGAAAAAGATAGAGGAAATAAAAGTATTTCAAAGTGAATATGACTAATGTTTTAAGATGATAGGAATCGAGACTATTCATATTATTCAAGATGCTTCATAACCTTTGTTCGGTTATCGAAGTTCTGAAAAATGTTTAAACTCTTGAAGTTGTTTGTTCAACTGTTATGACTTGCTGGGCAATTGAATGCTCACACTTGCTTTAAATGAAAACCATTTTCAGCGAACGATGTCAGAAAGAACTTAAGGATCCTGTAAAGATTAAGCCGAACGGTATCCAGACGAAGTGTCATTCAGTATATGAAAGTGTGTGAAGAGCAAGTGAAGACTTGTAATATAGAATGATAGAATTAAACTATAGACTAGTTTAATGAACAGTTATGAATCCTTGGTGGCGGATGAAAGTCACTCGTGGAAGATGTAAAGAATAATTTAATTATCATTATTTATAATGAAAGAGGTTATAAGGTTTAGAAAACCTGGGATTTGAGAATGTATGTCATTATATTTAGCTATATAATGAGGTATGTTTGGAAGGAAATGGAATCGTGACCTTGAGTCCCGTCCCGTCCAAGTAGAATAGGATTTCGTATGCTACATTCTAGACATCGTCAATATTGCAAATAATAATATGAAAAACTTTGTCGTCTCAATTATTGATTTACTAATAATAAATATTATGCAAATTATACTGTGACAATAATTGAATCAATAATATGAGAGATATTATGCAGCAACTACTGTAGCAATAATTGAATAAACTGAGCGTCTTCTTACGTAAACATCAATAATCGATACTATGTGCTACTATGCAACCACGTGTATTACTGTACTTTTACCACCGGGTATTTCAACAGTTTAATGGTAAAACTTTCGCCGTTATTTTTATAAAAAGATATTTCTGTCGTTTTCTAACTCCGACAGTTATTCCATTGTGGGGTCCACCAATGATGGTGTCGTCGTACGGATATTCCCTAAAAAAGAATAATACCCGACCAAACGAATATTCCCTGACACAACGAATATTTTATATCAACTTGCTTACTTTGAAAATTTTATAAATATTACCTACAACTATAACATTATATCAAATCCACACCATAATATTCAAAAATATATTTCGAGAAAAAATTAATCTTTATTTATGAAAGTTGGGGTCTCACAAAAGTTATCTTTGGTTGTAGTGCATAGATGGACTGTTGATTGGTATGATTATGAGCAGGGATCATTCGGAATAATCATGACCCGTAATGTTACAAATGATGTGGTAAAAGTCTTCATTGGCCCGTAGTGCATTGATGGACAGTTGCTGGTATAATCATGACCATTGGTGATTACACAAATATCTTTGGCCCGTAGTGCATGAATAATTCGTGGACGTGATACTAATGAATATCATTGGCCCATAGTGCATGGATAATTCAGTGATGTGGATTATTTATTGAAATTTGAGTCTCGTGATAAAGTTGATGATAAACTTTTTAAATCATAGAAGATAGTAGATATCATGCTCTACTTGACTCTTCTAACGGATTGCTTGTTCCGCTGCAGTTAAACTTATTTTTTATTATCAGTTTAACACTGTTGAAGGCTAACGATAATTTATTCTGCATTAACTTAGTTATAATATTTCTTACTGGGCTAGTTGAGCTCACCCTTTTCTTTCACTGTTCTCTTCAGGAAATGAGAATATAGCTGGGACTAATCGGGGAATGGAGTGACGGTCCGAGATGGTTGTCATAGTAGTCCTCATTAATCTATAAAATAGTGTGATAATAATTGTAATGAGGACTGAATTTGAGTTTGGATATTGTCTAGGAGATAATATTTGTATTAAAACTCACAGCTTATGTTTTATCGTATTTTGCACGACAGTTGTATAATTAAGTTGTAGTTGTATTCTGTACCATGTATTTGGCGACATAGAATGGGTGATGTATACCTGTTTTGAGGGCGTCACAAGGTTGCTCCGGCACATCACTAGGATCCTCATGCATCGGCTGAGATTAAAAAGGTGGTTCTACAATAAATCCTTCACCTCGTGGGTGTGACTCACCCTGTTGGGTAAAATCTAATTACGCGCAAAACACAAGTATACGTGATCAACAAGTAATATAATGATAAGTTGAGTATCATTCCCACAAAGACATAAATTAATTTTAATCTAACAATTACCAGCTTTGTATTATTTCAATTTTATTAAACTAACCAAATTAATTATTGAAAATAATGAAAAACTAATAAATAAAAATCAAAGCATATCAACTCAACTAATTACCACAAATTTTAATCAGATAATGAAGAATTAAGCCTACAACTTCACTTTATGCTTCACTCAGATTATTACACTTCTTTTCAATCAAATTAACTATTTCAGTTCATTAATCAAGAACACAAAAGTAGAATTAGCCATCTCTCAATGTACTAACAACATATCAACTTAAATCCACAGATGATAGAATTAAGTCAAACACCCTAATTAACTAATTCATTATATCTCTATGTGAATTAAAATTAAAGAAGGTTTAAATTCCAAGTTCTTACACAATTAAATGCGATGCGTAGATATATCTCTATCCTAAACATACATCATGAATTCCATCAAAAGCAGAAATCACAAACACATGCTATTATGACTAAGTCTAAACTCATATCTCATCTCTCGAATCCATACAAGTCGACATAAAATTAGTGATCAAGCAATTCATCAGTTACACACAAATCATAATAGATGAACTGAAAAATAGCTTTATTGAATTGAAATCAAAGAATGATAATCATCGTTTCACTTAAAGATCCATTGTAAGCTTAATAAGATAATTTAGTTCATAACTAATGAATTAAACACTGAATAGATTAAAGAAAACACCATCCCAATTATAGAAACTGAAATTGAAAGAGCAAGAATAGTATATACCCACCCTTCTCATAAATTAATTATGCAATCTTCGTGTTCCTTGTTCCTTTGCTCCGTTCCTCCAAAATCTTCTCCAATTAGGGCTTCAAAGTTGAAATTGATTGATTGTACCTTGAATGTATGAATTCCCTTGCTTAAGTCTCGGTAATTTCTGATAGAAACGTCCTCAATCCAATCCCAATTGAATCCAAAGTCATTCAGTCCACACCACAACAGTAGTAGAATTGCAACAAAACTCCTCTTTTGATCCGCGTACCCCGCCTCGTAGGGTACTAAGCTCACATCGTGTCCACCCCCGCTTGGCGTGTTTCCTTTAATAAAAGGCCCGCCCAGTACTATCCTCCATCTATATTTTCTCGCTACATTGTTTCACTTTGCTCATACATCGCCACCATCCTCGCCTTAGCTAACATGTACTAATCCTGCACAAAAACACATACAAAACACAACAAACGATACTAAACCAGACAGATTAAACATTATTTAAGTCTAAATAGGAACCCGATTCGTAGGGATGAAACCCACTCATCAAACTCCCCCAAACTTAAACATTGCTAGACCTCGAGCACAACAACATGCAATGCAATGCAACTAACTACATGCCTACGAATCCAGCTATCAAACAGAACAAAGTCTATTGATATGGCCTCAGAGAAACTACAATAAGCTTGACAGTACATCATACCAAGACAAATCAATAACTCCACATCAATCACCAAATCTCTCCCTGTTATGACTGATATAGTGCTTGTGTGCTCAACAACCATGCTAACTAACATAAAGTTAAATAAAACACATAATATGCCTTTTTAGAGGAATCATACAGCGTAAAGTCAAGAAATCCAAAAACAAGCAAGATCAGGCCAAAACCAAATAGTTACCAAATCTAGAAGTCAAAATAGGATACTTATGCTTTATTTATTCACATACGGGGGCTTTTTGCTCTTTTCCCCTTTTTCACTTTTTATTCTACTCATGGTTGTGCAATGTTTAGTCCTCTTAGACTTTTTAGTGCTACCTCTTAGCTAGCTTTCGACCAACGACTCCCAAACCATAAGGCTTTAGGGCACTGGGTGTAGAGACATCCCCTCGAGCGTACTTACTCAAGTAAAAAAGGCCACATAACTTAGAATAGCAATGATGTTTATTCATACCTTTTCTTTTTTTTCTCTTTTTTTTTAAAAAACTATCCCAAATCTTCCCCCAAACTTAGGTTTTTGTCTAAACTTATCCATCACTACTTATTCATAACTTTTTTTTCATTCAAACTAGTAATATCCTTAAGAGTTCAATTATGTGTCAATTTAAATCCAACCAGTCAACATAGTAGTTTTTAAAGTGCTAACTTGATTATACCAGTTTCAAACAGACAAAATTTAGATTATGATAAGAAATTACATCAAAGCCTTGACAATCAATACTATTCTTGTCTATGCAATTCCAATCTCATCATTGGCCCAAACAAACTCTTACTATCTAAAAGCTAGAATCATGCAAATTTGAATTAAATGCAACACAAAAACATAAAACTAACTAATATTTTTGAGATTTTTGATTTTTTAGTTTTTTTTATATATGACTCAACAAAAAGAGAAACAAAAAACTATTTACACTACTAGACTACACAAACATAACTATATTATACTAAAGATGCAACTACATGAATGCACACATGAACTAACATGAACTAATGAATGCAAAACTAACACATGCAAACTAAACATACTCAATAGAAATAAATACAACTATTTACAAAACTAATACGACTAAACTACGACTCCCCCAAACTTATCAGAAATAATGTCCTCATTATGAAAATAAAGCATTAACGTATAAGAGGACTTTCCTGTAATAACTAGGCAGGTGGTGGTGGCATCTCATCAACATCAGAGTCGGATGGGGGATATTCAAGAAGTGGCTGTGGAGTCAGAAATTTGTACTGATCTGCAGTAGTTGGATTCATTCTTTGAAATGCCTCTGCCAATGAAGCATGGAAAATGTTCAGCGTGATAAATATATGATCTTATCTCGCTGCAATTCTCTTCAGCTTCCTATCTTCCTGTATGTCTCTATCATCAATGTGTCTCTGTAAGCTATGAAACTAGGTGTTGAACATATACTTTATGGACCGACTATTCCTTGCAGCCTCCTCAATACCCTCAGACATCTCTTCAGCCTTAAATTCATCATCCTCAGAGGTATCTTCTACCTCCTCCTCATCAGGAGCATCGGGAAATACAAATCTTAACCCTCTAGGATGCGACTACCCTCCAGCCCAAACTGAATATCTAGCAATCATTCACGAGTCAAGTAGTTGGAGTGGCTGCTGTACAGGCTCATCTGCTGACCATCGAACCCCTGACTATCTACACAATCCATAAATAAGTGATAGGTGTGGCAATCCTCCTGAGAATGGCCCGCGCAAGCAGCGTCTAATCGAGAAACTGATAATGGCCCCAATATCAATATCAAAATCCTTAATGATGGCATATAGGAGTAAAACCTTTTCTTTAGTTACTTCACTGGTATGTGTTGCTAGAAACAGTTTAGCATAGAGTAAAGCATACCAGATTTTGTCATACAAACTTAAATCATTGCTCATGAAAAGGGTTCCTCCTTTCTTTCTTTTCGCCCAAGTAGTACTTAGTTTTAATATTTTCGTGTGAATCTGATCATAGTTAGGGTTACTGTCTCTAAGCTGAACATACTGACAGACAGTTAGGGCTCGCACATTGTAAAACTCATTGATCACCTCCGGACTGAATGGAACTTGCTTTCCACGTACAAAGGCAACAAAAGGTGATTTGTCCTCTGTGTTAGCATAAAACTCTTTCACTACTGTCACCACTATAGGGTCCGGCTGATCAATGAATGTATCCCAACCCTATTTATTGATTTGTCGCCTCATTTTTCCATCGAATAAGTCTGGCCTCAACCCCCTTTTCAGTGTTAGCACCTTCTATGTGAAGTAATCATATTTTTCAGCCGCATAGGCACTAACAAATTTTCATTTGTTGAAGCTATGGGTCGGTGGTGATGACCCTTCGCCCCGTTGGCATTTAACCGGTAATTTTAGTGTCATTCTATCACAATGCAGTCAACAAATCCCCCAAACTTTATCTTGGCCAATATCTCAAACACCTAGTGTGCACAATAAGCCACACTGTCCAAAATTGAAGAATGAAGGCAACTATGGTGAAAAACTGATAAATTTTGATTACCCGCATTGATTGCCTCACTTAATGATGATATTGAAGTGGTTGATTACTGTTTTTAAAGCTGCCCTCGCCTTCCTTGCTTGAAACCCGAATTTGATGAGAAACCCCTAGGTTTTATGTATGTAAATCAGAGGATTTGATGGTTATGTGGTGTGGAATGGAAGAATTGGGGTTTATTTTTATATAAGATTGAAGTAATGGACGAATTTGGTGGAGATTAGGGGGTTATAGGGGATTTCATGGGGTTAGAGATAGCTTGGGTTCAGTTATGTGCAATAGAAGTGGCTTCTGCATGATCTGCAAAAGCTATTTTAAAAATTGATTTCCGTGCATTTCCGTCAGAGGAGGGGTTGTTTTCCTTTAGAAGGCCCGCCAGATTCGGGTAGAATCAGAGCCCCCTAGACGGTAGGGTATGTCACCTATAAATGGGCCCACCGTATGGGCATGTGCTTGTTGTAGGCCTTCTGATTTTTAGTTATTTTGACCCGCGTGCATGCATAACTTCATCCTTTATTCCTGAAAACCATTAAAACCCAAAATATAGGTTAAGTACATGGAGTTTATACAAGAACGTTGTAAATTACTATAAAGACTAACTAATTACCTAAAATTTGCAAAAAAATTAAAATAATGAATACTAACTCTAGTAACTAAACCATGAATTATGTAATGCAAAACTAAATACTATAAATAACAGAAAATTAGGTTGCCTCCCAATGAACGCTTATTTTTGAGTCTTTCAGCCTGACTACTCCCTCTGTCATGGCACATCGATAAGAGTGATTACGGTGGCTTGATTATCAATGTCATCACCCTAATAGTGCTTTAGACGCTACCTATTGACTTCGAACGTTTCCAATGGATTCCTATTATAAAGTTCTATGGCACCATGTGGGTATACTATCTTGATGGTGAATGGCCCCGACCATTGTGATTTGAGTTTCCTGGGAAATAATCTCAGTCGAGAGTTATACAATAAGACAGATTGGCTCGGTTCAAACTTCCTCTACAAAATCTTCTGGTCGTGACACTTCTTGACCTTTTCCCTATACAGTTTAGATTTTTCGTATGCTTGTAGAAAAAACTCATCCAACTCATTAAGTTACAACAGTCTTTTCTCGCCTGTAGCTTTTTGATCAAAATTCAACTTTTGAATGGCCCAATATGCTTTGTGTTGAAGTTCAACTGGTAGATGACACACTTTCCCGTAGACAAGTTGATACAGAGACATCCCAATTGGTGTCTTGTATGATGTTCGATAAGCCCATAGAGCGTCATCCAATTTCATAGACCAGTCTTTTCTGTTCGGATTCACCACTTTCTCTAAAATTCGTTTCACTTCTCTATTTGAAACCTCAGCTTGGCCACTCGTTTAGGGATGAAAAGTCGTCGCAACCCTGTGATCAACCCCATATTTTGCCAAGAGAGCTGTAAAGAACTTATTGCAGAAGTGACTTCCTTTGTCACTTATAATTGCTCTGCATGCCAAATCTTGTGAAGATGTTTGTCTATAGGAATTTCAAAATAACTTTGGCATCATTCATAGGGAGTGCCACCGCTTCAACCCATTTCGATACATAATCCACAGCTAACATGATATATAGATTGTTGTATGAAGGCGAAAAAGGTCTCTTAAAGTCAATTCCCCATCATATAGATTCTTTTTTGAAATATTTCTCACCCTTTGACATCTATCACGACTTTTTACGAACTGGTGGGCATCTTTGAACATAGTAGACCAGTAGAATCTTGCCTGAATTACCATTGTCGTTGTTCACTCACTTCCATAGTGTCCCCCATATGCAGATACGTGGCATGCGTGCAAGATGTTTTTAACTTCACTGTGAGGCACACATCTATGAATCATCTTGTCTGCACACTGTCTGAAAAGATAGGGCTCATCCCATATTTACCACTTGACATCATGTAGGAAATTCTTTTTTTGATGACGTGTTAAGTTTGGAGGAAGGATCTTGCTCACCAAGTAATTAGCAAAATCTGCATACCATGGAAATTCAAAATTTACTCCAAATAATTGTTCATCTGGAAATGACTCATTGATCAAACATTTATATGCCTTGTCCTTGTCTGGATTTTCCAACCTCGAAAGATGATCAGCTACTTGATTTTATATCCCCTTCATATCCTTGATTTCCAAATTGAACTCTTGGAGGAGTAGAATCCATCGAATAAGTCTAAGCTTTGCATCTTTCTTTGAAATTAGATACCGAATCGCCAAGTGGTCCGTGTATACCACAACCTTTGTTCCTATCAAGTATGAGCGAAATTTATCAAAGGCATACACAACCACAAGTAACTCCTTCTCGGTAGTTGTGTAGTTCAATTGAGCATCCGTAAGGGTTTTACTTGTATAGTATATAGCATGGAATATCTTATCTCAGCGTTGTCCCAAAACAGCTCTTACCGCGTTATCGCTAGCATCGCATATCAACTCAAAAGGCATCGTCCAATCCAGTGCTACGATCACGGAAGTTGTTGTCAACTTCTTCTTCAACTGTTCAAAAGTTATTAAACATTCTTCATCAAATCTAAAAATTGCCTCTTTCTCTAATAGACTAGATAGTGGTTTTGCAATCATTGAGAAATCTTAGATAAACCAGCGGTAGAATCCGGCATGCCCAAGGAAACTGCGAATTTTTTTAACTGAGGTTGGATGTATATGATTTTTAATAGTTTCCAACTTTGCCCGGTCAACTTCCAACCCTTTCTCAAAGACCTTATGCCCAATAATAATTCCCTCTTCGACTATAAAATGGCACTTTTCCCAATTCAGCACAAGATTGGTTTCCACGCAGCGTTTCAATACCATAACCAGATTCTCAAGACAACTATCAAAGGTATTCCCATAAACTAAAAAGTTGTCCATGAAAACTTCAACATTACGCTCCACCATGTCTAAAAATATAGACATCATACATCTCTGAAAGGTCGTCGGTGCATTACACAACCCGAATGACATCCTCTTGAAAGAAAAGGTAAAACCCGAATGACATCCTCCTGAAAAAAAGGTGCCATATGGGCACGTGAATGTAGTCTTCTTTTAATCTTTAGGAACAATGACGATCTGGTTATACCCCGAATACCCGTCTAATAGGCAATAATACTCATGCCAAGCCAAACGGTCCAACGAGGAAAGTGATTCTTTCGGGTTGCCTTGTTAAGCTTCCCGTAATCCATGCATACCCTCCATCTGGTCATTGTCCTCTTCGGTATCAATTCATTGTCATCGTTAGTCACAACCGTCATTCCACCTTTCTTCGGGACACACTGAACTGGGCTTACCCGTGAACTGTCTGAAATAGGTTAGATTATCCCAACATCCAACCATTTCAAAATCTCTTTCTTCACAACCTCTTTCGTGATTAGATTGAGCCTTCTTTGTTGTTCCACTATTGGTTTTGCATCCTTTTCCAAGAGTATCTTGTGCATACAAAATGAAGCTTATTCCCTTGATGTCAGCAATTGTTCATCCTATTGCAGACTTATACTCTCGAAGAACCCTCAGCAACTTACTTTTCTACAAATCATTAAGTGAAGATGCAATAATAACATGTAAAGTATCAGAATTGCCCAAAAATGCATACCTAAGGTGTTTAGGAAGAGGTTTTATCTCAAGAGTGGGTGGTTCCTCAAGTGAGGGTTTCATTCGTGCTAATGCTTTCTCATCTGTATGTAATGGCCCGAATGACACCTTGAATCTACTCACTCTAGGAAATGCATCCAACATATGCAAATAGTCCACAAATTCTAGATCATCCAAGTCGGCATCCCCTGTCAAAGTGTTTTCCATTGGATCCATGTCCAAACCTCTAATCAAGTCTTCGTTAACCATCTTTTCGATCACATCCATTCTGAAACACTCTTCCTCATCTGTAGGGAATTTATGGCTTTGAACACATTAAACTTCACCTCTTGGTCTTTTACTCTCATCGCTAACTCCTTTTTCTAAACATCGGTGAGAGTTCTCCCAGTAGCCAAGAATGGCCTCCCTAAGATAATTGGGATGTTCTTGTCTTCTTCATAATCCAAAATAATGAAATCTGCTGGAAATATAAACTTATCCACCTTTACTATAATATCTTCAACAATCCCTCTCGGATAAGTAACTGATCTTTCCGCCAACTGTAGTGAGAAGTTTGTAGGTTTTGGTGCCAGCAAACCCAACTGAGTATACACGGATAATGGCATGAGATTCACACTTGCACCCAAATCACACAAACATTTATTGAAGGCTATGTTCCCAATTGTACAAGGAATGGTGAAATTCCCCGGATCCTTCAACTTCAGAGGCAACTTCCTCTGCAATACCGCAGTACATTCCTTCGTCTATGCAACAGTCTTATAATCTTCTGACTTTTTCTTTCTCGACAAAATACCCTTCATAAACTTTGCATAGCTCGGCATCTGTTCTAGGTCTTCCACGAATGGAATATTAATCTGTAACTTTTTTAAGATTTCCAAAAACTTTGAAAACTGTTTGTCTAATTTCTGCTTTTGAACTCTCTGTTGAAACGGTGGTGGAGGATAGACAACTAGTTCAACATATGCCTGATTTTTGTCCACTTGCATGTCTTCACTCTGTTTCTCTTCAACTAAATTTTCTTCACTTTCCTTAACATCTTTCTTTGGAAATTTTCTGCACTTTGTCCCTCAAGATGTTTTCCACTTCGTAACACGATTGCTTGACACTGTTTATGATTTCCCCTCGGATTCTTCTCAGTGTCACTCGGTAACGTCCCTTGAGGCCTATTATTCAATGCTAACGCAAGCTATCCCATCTAATTTTCCAAGTTCTTAATCGACTCCGCTTGTGTTTTTATAGCTTCCTCATTACCGGATATGTATTTCAACAACAACTCTTCCAAATCTGACTTTTTCTCTTGTTGCGGAGATGACTGTTGATGCTGATTTTGGAAACCTGGGGGATAAGATTGTCGTGGAGCCTGCTGATTTTGATTATTACTCCACAAAAATTTTGGATGGTTTCCTTCCCCCGAGTTGTAGGTATTTTGGTATGGATTCAGAGGTATTCTTTTATAGCTACCTACAAAGTGAACTGCGGCTGGATTGATAGCACACTGCTATGTCGGATGTTCCCCCGCACACAATTCACATACATACGCCACCTGTGCACCCGTGACGGCATCCATCTTCTTTGATAGCGCTGAAATCTGAGCTGCTAAAGTTGTCACTCCATCTACCTCTAACACTCCAGCTGCCTTTGGTTATGCCATTCTTGCTGTGGCCCACTGGTAGTTGTTAGTTGTCATTGTTTTAATTAATTCATATGCTTCCTTAAATCTTTTAGCCATAAAAGCTCCCCCTGATGATGCATCTATACTCGTCCTTATATTACTATTCAGCCCGTTGTAAAAGGTATTCATCTACAGCCACTTGGGTAATCCCTGATGTGAACACTTCTTTAGCAATTCCTTGTACCTTTCCCAAGCTTCATACATAGACTCCCCATGTTGCTGTTCAAACATTGTAATCTCATTCCTCATCTTAGCAGTCTTCGCCGGTGGGAAAAATTTAGCTAAAAATTTCTAAGCTAGGTCATCCCAAGTAGTGATTGACCTTGGCGGTAGTGAATGTAACCAGCTCTTCGCCTTGTCCCACAATGTGAACAAAAACAGACGAAGCCTAACTGCATCATCAAATACCCCATTATACTTGAAGGTATCACAAATCTCCAAAAAAACTCACAAGATGCTCGTTCGGATCATCATTAGCCAATCCCCTAAACTGTACTGAATTCTATATCATCTGAATGGTCCCAGGCTTGATCTCAAAGTTATTCACTGTAATTGCAAGCTTGCTGATGCTTGATTGAATTCTAGTGACTCTGGGTGTGGCATAGTCCCTCAGTGCTTTCTGATCCTCTGCAGCCATACTTTCTTGTTTATCAAAATTCTCCCTAGTCTCTTTAATCCACTTACTAAGCCTCTAAAACCTGTCAGGAATAAGCATATAAATGATATTCCTATATGCATATGATTTGATTATGATATATATATGAATGAATATGGAAATATGTTTACATTAAGAAAAGTTGTAAAGTCCTTTGATAGATAATAGAAATATATGTACAAGGGCTTAGAATGAATTGATCAAATATGTTAGGTTGATCCTACATAAGTAAAATAGCTCTGTAAAGTCCTTAAAAAGAAATGATGTACAAGGACTATAAATACAGAAAGATCAAGCATGTTAGGTTGATCTTATGATGTAATAGATAGGTTTGTCTGATCGTCGAGCACTGCACCAGAAATCGTAGTCTACCAGGAGAGTCAAGGAAAACTCGAGAGTTATAGAGGTAGAATCATAGTCTGCAAGATAGTAGATCTCGGAGTTCATAGACTGCCAGGAGAGACGAGGAAGGATCGTAGTGTGTCGAGGAGAACTTCTTCAGGATCGTAGTATGCTGAGGAAGTCATTCTCAGAATTGTAGAGACAGCCTGCCTACGAGCCGACCGAGTATCTGCCAGAGCAAAAGTCAAGAATCGTAGACTACACTCAAAGTCGTAGAGTCTACTGATCATATCAGAGGCAGAGATCGTAGTCGAGCAAGATTAGATGACGATAACAAAGCACAAGGCAGAAATCGTAGAGTTTCAAGATATAATCTCGGAGTCGTAGTGTCTGCACAGCCAAAGCTGAATCGTAGAGTGCAGAACTAAGACCTTAACAGATGTGCTCACAATGCCAAGGTAGAATCGTAGAGCAAATACGATTCTCAATGAATGAGCACTCCCAGAATATCCAAAGGAATGAAGCCTCTGGTTGGCACTGCAAAGATACATCCCACCTGAAGAAAACCAGAGAGCACTCAACGAATGGCATGCAAGCTAACAGAAGATATAAGCACCAACCCAATTTGCATCAAGATTGAGTTGTGAAGCCATTCGAGATGAAGTCTTCCACAAGGAGATCAGAAGAAGACTTCAGTAACTGACTAAAGAAAGTCAGCAAGTGTAGTAGCTGTCAAGTAGACAGAAGATGACGATCTTGGAAGTAACCAGGATCGTAGTGTTTGCCAAACAAAGAAAGAACTGATGGAATACAAACAGAGATACTGGACAGCTTCTGAAGAACAAGGCTAAAGGGATTAAGCATTGGGTCAGTCCATTGATGATAAGTGAATGGGAGATCACAAGGAGAAAGCGAGCTGAACACGCCACAAATCTAAAGTGTCTTGTTATTCAGAAGGGGCCAGGATAAAGAAGTCAAGCCATTAGTATCTGAGAGCTGTTGAGGCAAACAGAAGTGTTGAAGCACTATACAAAGGAAGGAAGAGGTGTTCTACATTGAAGATCCAATCAACACTCTTCACGATCGTAGTGTTGTCTCTACCAGTCAATATTACACTACGATCAGGTCCTTGAAGACATGCATCAGAATCGTAGAGTTCGAATAGCTAAAGACTGAAGCATTAACAACGGTTCAATCTGAAGGATAACATTCGGACAAGAGCTTATTGAGAGCATCGATGCTAAAGGACAACCTCTAATCGAGAAATCAGAAGGAGGAAATAAAGTCTTCGACCTGCCCAAGACATTAAAGTGACATCTCTGACAGGGTAGGTGAAACAGTAGACTGAAGTGTCAGAAAAGTAAGACATGTCACATATGTAGTTACCTCAGTCAACTCGAGATCTGTGAAGATATTTGAATAGCTTTCAACAGCTACTTTCTAACGGAAGGATTGGGAAGGAGTATAAATCAGCAAGAGCTTCAAATATCGAGGGTTGCTGGAGTTGCCGAGTTTGGAGTAAAGGTGGACGGTTCTAAACCATGTGAGATTGTGAGTCCGAAGGCACACTCTACGATCCACCAAGAACACTCACAGACATAAAAAGAAAGAAGTAGAAGTGAGAGTTCTACTACATGAAGAGTGTTCTGAACTGCCGAGAGAAAGAAGAGCATTAATGACATCTTGATGTCCATCATGGGAAGACTCTAAGTACCATATAGAAGAGCTCACAGTCATCTTAGCAAGTTCATCATAAGAAGGCATCAAGTATTAAGAAAGGAGATCACAAACGTCATCATGGTGGCAAGCATGAGAAAGTTTCTAAGTACCTAGAATCAGAGCTTACAGTCATCTTAGAAACCCATCATGTGCAGCCATCACGTATCAAGAGGAATGATCATCAAGGCAGTTCATCAAGGGATCATCAGAGGAGGTTGAGTAATCAAGAAGTTTGAGCATCATGCAACACTCAACTGCACTTCAAGGATGATCACGCCAAGTCGCTAAGTACGAAGATGTTCGAGCATAAAGACATCTTAGCGAATTTCAAAGACCAACTCCAACAAACAAACAACTCAACAACAAGAAGCCGTATTCTGAGGGTCCTTGTCCTGAGGGACTAAATGAAGTTCCAAGCTCATTGGCTTGAAGAGTTCCTAGGGAACTAGAGACATTCCAAGGCTGCTGGCCTTGAAGAGTTCTTAGTGAACTAAAGTCCCAAGGTTGCTGGCCTTAAAGGAATCGTAGTGATTCAGGGTGCTACCCTTCCTTAGTGGAAATCCTGCTAGTTGAAAGCAGAAGAGTGGATTAGGAGCTTGAGTCTCTAAACCACTTAAAACCCCTTGTGTCTTTTTACTTTATGTCATTTGCATTATGTCTATTAACTACTATAATTGCTATGTATGTTTTAACTGCATACCATTGAACTAATTCTACGAACAATGTATGTATGATTATGAATATATCAATGAAGGGGATCTTTTACTTATTCCGTTGTGCTTGAAAAGATTCTTATGTTTGTCATATGCTAAATTATGAGCAATAAAAAATAAACCAGAAAAGTATTTGAAATTAAAAAGGATCTATTTAACCCCCCCCTTTCTAGATTCATTGTCACTCTTCATGGAACTAACAATTGGTATCGAGAAGCGTGTTCTCATGCTATATTCAAAAGCTAATCGCTTTGAGTCTGATCCTAGGCACAAACATTGTTCTATACTTAGTTCAGTAGTAAGTCACTTGTTATATGCAAATGAGCTCACACGTTGGAAATATTGTGTACAGGTTATATGTGTATATACACCTGAAGCTTCTTTGATTGGTCCATGTTCTCAATTGATTACATCAACAAGACCAATCCTTGCATGCAGTCAATCTTATAGTCTGAAGACCAGATGAGAAAGCTCAAAAGACATCAACGACAAAGAATTAAACATCCATCAGCCTGAAAAGATGAAAAGGCCATACATGCAAAGAAATGCTTATCTAGAGAAGAAAGAGGAATTTCTCAAACTTGTGTCTGGCCAACCAACAGCCGGATGTAAACTTTGTAAACTGAAGGATGTCAAAGAATTAAAGACGCTGAGATTCTCCTAGCCTGCATCTTCAAGACCGCGACTGATTGATTAAAGGCCAATAAGAGCAACAAGCTGTCAGGAGCAAATGTGAAGCTATGCACATCAATGCCTAAACTCAGTATATTAAAGATAAATGATTGTTAAGAAACTCATAGTAAAAAGGTACGATTCCTCACTATTATAAATGTGTACATCATGTTGCACCCCCTTGTGAACTATAACAGTATTCCTTCAAAGAGTCATAATCTACCTAAATAGGTGAAGAGAGAAAGTACACTAAGTTGGAAGCTCAAGTTCTTACAAACTTTATCTCCATCCAAGTTTTAGATTGAAGATAACATCTTGAAAGAAATTTGAAATAGGTCATAAGCATATCAAAGGTTAAATCAATTTTTATATGGAGTAATCTCTGTTGATGGGTTAGTATGTAAGTACAAACCTATGTTCTAAGTGTTTTATAACCCACAGAGTATGATCAGTTCCACAAATGTATTTTGATGAATTGTAGAAACTGATTACCTCCATGAATCAACAAGATACACATAAATCACAGAGTTGATTTTCACTCTATGAACACTCAAACATTGTGAACATAACCCAACAAATGATAAAACCATCAAAGAGAAAGTGTGTGTTATTAAAATGACAAATCTTACACACACTCACCTTTATGCATCTCAAAATGTATTATCTAAAACTAGTTTCATGCATGAATATGACTGTTGGTGATAAATGTGATGATTATTCAAACATGAGGAACAGGGGTTTAGAAAACTAACCTAGCAGGACCCATTTAATTGTGGGTACTAAAAATAGAAATGTATCTAACCTGCAGGTACTTGGTACCACACTAAGGAATGCTGAAGCAGACGACTTCAGTCAAGAAGACTCAACCAGCAGAAGGCTAAGGACTGGTCAGAAATGATTCTGATAAAATTCCTATATGTCCAAGCCTATCCTTGAAGACCCGCTGAGCTAACCAGAATGGAGCTCACATGGCTGCTAATCTGTATATGGAAGCAGTCCATTCAACCAAAGATGAAAATGATCTTATGTGCTCAAAAGCAAGCAAGCATGCTATATAAGAAGAATCCTCAAGGAAGCTCACATCAGAGGATCATCGAGCATCAGTCAAGAGAAACTCACTACGGGACAAAAACTTCACACGCACATGACTGTCAAAGAAGACTACGTTCGTAGTGCTGTCAAATGATCGTAGAGTGATCAGTCCTGAAAATATCCATGTCTACGATATAAGGAGATCTAAGGGATAATGGTGATTCCAGTCAGAGGGAGGTATGCAAGGCTGCCTTCAAATGAACCTAAAGAAAAAGGAATCACGTCTAACTGAGATGACAGCAACAACCATGAAGGAGCGGTGATCTGTTGAGAAATAACAACACTGAGATATACTATGAAGCAATGTACCAGCTACAGAGTCTCAAAACTTTGTGGCTGATGAACCAAATGAAGATCCATAGTCAGTAGGAACGTCTCAAGATGTTCTACTGATAACCTATCATCCACCCAACTCAAAGTCGTGGAGTGCTCACGATCAAACATCCGATAGTAGTGTAAGAGCAGGAGGACAACACGATTACCTCAAATGCAATTGTCTGAAGTTGGTAGAGGACCTCCCCAGCAGAAAAGGTCAAATTAGATATCATCGCAAATCACTTCTAAAGTATTTCATTTGGAAAGCGCCTCAGGGACAAACATGACCCTTAGCTCACTCTAAGAGGTTGGCCCTTCCTGAGCTACCTTGAACCAGAAGGAATGCTAAGTAAAGTTCATCTCAAGGACCAAGTCAGTCAACGATCGTAGAATCGAGGTTAAAAAGAACTCCACGATCGTAGTGCAACCTCAGCAATCGTAAATGCAGACTCGACGATCGCAGTCCTACCAGAGGATACTCCAGTTCACAAGGAGCTTAGAAAATGGGAAAAATGCTCAACCATTCAGATTATGAGGAGATAAGTTTGAATATATTAGTGATCAAGCTATGTTGCATCAAGATGAGGATTAATCTCAAAACCATCCACTGCAGCATCTCTCAAAAGTTGATCGTTGAGTCAACAAAGGAAAACATAGAGTCCATAGTTGCCTCACCATGCAACTTTACGAACCAAAAAGGTCAACGGTCAATCCACGTCTACTTTCCTAGAGGAAACATCTAACTAAAAAGTTATGGGGAGTTACAACTCATTACTGGACATCGTGCAACCAATAGTTGGTTGACACATCACTGATGATGCAGAGTTAGAAGGAACTGTCATTAAGACAAATTCAAAATCTGCAAATAGTTATTAGAAACCATCGAACCTTTCTCCCTCCCATTTTCAAACCCTAGAATTCTCATCGAAGCCAAAATCTATTAATCCTCCAGAGCCTTTCCCAAATCACAATCAGCCATCTCTCATAGAATCCTCTGAATCATATACCCATATTCCTCGAACTATTCAAATGGAAGATTGGCGAGTAATCACTGGCATTCAGCTCGGAACCAAGTCGTTTGAGAAATCCAAAAAACCGTTCAGAGACATTCTCGAACTTGTAAAGAAAGCTGGATTCTCAGAATGTCTTGAGGCAAGCACTCGAGTATATGTTGACCTGGTTAAAGAGTTCTACTCAAATGCCTCTATAAACTCCGGAACCCTTTCTACCAAGGTCAAAGGTCAGTCTCTAAAGCTGAAATCTTTTAACCTCAATCAATGCTTAGGTTTTCCTGACCAAGGACTGAAGAGCCTTGATGATATCGATACGGAACAAGCAAAGGAGATCATGGGGTACCAAAGAAACCCTAGTCTGAAGGACATGAAGAAAAAGGAGTTTCTAGAGGAGTTCGAGTTCCTTGCTGAAATAGTTAGAAAATACATACTATGCAAGGACACTGCACACGACACGGTGCTTGATCAACAGTTAAAGATCATGTCTGCTATAGTTCTGGAGAGACGAATCAACTTTGGAGTTATCATGTTTGATCAAATTTCTAAATGGGTAGAGAAGGCTAAGATAAAGAAGTCTACAGATAAACCCTTGACTAAGGTGTTTCATGGAAGACTGCTAAGCATTGTGATGAAGAAGAAGCTAGGAGGGAAAATCAAGGATGATGAGGGAGAGCCTTTGAATGTTCACAAAGTAATGTCTCCACAACTATTTGTGAACTGGAAGAAGAACCAAAAAGAAAACAAGAGATTAACAACAACAGGGAGCAGTAGAAAGAGCTCTGCAAAAAAGAGAATGGCAATAGTGATGGAAAGCCCTGAGTCTGAAGATTCTGCACCAGCAGAAACCACACCAGCCAGAAAGAAATCCAGAGGTGTGAAGAAAACCAAGGCCCCATCAAGAAGTCTCTCCACCAAAGATAAGGATTAAGAAGAAAAAGTCCTGACTGCTGAAACCACAAAGCAAAGAAGCAACAGGTTGCTTCAAGAGCCATTAAGAAAGAGAGCTAAGGTGGAAAACAGGCCAGCCCCAGCTTCCCAAGAAAGTCCATCTAACAAAGTAGAGGACGTAGTGTCAGAAGAAGAGATGGAAACTGATAGTCTCAAGACTGAGTCCCCTTAGATAAAATCCAGCAATGAAGGTGAAGCTGGAGTAATGGAAGAAAATGCAGCATCTGCTGATGAAGAAGAATGCTCAAGCCCTGTCGCTAACCCTTAGAGCATTCACTCTAACGATGAAGAAAGGATACAAGCTGACCCAACTCCATCCCCAACTTCAAGTGCTCCAACAATTCCAGATTATGGGTCAAATGATGTTGTTTTTAAAGAAAGAAGAACATGCCCCTTCCAATCCTGAAAGCCCCCATGACGGCTCAAGAGGTGATGAGTCCAAAGAAGAAGGGTCTGCCCCTGTCAATGCTGAACCTCAAGGAAGTTCGTCTAATGATCCAAAGGCTTCAGAGTTTGAAAAGGAAGAAGAGAATGACACTCCTATAGCTGAACTTCCAACAAGAAGGACGAGCTACAGACTACAAGCCAAATTTGCCTCTAAAAAGAGAAGTGATCACTCCAATGTTGTCATTGAACCAAGTGATGATGAGTCTATATCAAAGGATGAAAGTGCTGAAGATGGCACCAGTGGTGAAGAAGATGCATTAGAGGATGATCTTGCTGAAGAAAGTTCTGAAAAGGAAATGCAGCAAGAAGGATTCATTGATGGAAATGATGAGAATGGTTCAGGCTCTGAAAGAAAAGAGATGGAAAAGGATTTTGGTTCTGCACCACAGGAATTAGAAGAACAAGAAAACTATCCAGTTCTCTCTCCCGCAAGATTTAACAGAAGAATAGTGGTGGAAGTCTCAAATGAACTACCAGAGGCACCTCCCGTAAGATGGGTAAATCATGGAAATGAACAGCTCAAGGTAGTGAGGATGACTGCATTTGAGGTGTTTAAGAACTGGAACAACATGGAACTAGACTGCACAACCATCCTCTACAATCCTGATGATCTGCTTATGAGATGGTTTTTCCAGTGGATGCCTTGGCTAAAAGCACATACTGAAAAGGATGCAAGTTACTTCAGCTGGTGCTACTCTCAGGTGGCACAAAACTTCCCAAGAGTGAAGAGTTTTGCTCAATGATGATCACAAACCAGCCTCACTACAAGGTCTACAGACATGCCGGCAATCACTATATCCCTTACAATCGTAAAGTGGACTCTCAAGTAAGAAGGATCATGACCAAGGAGATGATCGTAGAGTTTGTTCACTCTACTACTGATGGTATTCAAGTTCAATACCAGAAGCCTCCATCAGCTCAAGCACTACTATCTGACACCCCCTCATCCTCAAATAGAAATTGGTACTCAACGATTGTTCATATTCTCAAAGCTTTCAAAAATTTGTCCAAAGATGAAAATCGTAGAGTCCAATCTAATGCTCAACCAGAGGCTGCCCAACCAGATGAGCAAATCCCTATGGAGGAGGAACTATTGAAGAACTCTGATGAGCTGATTGAGAAGATGTCTCTATTCATTAAAGAGTCAAAGAAGCTGACAACAACAGTAGATAACTCAGTTCAAGAGAGACTCCAAGCAACGATGGCAGATGTGTCTCTCAAAATCAGAGAAAGAGATAACATCTATCTGAAGGTCATGAATGATCAAAAGACAGATGCACTACAAGCGAAGAAGACCAGTGAAAAGCAGATCCAATCCCTCTCTGATAAGATTGACAACATGAAGCAGTCTTTCTCAATGCAACTTGAGCTAGGCCAACAGGAACTCAAGTTTGAAGTTGTTAACTCCTCCTACCTGATGGAACAGCTTATGTCCAACATGGAGCAGCTCTCCCAAATGATTAATGACAAAAAGGGGGAGAAAAAGAGGCATAGAAAGAGGCAGAACAAGAGGCATTCAAATAAGGGCAAGAAGAGCAGAAGGAAAGGAAAGAAGAAGTCAAAGAAGGAGATAGCAGAAGAAGAGGCAGAGTCATCATCCGAGGGGGAGCCAAGGAATTATGAGTCTATGTATGCCAAAGTTGAGGGGGAGCAAGAAGAAGAAGAGAAGCATACATCTAAGGGGGAGCAGGAGCGAGCAGGATAAACAGATGATTAGCTGATCAACAAACATCCTAGAAGCATACATGGAGCCAAAAAGGTACATCTCTAACTAGTTAGGTATGTTCTGGATCCAGGATGTAAAATGTCAGTATATTAAATTTTACATCATTATAAATGATATTCATGATTATCTGTTTTAGAAATACAGCTGCTCGCTGTATATAAGATTCATTCATAACATGCCTATGCACTTATTATTTTTGTCATAATCAAATAGGGGGAGATTGTCAGGAATAAGCATATAAATGATATTCCTATTTACATATGATTTGATTATGATATATATATGAATGAATATGCAAGTATGCTTTCATTAAGAAAAGTTATAAAGTCCTTTGATAGACAATAGAAATATATGTACAAGGACTTAGAATGAATTGATCAAATGTGTTAGGTTGATCCTACATAAGCAAAATAGCTCTGTAAAGTCCTTAAAAAGAAATGATGTACGATGACTATAAATATAGAAAGATCAAGCATGTTAGGTTGATCTTATGATGTAATAGATAGGCTTGTCTGATCGTCGAGCACTGCACCAGAAATCGTAGTCTGCCAGGAAAGTCAAGAAAAACTCGAGAGCTATCGAGGCAGAATCGTAGTCTGCAAGATAGTAGATCTTGGAGTTCGTAGACTGCCATGAGAGACGAGGAAGGATCGTAGTGTGTCGAGGAGAACTTCCTCAAGACCGTAGTATGCTGAGGAAGTCATGTTCAAAATTGTAGAGACAGCCTGCCTACGAGCCGACCGAGTATCTGCCGGAGCCAAAGTCAAGAATCATAGACTACACTCAAAGTCGTAGAGTCTAATGATCATATCAGAGGCAGAGATCGTAGTCGAGTAAGATCAGATGAAGATAACAAGCACAAGGCAGAAATCATAGAGTTTCAAGATCTGATCTCGGAGTCGTAGTGTCTGCACAGCCAAAGCTGAATCGTAGAGTGCAGAACTAAGACCTCAACAGATGTGCTCATAATGCCAAGGTAGAATCATAGAGCAAATACGATTCTCAACGAATGAGCACTCCCAGAATATCCAAATGAATGAAGCCTCTGGTTGGCACTGCAAAGATACATCCCACCTGAAGGAAACCAGAGAGCACTCAACGAATGGCATGCAAGCTAACAGAAGATCTAAGCACCAACCCAATCTGCATCAAGATTAAGTTGTGAAGCCATTCAAGATGAAGTCTTCCACAAGGAGATCAGAAGAAGACTTCATGGCCGACTAAGAAAAGTCGACCAAGTCACGATGGTCATCAAGTGAGATGTAGATGACGATCTTGGAAGTAACCAGGATCGTAGTGTTTGTCAAACAAAGAAAGAACTGATGGAATACACACATAGATACTGGACAGCTTCTGAAGAACAAGGATAAAGTGATTAAGCATTGGGTCAGTCCATTGATGATAAGTGATCGGGAGATCACAAGGAGAAAGTGAGTTGCACACGCCACAAATTTGAAGTGTCTTTTTATTCAGAAGGGGCCAGAACAAAGAAATCAAGCCATCAGTATCTGAGAGCTGTTGAGGCAAATAAAAGTGTTGACGCACTGCACAAAGGAAGGAAGAGGTGTTCTACATTGAAGATCCAATCAACACTCTTCAAGATCGTAGTGTTATCTCTACCAGTCAACATGACACTACGATCAGGTCCTTGAAGACATGCATCAGAATCGTAGAGTTCGAATAGCTAAAGACTGAAGCATTGGTAACGGTTCAATCTGAAGGATAACATTCGAACAAGAGCTTATTGAGAGCATCGATGCAAAAGGACAACCTTTGATCGAGAAATCAGAAGGAGGAAATAAAGTCTTCGACCTGCCCAAGACATTAAAGTGACATCTCTGACGGGGTAGGTGAAACAGTAGACTGCAGTGTTAGAAAAGTAAGACATGTCATATATGCAGTCTACCTCAGTCAACTCAAGATCTGTGAAGATATTTGAATAGCTTTCAACGGCTACTTTCCAACGGAAGGATTGGGAAGGAGTATAAATTAGCAAGAGCTTCAAAGATCGAGGGTTGTTGGAGTTACCGAGTTTGGAGTAAAGGTGGACGGTTCTAAACCATGTGAGATTGTGAGTCCGAAGGCTCACTCTACAATCCACCAAAAACACTCAGAGACATACAAAGAAAGAAGTAGAAGTGAGAGTTCTACTACATGAAGAGTGTTCTGAACTGCCGAGAGAAAGAAGAGCATTAATGACATCTTGATGTCCATCATGGGAAGACTCTAAGTACCATAGAGAAGAGCTCACAGTCATCTTAGCAAGTCCATCATGAGAAGGCATCAAGTATTAAGAAAGGAGATCACAAACGTCATCATGGTGGAAAGCATGAGAAAGTTTCTAAGTACCTAGCAGAAGAGCTTACAGTCATCTTAGAAACCCATCATGTGCAGCCATCACGTATCAAGAGGAATGATCTTCAAGGCAGTTCATCAAGGGATCATCAGAGGAGGTTGAGTAACTGAAGAAGCTGAGCATCATGAAACACTCAACTACACTTCAAGGATGATCACGCCAAGCTGCTAAGTACAGAAGATGTTCAGAGCATAAAGACATCTTAGCAGCTCAACACCAACTCCAACAAACAAACAACTCAACAACAAGAAGCCGAGGCTGAGGGGTCCTTATGCGGAGGGACTAAATGAAGTTCCAAGCTCTTTGGGCTTGAAGAGTTCCTAGAAACTAGAGGCGCCCAAGGTGCGGCCTTGAAGAGTTCTTAGTGAATCAAGTCCCAAGGTCACGGCCTTGAAGAAATCGTAGTGATTCGTGATCTTGCCCTTCCTTAGTGGAAATCCTGCTAGTTGAAAGCAGAAGAGTGGATTAGGAGCTTGAGTTTCTGAACCACTTAAAACCCATTGTGTCTTTTACTTTATATCATTTACATTATGTCTATTAACTGCTATAACTGTTATGTATGTTTTAACTGCTTACCATTGAACTAACTCTACGAACAATGTATGTATGATTATGAATATATCAATGAAGGGGATCTTTTACTTATTCCGATGTGCTTGAAAAGATTCTTATGTTTGTTATATGCTAAATTATGAGCAATACAAAATAAACCAGAAAAGTATTTAAAATTAAAAAGGATCAATTCAACCCCCCCCCCCCCCTTCTAGATCTATTATGCCTACTAGGAACTAACAAAACCTTCTTTCGATGACATCCTAGTAAGGAAGCAAATCTGGTTTCTTTGACCGAGTTTGCATGCACTAAGTAAGAGGACCTGAAAGAAGAAATAACAACAACAAAAAAATGTTTAACTAAAATTGATCTAATTAAACTGATATTTAAAGTAATAAAATCAATAACTAGTCCCCAGTAGCGGCGCCAAAAACTTGTTGGGTAAAATCTAATTACGTGCAACATGCAAGTATATGTGATCAACAAGTAATATAATGATAAGTTGAATATCGTTCCCACAAGGATAGAAATTAATTTTAATCTAAAAATTACCATCTTTATATTATTTCAATTTTATTAAACTAACCGAATTAATAATTGAAAATAATGAAAAACTAATAAATAAAAATCAAAGCAAATCAACTCAACTAATTACCACAAATTTTAATCAGATAATGAAGAATTAAGCCTACAACTTCATTTTATGCTTCACTCAGATTATCACACTTCTTTTCAATCAAATTAATTATTTCATTTCATTAATCAAGAACACAAAAGTCGAATTCGTCATCTTTCAATGCACTAACACCATATCAACTTAAATCCACAGATGATAGAATTAAGCCAAACACTCTAATTAACTAACTCACTATATCTCTATATGAATTAAAATTAAAGAAGGTTTAAATTCTAAGTTCTTACACAATTACATGCTATGCATATGTATATCTCTATCCTAAACATACATCATGAATTCCATCAAAACGCATAAATCACAAACACATGCTATTATGACTAAGTCTAAACTCATATCTCATCTCTCGAATCCATACAAGTCCACATAAAATTGGTGATCAAGTAATTCATAAGTTCTATGCACAAATCATAATAGATGAACTGAAAAATAGCTTTATTGAATTAAAATCAAAGCATGATAATCATCGTTTCACTTAAAGATCCATTGTAAGCTTAATAAGATAATTTAGTTCATAACTAATGAATTAAACACTGAATAGATTAAAGAAAACATCGTCCCAATTACAGAAACTGAAATTAAAAGAACAAGAATAGTATATAACCACCCTTCACCTCACTCAATTCTGCAATCTTCGTGTTCCTTGCTCCTTCGCTCCGTTCCTCCAGAATCTTCTCCAATTAGGGTTTCCAATTTGAAATTAATTGATTGTATGTGGAATGTATGAATTCCTTGCTTAAGTCTTTGTAATTACTGATAGAAATGTCCTCAATCCAGTCCCAATTGAATCCAAAGTCATTCAGTCCACACCACAACAGTAGTAGAATTGCAACAAAACTCCACCGATCCGTACTTCCCCCCTAGTGGGGTACTAAGCTTCACCACGTGTCCACCCCTTCCCTAAGTGGTACTATCCTGCAGTCTGTTGTTTTCTGCAACATTGTTTCACTTGCTCGCCACATCGCCACCATCCTCACCTTAGCTAACATGTACTAATCCTGAACAAACACATATAAAACACAATAAACGATACTAAAGCAGACAGATTAAACATTGTTTAAGTCTAAATAGGAACCCGATTTGTAGGTATGAAACCCACTCATCACACCCCCTCCCCAAACTTCGTACCATTGAATGGAAGCGTGATCAATCACCGCCATTGGAGGTTGAAGTGGCTCTTCTGCACTCCACTCGACCCCTGCCTCTTGACACAATCTTGTGATCAAAGATGCGTGTGGTAGTGCCCCAAGGATACTGCCTCGTAAAGTCTTAACAATGGAACCCTTGATTATAATGCCCACATTAACTGATTCACCCGTAATTATCACAAACAACAAAATTACTTGGTCTTTGGTCACGTCATTTTGATGTCGTGTTGACATCAAACTCGCACATATGAAACTATACAAAAATACTTGTGTTGGGATGTGATTATTTGGGTCTAGCCATGGTGCAGCCCAGTCTATTTAATAGTCTGGATCTGGTGATAGCCCATATGTATTTATTATGACAGTGGGAGAGTCCTTATTAAAATAGGATTGTGTTTTCTTATTTGGAGGGATAAGGAGTCCTTTTCCTAGTGGGATTCGGGTGGGGGTGACTTCTATATATACGGCTACAAGCTAGGGTTGAAGTGAGAACACAATATGATAGGGCACAAGAGTTACAACACAAATACACAATTTGTACTCCCAGTATTATTATAGTGGATTACTCTCTCTCTCTCTCAGTGGTTTTTTCCCAATTGGGTTTCCACGTAAATTATTGTGTTCATATTTTATATCTTTTTATTTATGTTTATGTGAATGTATTTCATGAGTTTGGTTTCACAACAATACAATCAACCGTTGGCGCTATTTTGGTGATTTCGTCAGGCGTACAAAATTAGGCGTTAACATTGGCGCCTTCTGTGGGAAACAAAATTATGTTCAAAAAATCATCAAATTTAAGTTGTCAAAAGTGTGAAGTTCTCGATTATTATTTCTGTACGGGAGAATTTCTTGGGTGATTTCAAGCATGTCACAATCTGCGATTCACATCGCTAATAACTACATCTTGTTTGTGCTAATTTATTACGACGAGAAGGCGAAACCGATACATAAAGTTAAGTTATATTCTTTCATAACAATACATATACATGTTCATGTATTACTATAATATAATTATAATATTCATGTCATACACATGTGCCTGATCACTTTGAAAGAAAAATGACACCAATATTTCATCACCTTCTTTGCACTAAAATGTGGCACCTTATTCCCATGTGATAGCACTGTAAATGTGACAACCCGAGAATTTAGAAAATTTATTAAAATCTTAGATGATTGGTTTAAGGTCAAATAATAGACCTAGACAGAGAATAAGTGTATGTGTTTGATGTTTTCAGAAAGGAATTTTGAGGATTTAAAATTTCTTTTAGTGAATTATTCAGATTAAGGGTATAAGAGTATATGTTTTGTGATTACTAGTAGTATATGTGCGAGAATGTGGTTAAGGGTCAAGGGTTGACCAGGATAAATTAAACTCATGTCAAACCCTAATCAGATATATTAAGAACGTCCACGTTCAGTTATAAAAAAAATTATTACGATTTATAAGAAACCCTAGAAATCGATTATGGAAACCCTAATTTCAGTACCGGGAATCCAAAATCCTAATTCGGTATTTGAAACCCTAATTTGGGAAGTCAAAGGCTAAATATAATGGCTTAAGTATTTTTGATTATATATTAGGGATAACCCTAATTGTTAAATTAGAAATCCTAATGTTTTGTATAAAACCCTAAGGGATTAAAAGTTATGTGTGTAATGAATATGAATATTATGTGTTTGTTTGTTTATTATATAAAATGATAAAATAAACTAATGTAATCCTAATTATATATTAAGAATGAATGATTGAATAACTTAAGAGTTATGAGTTGGGGAAATAATAGTATTTAGATATATACTAACTTTAAGAGATTTATTTTATACATCTCAATTAATTAATTTTATAACCTAATTTTAGCAAGTCTAATTGGGTTAAGGAAATAAATGTGCATGAGTAAGGATTTAATTTATAATTGAGGAAAATGAAAACCCTAAATTAATGATTTGGGTTGGAAAAGAATTAATAGTATTGGACTATGTTAATTTACATGGCCCAAAGAATTAAATTTTAAGTCCAATATATTATTTATTGATAGCCCAAAAGATGGAAATGGTGACCCAAATTTAAGCCCAAATAAGGAGGGACATATTGGACATTTGGTATGATAAATAAGAATTAAAAAGAAATCATTTATTAATGTGGAAATTACTAGTATACCCTTTTGTTTTATTAGTGTATTATTAGTAACATTGTTGATAAGAATCTTCAATTATGTTAGCTAATCAATTGCTTCTAGAAGTCACTCATGTTACTATGCTATTACACCTCAATTATCAAGCAAACTAATGTCTAGATACATTTCTTACATTATTACACTAAACAAAAATCATATTCTTCACTTTTCTCATCTTATTTTCCAACATAACTAAGAAAGAAAGAGAGAGACAAGAGAGAGAGGGAGAGGGAGAGGGGAGTTAGGAAACTCCAAGAAATAAGGAGAAGAGATTTTGATTTTTCATTCCATCCAAGATCCATCACATAGTTGGAAGAAAAAGATATGTCATGAAGCTAAAGGTAAAAATTTCCTAAACTCAAAACTCTTGTTAGTTTAAAGTGTTTTGTTATGGTGTTTTAGATCAAGTGTTGAACTTATGATTTTGAATCATATGAGGGTAGGTCTACATGATATATGATATTTTATGGGTAGATCTAACCATTTTTGGTAGTGAAAAGCTTAAGTAAGGAAGGGAAAGAAAACTAATTTTTTTAAAGTGTGAAAACTAGTAAACTGCTGACCTAAAAAGGAAATTTCGGGGTTAGCTAGCTTGCTCTAAAAATTCTGGGCTTTTGGTATGTTATAGTACATTCAATAAGATTTCCATAGACTCTGAAACGGACTAAATCCGACATCGGAGGAGAGAGTTATGAAATTTCTCCCAAACTACTCAAAGGTAAGAAAAACTGTTAGAGTAACAGTTTGTAACAGCCACTTCCGGGCTAATTTCCGGGAGCTTAACATGTCCAAATATGGATTATGATAGATGAAAACTGTATTTCGGAAAGATAGGAATCCAACAAAATTGACGGATCGTTAATCGGAGTTACAGATCTCATTTTATTTAAGATTTAGTAAATGACTCCAAAACTGCCAAATGACAAAAAGTTTCTGTCCAGATCTGTCCAGGGGCTGTTTTGGCAACTTAAATGTGAAATAAATTCGGGCTTTTGGGAAATGAAAATATATGGTATTAAGTACCTCGTGTCCAAAATGAGCTAATTCCGACTTAAAATGACCGAAGTTATGACCATTCAATTTTTGTGATTTTCCGAAGGAGCTCGCTATAACCGGAGTTCTACAACTCCGATTGCCACGAAATTTAAAATAGAGCATCACGTTAACATATATAAGGTTATGTCAAAAGATGGGAATCTCTGGAGTTAAGCACAAGGTAGCTAATTTCTTAAGGAATTAACTAGAAATGATTTTTGAAAAAATACTAAAGAAGGAACTTGAAAAATTATGGAAAAATAATTTTTGTGTATGAAATATATGTATATGTGTTTGACCAAAAGATAGAAAAATAATAAGTTGATTTGGTATTTTTCGTGAAAAAGAATATTGATTTCAGGATACTGAAATGAAATCCGTCTTACTGAAATGGTATTTCGGTTTACTAAGATGTTATCTAATTTACTAGGATAACATATAAAAATGAATAACTTATAAGTACAAGTTATGGTGTGATTAAAAGAATATCAAAGTATAATAAGAATATTAAGACTTAAACCTATTGTCTAATACTTAACTATATGTTATGACTAACCGAATGATCTATTATAGGTTTTATATCTCAGATATGGTGATAGGATTATGTGTTTAAGTTATTTTATAACTTGGTGATGATATTATTCTAATATTGGAGATCTATATTATTAATATTAGGTCTTGGGGAGAAGCTTATTATATCATGCGTTAGAATCAACTGTTCGAGCAAGTTCTTTTTACTTAAACTCTTTTAAGAGTGGTTTCGAATGAGATATGCTTATGAATTGTACTCTGTACATCTTGCATGTATAAGTTCGGGTATGAAAGGTCGATCACCTTCATTACCAGTTGGTCCAGATATACTATTGTTCTGTTCAATACTTGTTCACTCAAAACTTTGTTCATGCTAATTCACAAATACATTGTAAAGGATAGTCAGCTTATTATTCAAACTCTTTCCATCATGATATATCTTTACCTTGTTTTTAAACTTGCTGGGCAACTTTCATGCTCACCCTTTCTATATCATGATAAAATATTGCAGATAAGGCGAATACTACCAGAATCTTAAAAAAGGATAATGCCAAGTTCGACTTTTAGTACGTAATGTGAAGTTAAGTTGTAAAGTATGTTGAAAAATAGTATTGTCATGTGCTAGATAGTTCATGATTGTGTATAAGTGAAGGTTACTCGATTATGGGGAAATGTGTGTAAAGTTTAATGTATAAACAATCTATGTTTATATCTTCCGCAAACAGTTGTAGAATGATTGTACCGAATCCGCGGCGATTTGGGACCCGGATTCGGGGACGCTACAGTTGGTATCAAAGCTGTTGGTTATGAAGCTTAGGTAGCAATACCTGAGACCAATAACCGCAGTGATTAAGATAAGTACTAACTCATATAGAGTTAGTTGAAGAATCTCGCAGGGTCAAAAAGTTAGGTTTAAGTATGGTACCATTGTACTCGAAACTAGTTGATGTATGGTATATGGGCTAAACGATTCCTTCATAGAGCGGAGGTATATACGAACTAGCAACTCGGAACCTAGTTTGTTGGTTGTTTATGGAAAACCACTCAGCGTACCATATCGAAAACTGTTAGAGACTCGATGTGTACCAAGTATAGAAAATAGATAGATAGAGTCTAAGAGATTACAAGTGTAAGGATAAGAGATCGTAAAACAAAACGATCACAGAATAGCAATGAATCGTAATATATACGATGAGATCACTCTGTGATCTGATAAGGTTATGGTATGAAGAAAGATCCAGAGAATGATGAAAAGTTTACAGCAAGATTGTTGTGTATGAATTGTACTATAAATTGGTACAGATCCAGAAGAGAATTATAAATACGAATTAAATTCATATGGAGAAGGGGTTAGTGTTAGGTGGGGATTCAATTGAAGACTCATGTCGGCAGCTGAGTTGTATGATTCTTCGTATGGGAGCTGAATTATACTTGGTGTAAAAACCACTTAGTTTCTGGCACTGATAATCATTGAAATGTTTATGTCGCGTTATTTGCTATATGCATGTTTAGAGGGTGATTCCTTTCTCATGTGTATAACAGGTAGATAGGTCATAGATAGAGGATATAAGGTTAAGTACGAGTTCTTAAAACTCATACTTATGGTACGTTCGTGACTCATGATTATATGAAATGTTTATGGACCTCTTAGCGAATGGACGCCAAAGGTCTGTCTTGGAAAGTTCTTAAACTCATATGATTGTGGTAAGTTCCTGAACTCATAAGTGTGGTAAGTTTGACGAATTGGGTATAGTTATGTGTGAATGAAGAATTGAGAATTATAGGAACAGATAGATTGTTAAGCAAATGATTATTAGTAAAGGTGTTAGGTTTTTCTAAACTCATAGCTATGCTAAGCTTCAAATTTTTGACATCAAGCTAAATACGCACTATGTGCTTTTGAAAACAAAAATATAGACTCGTAATCATTTTTGAAACGGTTTAAAGTATAGTCTATGCTACTTATTTTGGCTAGACGCAAATGATTTGAAATGTCAAAAGTTATTTTTATTTATCACTTATGTACCATGTAACCTGGTGCAGAGATAATAAAAAAATGATGGAGTCATCAATACAGTATTACTTAGTGTTGGATGTGATCTCAGGATTGTCAGCCCACTATGGTATGATGTAGTATGATAAAATCACCAAATGACGGAATCCTCAAACGGACTGGTAATACGGTACGGCATCATGACGTCATTCTCGAAAAATGTTTTTAAAAATTTTAATTTGCCAACGGGGTTTGGCTATACTTAAATAATTCTATTGAACTGAATTATTGATATGGGTCTATGCTATTGGATTCAGCTAGACTAATGTTTACGAAAACTCTCAAATGTTCATTGAAAGAAATTTCCCGAACCAAATCATTTTGGTACGGAATTCTGAGGAAAGAAATTTTATGCGCCTAAGGCGGAGAAGAGGAACGAATTGTTCCGAACAGAAGAAGAGGAACAAATTGTTCCGAACAGAAGTACTTGGCTAGTACAGGGCATATCGGGCTAATCACCCTTTGTGTCCGTAAGATATGACGGTTTACAGATGGATTTCCATAAAACCGTGTGAAAATGACAGACAGATAGTATATGTAATTCCTCAGCACAATTCTAAAATACTACTCTTGTGAGTGATGTATTGGGTAGCATGTGATGATATGTGTGAATGGTATAAGATGTATGGTATACGGTGTAAGTTGAATTTCGGGGACGAAATTCTTAGAAGAAGGGGTGAATGTGACAACCCGAGAATTTAGAAAATTTATTAAAATCTTAGATGATTGGTTTAAGGTCAAATAATAGACCTAGACAGAGAATAAGTGTATGTGTTTGATGTTTTCAGAAAGGAATTTTGAGGATTTAAAATTTCTTTTAGTGAATTATTCAGGATTAAGGGTATAAGAGTATATGTTTTGTGATTACGGTAGTATGTGTGCAGAATGTGGTTAAGGGTCAAGGGTTGACCAGATAAATTAAACCTGTGTTAAACCCTAATCGTATATATTAAGAACGTCCACGTTCAGTTATAAAAAAAAATTATTACGATTTATAAGAAACCCTAGAAATCAATTCTGAAAACCCTAATTTCAGTACCGGAAATCCAAAATCCTAATTCGGTATTTGAAACCCTAATTTGGGAAGTCAAAGGCTAAATATAATGGCTTAAGTATTTTTGATTATATATTAGGGATAACCCTAATTGTTAAATTAGAAATCCTAATGTTTTGTATAAAACCCTAAGGGATTAAAAGTTATGTGTGTAATGAATATGAATATTATGTGTTTGTTTGTTTATTATATAAACAAATAAAATAAACTAATGTAATCCTAATTATATATTAAGAATGAATGATTGAATAACTTAAGAGTTATGAGTTGGGAGAAATAATAGTATTTAGATATATACTAACTTTAAGAGATTTATTTTATACATCTCAATTAATTAATTTTATAACCTAATTTTAGCAAGTCTAATTGGGTTAAGGAAATAAATGTGCATGAGTAAGGATTTAATTTATAATTGAGGAAAATGAAAACCCTAAATTAATGATTTGGGTTGGAAAAGAATTAATAGTATTGGACTATGTTAATTTACATGGCCCAAAGAATTAAATTTTAAGTCCAATATATTATTTATTGATAGCCCAAAAGATGGAAATGGTGACCCAAATTTAAGCCCAAATAAGGAGGGACATATTGGACATTTGGTATGATAAATAAGAATTAAAAAGAAATCATTTATTAATGTGGAAATTACTAGTATACCCTTTTGTTTTATTAGTGTATTATTAGTAACATTGTTGATAAGAATCTTCAATTATGTTAGCTAATCAATTGCTTCTAGAAGTCACTCATGTTACTATGCTATTACACCTCAATTATCAAGCAAACTAATGTCTAGATACATTTCTTACATTATTTCACTAAACAAAAATCATATTCTTCACTTTTCTCATCTTATTTTCCAACATAACTAAGAAAGAAAGAGAGAGACAAGAGAGAGGGAGAGGGAGAGGGGAGTTAGGAAACTCCAAGAAATAAGGAGAAGAGATTTTGATTTTCATTCCATCCAAGATCCATCACATAGTTGGAAGAAAAAGATATGTCATGAAGCTAAAGGTAAAATTTCCTAAACTCAAAACTCTTGTTAGTTTAAAGTGTTTTGTTATGGTGTTTTAGATCAAGTGTTGAACTTATGATTTTGAATCATATGAGGGTAGGTCTACATGATATATGATATTTTATGGGTAGATCTAACCATTTTGGTAGTGAAAAGCTTAAGTAAGGAAGGAAAGAAAACTAATTTTTTTAAAGTGTGAAAACTAGTAAACCTATTGACCTAAAAAGGAAATTTCGGGGTTAGCTAGCTTGCTCTAAAAATTCTGGGCTTTTGGTATGTTATAGTACATTCAATAAGATTTCCATAGACTCTGAAACGGACTAAATCCGACATCGGAGGAGAGTTATGAAATTTCTCCCAAACTACTCAAAGGTAAGAAAAACTGTTAGAGTAACAGTTTGTAACAGCCACTTCCGGGCTAATTTCCGGGAGCTTAACATGTCCAAATATGGATTATGATAGGTGAAAACTGTATTTCGGAAAGATAGGAATCCAACAAAATTGACGGATCGTTAATCGGAGTTACAGATCTCATTTTATTTAAGATTTAGTAAATGACTCCAAAACTGCCAAATGACAAAAAGTTTCTGTCCAGATCTGTCCAGGGGCTGTTTTGGCAACTTAAATGTGAAATAAATTCCGGGCTTTTGGGAAATGAAAATATATGGTATTAAGTACCTCGTGTCCAAAAATGAGCTAATTCCGACTTAAAATGACCGAGTTATGACCATTTCAATTTTTGTGATTTTCCGACGGAAATCGCTATAACCGGAGTTCTACAACTCCGATTGCCACGAAATTTAAAATAGAGCATCACGTTAACATATATAAGGTTATGTCAAAAGATGGGAATCTCTGGAGTTAAGCACAAGGTAGCTAATTTCTTAAGGAATTAACTAGAAATGATTTTTGAAAAATACTAAAGAAGGAACTTGAAAATTATGGAAAAATAATTTTGTGTGTATGAAATATATGTATATGTGTTTGACCAAAGGATAGAAAAATAATAAGTTGATTTGGTATTTTTAAGTGAAAAGAATATTGATTTCGTGGATACCGAAATGAAATCCGTCTTACTGAAATGGTATTTCGGTTTACTAAGATGTTATCTAATTTACTAGGATAACATATAAAAATGAATAACTTATAAGTACAAGTTATGGTGTGATTAAAAGAATATCAAAGTATAATAAGAATATTAAGACTTAAACCTATTGTCTAATACTTAACTATATGTTATGACTAACCGAATGATCTATTATAGGTTTTATATGTTGTATAGACTGATAGGATTATGTGTTTAAGTTATTTTATAATGGTGATGATATTATTCTAATATTGGAGATCTATATTATTAATATTAGGTCTTCGGAGAAGCTTATTATATTGCGTTACGAATAATCAACAGTTCGAGCAAGTTCTTTTTACTTAAACTCTTTTAAGAGTGGTTTTAATGATATGCTTATGAATTGTACTCAGTACATCTTGCATGTATAAGTCGGGTATAAAAGGTCGATCACCTTCATTACCAGTTGGTTCGGATATACTATTGTTCCTGTTCAATACTTGTTCAGTCAAAACTTTGTTCATGCTAATTCACAAATACATTGTGAAGGATAGTCAGCTTATTATTCAAACTCTTTCCATCATGATATATCTTTACCTTGTTTTTAAACTTGTTGGGCAACTTTCATGCTCACCCTTTCTATATCATGATAAAACATTGCAGATAAGGCGAATACGGCCAGATACAGAAAAAGGATAATGCCAAGTTCAGCTTGGTACAGAATGTGAAGTTAAGTTGTAAAGTATGTTGAAGAATAGTATTGTCATGTGCTAGATAGTTCATGATTGTGTATAAGTGAAGGTTACTCGATTCTGGGGAAATGTGTGTAAAGTTTAATGTATAAACAATCTATGTTTATATCTTCCGCAAACAGTTGTAGAATGATTGTAATTTAATCCATGATTTTGGGACCCAGTTCGGGGCCACAAGAAAATTATTAAGTAATACATTATATTACTACTAACAAAATACTTTGTACACCACTTTTATCGGCAAGTGTGTGTATTAATTTAATGTATACATGGACTTACTGTTATATTTGGGTGCAAAGTATTTTATGATGGGACTCGCTATGTTGTAATTTTGGGTGCAGGAACAGAAAATTGAATTTTATTTATGAAGATGAGCCAGAAAGCTTAGGAAGGTGTGTTCGAGAGGAGGATAAGTAAGTACTCACTGAGCACATCTCTGAAGAACGTCGTTGGCAATAACAAAGAAGATTATTATTATTTTGATCTAGACTCGTTCTCCTGCTGGGATAATATTAATGAAGAGTTCGACTTTAAGTGGGTCCCGTCCAAACCTTCTCCCTGTGAAGTAATCATGAAATAGTTTTTATCATTAGCATGGACAAAAGAGTTTGGCGTGGATTCAATCATCTTCAGTATCCAATTTCTCGTCGAACACATCAGCATAATATGTTCAGCGCTCCTGTTGGTAGTCATCCATCATCTTCGGCAAGCCAACTGTTGTCGAAGGAGAAAATATTTTTGACAAAGGATATACAAGCCTTGTATGAGTTTCGAGAGTTCGAGATGTTCACTCTTGACATTTTAGGTAACAACAATCTACTTCGGACAATAACAGCCCACTTCAAGTAATTGCAGTTTGCTTCAAACTATATCTCATCAGCTTCATCATGTCTTCGATGTTTACTTTTGGCGGATATATAGTCTGATCGAAGCCTCCCACAGGGGTCGGGATGGATATTATGGCGGAATAAGGTTGGAGGGGGTATAAGGTCAAACAAACGTCCATCAGAAGTGGCTTTATTCCCCCTGAACGAACAACCGTCCATCGGAAGTGGCTTTGTCCCCCCGAACGAACAAGCGTCCATCAGAAGTGGTTCTGTTCCACCGAACGAACAAGCGTCCATCGGAAGTGGCATTGTCCCCCCGAACGGACAAACATCCTTCGGATGTGGCTTTGTTCCCGTCGAACGGATAAAAGTCCTTCGGAAGTGACTTTGTTCCCCCGATCGAACAAACGTTCTTCGGAAGTGGCTTTGTTCCCCCGATTGGATAAACGTTCTTCGGGAAGTGGCTTTGTTCCTTCCGAACAAATAAAAGTTTCCCAACGGGTTGGGAAGACAATTTTAGCGTTATAAGGTCGTGTGGTGTTATAAGGTTGAATAGTTCTTCGGAACGAGTATTTTCATTATTTATTAGTCTTCGGTTGTGATAAGGTTAGCTCGATTATCTGTGTATTCGGTCGTGCTATGTATGGTCTTTTATATCTTCGGTAGTGATAAGGTTGGTTCGGTTAGTATAAGGATGGTTTTGTATATCTTTGGTAGTAATAAGGTTGGTTCGGTTGGTATAAGGTTGGTTCTTTATATCTTCGGTAGTGATAAGGTTGGTTTAATTGGTATAAGGTTGGTTCTTTATATCTTCGATAGTGATAATGTTGATTCGATTGGTATAAGGTTGGTTCTTTATATCTTCAGTAGTGATAAAGTTGGTTTGGTTGTGATAAGGTTGGTTCTTTATATCTTCACTAGTAATATTATAAGGGCAATTGTTTATCTATTTAGGAGTGAAAAAGAGGAGTGAGGCGACAATATGGGGAGCCAACAATTTTAGTTCGGCACATGGAGTTCAGGTGTGATATTTTGTCTTCGGCAAATATGGTCGTTTTGTTGGGATAAATTTGTATACTCTCTCATTTATAAGTTCCTTATAAATAAGAGACTGGGGGCAATGTTGGGATGTGATTATTTGGGTATAGCCATGGTGCAGCCCAGTTTATCTAATGGTCCGGATCTGGTGATAGCACATATATATTTATTGTGACAGTGGAAGAGTCCTTATTAAAATATGATTGTGTTTCCTTATTTGGAGGGATAAGGAGTCCTTCTCTTAGTAGGATGCGGGTGGAGGTGACTTCTATATATACGGCTACAAGGTAGGGTTGAAGTGAGAACATAATATGACAGGGCTCATGCACGAGTTACAACACAAATACACAACTTGTACTCCCAATATTATTATAGTGGATTACTCTCTCTCTCTCTCCGTAATTTTTTTCCAATTGGATTTCCACGTAAATTATTGTGTTCATATTTTATATCTTTTTATTTATGTTTATGTGAATGTATTTTGTGAGTTTATTTTCACAACAATACAATCAGCCATTGACCTGCTATTTTAGTGATTTTATCAGGCGTACAAAATCAGGCGTTAACACTACTTAGACAGCCTAGACTAGCCCCCCTCCTAAGTCCGCCTATCAACTTTCAAAACATCGCTTAATATAATAATCCATTGGAACATCTGAACATCTCCTCCATATGCAACACTGATCTGATATATGCCTAAAATTCTGTCTAAACCTAAAATTATGTCTAAAAAAATCTTGCACAGTTCATGGATTCATAGTTCATTTCACAAATTATTATTTAGGTGGATCCATTTGATAATAAACTTATTATATATATATATATATATATATATATATATATATATATATATATATATATCAAAATTGAACATCTACTTAAAAAGAGGACTAATTAACCGGGGAAAAAATGAGAAATTTTAGCATTTCATAACTTTTACATTAAGAATTTTACTTTGAAGATTTTGAAGTTTGAAAGATGCATAAAATTTGACTTTTATTTCTAATAGGTTTTTTCGATTGAATTTTTTTCTATCTTTTATTGCTTTCTTTTAATATCTTAATTTACCAGCTTCAATAATTTTCATTTTCTTGTAAATTTGTTAGTCTTTGTCCTCATTCAACACAGTCTTGTTTAAAACAAGTTTTTCCATTACAACATTATGTCATTTGTGATTTTACTAGCCTCAAAAGTGTGTGTGTGTGTGTATATATATATATAGGATTCTCATCCATAGTAACATGTTGCTATATACACTATTTCAGTAACCAATTTGTCAGCCGTAGATCAATTAAATGGAAGGCTGAGATGGGAAAAAATATATTATCAGTCCCTACAACATGTAGTGGCCCAGACAACATACTCTAGCGGCTTATATTTTAATAAAAGTCAAATTAACTTGCTAATGTGGGCCCATATTGTCAGATAGAAAGATATAAAATGAATTTATTATTTTTAGGAACAATTACATATTTTATTACATTTTTAAAAATAATTACAACAATAGTTCACTCATAAAATATTTACACAATTAATACACTTTTATATTTATTTACAATATTAGTGCAATTAGGAATTCTTAATTTAGGAAATTAATATGCAATTAGGATTCCTTAATTTAGGGGATTAATATTGATTTAGGGGATTACTTATTAAATTAAGTAATTAATAAGTAAATTATATAGTATACCTTCTCTTTCCTTAATAAAAATCACGCTTCCTTCGCCTTTGTCAGTCTTCTCCACCTCCACCATTAATAGTCCTAACTTGTTAACGTCATCCTCCGCCCTCATCCACCATTAACGCCATCCTCCACCATTAACCTAGACAGTCCCCATCCCCCGCCCTCCTCCACCATTAACGCCCTTCTCCTCCGCCCTCCTCTACCATTAACGCCATCCTCCACCATTAACCCGCATAAATCCCCAACTTGTTAACGCTATCCTCTACTGCGATTTTTTCATATAAATACGATTCTTTGATTTTTTTATAAATGCAGTTAGTAGCCAAACATTCATACCAAGGTAACCAATTCAGTGTTATTAGGTTTCTAATTTATTTTTAAAAAATCTATTATAGATTTTTTTTTTATTTAATAGTACAGTTGGTAGCTAACACTTTATACAAATGTAACCAATTCAGTTTTATTGGGTTACCAATTAATTAAAAAATATATATTGTAGATTTTTTTTTATAATGCAGTTGGTAGCCAAACCTTAATACAAAGGTAACCAATTCAATTTTATTGGGTTACCAATTAATTATAAAAAATCTATTATAGATTTTTTTTTTCATAGTGCAGTTGGTAGCCAAACCTTAATACAAATGTAACCAACAAAAACTAAAATTGTTACCTTGGAAAGTTTTGGTTACCAACTGCACTGAAATTTCTCTTGATTACCCATAAAAACTAAAATGGTTACCTTTGTATAAATATTTGGATACCAACTGCACTAAAATTTATCTTTTTCTCCTTTTAATTTCTAGACTAAATTAACCTTCATCACAATGGCAGCTGTGGCCGTAATAGATGAGGAGATCAGCGTCCATGGTGTTGAAGCGGCGGCGAAGGGGAGGAGGAAGATGATCGGCGAAGGGGAGGAGGAAGATGACGTTGCCAAACTTTGAATATTTGAATTTTAATTATTATTTTTGAATTTGAATTTGTTGTTAGATCCAAGATATTTGAATTTGAATTATTAATTATGGTAGTTATTTCTCCTTGATTTTAAATTTCCTTATTATTACGAATTGAATCCTAATTGCATACTAATTTTCTAAATTAAGGATTCATAATTGCACTAATATTGTAAATAAATATAGAAAGTGTATTAATTGTGTAAATATTTTATGAGTGCACTAATAGTGTAATTACTTTCTAAATGTTGTATATTATTATAAAGGACCCTTTTTTTTATATACCAACTGCTACAGCTTGTAGCGGCTTGGTCTTAATATATATTTTTTTTATAACGTAGACCCATTTTTGAGAAATAGAATGATAAAAAAGGAATTTATTTTTTTTATATACCAACCACTACATCTTGTAGCGGCTTGGTCATAATTTTTTTGTGTGACATCCGTTGTCCCACTTTGTTGGTAATAATGTTATTACTTGTCTTTTTATTACTAATACTAATATTAATTAAATGAGAATTAAAAAGGCAAAAAAAAGGCAATTAATATTACAATATTATCTTTCTATCTCTCAATTTTCTTACAAAGAAATGCATTAAAAAAAAAACCAAGTCGCTACATCTTGTAGCGATTGGTAATAGTATTATTACTTACCTTTTTATTACTAATATTATTAATATTAATTGCCTTTTTATTACTAATACTAATATTAATTACATTTTTAGTAAAATTAGTAATTACCTTTTTTAGTAATAATATTAGTAATTGACTTTTTATTAGTATTATTAATATTAATTGTCTTTTTATTACTAATACTAATATTAATTGCATTTTTAGTAATATTATTTATTGCCTTTTCGTATTAATATTAGTAATTGTATTTTTAGTATTAATATTAATTGCCTTTTATTACTATTACTAATATTAATTGCATTTTTATTACTATTACTAATATTAATTGCTTTCTTATTAGTCATACTAATATTAATTACCTTTTTATTACTAATACTACTATTAATTGCCTTTTTAATTCTCATTTAATTAATTTTAGTATTAGTAATAAAAAGACAAGTAATAACACTATTACCAACTGCTATAAGATGTAGCAGCTTGGTTTTTTTTTATAGTTTTTTTTAATGCCTTTCGTTGTAAGAAAATTGAGAGATAGAAAAATAATTTTGTAATATTAATTGTCTTTTTTTACCTTTTTAATTCTCATTTAATTAATATTAGTATTAGTAATAAAAAAAGGTAAGTAATAACACTATTACCAACAAAGTGGGATAACGGATGGCACAAAAAAAAATTATGACCAAGCAGCTACAAGCTATATCGGTTGGTATATATAAAAAATAAAATCCCTTTTTATCATTCTATTTCTTAAAAATGGGCCCACGTTATAAAAAAAATATTAAAACCAAGCCGCTACAAGTTGTAGCGGTTGATATATAAAAAAATTAATTTATTTTATATATTTCTATTTGACAATATGAACCCACATTAACAAGTTAATTTGACTTTATTAAAATAGAAGCCGGTAGAGTATGTTGTGTGGGCCGCTACATGTAGCGGCTAGCAATATATTTTTTCCCATCTCAGCCTTCCATTTAATTGATCTACGACTGACAAGTTGGTTGCTGAAATAGTACTGTCTATAGCAACCGGTTGATATGGATGAGAACCCACACACACACTGATATCTATTACTTGAATTATTTGCTTAATCTCATGTTTCTTAGTTATTTTTCATGCATTTTGTGTTCGTTTTGTAGATTATATGCTTGGGAGTTGAAATTGCAAAGAATTGGTATGAAATCGCAAAGAAAAGCAATCCGGACATCGTTTGGGCTTTCATGTTCATTTCATGTTCTTGGCTTGGAACTTGGATTTCATTGTAGAGCTTCTTCTTAGCTTTCCGGAACATCTTGAATCATTCCAATCGGAGTTCGGATGCAATAGTTATGACATTTGTACCAACGGACGTCGAACGTCACTGTTTTGGGTGGCCATTTGCATAGAAGTCACTTCCAGCCCAATTTCGACCTTCATCCGTTCATTATTTCTAAAATCTCAAATAATTAAAGTTGTATAGCTCGTCGATATCTTTGATTTGATAGGTGGCAAGCCTCGTAACTCTTCCCAGATCAAAAGTTATGGCCGTTTTCCCGAAGGACGTCAGAGCAGAAAAGTTTCCTTCACAAAACCACCTCTGGGGTTGGCATGCAAGGCACAAAACAGGCCCCTAGCCCATTGGGGCAGGCCCTTTTCAAGTCTAGACCCCCGTCGAGGCGGGGGTATGCCCAGAAAATACAAATTTTGGTCAAAGTTGAGTCCGGGAAGGATTGTTTCGATCCGATTGACTCAAGGACTTCCAAGAGGACTTAAAGACAAATGAAGAGACTTATAAAAGGAGGATAATCACAAGGATTAGGGGATATTAGACTTGAGAGATGATTCCATTAGATTAGATTAGAGTAAATTAGATCAAAACACTAGTTCTTAGTTTTGGAGATTGAAGCAACTTGGAGACCATTGAAGATTCAAAGTAGGAGCAAGGAGGGAGCGTCAAATCTACAGACAATAGATTTTATCTTCTTATTTTCTTCTATCTTTGTCTTTTAGTAATTATTTAATTGTGGATTCTTAGTTTTAATTCAATAATCATGAACTAATTCTTTGTTTGAGATTACAATGGATCTTATTGTGTAGTTTATTTTAATATGTTTCGTTATTAATTATTATGTTCTATCGTGAGGATTGTCTATTGTGATTTGGACTTAATTGTTTAATTGGATAGCTAACTTACCGTGATAATCTATATGAACTCGAGAGATGAAGTATTGATTTAGATCTTATCATGATAGCATGTGTTTGTGATTTCTGCTTAGATGGAATTCATGATTCGTGTTTAGGATAGAGATATGCCTTTACACCATATGTAATCTTATAGAGAACTTGTGCTTTAAATCCTTTTTAATTGTAATTCACATAAAGATATAGTGGATTAGTTAATTAGGGTGTCTTGCTTAATTCTATCATCTGTGAATTTTAAGTGAGTATGGGTATTATGCATCGAGAGGTGGTTTTATCTGCTTTAGTATTCTTGATTAACAATTCAAGATAGAAAATAATTGATGAGAAGTGTGTTAACTTAAATGAAGCAATAAGTGAAGTTGTGATCTTAATTCTCCGCAATCTTAATTTAACTAGTGGTAATTAGAATTAGTTTACTTATAAATTGAAATTCATTCATTTAAATAAGATTGAGTTAGTTACGGGTTAGTACTTGGTGACTTTTATTAATCAAATTCTCGTGGGAACGATACTCTACTTTCACTTTATTACTTGTTGACCACGTATACTTGCGTGTTGTGCATAATTAGATTTTACCCAACAAGTTTTTGGCGCCGTTGTCGGGGATCAAACCCGGGTCACTCGCGTGACAGGGGTGAAGATCAAAGAGAGAGTATTGGAGCAAATTTAGAGTTTCTTCTTCTCTTCTCTAGTTTTATCTTTTGTAATTATCTGGGATGTTTGGATTATTAATCTGGATGATGTTTTTCTTTATTATTATTATGAACTAAATTTTCATTAAGATTGCAACGAAACTTGGTATGTAGTTTAAATTGAACTTTCCTATTGAATAAAAGTTGGTTTTTATTGAATTATTTATTATATCTTTTACTTATTGATTAATTGTTTGGCCAACAATTATTGTGATAATCTATATGAAATTGGAAGATGAGTGTAGATTGGGATCTGGATATGATAACATCTGTTCATATAATCTGAATAGGGTTAATATGATTAGCATGTAGGATAGGAATATACATATGTGTCTTTTGTATCCATTGAAAGAATTTGTGTGTAAAACCCTAATTAACTTGATTCACATAGGAATATAGTGAATTAATTGACTAAGGTGTTCCTTGTAGTTTTGTGTCTTAAGGATCGGAGTTAGGAGGATTTGTTCACGTGTCTTGGAAAAAGTGTGTGAATTTTATAAAGTATTCTTGGTTAATGATTCATATTAATTAATTGATTTAAATGGGAAGTAAATTGGTTTAAATGAAATACCAAGGGAAGTTGTAATCTTAACCTATTAAATCTGCAGTTATTCTTGTGAAATTCTTATTTTAATTATTAGTTTTGTTAAGTTTAATTTTCAAATCACAAACAAAATTTTGTAGTTTAAAATAGGATTAATTGCATTAGAATTAGTGATTGATAAATATTAGTTTATTTTCTCGTGGGAACGATATCCTTGCTTGCTGAATATTACAATTAAACGCGTATACTTGCATGGTAAAGTGCTATTAAAAAATTAGGCAACAAGTTTTTGGCGCCGCTGCCGGGGAATTAATTTAATAATTATTTACCAATATTAATTTCAATCAAATTAGTCTTAATTTAAATATTTTTATTTTTAATTCTCTTCCTATATTTCTCTCTTTTCAAGTACCATGGATGACTTTGCGTATCAATGGTCATACACAAACATGACTCAACCAAGGAAACAGAGATTGATGGACTTAAAGCAATTTCCGCAGAGCCAGTACAAATTTAAGCAAATTCGAAGACGTTGGAGGTTATCGCAGCCCAACGGAGTCGAAGGATGACAGTTACGTGTGACTATTGTGCTGGCAACCATCAAAGTCATCAATGCACCGTCAGTTTTGAACCAGTACAATATAGTGGTGATTACCTCAATAACTATGTTGATCCTAACTATCACCAAGATTGGGGGTATCACCCGGATTTTTTATGGAACTATAATTATGATGACCAACATTACACTCTAAATCCATCATACACACCGAAAATTTCATGTCCACCTCCAGTGTCACAAGAGACAGATAATTCAAGGTTGGAGGAATTGTTTTCCAAGTTTGTAGCAGCAAATGAGGAGGAGATGAGTAATCAAGCGAGGTCAATTCAAAATCTTACGGATCAGATAGAACAAATGACCAAAGCCATAACAAACCTTCCTCTAAATACTTGGCTTTATGACATGGATGACGAAATTGACGGAGAACCTGAACCAAATATGCGACTAGATGAGCCATAAGATATCGAAAATGTGGAGACAATTGGGGATAATGAAATAGAGGTCGACGAATATCTAAATGGGTCTCCACCAAAGATCAAAGAGTCAGTCAGATTTGCAAAAGCATGCCCACTTGGTAGTCATGTCGTCGGCGAAGCTCTTGATGACAAAAGACCGAGTACAATTTTGAATCCATGGTGGGATGAAATAGAGAAGATAGACGAAGAGCCCATTGTGTGTGACAAACTTCCATGCCCCAAAGTGATCACATACACAATGGAGAAAACACCTAGCTGTGGGACGTTCTTGATTGAGATCATACCAAATCAGAGCATGCTAGGTGACTTTAAAACAATGGCTATCACAATTGGGAACCTACCAAAAGCTACATTATTTTCGATGGATGGAGGGTTCCTCAATTATCGAAGAGGAATTGGATAGCGTTGACCAGACAAAGTCAGGCTGAAAGACTATAATTCAAGCGCTAACTGGGAGGCAACCCAGGAATTTTTCTATTTATTTGCTTTACTAGTTTATTTACTAGATAGGAATTAATTTGCTTATTAAGTTCTCTTACCAATCCAAGTGTTATTCTAATCCATGTTATCTCTCTTCAGTGTAGGTATTGGAGGTTTAATGGACAGACAAAAGATTATGAAAAGGTTATTCAAGTCAAATTCAAGTGTGGTGCCCAATTTGTTCCATGCGCCTAATCTATTCTCCAAACTTAGCGGACAAGGAGGAGGATTGCTATATTTTCAGGGAAGTCCTCTGCTTTACTTTTTTCTATTTCAACCATTGAGGACAATGTCTAGTTTAAGTTTGGGGGCATTTTAGTATCGTATTACATATAGTTAGTTATTTACATTGTAGTTCATATAGTTACATTTAGTTTTTGCATTCACTTTCTTAAAAAAAAAATCAAAAATCAAAAATAATAGTTAGTTACTATGTTCATCTTGCATGAGTCCAGCTATTTGATAGTTTAAGTTTATTTTGGCCAATGATGAGATTGGAATTGGGTAGACAAGTATAGTACTGACCATTAGAGCTTTTATGTGATTTCTTGTTTTATGAATTGAGTATTTTTATGTTTAAAACCGGTATAATAAGGATAGCACAGTAAAAACAACTTGTTGAATGATTGAGTTTAAATTGATACATAAAGGACCTCTAAAGGATAATGCTAGTTTAAATAAGAGAATGAAAAGGATAGGCAGTGAAGGCGAAGAATTAGGCAAGAACCTAAGTTTGGGGGAAAAGTGGGGTATATAAGCTTCTAAAAAAAAGATATCGAGTTGAATAAATTGAGTCCTGTGGTGGGTCGAGAAGAGGCGTGAAATGCACTCCTCATAAACACAGGCGTGAGATGGAGCGTAAAACACACTCACTATCCAAAAAAGAGAAAAAAAGAAAAGAAAAAAAAAGAGAATAAATAAAACGGAAACTAAGAGCAAAAAGCCCCCCGTAGATGAAAAATAAAGCATAAGTATCCCATGTTAACCCTCGATATTGGTAATTGTTTGATTTTAGTTAGATCTAGCACGTTTTTGGATTTCTTGAGTTTACACTGTATGATGCCTTCGAAAAGACTTGTTATGTGTTAAATTTGATTTTATATCAGTTAACATTGTTGTGGAGCACACACGCACTATATTAGTGATAACATTCTAAGATTTGATGATTGATTGGGAAGTTACTGATGAGTTTTGATATGATGTACTATCGTGTTTACTTGATTTTTCTAAGGCCAGTTGAATAGACTTGTTTTTATCATTACTGCTGGATTCGTAGGCATGTAGATTAGTTGCATTGCATAGCATTGTTGTTTTGTGTTTTTGTTTGAGGACAAGCAAAGGTTTAAGTTTGGGGGTATTTGATAAGTAGGTTTTATACCTACTTAGCCGGTATCTATTACTCGAATTATTTGCTTAATCGTATGTTTCTTAGTTACTTTTCATGCATTTTGTGTTCGTTTTGTAGATTATATGCTTGGGAGTTGAAATCGCAAAGAATTGGTATGAAATCGTAAAGAAAAGCAATCCAGACATCGTTTGGGCTTTCATGTTCATTTAATGTTCTTGTCTTGGAACATGGATTACATTGTAGAGCTTCTTCTAAGCTTTCCGAAATATCTTGAATCATTCCAATCGGAGTTCGGATGCAAGAGTTATGACATTTGTACCAACAGACGTCGAACGTCATTGTTTTGGGTGGCCATTTGCATAGCAGTCACTTCCAGCCCAATTTTGACCTTCATCCGTTCGTTATTTCTAAAATCTCAAAGAATGAATGTTGTAGAGCTTGTCGATATCTTCGATTTGATAGGTGGCAGGCCTCGTAATTCTTCCCAGATAAAGAGTTATGGCCGTTTTCCCAAAGGGCGTCAGAGAAAAAAAGTTTCCTTCACAAAACCGCCTCCGGGGTTGGCATGCAAGGCACAAAATAGGACCCTATCCCGCCGAGGCGGGGGGTATGCCAAAAAAATACAAATTTTGGTTAAAGTTGAGTCTGGGAAGGATTGTTTCGATCCGATTGACTCAAGGACTTCCAAGAAGACTTAAAGACATATGAAGAGACTTATAAAAGGAAGAGAATCACAAGGATTAGGGGAGATTAGACTAGAGAGTGGATTCCATTAGATTAGATTAGAGTAAATTAGATCAAAACACTAGTTCTTATGAGTTTTGGAGATTGAAGCAACTTGGAGACCATTGAAGATTCAAAGTAGGAGCAAGGAGGGAGCGTCAAATCTACAGACAATAGATTTTATCTTCTTATCTTCTTCTATTTTTGTCTTTTAATGATTATTCAATTATGAATTCTTAGTTTTAATTCAATAATCATGAACTAATTCTTTGTTTGAGATTACGAAGGATCTTATTGTGTAGTTTATTTTAATATGCTTCGTTATTAATTATTATGTTCTATCGTGAGGATTGTCTATTGTGATTTGGACTTAATTGTTTAATTGCCTAGCTAACAATTATTGTGATAATCTATATGAACTCGAGAGATGAAGTATTGATTTAGATCTTATCATGATAACATGTGTTTGTGATTTCTGCTTAGATGGAATTCATGATTCGTGTTTAAGATAGATATATGCCTTTACGCCATATGTAATCGTATAGAGAACGTGTGCTTTAAATCCTTTTTAATTGTAATTCACATAGAGATAAAGTGGATTAGTTAATTAGGGTGTCTTGCTTAATTCTATCATCTGTGGATTTAAGTGAGTATGGGTATTATACATCGAGAGGTGGTTTTATCTGCTTTAGTGTTCTTGATTAACAATTCAAGATAGAAAATAATTGATGAGAAGTGTGTTAACTTAAATGAAACAATAAGTGAAGTTGTGATCTTAATTCTCCGTAATCTTAATTTAACAAGTGGTAATTAGAATTAGTTTACTTATAAATTGAAATTCATTCATTTAAATAAGATTGAGTTAGTTACGGGTTTGTACTTGGTGATTTTTATTAAACAATTTATCGTGGGAATGATACTCTACTTTCACTTTATTACTTGTTGACCACGTATACTTGCGTGTTGTGCGTAATTAGATTTTACTCAACGCACACACACACACATTATCATTATTATATATATATATATATATCGGAGTTGCTTCTCCAATCGGACTAGTCCTTTAATCGGATTGAGTTTTAGCGACGCATCGTCCAATCGCTAAGCCCATAACATTACCTATTATAGGTTTTAACGACGGACAGTCTGTCGCTAAGTCCGTTAACGGACCAGTCCGTTCCTGAACTTTTCCATATATATATATATATATATATCCGTGGCAATCGGTTGCCACAAACAATATTTCAGCAATCACCTCCTCAGCTGTTGATCGTGATAATAAATGGCTGAGATTATGACAAATTCCACCATTGCCGCTAGGAGGAGTAGCGGCAGTGAGATCACTTGTAGCGGCATGGCAAATGACTAAAATGGCCCCCAATATGGCCCCCAATATGACTTATCCTTAATTACATGCCGCTAGAAGGAGTAACAACAGAAGTTAATTTGTTTATGAAATACAAAAATTTAAATTTCCTAGATCTAATATATCAAATGATAATAAATCTATTTTACTTTTAAGTTAATTTATGAAATTTTAAAATATAAAATGCCAAAATTTTAAAAGTAACAAATATAATAATAAATAGTATCATATTAATTAGTACAAAATATTTACATTCCATATTTATAGTTTTATTGGTAGAAATAAAGCTCAACATTATCATGAAGTTAAAATCTTTTATTTTCCCTATATTTAGACATGACAATATAGTTAGTTAAATGTTGGGTCAAACCATATTAACTGGAACCAAATGGGTTGGTTAACCATTTTTATTTATTCAGGTTGGTTAAAGTTTGCACCCATATTTTTTAAAATAAATATAATTCTGAATTGATTAACTATTTTTCAACTCATATTCCATTCCAAAGTTTGTATTTTCTTTTTATTGTGAAATATTTTCTTTTTCTTATCGTCACACTTTATTTCCTACTAATCATCGTGATATTTGTTGTATTTCATTTATAGAGAATAAGATTTAATGAGACAGTAATTTTGATATTTAGATGTCATTATTTATTTATTTATTTATTATTTTTTGTTATAGATTATTGGAGGTATACAAATACATTAATCCATATTCGGAAACTTGTACTTTTGTTTTGTGTTGCCATGTACTTGAGGACGAACACCCTAGCGTTTTATCATAATCTTAGCTTCTTTTTTCGAATTTTCTATGCATCAGATATTTTATTCTATATGCATTGCCTTTCACTAAATATATATATATAAACCAAATTAAAGTAATAATTAGTGTTTAGCCCTTTTTTTGGAATATTTCACAATAAAAAGAAAATACAATTTGGAAGCCACTTTTGCACATTTCAGTGTAGATGCCTATGAAAGGAGTAGGCTAAGCCCTTTGGAATTGACTTTGGGAAAATATATATTTTGTAATGTTAAATTTTAATATGTCTGTCTAATTAATTAAATTTTAATATGGTCTATAGAATTATATGGTTCAGTTTTTTACTTATCTTGTATGTTCTATAAATTAATATGTTCTTATTTTGGGTGACTAATGTTGTTCTGTATGTGTCAGTTTATGTAAATTCTAGTATTCTAGTTACAAAAGAATTATACTATAGTGTATTTTGAATGTGATCCAACCTTTCTATTAGCAGGTTAATAATAATTTTGAAAATTTATTTAAATATGGAAGGGTATTAATAATTTTAATTTAAAATTTTAGTAGTATAGTTTTTTAGCATTTTATTATTTATATTAATAATTTTTATATCATATTATTACTTAATTAATTTAATTGTGATGGTCACAATTTCATTTTTCAAAAGTTCTGTTTAAAAGTCAAAACATCTTAAAATGGTTAATATGGTTTTGAACCATAACCATATAGTTCCAACCCACATAACCCATATTAAAAATGGTTAATATGGTTTTAATTCTTAAATGGAACCATAACCATATTTTGAAAATCAAAACCAACACATAATCATATTTTGTGAGGCCTACCCATATTTGGGTTAAATGCTTTGTGACGCCCCCAAAATTAGGTATACATCACACATCTTGGGTCGCCAGATACATGGTACAGAATTCAAATACAACTTACTAATACAACTGTCGTGTACAATACGACAAAACATAAACTGTGAGTTTGAATACAAATATTATCTACTAGAGATTATACAAACTCAAAAGGAGTCCTCATTATAATTATTATCACACTATTTCATAGAATAATGAGGACTACTAATGCTATCCTCTGGACCATCACTCCATTCCCCGACTCGTCCCAGCTATATTCTCATTTTCTGAAGAGAACAGTGAAAGAAATGGTGAGCTCAACTAGCCCAATAAGAAATATTATGACTAAGATAATGCAGAATAAATTATCATTAGTCTCCAATAATGTTAAACTGATAAAATATAATAGACATCAAGTTTAACTGCAGCGGAACAAGCAATCCATTAAAAGAGTCAAGTAGAAAATAAAATCTACTATCTTTTATGATTAAAAAAAAGTTTTTCATCACTTTTATCGTTGAGACTCAGCTCAATAAATAATCCATATCATTAAATCATCCCTGCACTACAGGCCAAGGATATTTCTTAGTATCACGACCACGAATTATCCATGCACTACGCCAAAGATAATCGTGTTTCATCAACTATTCCCGATCATGCCATAAAACAATTCATCTTTGCTCCTCGGTCAAGAGAATCCATAGCCATAATCATAGCAAAAATCATCCATCAATGCACTACGCCAATGAGGACTTTTTTTCACATCATTTGTAACATTACTACCATGATTATACCGAATAATCCTTGTCATAATCATACCAAGTACATCTATGCACTACATGCCACAGATAACTTTCAACATAATATAAACATGAGGATGATGACAATGATATAAGAATTCAATAAAACAAGTTCAAGAATTAATTTGTCCAGGAACCAATAACGTCCAAATTGTCAACATGATACTTCTTTGTAGAATAAAATTCAAGAATGATCAGAAGAATATTTTCATGAAAAGATACTGGATGAAGCGCAAATATCAAGGATATTTCACTAATTTCATGGAGTATAGAAGTCAAAATTTTAATCAACTGAGTATAATACCGAATGGAATAACAAAAGATATCACCATGCATGCGGTACTTTGCATAGACGGTTATTTCAACAGAATAATAATAATGGAACCAAGTCAGGTGAAATTCACACCGACAGGATGTTCCAACATAATAATAAATGATGGAACCAGTCCCAGCGATATAGCATGCATACAGGATATTCGCATGTAATAATAAAGACGGAATAATAAAATAGAACCAGTCCCAAGGAAAACGCATGCATGTGATATTCCAAATGAATAATAATAAAGACGTAAATATTAGAAGAATGTCACCAAGTATAGGGTAGTCCGCAGATATCTTTGTTATTCCAAAGTAGAATAATAAAGAATGGAATAATGTAGTTCTCTTCATGAATACAAAAGAAATAATATTCCTTATAGTAAAATAATACTTGATATAAAAGTAGTGAAGTAGCGTAACACTTTTCTTCTCTCTCTATAGTCTCTCTCTAGAGTTCAAAGAATTCGTAAATGAAAATAATGAAGGAATGAGCTTCTATTTATAGGAAAATTGAATGCATAAGAATTCTAATCCATGAACTATCCAGATTGATTTACTTTAACTGACGGTCCATATTTAAAGAAAAATCTTTTAAATAAAATATAATATATTCTATTTATATAAAAAGATTTTTACTATGCAAACACTATGCACACTATGCAAACACTATGCATAATAAAATATAATATATTCTATTTATAGAATAACTTTAATAAAGTATTCTGTTTTATATAAAAAGATTTTACTATGCAAAATACTATGCATAATATAATATAATATATTCTATTTATAGAATAACTTTAATAAAGTATTCTGTTTTATATAAAAAGATGTTTCTATTTTATTATGTGAATAAACAAAACTTCTAAATCAACAATAATTGAATCAAATAATGTGAGATACTATGCAGCAACTATTGTAGCAATAATTGAACAAAACTGAGTGACTTCTCACATAAATATCAATAATCAATACTGTGTGCTACTATGCAACAACGCCAGACATCGCATTTCTTTTACTACCGAAAGTAGTTCAACAAAGATCAACCAAAACTTCCACCGTTATTTTCAATAAAATATTTTTGTCGCTTTCAATCCGACAATAATTCCGCTAGGGATCCACCAATGATTGTGCTAGCAGTAGCATTTAATATTTCCTGCTTAAAACGAATATTCCCCAACCAATCGAATATAATATGACAACTTGCATACTTTGCAAAATTTATAAATATTACCCATAACTATAATATTATCTCAAATTCACACCATAATATAAAAAAAATTATTTCAAAAAAATTAATTCTTTATTCATAAAATCTGGGGTTTCACAATCTCCCCTTCTTATGGAATTTCGCCCTTGAAATTTACGTGACGCACTGTATGCCGAACAGGTGAGGATACCTTGACTTCATTTCAGATTCTAACTCTTGAGGTATAACCCTTTAGTGTTGGATACGATTCTTCTTATCCAAGATTTTAACACGAGATCTCATACGTTAAATCATCCGCTATCTCGTTCGATTCTAAATTAATAATGTGGTTCGGGTCATCCACATATTTACGTAACATCGATATCGTTAAAAATGTTATGAACACGCCGACATACTTAAGGTAAAACGAGTCTATAAGCCATAGTTCCTACTCTATCGAGGATTTCAAATGGGCCAATTAAATCGAGGGTTGAGATTTTCTCTTCATCGATTCTTGCTTCTAGAATAACACCCTCTTAAACCTTTTTCTTCACATTCATCACCTCCGTAGTAGCTTGAACGACTTTAACTTTATCAATTAAAGTCGATTCTACTCAGATATTCAAGTATCTTCACGTGTTTCGATACTCGCATTTATAACCGCATATGATCTTTCTACTCAACGCGCGCCACCACCACGTCCGCTTTCCCACAATGGTATTGAATAAGACGATCGTAATCTTCAACAAATTTCGAAATCAACATCTTTGCACGTTATACGCTCGCTTTAGTTGAAGAAATATTTGAGGGTTTTAGGAATGGATTTTGTACTGGGGTCAATACAAAATTCGATTTCACGCTCTAGGGGTAGGCTAAGAAGTCTTCAAGAATACGTCAGGAAATTTATTAACAATAGAAATATCATTCAAAACTGTGGCCCTCATCCAAGAATTGGATAGTACGTCATATTGATACCTATCAACTTGCCATCGTCATTCACGACATCCCCTATAGAAAGTCTGGTTTCGGTGCATTCCACACAAGAAAGTCAACAACGAAAATACCGGGGATCTTTACTTATGGCTTGATATGACAATGATTGACTTTAGTGGTTTGGTTTCTTGAATTCGTATAACAGGTTGGATAGGAATACGAAAGCTAACAACCTTACGAAGAGCATGATGAGTAGTTAACCAATCGATTCCTAAAATCGCATCAAAGGCAAGTATTTTCAAAGAGATAAGATTGGCACGTAACGTGAAAGTGTCAATTTGAATCAACAAGATTTATAAACAAAAAGGTAACGAAGGTTTCTACCATCGAAGTTTCAACCAATAAGTCAAAGTCTAATTTCTCCAAGTCAAATTTAAACGCTGAAAGCAAGAAAGAGAGATAAAAGAATGGGTAGAATTGGTATCTAATAAGGTATAGACTTCAAGAATTTATAATTAACTAACTCGTACTAATTTCGCTCGTTATCGCTCTTTGAAAAGTCACGAAAAAACGCTCTTCCCGAAACCACCGACTTTTGTTCATCCAGATCCGCCTTTGGTGCCAATTGCCCCAAATTGAGACTTGACTTCACTATACGACAAAATAGAGCTAAATGACCTTCTCTTCTTCAAATTTTCACTTCTATTATCTTGGCCATGATTACCACCGAAGTGGTTACCATTCATGGCATGATAATTTCCCCCACAATGGTTATCATTGTTCAATGGCCATTGCCACCCTGATGATGATTATTATCGTGTTGTTGGTCATTACCTTTTGGTGGAGCTAACTCAACGATCTCATGTGCTTCATTGCTTATCTCAGCATTTTTAGATGCCATTTTTAAATACTGCCACAAAATAAGGGTTAATTAACATATCACATATTATCCCTATACTATGTCCGATCAATTAAATACCAAATAAACTTAGGTAGGTCATACTAGCGAAGGAATTCCCGCCTCCTCCCTCCTAGTTCTTGTCTCACATCTCAAATTTAGATCATATCCCTAAGCTTTGATACTAATCGTGACGCCCCAAAATTAGGTATACATCACCCATCTTGGGTCGCCAAAACATGGTATGTAATTCAAATACAACTTACTAATACAACTGTCGTGGTACAATACGACAAAACATAAACTCGTGAGTTTGAATACAAATATTATCTACTAGAGATTATACAAACTCAAAAGGAGTCTTCATTACAATTATTATCACACTATTTCACGTAATAGTGAGGACTACTAATGCTATCCTCCGACCATCACTCCGCTCCCCGACTCGTCCCAAATATATTCTCATTTCAAGAAGAAACTAAAGAAAAGAAAGGGTGAGCTCAACTAGCCCAAAGAAGAAATATTATGACTAAGATAATGCGTAATAAATTATCATTAGTCTCCAACAATGATAAACCGATAAAATATAATAGACATCAAGTTTAATCTTAGCAAATTTAACAAGCAATCCATTAAAAGAGTCAAGTAGAAAATAAAATCTACTATCTTTTATGATTAAAAAAGTTTTTCATCACTTTTATCACCAAACTCACCCAATAAATAATTCACATCATTAAATCATCCCCGCACTACAAAAGCCAATGATATTTTTTAAGATCACGACCACGAATTATCCATGCACTACGGCCAAAGATAATCGTGTTTTGATCAACCATTCCGATCATGCCATAAAATAATTCATCTTTGCTCCCTCGTCAAGAGAATCCATAGCCATAATCATACCAAAAACGGCCCATCAATGCACTACGGGCCAATGAGGACTTTTTCCACATCATTTGTAATATTACTACCATGATTATACCGAATAATCCTCGGTCATAATCATACCAAGTCCATCTATGCACTACAAAACACATATGACTTTCAACATAATATAAACATGAGAATGATGACAATGATATAAGAATTCAATAAAACAAGTTCAAGAATTAATTTATCCAGAACCAATAACGTCCCAAATTGTCAACATGATACTTCTTTTTGTAGAATAAAATTCAAGAATGATCGTAAGAATATTTTCATGAAAAGATATCGATGAAGGGCAAATATCAAGGATATTTCACTAATTTCATGGAGTATAGAAGTCAAAATTTTAATCAATCGAGTATAATACCGAATGGAATAACAAAGATATCACCATGCATGCGGACTTTGTATGATTTGTTATTTCAATGTAATAATAATAATGGAACCAAGTCGTGAAATTACAATCCAGCAGATGTTCCAACATAATAATAAATGATGGAACCAGTCCCAGATATAGCATGCATGATGTGATATTCGCATGTAATAATAAAGACTAATAATAAAATAGAACCAGTCCCACAGAACGCATGCATGTATGTGATATTCCAAATGTAATAATAATAAAGACTAAATATTAGAAGAATGTCACCAAGTATAGGGTAGTCATGATATATCAAGTTATTCCAATGAGTAATAATAAAGAATGGAATAATGTAAGTTCTCTTCATGAATACAAAAGAAATAATATTCCTTACAAGAAAATAATACTTGATATAAAAGTAGTGAAGTAGCGAGAAAACTTTTCTTCTCTCTCTCTATCTCTCTCTCTAGAGTTCAAAGAATTCGTAAGAAAATAATGAAGGAATGAGCTTCATTTATAGGAAAATGGAATGCATAAGAATTAATCCATGAACTATCCGTATTGATTTACTTTAATCTGATGGTCCATATTTAAAGAAAAATCTTTTAAATAAAATATAATATATTCTATTTATATAAAAAGATTTTTACTATGCAAATACTATATCTAGGCACTATGCAAATACTATGCATAATAAAATATAATATATTCTATTTATATAATAACTTTAATAAAGTATTCTGCTTTATATAAAAAAGATTTTACTATTCAAAATACTATGCATAATAGAATATAATATATTCTATTTATAGAATAACTTTAATAAAGTATTCTGCTTTTATATAAAAAGATGTTTCTATTTTATTACGTGAATAAAACAAAACTTCTAAATCAACAATAATTGAATCAAATAATGTGAGATACTACGCAAAGAACTATTGTAGTAATAATTAAACAAAACCGAGTGACTTCTCACATAAATATCAATAATCAATACCGTAATACTACTACGCAACAACACGTGACATCGTATTTTTTTTACTACCGAGTAGTTCAACAAAGATTAACCAGTGAAAACTTCCGCCGTTATTTTCAATAAAATATTTTTGTCGCTTTCTCAATCCGACAATAATTTCGCTAGGGGTCCACCAATGATTGTCCGTAGTAATCTTAATATTTCCCGCTTAAAACGAATATTCCCCACCAATCGAATATAATATGACAACTTGCATACTTTGCAAAATTTATAAATATTACCCACAACTATAACATTATCTCAAATTCACACCATAATATAAAAAAAATTATTTCGAGAAAATTAATTATTTATTCATAAAATCTGGGGTTTCACATGCTTATTTAGTCACTGTACTATAGGTGAACTTACAAGTGAGTCACTAAATTGATTTTTCTTACAGTCAACTCACTATACCTTACTTTACTAACAAAACGATAGAAAATCCGTTGACTTTTAACGAAAATGTCCACATCAGCTGCATACGTGTAAAAAAAATTCTTATGTGGCACAAATCATCCCATGTGGCTTTCTTACGTGGAAATTGAGGAAATAATTTATGGAGAAAATGAAAGATTTGTTCTAAATAAAACAACATATGTTAAAATAAATTAGAAAAGTTAGCCAAAAAATAAAAAAAATAAATGAAAATATATTTAATTATTTTTTAAATTAATATCAAATGAATTTTTATTTAATTCTTTACAAATAATAATATAAATATAGAAAAGTTTGCTAAAAAATAAGAAAATAAATAAATAAAATATATTTAAATAATATCAAATGAATTTTTGTTTAATTATTTACAAATATAATAATATAAATTAGAAAAGTTAGTAAACAAAATAAGAAAATAAATGAAATATATATTTAATTATTTTGTAATTAATATCAAATGAATTTTTATTTAATTCTTTACAAATATAATAATATAAATTAGAAAATTAGTCAAAAATAAAAAATAAATGAAAAATATATTTAATTATTTTTAATTAATATCAAATGAATTTTATTTAATTATTTATAAATATAATAATATAAATTTAAAAATTTGCCAAAAAATAAGAAAATAAATTAAAAAAATTACATGCTTATGTGTAATTAAAAAGATTATTTCAAATATTTTTTTAAACAATTATTAAAAATTTGAGGGTAAATATGTCAAGAACACACACTAACACACCAAGAATACATATATAAATTTAAACACACACACTAACACACCAAGAACACACACACTAACAAACCAAGAACACACACTAATCAACGGTATAAAGATTTGGGTGATTTGGTTTGGGCAAAGGAGCAGCTGGGGCCGATGCAGCAACTGGAGCTTGGTTATTTGCTACTCTACTGCTGGAATTATTAGTCGTACTAGAAACATCTTTTGCCACTGTGTGATGTTTTTGGAGCATCAGATCTGACTTGCCCACCACGAGGATATTGACTAGCAGATTGAGATGTATAGGGCTGCTGCTGTGCACGTTTTGTAGGCAGAATCGTCTCACTGGCCCTAATTGTTTTTCTTGACTGCTTTAATTTATCAGAAGAACTGAGAACCTGGAATGAGTGAAAGCTATAGTCAGTTAATTGGTTTGTTAGTGTGTGTTCTTGGTGTGTTAGTGTGTGTGATTGAATTTATGTGTATTCTTGGTGTTCTAGTGTGTGTTCTTGACATATTTACCCTCAAATAATTAATAATTGTTTAAAAAAATATTTGAAATAATCTTTTAATTACACATAAGCATGTAATTTTTTTAATTTATTTTCTTATTTTTTGGCAAATGTTTTAATTTATATTATTATATTTGTAAAGAATTAAATAAAAATTCATTTGATATTAATTAAAAATAATTAAATATATTATTTATTTATTTTTTGTTTTTTGGACTAATTTTTCTAATTTATATTATTATATTTGTTAAGAATTAAATAAAATTCATTTGATATAAATTACAAAATAATTAAATATATTTTTCATTTATTTTCTTATTTTTTGACTAACTTTTCTAATTTATATTATTATATTTGTAAATAATTAAACAAAAATTCATTTGATTATTTAAACATATTTTATTTATTTATTTTCTTATTTTTTTAGCAAACTTTTCTAATTTATATTATTATTTGTAAAGAATTAAATAAAAATTCATTTGGTATTAATTACAAAATAATTAAATATATTTTCATTTATTTTCTTATTTTTTGGCTAACTTTTCTAATTTATTTTAACATATGTTGTTTTATTTAGAATAAATTTTTTATTTTCTCCATAAATTATTTCCTCAATTTCTACGTAAGAAAGGCACATGGGATGATTTATGCCACATAAGAAATTTTTTTACATATATGCAGCTGATGTGGACATTTTCGTTAAAAGTCAACGGACTTAACGAATTTTCTAACGTTTTGTTAGTAAAGTAAGGTATAGTAAATTGACTGTAAGAAAAATTGATTTAGTGACTCACTTGTAAGTTGACCTATAATATAGTGACTAAATAAGCATTTAACCCACCCATATTTAGATATTATACATTTTTAAAGAGAAAAATAAGTGAAAAGGGTAAACTTATAATATAATCAATTTAATAGTTTAGAAGAATATATATATATATATATATATATATATATATATATATACTACCAGAAGAGATCAAGATTTCTCCTTAATAGCATTCTTTTTATCAAAATGACGTCGTTAGGAGGCTATGGCGGTGGCATTTTGTAAATACGCTATTTACAAAAAATGCCATCATGGCCCTCCAAAACGACGCCGCTTTTGATAAAAGAATGCTATTTAAGGCGAAATGCTATTTAAGGAGAATGTTGTTGATCTCTCGCATATATATATATATATATATATATATATATTGACGCCGAGATTTTTATTTGTCCTTTTCATTTTGTTCTTTTTGGTATTCTCATGTTATGTGAGATTTGTTTGAAAAAACAAGTGAAAAGGTCTCGATATATGTATAATGTCGACGATGGATCAAGTTAAGAGTCGCCATTGGTTTTTTATATGGTTGTACCAACATAATCGAGAAAAGGTTTGACATTGACCCAAAGATATGACAATCGCTAAACTGCCTGAGAAATTGAGATTCATTAGGGTCCGGGGACTTGATTATGCAGAGGGAAGGTGTTAGGCACCCCGACATAATGTGTTACCACGACACCGCCTCTTTTCAAGAAATGTTATATGAATATGTGTGTGTGTGTGTGGATCAATGTGCAAATATTTGGAAGTAGTTTGAGGCATCGTTCGCACCTATATACACAGGGTTTGAATTTGTGTAAAAATTCAGTTTTAATATGATATGGCAATGATGTTTTATAAAAGAGGTTTTTCAAACCCTTGTGCTCAATAGTAATTGAGACCTTTACACTCCCATTTTTATTAAGTGTTCTATTGATTGTTTTAATTTTCGAGATGCTAAAGCATCTTCGAGAAAATAATATACACAAAATAGTGTCAACTCCTCGTGGGTATGATAACCATCTGAGGAAATCCGAACATTGTGAATAAATTTACAAGCTGCTTACAGCTGAAAATGTCCATCACGGAAACCGAATCTAGATCCAGTATACTGAATCTGTTATCACATGATTCTTAGGCTCACATGATGCCGCAATTGATAATAAAGTAGTAAGAAGGTATATATATAAAAGTTATAAATATATAATATATACATACATGATCAGCCACCACGAAGCACCTCCATGGGGGATCAAAAATGTAAATAAAGCTGTAAAAGCCATCAACCGCCACAAAGTAAACTCCAAAGGACAAAAAAGTAAAGAAAATTTGTCAGAATGGTCAACCGCCACGAAGTATACTCCAAAGTGAACTAGATTAAATATATATATATATATATATATATATATATATATATATATATATATATATGATGCAAAAACGCCTAGAAATAAATCTAGGCTCATCGAACAAAGTTCGACACACGCTCATATATATAAGTATATATATACAAAAGCAAATAAACGCCCGCATATAAGTCTAGGCTCAATCGATGCATAACTCGATAATGTTAGTCCATATATATATATATATATATATATATATATATATATATATATATATATATACAAAAAGAAATAAAAGTCATAGACCGAAGTCCGGGCAAACACACACAATGCGACTCTCAACGTGAAGAGAGGTGTGTGTAAAGATGAAGAGAAAGGCTTTAAAGTGTGTAAGAAGGCTTACAGTGGACTGCCAAAGAAGACTTCTATAACTTTAAGTTGATGAACACTCAGCTCCCGCCTGTAGAAAAGTAGCTATATATGAGCTTACAAGTGTTTAAAATGAGAAAGCACTCAATTTATGGTGTGTACAGAGCAAATTGGACAGGGCTTCCTCGCCGTTTCTCTTGCAAATAAGGCCACCCCAAGCCCTCTATATATAGAGGGAGGAGCCACAGGTTTACCTGCAGCTTCCCAGGATGTGGGTCCCGCCGTGTCAAAGTACGTACACTTGGACAACGCGTTATTCGCTCGGTCGTTCATAACTTTCAATCCGAGAGTCCGATGGAAGCGTTCCATACCATTCCGGAAAGCTCTTTCCGAGAGCTACACAATGACATAGGATTTGCCCTTATTTGATTCCAAGAAGATGGGTTCATGACCGAAATGGCATTCCTGTGTTTTGTCGGTAAATTGTTGAGCCGCTTTTGCGTAGTTTGCGCCGAAAGTTAAGATATGGTTCTTGTGGGACTTCTATTGAAGTAATTTGAGTTGAAATGAGTTGATTTGATGTGAGTTGAAGTTGAGTTGGAAAATGACCATTTTGCCCTCCCGGTTATTTTGCCGCAAGAACAGAAAGTAATATTTTCTCGTGGTTATCTCCGAGGTCGACTTTGATGTTGACTTTGACTGTTCTCAGGGTTATCTCTGAGGTTGGCTTGACCTCCTGGGGCTATCTTCAGGCTTTGATCTTGATCCCCTGGGCTATCTCCGGGGTTGAAACTGATTTTCCCGGGGTTAGAAATTGTTTTCCCGGGGTTATCTCCGGGGTTAGAAATTGGATCTCCTGCGGCTATCTTCGGGGTTAAAATTGATGTTGTGATCCTCCAGGGTTATCTCTGGAGTGTGAAAAAGACGCTTTTGCCCTCCTGCATGGTTAATAACAGGAAAATAAAATTTTGAGTGTCTACAGATGCCCCTCTTTATCATGTTCATGCAATGCAATGGAATGGACATGATAAATATTAGTAGACACTTGAAAATATGACAAGGTATTTCTAATGATTCAAATCACAATGTAATGAATGTTTATGATGAATGTTAAAATGTTTTCGCAAATCGCAGTTCGCAAATCGCACATCGTATTTTGCACTTCATTTTTTGCATTTGGCCAATCGCACTTCGCATTTCGCATATCGCAACTCGCATATAGCATATCGCAAATCGCATATCGCAAAATCGCAAATCGCAATGTAATGAATGTTAAAATGTTTTTTCAAATTGCTTTACCTTTACCGATCATTGCTGATGCCTATGTTGGTGTTGACTCCAATGGTTTGGCATTTAATCGCTGATGCTTGTTTGATGAAGATAAGTTGAGATGTTTTCCACATCTCTGATATATGGGGATGACGTTCTGAAATCACCAGACCCTCCCGATGTATTCGCGGGTAGTTTGCAACGGTGCCTATCCTGCTGATTGCCAAACTTTTTCGGTTCCCACTCGAACGGTGGTATACGAAGCTTTCATCGAAGAACTGTCTTGATGTTGCGCTGAATTGATGCTAATGGTTTTGAATACCGGATCTTCTGATACCTTCGCTGAAATAAAATTCAAAGGTTTGCTTCGCTGCTCTCCGCCATGTTACGCTTCACCCTTTTGAGGTGATTTGAGTTTCATTGTTGGGGCAAAAAGCCCCATTTCCTTGAGTGTTTGATTCGCAACCCGGCTGAGCTGATGACTTGAATGCCGTTGACATCCCTGGAGGGTGCAACTCGTTCATTTGCTGCCCGAATTTGAACTTTGGTGTAGAGGCGTCAACCGATGAGGGCTTGACGCCGGTTAACATGTTTGATGGTGTAGATTTCCTTCACTAGACCTTTCATTGTTGGCCTTATGCTCCTGAGTTAAGGACTTTTTTGAGGATTTTCCCCTTCTTTCGTAGGGGCACGCTTATGTTGCCATGATTTCTTTCAGGAGTTCTCCCCTTTCTTTTTGATGAGAGGCTTAATCCCGCCTTAAGCTCCTTCCATTTCTTGGAATTGGACAATGCCCCAGTCCTTTCGCATGTTTATGCCGAGGGTTCATATGAGAAACTCTCTTTGTTGATGAAGTCGCAATTGAGTAATATCCAAATCGCTAGTGAGATGGTGTGAGGGAAACTCTGATGATGATGTTGACTGGTGCATTTTCCACTTTAGGATGGTTGATAAATGCCCCAGTGTTGAGTTGTCACTGCTTCTGAGATTTCCCCAATCTTGTTGTAAGGGACCCAATATCCTGTTGTCGCCAATTTTGAAATTTCCCCAGCCTTGCTTGTTGTCTGGGGTAGTTGCTTTGACAGATGGGCTAATAAGATTCCAAGATCGCGGGAAGCTTTTGCCTCTGTACCATATGATGAACAGGTAGGTTTTGATATTGACAGCTTTTCTGGTAATGATGTCGCTCTAGTTGAGAGAGATGATGCTCTAACTCACAGGGATACTGCTGTTGTTGAGCGGGATAGCGTTATATCTGCCTGGGATATTGCATGTAATTTGCGGTGGATCTATTGGCTCGTGTAGAAACCCTTAGGCAGGAGATCACATCGTTACCTCCTTCTTCTGAGAGGGAATCCATGTTGGACTTGATAGCCTGCGTATACACTGATTTGTAGATGGGCTTGTATTTTCCTGCACAGCCTAGCTTAGCCATTTTGTCATGTACAATACACATTGTATATATCAAACAACATTATATATGGCAGGGAAATATATGTTGATTCACTTCCCTTTTAGTTGTGCCTTGTTACTTGCTTGATATTTTCTTGTTTCTCCAAGACTTTGTGATCTCAATGTATTCTGAACTCCTCCTTGAAGGATGGACAGTGAGATGTCTCAGGATTTTAAGAATTGATCGTTGATCTGTGTGTATTCCCTACCATCTTTGGCGTCTTGGGACTGATTTTTGTATGTGGCTATGGATAGGAGTGTGTCTGTTTTTGTTTTTTCTGTGGTGAGACCGGACCATATAACATGGCTGCCTACGTACTCCCGTTGAAGACGAGATCAGGTCGACGTAGTTCGCCCATGTACAGGGCAGATTGCAGATGAAAAGTTTAATCCCATGTACATGATAAATTGAAGGTGTGAAAGGTTTAATCCCTGTTGGGATAAACTGAAAGTGTGAAAGGTTTTAAAAACATGCGGAGATTGAAAAATTTGGTTATCCGAAACCAAGCTGCTGGTTGGAAAGTGTGATTGTCCCTGATGGGGCAAATGGGTCTGAAAAAGGTTGTATGTAGTGAAGGGTTAAAGAACTGGAGCAATTGGCAATCTGATGACCCAAAACCAGGATGTTTGCTTGATGGTAACCTCAGACATAGTACCGTTTCAAGGTGTCCGAATTGATGAGTTGCGGAAATTCATTGCCGTCCATTTCCTGTAATCTAAAAGCGCCTCCTGTCAATACCTCCTTGACAATAAACGGGCCTTCCCAGTTTGGAGCAAATTTTCCTTTAGACTGAGCTTGGTTGTCAATGATCTTCTTCAAAACCAAGTCATGTTGTTTGAACTGCCGTAGTCAGACTTTTCTATTGTAGGATTTTTTTTACAAGTAGAAGGTCGCTCATGTGTGGGCCACATACTCCACCATGGTTTTCATCCATGAGCCTCTGAGCTTGGTCCTCGTCCAGACATCTGAGGAGACCTCGTTCTGCATCTCTTTTGTAGAGTGCATCTTCGCTCAGGTAGAATTTCATAGCAAGTCGGATCCGCCTTCTTTTAGTCGGGCTCGCCTCAGCGGGTGTAGATCTATCTTGTAGGTACTCCTTGATATGCTGATACCAAGGGTACTGGATGGGAGGTAGCTCATCCGATATTTCTCCAAATGTAATTCCCATAGGCTGGAGCCTTTTATTGGGCAAATGTGAGGGTTGGCATGTCTTCCTTGTCATGTATGCTGATCAAGGAGGCCAATGTTGCTAGCACATCTGCAAAATCATTCCTAATTCGAGGAAGGTGGAGGAAGGATTTTTTCTTCAAACTTCGAAGCCATCTGTAGAACCTGCCGATGGTAAGACAGCAACTGTAGAACCTGTTGAAGAGCTCTTTTTTTCTTTTTTTCCTTTTTTTTATGCATTAGATCATGGAAAAGAGCCATATGGCTCATTGATAGGTAGCTCCGGCATTGATGAGGCCCAATGACAATCGTCTATAGCAAAAGGTTCCCCAAGGAGTGATGAAAACAATTTTCTCACGATCTTCCTCAGCAACCATGATTTGATGGTACCTCGCAAAGCAATCCACACAGGAGTATATGTCATACTGAGTCGTATTGTCAATGAGTATGTGGATGAATGGGACAGGAAAGCTATCTTTGAGATAAGCTTTGTTCATATTACTGTAATCCACACAAACTCGCACCTCTCCTCTGGGTTTCAGCACGGGGACTGTGTTGGATAGCCATTCAGGGGAGGTTGACGCCATGATGATACCAACTTGAAATTGTTTCACAATTTCTTCTTTAACCTTTAAACTCCACTCAGGTTTCAATCGCCTGAGCTTCTGTCTGACTAGCTTGAATCCCCCTTTGATGGGAAGGCGATGAATGACAATGTCAGTGGATAAATCGACCATATCTTTGTGAGACCATGCAAACACATCTTGAAATAGGGTCAATAGAGTAACCATGTCATTCCTTTGGTTTGGAGTGAGGTTCGAACCAATCTGGATTTTTTTGGGGTTTTTTAAGGTTCTGAGGTTTAAAAGATGTGGTTTGATCAAGATTTGGCTTGGGTTTGTCTTCGACCCATTCTTTGATCTCCTGAGGTATCTCATAGTCCTCTTGTATTTTCATCAAGTTTGAGTCCAACTTTTCATCAAAGTTACAATCCTTGTGGAGAAGAGGCATCTTATCGCTAAGTAAGTCTAGGCACATCTAAGTTCGTAGTCCTCCCTAAACAAAATATGCTTTCACTTAATATATGACACTGTTCAATCACACAAAGTGTTAGCATGTAATGACAAAAGTAACTGCTAATACTGTACAGAAAAAGTAAGCAGTTATTGCTATCTATAAGGCAGAGAGAGCTTCTTCCCTTTTTACCCTGCCGGTAAATGCAAGGAGTGCTGCTCCAATTGTCGAGGGCAAAGTCCTAGTGGACTGCAGTGATGGAGGAGCTGCCATCGTCCTCCTTTTCCCGAATGATGACCATTATGTCTGGACAATCATCGTCTGGGGTGTATCTATTTGTGTGTTCATCATAGACAATGATGCGTACGTTGGAAATCATTCTGACGATGTCTTGTTTAATTATTCGTTCCTCTTCTTCCATTGTGGGATCTGGAACTAGGATTTCTTTCTCCTTCACTGGTATCGATTTAGGAAATAACATAGTCATTACATGGGCAGTCACCTTTACCGGAGACCGTACAGGCTCAGGAACTGTAGGTGGAGATAATCGCCGTGTGGCTGAAACTAAAGGAATTTGTCTATGCTTATGGGGATTCTTGCGACTGGAACTAGTAGTATCCGGACCTTGGGTTCCTCCTCAGCGAGGATTCAACATGTACGGTATCCTTGTACCTCTCGAGTAGATTGGTGTAGTTCTTTAAGCGTAATCGCCAAATCTGTGATTTGTTTACTTAATTCGTCAAATTCTTCATGAGAAACTGATTAAGATCACCGGTCGATGAAGACATAATTGGTCAGAGGCTCGTGGCCTTTTGGATTTTTCGAATGGATTATCGACCAATTATATCCCTACAAAAAAAACTTATGTAGTTTAGTCTTAGTGAATGTAGCAATATTACATAATGTGTCCGTTTAGGAGTATCGTCCTGTGAAACGGATGTTAGTTGACAAGATAGCATGTTAGGTTTTGATATAAAGGGAAGGCATGTGCACATATTCCTTCATATTTTCCATTACATTGAGATTTATATGGAAATGAAATTACAAGTAATTGAATTTAAAAGTAATTAAAATGTGAAAGTATGAAGAGACTTTCCTCCGTGTTTGGTTTATCAGAGGCTGACCTATCTTAGGTTACTCTCACGGCTTTTTGGCATGAAGGTTCCCAAATCATCGCAATTTACTCAACGCGAAGTTAATCTGGTCTTTCAACTGGAGCGGATTTGGGTGGTGCCTTTCCTGAGCCTCGTTGGAATTAGTCTCTCTACGAGTCCAGTAATCAAACACTGACAGGTTAGCCTCCTGGTGGAGGGACCACACAACATACATTCACATACATCGCGTCTCACCGTATGGAAATGATGACATGTACGAAGCACTAATATCACTGGCAGATATGGTGCGAAGCACTAAGTGCAGTAAGTAAATGCATTAGCACATATTCATTCAAATGTAAATGCAACATCCACACACAAGCAGATAACAGTTTTGAAAAGTTTGTAATAGCAGCTTAAGTCCTCTTACTGGTGTCCCCAACAGAGTCGCCACCTGTCGACGTCGGGATTTTTATTTGTCCCTTTTCGTTACTTGTTCTTTGGTGTTCTTAGGTTAGGTGAGATTTGTTTGAAAAAATAAGTGAAAAAGGTCCGACATGTATCATGTCGACGATGGATTATTAAGAGTCGCCAGTTGGTTTTTTATATGGTTGTACCAACACAACCGAGAAAAGGTTTGCACATTGACCCAAAGGATACCAAGACCGCTTAAATGGGTCAAGAAATCGAGATTCATTAGGGTCTGGGGACTTGATTACGCGGAGGGAAGGTGTTAGGCACCCCTTGACATCCGTGTTACCACGGTGACTGCCTCTTTTCAAGAAACTGTTATATGAATGTGTGTGTGTGTGGATCAATGTGCAATTATTTGGAAGTAGTGTGAGGCCTCGTTCGAACCTATATACACAGGGTTTGAATTTGTGTAAAAATTCAGTTTTAATAAGATATGGCAGTGATGTTTTATAAAAGAGGTTTTTCAAACCCTTGTGCTCAATAGTAATTGAGACCTTTTACACTCCCATTTTTATTAAGTGTTCGACTTGATTATTTTTAATTTTCGAGATGCGAAGCATCTTTGAGAAAATAATATACAAAATAGTGTCGAACTCCTCGTGGGTATATAACCATCTAAGGAAATCCGAACATTGTGAATAATTTTACAAGCTGCTTACAGCTGAAAATGTCCATCACGGGAATCAAATCTAGATCTAGTACACTGAATCTGTGATCACATGATTCCTAGGCTCACATGATGTTGCAATTGATAATAAAGCAAGAAGGCGTATATATATAAAAAGCTCAAATATATATATACGCATATGATCACCACCACGAGCACCTCCATAGGGGATCGTAAATGTAAATAAAGTCAGTAAAAGCCATCAACCGCCACAAAGTAAACTCTAAAGTGACGAAAAGTAAAGAAAGTCAGAAAATTGGCCAACCGCCACGAAGTACACTCCAGGTGGGACTAAACGTAAATATATATATTTATAAGTTGTAAACGCTCCAGACATAAGTCTAGGTTCATCGAACAGAGTTCGACACACAGTTTATATATATAAGTATATATATACAAAAGCAAATAAACGCTCCAGACATAAGTCTAAGCTCAATCGAGGCATAACTCGATACTGTTAGTCCATATATATATATATATATAATAACTCAAACTATTTACAAGTGCAGAAAATAAAAATGACTTACAAATTTATTTGATTAAGAACATTAGAAGAAAAGGGGTAAAGAAAGGCTAAACAGCGGTAGAGGCTAAAGATTCGACTGAGAAGGAACTCAGCGTCTTTTGAAGTCTGCCTAACTAAATGAGCTCAACTTCCTTTTATAGAAATAAGGAAGGAACTATTACATGATTACTATTACAATAACTGGGGTAAAGTAAGAAACATATTACATTTACTAAAGTAAAAGTAAAAGTAGCTGCCACTTTAGACCGAAAAATGCGCAGGAATCTATTTTCGGTGGAAAAGTTGGTGTATTCTTTTGACTTATGTGGCCGTGGGGCCCTGATGCATGTGACTGAAATGACTAAAGTCGCTAGGGCGGTGAGTCGGTCGTCAAGCAAAATCTTGAATGATGGCTCTAGGGCGAGTCGGGCTATCGGAGGCAGTCTTCAATGATGGTCATTTAAGGCGTGTCTTTGAAGTCACGCCTTCATCACATCCACTTTGATTGATTAATGAACGAGGCAAACAACTTGTTGACCGATGACTGATCAGGCGAAGTGATCCTGAGCATCCTGAAGACTAATAGTGCCATATGGGTCACAATTGTCTCCTTCTTCCTCATTTTGACTAGATTCAACTTCTCCGGACTGTGAAGAAACATTTTCTGAAGCTTCAATATCTTCGTCTAACTGTTCAAAACTCGTATGAATAGCGTCAGCAAAGAGCCTAAGCTGAGCTGTAGAGTAACTAGTGATATTAGAAACATCAAATGAGTCGGGGGGGGGGGGGTAACTGATTTATCTTTAGATTTATCAGATGACCTTTTGGATGAAGTTAAAATCTTCGACTAAATTATCCCAATCTAATACAAAATCTTTTTTAATAACTCTTAATTGGTTATGTATGGGGGCATTAAAATCAGATTAAGTGGGAAACTCAGAGGAAGTCGGAGAAGAAGAGCTTTCTTCTTCAACGGGATCATTCTGGGTGTAACAAGGGTGACTAGCTTGACCTTGATTAAGGATTCCTTTAAGCTTAATGTCTTTAATAGAAGGGTTACTAAGAATTTCAGAGTCTCTTCGAGTATGAATAACTGAAGGGGCTGATGAACTTGAAATATCTTCTATTATGACTGGATTTCTAGTACGTTCAAAACTAATTTTAATAGTTTCGTCTGAAAACTGTCTAATATTTTCTATGTTTAATGAATTGTTAACTACAGGCTGCTGTGGAAACTCATTTGGTAAAGTCCATTGACTAGGTAAAGTAATATCCTTCCAGAGAATTGTTCTCGGGATCTGGACATTAGCATCACTAGTTGAGCTTTGAATTAAAACTGTTTGATCTTTAGCACTTTTATTAAGAGCATGAACATTCAAGTTTGACTTCATAGTCTAATAATAAATCCTGTAAATCAAAGCAATAGGCTGAGATCCTTCAATCATATGAGTAATCTCACCAGCAGTTTTAATATTTAGTGTTAAAGCTTTTAATAAATTTTGATCACTGAGGCTAAGGGTGAAATCAGGAAAGCAATTAAAATGGATAGGACCATTATGCAGACTTGATTCCATAGCTCCAATAATACTAGGATAATAATTAAAAAATCTAGCGTCTCTAAGACAGAGGTAGATACATGAATTAATTCCTTTGATTAAATAAAAGTTAGCTCAGCTGAATATCTCAACTGAAGATACTGAACAATTATTAGAGTTAATAAGAATTGAAAATAACGTCAGTAACGACGAAGCTTCTGATATTCCAGAATCTTTGAGTAGCAGCACTTGTAACGATGAATCAAATAGTGATAACGAAGTTATAGTATGTGCTGAGGATTGCAGTAACAACTGTTGCAAAAGATTAAATGTAATTACCAAAGAAGATGAAGAAAGTTCTTTATTAATTGACTTAATTAGCAAGATTACTGATCCAGATTTAAAAATTCAGTACACAAAACAATTAAAAGATTTATTAACAAAAGATAAGAAAATTACTGATAAGGTTCTTAAAGCCAAAGAGAAACCTATATTTAGTCTTAATAAAATGCTTGAAAGCTTTAAGTCCCCAATTAGAGAAGTCACTCTCCCTGAATTAAATCAAGAAGTTAATAAACTCAAAAGAGAAATTTCTAATTTAAAATTAGACGTTGCTAATTTAAGAAAAGAAATTGAAGATAAAAAATCTGACCTTCAGGTTCATGATTCCTCTTCAAGCGAAGAAGATCATGACTTACCTGAATCTTCAGTGTTAAAGATGAGACCGATCTTTTGTTCAAGGTCTTTCTCTTAAAAGAATTAAAGATATCACCATCCAAAATGGTATATCTCTATTAATTTAGTTATTGATAAAACTTTCTCGATACAACTTCCCACTTTAGTTGATCTTGCGATCTGAATTATATTCAAGAAGGTCTTATCCCCACTAAGTATTATAAAAAGACTAGTGAAAAGCTCAATTCAGCTAATGGTAGTCAAATGGAAATAAAATATAAATTACCTAAAGTTCATATCTGTCAAGATAATATGTGCTTTAAAACCTCATTTATTTTAATTCGCAATCTTACAGATAAAATCATTTTAGGAATACCATTTATATACTTATTATATCCATTCACTACCGATAATAAAGGATTAAGTTGTAAACATTTAGGAAAGAAGATAACATTTAAATTTCTTATTAAACCAAATAAAAGAGATTTAAAATTTATTCAAGAGGAGTCGATTTCCAAATCGGTAAATCTGTTAAATTGCAAAGTTACCCAATTAAGCTTTTTAAAGGAAGAAATTAAATACAAACAAGTTGAAGAACAACTTAAGAGTAAAAGAGTTCAAGAACAGATTGTTAATTTAAAAAATTATTTACAAGATAATTTGTGTTCTGATTCTCCCAACACCTTCTGGCATAGGAAGAAGCATGTAGTCAGACTACCTTATGCTAAAGAATTCAAAGAACTTTTAATTCCCACTAAAGCTAGACCAATTCAAATGAGTCATGAACAAATGGAGTTATGCAAAAAGGAAATCAATGATCTCCTTAGTAAAGGTTTAATTAGACATAGTAAATCACCATGGTCTTGTCCTGCTTTCTATGTTAACAATGAAGCAAAAAAAGAAAGAGGTGTTCCTCGCTTAGTTATCAATTACAAACCATTAAACAAGGTCTTAGAGTGGATTAGGTACCCTTTTCCCAATAAGGAAGATCTCCTTAGTAGGTTAATCTCCTCCACTATCTTCAGTAAATTTGACCTTGTCAGGATTCTGGCAAGTTGCTATTCACCCCAATGACAGATACAAAAGTATTAGACTGCTCAGAAGAACTACTGCTTTCATTATCAGAATCCACTTGATCAATAAGAGCAATAGTGCCACTTGTACTGGTTTCATTTTTGAGTTTTTTAAATAATTTATCAATTGCATGTATGAGTTCACTATCTTGATTAGGTAAGCCTAACTTATATCTATTTTCTGGTAATTTTAGTAAGGGCTGTTCAATTTTTGAATCAGGTCTTTTAATAGTGGTTTCTTCAAATTTTTCTTCAATTCTATTAAATCAACTTCTCTTTTCTGATTTCAAAACATTCTTCTTCTCATTATTCCAAAGTCACCCGAGCTGTCTGTAGTCCACCTAGTTCGCCGCAAACCTTTTGTAAGTCTCCAGGTGTGAGCAGTGTCTGGTTTAAGAACTTAGGTATGAGTCTTAACGATAGCCAAGGTATGAATGGAAGAATAATGCTTAAGAATTATTTTTGAAAGTATTTAAAGATGAGTCGATTATTCAGATCTAGCTCTTCGATTTAACCTAAGTCTTTTGCCTCCTGCTCCGGATATAGTTAACCAAGAAGAACATAGTTATGAAAACATAAGTCAAGTACTCCATGATTGGAACATACCCAGAGTTTCTCCTAGAGAAATTTATCAGTCAACCTTCTTAGATAACTTTAAAACTGATTATAATGTTAAGACAGTTGAAAAGGTTTATGCAATTAACAAAGAATATGAAAATTGTAGTCTTTTAACTCCAGATGTTATTAAAAAACATAGAAAAAGGGGTTATAATTTTATTCATATAGGTCTTATCATTTAATTCCCACTAAAGCTAGACCAATTCAAATGAGTCATTTTATATAGGTCTTGTCATTTTATACATTGCATTATGATTATCTTGTCATATTTCAAGTGTCTAGTATTCTTTATCCTATCTATTCTTTATCCTATCTATGCCATTACACTGTATGAATATGATAAAGAAGGGCATCTATAGACACTCGAAACATTTGCATTGCTGTTACTAACCTTGCAAGAGGGCAAAGACGTCTTCCAGAGATAACCCTGGAGGTCAAAACAGCTCAATCCAGGAGACAACCCCGGGATACTCAGTCTTTTCCATCTCGGAGACAACCCCGAGATAATCAGTTCCACTCCTGGAGATAACCTTGGGAATTTCAGTACCAACCTCGGAGATAACCCCGAGGAATGCAATCCCAAAAGTCTTTTCCATCTCAAAGACAACCCCAAGATACTCAATTCTAGTCCCGAAGATAACCCCGGGAGATACAGTTCCAACCTCGGAGATAACCCTGAGGAATGCAGATGCAGTTCCGACAATAACCCCGGAAAAGCTCATTTCAATCCCCAAAAGTCAGCTTCAACCTCAGAGATAACCCTGAGGCACTCAGTTCTAACCCCAGAGATAACCTCAGGAGGTCAGACACACCTCAGAGATAACCCTGAGGACATTCAACACTTATAGCTGTTGAATCTCAGAGATAACCTTGAGCAATGACTGTTAAATCAGCCCATAGCCGGAGATAAACCCGATGAGGGGCAAAATTGTTATTTTGCCACCACGATCCCACATTCGTGCCATCTCAACAACATTTTAACACACATTCTACACAGAAATGTCCTAGAAGAACCATAGCTCGAATCCCGAGTGACTACTACACAAGACAGCACACTGGATATAATTTGAAGACTTGGAGATCTTAGCATGAACCCATCTTCCCGACTTCATACAACCTCTTATCCCATGTCATTGTGTAGCTCTCGACAATAGCATTCTGGAAATGTATTATACGCCTCAATCGGATGCCCAGATTGAAAATTATGAAGGTTTGAGCAGACAACGCGTTGCACGAGTATACGTACTTCGAGACGGTGGGGCCCACGGAGTGTACGTACACCTGTGGCTCCCTCCCTCTATAAATAGAGGGCTTGGGGTGGCCATTTTACAAGAGAAAAAGGCGAGGAAGCCCTGTCCATTTTGCTTTGTACACACTATAAACTGAGTGCTTTCTCATTTCAAACACTTGTGAGCTTGTGCTTTGTTATACATCACCGATGGAAACTGAGTATTCATTCATTTAAAGCTATTTGAAGTCTTCATGGAAGCCCACTGTAAACAATCTCATATTTCTTAAAGTCTTTCTCTACTTTTGTGCACACACAGTTATTCACGTTGAGAGTTGTGTTGTGTGCGTATGCCCGGATCGTCGATCCATGACTTTTATTATATATATATATATATATATAATTATTGTAAGACCCCAACTTATTATAAATGAAATTTAAATTCCTCTATTTATTATTTTGAAATAGTAAGGGTTGATTTGATTAATATGGTTAGTTATGGGTAAAATGCGCAAATATTTCAAATAAGCAAGTGGTTATAAAATATTCATTGTTGTCGGAGAATATTACGTTTGGTCGTGGAATATTCTTGTTTGTTTGAGAATATTAAATTACTTGCAGTAGACCTTGTGTGGGCCCCATAATGGAAAGCGATTGGATAAAGAAAACGACAAGTATGAGTTTTTATAAATAATAGCAGTAATTGTTATTCTGAATAACAATGTTGGAATACCCGTTGGTTAAAACACACGATAATCTGGCGTTATTGCGATGCACATAGTATTGCACCAATGATTGATTCTTACATAAGAAGGCACTACTCAATAATTATTACAGTAATTATTGTTCAATATTTTATTTTATTGATTCAATAATTGCTACGTTGATATTTTATATTATTGTTGTTTCAATAATTGTCACTACACAGTATTTTCCATTATCAAATCAATAATTCATATTATTTGAATAATATTATTAGATAACATTATTGGCAATGTCTAGAAAGTTCTGTCTAAGGAGAGATTTGGTCACCTAATTACGCTACGGTAGTGAGAGAATCTTTATTGAAAGCCCCTCTTTCTCAGGAATGGCCTCAGTTGTCATTATTGTGATTCTGTAATATTATTTGTGAATAATTAATTATTAATTTATATGATAAGGAAAATATTTATTTATGTGGATATAAATGGAGAAATTTTTAGAAAAGTGACAATTGTTGAAAATTGATATTTATCTTTTCTGATAAAATAATTTATTATTATATTATAATAATATAATAGTGGTGATATTTTTACAATTAATGTGTGATATATGAGTAAATGAGGAGGAAGAGTATTTTTGTTACTAAAAATATTTAAAACATGTTTTTCATGTTTGTGGACCCCATTTCTTAACTGAAATTTGATTATAGCCTGTAAAATCGTCCGTATGTGAATTTCGGTCAATTTCTGTTTGGAATTTGGAAAAACTTTCTTCTGCAAAGTTGTAGAAAATTGAATTTCCTATAGAAGGACATGAGATTTGAATATTTCTGATAAAAGGGCTATTTATTATGAATTATTGAAGTTCCAGAATAATTGATTTTTGAAGTTTTAAATAATTTTTAAAAGAAAACGCGTTTTTTTTCATTTGTGGGCATGTGTTAAGTCTTTGAAATCATTTGGTAAAAGTGGTATGAGGAAATTTATATATATATATATATATATATTAATATTTTATTAAATTTTCTGCTTTGGTGTTCTAAGCATTTTCCTATAAATAGGGTCTTAGGTTAGAATTGAAAACCACACCGAGAATCAAGTTTTCTCTCTATAATATCGAGCGTATTCTTGTGAGTATTTTGATACTTTGAGTGTTGCTATACGGTGCAAGTTTCTTTCAGCATTATATCCGATATTCAGTCAGAAGTACTATTCTTTTCGAGGTAAGGGGTGTTATTTTCTTCGTAAATGATATTATTTCTTTCAATATAATTATGCCGAAATATTGGTCTGAACTTTTTATCAAATTTGGAACTTTTTGTGTCGGGATTACTGTTCACGTATACGGCACTATTCACGTATACGACACTATTCACTGAAAAATAAAATTTTCTTCTTTTTGTCCAAGATGTCTATTATGGTTACTATCTTTGATTGTATCCATGTTTTGATCTTTATTTTTGAATTCGCTTCAAAATTGGTTATTATGGAGTATTATTGAACTTGGATAAAACCGTAATACCGAATCCCTAATATTTGTTCTTTTGTCTCACTAGATTCGTTTTCTTTAAAATATTTTTCATCATTCTCAGTCCTAAATGATGATATTACTGAATATCTTTGGCCTGTAGTGCAAAGATGAATGATTTCTGATTAATATCTTTGGCCCGTATTGCAAAGATGAATAGGTGTTTACATGAACATGACCAACTGATGAATATCTTTGGCCTGTAGTGCAAAGATGAATATTTGATTCCAGATATATGTTGATTGATGTTACAGGGATAAAATATTGATGATGGACTTTTAAATTCATATATAGAAGATAGTAGATTTTATTCTCTATTTAACTCTTCTAATGAATTATTATTTCCGCTGCGAATATTGATTTAAAACTTGTTGTCTATTGTATTCTATTAGATTTTTCCCTGTTGAGGATTAACGATAAAATGTTCTATATTATCTTAGTCATAATGTTCTTTACTGGGCTAGTTGAGCTCACCCTTTTCCTTTTTGTTCCATTTTTCTTCTCAGGAGGCGAGAATGTAGCGAGTAATAGTCGGGGTGTGGAATGATGGTTCTAGAAGTTGTTTTAGTAGTCCTCACTATTTTGTAAAATAGTGTATCAATAATTGTAATGAGGACTTATTTAAGTGTGGATATTGTCTAGATGACAATATTTGTATTTAAACTCACAGTTGATGTGTTGTCGTATTTTGCACAACAATTGTATTAATAAAGTTGTAGTTGTTTCTGTACCATGTATTTGACGACTCTGAATGGGTGTTATATACCTATTTTGGGGGCGTCACAGTTGGTATCAGAGCTTAGGGATATGATCTCTGGCGGAGATCGGAGAATAGTACTAGGAGGGGAGAGACGAGTAATTCCTTTGCTAGTATGTCCTACCTAAGCTTATTTGTTGGTCGGTCATAATAAGGATATTATGTGGCATGTTAATTTCTTTAATTAACCTTTGTTTTGTGGCAGTATTTAAGAATGGCAGCTGAGAATATTAACAGTGGAGTGAATGAGACCGTGGAGACACCTTTAATCACCATTCAGGGGAACGTGCAACAGGAAGGCAATATTCCTCCTGTAAACAACACCACCGAACAAATGATGAACGACGGGATGTTTAGAAGCTTTTTGCAGTTCATGCAAAACCAGACGAGGGAGACTCGTGTACCAAATACGGGTGGAAATGATAGCAACGCGTAATCCTGTCACAAATGCAGCGATTCAAAGTTGGGACCACCAGAATTTATTGATAAGCCGGATCCGATCAAGGCAGAGGCGTGCGTTAAACAAATTATCAAGATATTCGATGTCTTGGGATGCACAGAGGAACAGAAGGTTCCATTCACCACTTTTATGTTCCGTGGTGAGGTAGACTACTTGTAGAGTCTCAGTGAACGTACTCCACCGCCGCCTTTTCAAAGATGTCTTGGGAAACGTTTCAGAAACTTTTCAATGACAAGTACTTTCCTGAAAGTATTCGCCATATGAAGGAGGTGGAGTTTATTAGATTAGAACAAAACAACATGACGGTGTCCCATTACGAGGCGAAGTTCGCAGAGTTATCCAGGTTTGTACCTCATTTGGTAGAGAATGAGGAACGAATGACGAGGATATTTCTGGAGAGGTTTAAAACCCGAGATTCGGCAATATCTTATCTCTCATAAATTTTCTTTATATTCAGATGTTGTCAACATGGCTCAATTATTAGAGCGAGATAACGAGTACGTTCAACCGAGGGACCACAACCAGGGTCATATCGGTGGGAGCAATCATCGGAGCAATGAAAACCAGCGGGGAGGAAAACATTCGGACAAAAGCGGTAACCACTCTGGTGGTAATCGTGGCCATGAAAATAGAAGAAGGGAGCCTGGGGATTTTAAAGAGGAGATTCAACAATGACAATGTGAAGACGTCAAAGACCAAAGACAAGCCGGTTCTAAGGAGAAAAACGACCACCCGGTCAGATATGCTATAAATGTGGAAAAGAGGGACATATCAGCCCAAACTGTCCACAACAGTTCAAGGTATGCTATAATTGTGGAAAGGAAGGACATATCGCTCGAGATTGTACTGTAGCGAAACCAAGTCTAGCGGGGATGGTGACTCAAAAGGTTGTCCCAGAAAAGTTAAAGTCAACAGTTCCTGGAAGAGCGTTTGTCGTGACTGGTCAAAGTGCGAGGAACCCAAACGAGGTGATCACGGGTAAGCTAATCATAAACTCTTGCGAAGTTTATACCTTATTAGATACCAGTTCTACCCATTCTTTTATCTCTCCTGCTTGTGCTCAACGTTTAAACTTGACTCTGGAGAAATTAGACCTTGACTTATCTGTTGAGACTCCGTTAGGAGAAACTTTTGTTACATCTACTGTTTATAAATCTTGTTTGATTCAAGTTGGAACCATCACATTACCTGCCGATCTTATTTCGTTGAAAATACTTGCATTTGATATGATTTTAGGGATTGATTGGTTAACCACTCATCATGCTAAAATTGATTATTTTCGTAAGGTAGTTAGTTTTCATATTCCTAACCTACCTGTTATGCGAATTCAAACAACCAAACCACTAAAGTCAATCACTGTCATATCAAGCCATAAAGATATTCGTTTATTGAAAAATGGATGTCAAGCTTTCTTAGCCCATGTCATAGACTTGAACAAAAACACGTCAGATTTGAATAATATTTCTGTTGTTAGAAAATTTTCTGACGTATTTCCTGAAGAACTTCCCGGTCTACCCCCTAAACGAGAAGTTGAATTGTTTATTGACCTTGAACCTGGTACAAAGCCCATTTCTAAAACCCCATATCGAATGGCTCCTATTGAACTTCAGGAGTTAAAGGTCCAACTACATGAGTTGTTGGACATCGATTTCATTCGTCCTAGTACATCTCCTTGGGGTGATCCTGTTTTATTTGTAAAGAAGAAAGACGGGAGTATGCGACTTTATATTGACTATCGAGAATTGAACCATGTCACCATCAAGAATAGGTATCCGCTACCTCGTATTGATGACCTGTTTGACCAGTTACAAGGAGCGTAATTCTTTTCAAAAATCAATCTTCATTCTGGATATCATCAGCTGAAGGTTAAAATTGAGGATATTCCAAAGAATGCCTTCAGAACTCGGTATGGGCATTATGAATTCTTAGTCATGTCTTTTGGATTGACTAATGCTCCTGTTGTTTTCATGGATATGATGAACCGAGTATTCAAGGAATATTTGGATCAGTTCGTTGTTGTCTTTATTGATGACATTCTCATCTATTCCAAAAGTCGTGAAGATCATGAGCGCCATTTGAAGCTAGTACTGCAAAGGCTTTGTGATAACAAGCTATAAACCAAGCTGAAGAAATGCGAGTTCTGGCTTGAGGAAGTAGCATTCCTTGGGCACATGGTGTCAAAACATGGAGTGTCTATTGACCCGGCGAAGATTGAAGCAATACAAAGTTGGGAGCAAATCAAGTCGGTGGATCAAGTCACGTAGCTTTCTGGGCTTAGCTGGTTATTATCAGAGATTTGTGGAAGGATTTTCTCGAATCGTTACTCCGTTAACTCAGCTAACTCGTAAAGATACAAAATTCGTATGGAGCGAGGAATGCGAGAAGAGTTTCCAAGAACTCAAGAGGAGACTCATTTCGACACCTGTTCTGACAATACCATCTGGTTTGGATGGATTTGTTATCTACAGCGATGCTTCGGACAAAGGGTTAGGATGTGTTGTGAGACCCCATATTTTATGAATAAATATTTAATTTTCTCAAAATAATTTTTTTAAATATTATGGTGTGGATTTGATATAATGTTATAGTTGTGGGTTATATTTATAAATTTTGCAAAGTACGCAAGTTGTTATATAATATTCGATTGGTCTGGAATATTCTTTTTGTTGGGGAATATCCGCATGCACCGGTACAATCATTAGTGGACCTACTCGCAACGGAATTTTATTGTCGATTGAGAAAACGACAAAAATACTTTATGAAAATAACGGCTGAAGTTTTACTGTTAACTCGTTGAAACACCCTTGTTAAAAGTACAAGAATATGTCTGGCGTGGTTGCATAGTAGCACACACGGTATTGATTATTGATGCTTACGTGAGAAGTCACTCAGTTATACTCAATTATTGCTACAGTAATTGCTGCATCATATCTTTCATATTATTAATTCAATTATTGTTACAGTATCATCTGCATAATATTATATATTATTAAATAAATGATTGAGACGATAAAGTTATTCATATTATTGAATTGCAATATTTACAATGTCTAGAAGTTCTGCCAAGGAGAGGTTTGGTCACCAAATTGCGCGTCAATAGGGAGAAATTGTGACGCCCCCAAAATTAGGTATACGTCACCCATCTTGTGTCGCCACTTACATGGTACATAAATTCAAATACAACTTAATAATACAACTGTCATGTACAATACGACAAAACATAAACTGTGAGTTTGAATACAAATATTGTCTACTAGAGATTATACAAACTCAAAAGGAGTCCTTATTACAATTATTATTACACTATTTCACGTAATAGTGAGGACTACTAATGCTATCATCCAATCCGTCACTCCATTCCCCAGACTAGTCCTCGCTACGTTCTCATTTCACAAGAGAACAATGAAAGTAAAAGGGTGAGCTCAACTAGCCCAATAGGAAATATTATGACTAAGATAATGCAAAATATATTATCGTTAGCCTTGAACAGTGTTAAACTGATACAATATAACAACCATCAAGTTTAACTGCAGCACAACAAGCAATCCATTAAAAGAGTCAAGTAGAGAATAAAATCTACTATCTTTTATGATTTAAAAGGTTTTTCATCACTTTTATCATTTGAGACTCACAATAAATAATCCACATCATCGAATCACCCCGCACTCTACTACCAAGCATATTCTTTAGTATCACGACCACAATTATCCATGCACTACGGGCTAAGAATATTTGTGTATTCAATAATGGTCATGATCATGCCAACAACTGTCCATCAATGCACTACGGGCCAATGATGACTTTCTCCACATCATTTGTAACATTACTACTCATGATTACAATCGAATAATCCTCGTCATAATCATACCAAGTCCATCTATGCACTATAGGCCATGATGACTTTCAACAAAATATAAACATGAGGATGATGACAATGATATAAGAATTCAATAAAACAAGTTCAAGAATTATTTTATCCGAGATCTAATAACGTCCAAATTGTCAACATGATCTCGCTTTATAGAGTAAAATTCAAGACCGCTCATAAGAATATTTCCATAAAAGATATCGGATGAAGCGCAAATATCAAGGATATTCCACTAATTTCATGGAGTATAGAAGTCAAAACTTTAACCAATCGAGTATAATAAGGAATGGAATAACAAAAGAAATCACCAGCATGCGATAGATCGCATAGACGAAGTTATTCCAACAGAATAATAAATAACGGAATCGGTCCGGCATGAAAACGCATGCGTACATGATATTCCAATGAGAATAATAAAGACGAAATCAAGTCCAAATAAAAAACGCATGCACAAGATATTCCAATGTAATAATAAAGACGAAATAAGGTCAAAGTAGAACGCATGCATGTGATATTCAACCAATGTAATAATGAAGACGGAATCAGTCCCAAGAAAACGCATGTAAAGGATATTCCAATGTAATAATAAAGAAGGAACCGAGTCCGCATAGAACGCATGCATGCAGGATGTTCCAACAGAATAATAAAGATTTTAACCAGTCCCATGTAGAACGCATGCATGTGGATGTTCCAAATGTAATTATAAAGAATGGAACAACAGAAAAATTTCACCAATTATAGGGTAGCCCGCGTATACAGGTTATTCTAATAGAATAATAAATAATGGAATAACAGAAGTTCTCTTCATAGATAAGAAAGAAATAATACTCCCTACGAGTATAACAAATAATATTCCATACCTTTAGAAAAACTGGATACTGGAATAGTGAGGTAGCAAACTTCTCTTCTTCTTTCTATAATTTCTATCTATAATAATCGCTCTAAAGCTTTTGTGAATTGGTGAGAAATGAAGGAAGAATGAACTTCTATTTATAGGAAAATATAGTTTCGATAATTGCACGTTTTGGGGCTCAAAAAATTACAGCACAATACCTCCAACTTTTCTTTCATTTTTTATTTAGTCCTGCAAGTATTATCAATCTTGAATCAACTCCCCTAATAGTAAATAATGTGAATCAATAGTTCAATCATGTGAACAAATAGTATAATCATGTGAAAAATACGAATTACAGTATAGTACCTCCATTTATACCTCCATTTTTAACTTAGTCATGCAAGTATTATCAATCTTGCACCAACTCCCCTAATAGTAAATAATGTGATTCAATAGTACACATATGTGAACAAATAGTTATATAAGCATGTGAATTAGTAGCAATTAATTGCTCATTTATCCGATAAATTACCCAATTTATCAATATAACCCCTAGACATCAATTATCATCTAATAAATGTCGATTTTCACTAACACAAACAATTCCAACATAATGAAACTATTTTTATCAAAAATATAAATTTTGAAATTTTGAAATTTGATTCTTTTCCCAAAAAAAGTCAACTGTTGACTTTTGACCAAATAGTGAATCCCGAAAAATTTTGTGTTTATAGACTATTTTACTAATTTCGCCGTTTCTAGACTCAAATATCACGTCCGCTGTCTCCAAATTCAACTCCGAACAACATTCATTATTAATATTATAACTCACAATATTTATCAACCAAAATTCGCCCAGGAAGGAGGGGGCTTTCGAATAAGGATTTCTCCCTTATCATGCCGCAATTAGGTGACCAAACCTCTCCTCGATGTAACTTCTAGACATTGTAAATATTGTAATTTATAATATGAATAACTTTGTCGCCTCAAGTATTGATATAATAAAAATATTTTATGCAGATGATATTGTGACAATAATTGAATCAATAATATGATAGTTATGATGCAACAATTCTCAGTAGTAATAATTGAGTATAATCGAGTGACTTCTCACGTAAGCATCAATAATTAATACCATGTGCTACTATGAAACCATGCGACATTCTTTCATTTTTTACTACTACGATAGTTCAACAGCTTAATTGGTAAAACTTCCGCCGTTATTTTCATAAAGTATTTTTGTCGCTTTCTCAATCCGACAATAATTCCGTTATGGGGTCCACTAATGATTGTACTGCTGCATTTTGGATATTCCCCGACAAAAAGAATATTCCCCGACCAATCGAATATTATATAACAACTTGCATACTTTACAAAATTTATAAATATTACCCACAACTATAACATTATATCAAATCAACACCATAATATTTAAAAAAATTATTTTGAGAAAATTAAATCTTTATTCATAAAATCTGGGGTTTCACAATCTCCCCTCCTTATGAAATTTCACCCTCAAAATTTATGTACGTACCTGGTATGCCGAACAGGTGAGGATACCTTGACTTCACTTCAAATTCTAACCCTGGAGGTATAACCTTTGAGTGTCGAATATAATCCTTCTTATCCAAGATTTTAACACGTATCTCCTCATATGTTAAATCATCCGTTATCTCGTCCGATTCTAAATTAATAATGTGGTTCGGGTCATCCCCATATTTACGTAACATTGATACGTTAAAAACGTTATGAACACGCGACATACATGGCGGTAAAACGAGTCTATAAGCCACAGTTCCTACATTATCGAGGATTTCAAATGGGCTAATTAAATCGAGGGTTGAGATTTCTTCTCTTCGTTGATTCTTGCTTCTAGAATAACGCCCTCTTGAACCTTCTTAATTCTTCACATTCATCAGCTCCAGGTGTGTAGCTTGAGCGGCTTTAACTTTATCGATTAAAGTCCTACTCGTATATTCGTTATCTTCACGGGGGTTCGTATATTCACACTTGTAAACGCATACGATCTTCTACTTAATGCGTCAGCTACCACGTTCGCTTTTCCACAATGGTATTGAATGATATGATCATAATCTTCAACAGCTCGAGCCAACGTCTTTGGCACATGTTACGTTCGTTTTAGGTGAAGAAAATATTTGAGGGTTTAAGAAATGGGTTTTGTACTAGGGTCAATACAAAATTGATTTCACGCCTAGGGTAGGCTAAGAAGTCTTCAAGAATACGTCAGAAAATATATTAACAATAGAAATATCATTCAAAACTGTGACTCTCATCCAAGACTTGGATAGTACGTCACATTGATACCTATCAACTTGACATCGTTATTCACGACGTCGCCTACAGAAAGTCTGGCTTCGGTGCATTCCACACAAGAAAGTCAACAACGAAAGGATCGGGGCTCTTTACTTATGGCTTGATATGACAATGATTGACTTTAGTGGTTTGGTTGCTTGAATTCACATAACAGGTTGGTTAGGAATATGAAAGCTAACAACCTGACAAAAAGCATGATGAGTAGTTAACCAATCGATTCCTAAAATCACATCAAAGGCAAGTATTTTCACAGAGATACGATCGACAGGTAACGTGAAAGTGTTGATTTGAACAAGATTTATAAATAGTGGAGGTAATAAAGGTTTCTCCCAACTGAGTTTCAACAGATAAATCAAAATCTAACTTCTCCGGAGTTAAATTCAAACATTGAACACAACTAGGTGAAATAAAAGAGTGAGTAGAACCGGTATCTAACACGGTATAGACTTCACAAGAGTTTATGACTAATATACCCGTGATAATTTTATTCAGGCTCCTTGTCACGAAAAAAAACATTCTCTCTTAAACTACAGGCTTTGACTTTTCTGGGATGGCCTTTGGTGCCTCCATCCTAGCTGAACTTGTCTTCAATGAACGACAAAATTGGGCTAAGTGACATTCTCTTCCACAATTATAACATGCTTTTGACGGCATCGCGTAGTTTGGGCTGATGTGTCCCTCCCCTCCGCATTTGAAGCATATGATAGGTGGTCGTTCTCCTTCCTTAACAACGGTCTCTTGCCGTCTTTGACGTCTTTCCATCATTGTTGAATCTCCTCTTCTTGAAATGTCCATTCTTATTGTTTTGACCATGATTACCAACGAAGTGGTTACCATTTTTGGCATGTTGATTCCCTCCATGCTTATTGTCACCGCTTTGATGACTTTTATCACTCGTATTATCATTTTGCCAGCTGATCTCTTTTGGTTGTGTTGACTCGTTATCGCACTCCATTAACTGAGCCCTATTTACAACATCTGAATACAAACACAGTTTATGAGAAATAAGATATTGGCGTATCTCCGGCTTCAAACCTCTTAAAAACATTCGCGTCATTAGCTCCTCATTATCGACCAAATGGGATGTAAACTGGGATAACTCTGTAAATTTAGCCTCGTATTGCGATACGGTCATATTGTTTTGTTCCAACTTGATAAACTCCACCTCCTTCATGTGGCGAATACTTTCGGGAAAGTACTTGTCGTTGAACAACTCTTGGAACTTCTCCCAAGACATCTTGAGTGCGGCCAGTCGGGTACGCTTTTTACGATTCCCACCAAAGATCTGCCTCTTCATGCAACATAAAGGTGGCAAAGGGAACCTTTTGTTCCTCAGAGAATCCCAAGACATCAAATATCTTGGTGATCTGCTTTAACCACGACTCTTCCTTAAGTGGTTCTGGCTTTCCCAAAAACTCCGATGGTCCCAGCTCCTTGAATTGCTTAATGGTGACCAACCGTGGGTTGCCATTGTTTCCTCCTGAATTATGAACAGGAGTGGCCTTCGCCTGATGTTGCATGAATTCTAAAAAGCTCCTAAACGTACCGTCGTTCGTTAATTGATTAGTGTTGGTGTTTACAAGAGGATTATCGCCATCCTGTTGCACATTGTCCTGATTATTTATCTGTGGAGACTCAACGGTCTCCTGTGCTCCATTGCTATTCTCAACATTCTCGGATGTCATTTTCAAATACTGCCACAAAACAAGGGTTAATTAACATCACATATTATTCCTATACTCTGACCGACCATATAAATACCAAATAAACTTAGGTAGGTCATACTAGCGAAGGAATTCCCCGTCTCTCCCCTCCTAGTTCTAGTCTCACATCTTAGTCAGGGATCATATCCCTAAGCTTTGATACCAACTGTGACGCCCCCAAAATTAGGTATACGTCACCCATCTTGGGTCGCCACTTACATGGTACATAAATTCAAATACAACTTAATAATACAACTGTCGTGTACAATACGACAAAACATAAACTGTGAGTTTGAATATAAATATTGTCTACTAGAGATTATACAAACTCAAAAGGAGTCCTTATTACAATTATTATTACACTATTTCACAAAATAGTGAGGACTACTAATGCTATCATCTGGTCCGTCACTCCGTTCCCCGACTAGTCCCTGCTATGTTCTCATTTCCTAAAGAGAACAATGAAAGTAAAAGGGTGAGCTCAACTAGCCCAGTAGGAAATATTATGACTAAGATAATGCATAATATATTATCGTTAGCCTTGAAACAAATTAGTTAAACCGATACAATATAACAACCATCAAGTTTAATCATAGAAGGCAACAAGAAATCCATTAAAAGAGTCAAGTAGAGAATAAAATCTACTATCTTTTATGATTTAAAAGGTTTTTCGTCACTTTTATCGCTGAGACTCAGCTTAATAAATAATCCACATCATCGAATCACCCCTGCACTACGGCCAAGGATATTCTTTAGTATCACGACCACAATTATCCATGCACTACGGGCCAAGAATATTTGTGTATTCAATAATGGTCATGATCATGCCAATAATTGTCCATCAATGCACTACGGGCCAATGAGGACTTTCTCCACATCATTTGTAACATTACGGTGATGATTACACCGAATAATCCCTGGTCATAATCATACCAAGTCCATCTATGCACTATAGGCCACATATGACTTTCAACAAAATATAAACATGAGGATGATGACAATGATATAAGAATTCAATAAAACAAGTTCAAGAATTATTTTATCCAGGATCTAATAACGTCCAAATTGTCAACATGATACTGCTTTGTAGAGTAAAATTCAAGACTGCTCAGAAGAATATTTCCATGAAAAGATATTGGATGAAGCTAAAATATCAAGGATATTCCACTAATTTCATGGAGTATAGAAGTCAAAACTTTAACCAACTGAGTATAATAAGGAATGGAATAACAAAAGAAATCACCAGGCATGCGATAGACCGCATGCATAAAAGTTATTTCAACAGAATAATAAATAATGGAATCAGTCCGCCAGAAACGCATAAAAATGATATTCCAATGTAATAATAAAGACGAAATCAAGTCCAACAGAAAACGCATGCATGTGATATTCCAATGTAATAATAAAGATTTTAATCGTCCAAATAGAGAACGCATGCATGTGATATTCCAATGTAATAATAAAGACGGAATCAGTGCCCGCGTAAAACACACAGACATGGATATTCCAACGTAATAATAAAGATTTTAATCAAGTCCCCCAGAACGCATGCATGTGATGTTCCAAATGTAATAATAAAGAATGGAACAATGTAAGAATTTCACCAAGTATAGGGTAGCTTGGCATGATATAGGTTATTCAAATGTAATAATAAAGAATGGAATAACAGAAGGTCTCTTCATAGATAAGAAAGAAATAATACTCCCTACGAGTACAACAAATAATATTCTCTACCTTTAGAAAAACTGGATACTGGAATAGTGAGGTAGCAGACTTCTCTTCTTCTTTCTATAATCTCTCTCTATAATAATCGCTCTAAAGCTTTTGTGAATTGGTGAGAAATGAAGGAAGAATGAGCTTCTATTTATAGGAAAATATAGTTTCGATAATTGCACGTTTTGGGGCTCGAAAAATTACAGTACAATACCTCCAACTTTTCTTTTATTTTTTATTTAGTCCTGCAAGTATTATCAATCTTGCACCAACTCCCCTAATAGTAAATAATGTGAATCAATAGTTCAATCATGTGAACCAATAGTATAATCATGTGAAAAATATGAATTATAGTATAGTACCTCCATCTATACCTCCATTTTTAACTTAGTCATGCAAGTATTATCAATCTTGCACCAACTCCCCTAATTATCGCTGAGACTCAGCTTAATAAATATTCCACATCATCGAATCACCCCTGCACTACAGCCAAGGATATTTTTTTAGTATCACGACCACAATTATCTATGCACTACGGGCCAAAAATATTTGTGTATTCATTAATGGTCATGATCATGCCAACAACTGTCCATCAATGCACTACGGACCAATGAGGACTTTTACCACATCATTTGTAACATTACGGTCATGATTACACTCAATATTCTCGGTCATAATCATACCAAGTCCATCTATGCACTTTCAAAAAGCACAGATGACTTTCAAAAAATATAAATATGAGGATGATTACAATGATATAAGAATTCAATAAAACAAGTTCAAGAATTAATTTGTCCAAGAACCAATAACGTCCAAATTGTCAACATGATACTTCTTTGTAGAGTAAAATTCAAGAATGCTCAGAAGAATATTTCCATGAAAAGATACTGGATGAAGCGCAATTATCAAGGATATTCCACTAATTTCATGGAGTATAGAAGTCAAAACTTTAACCAACTGAGTATAATAAAGAATAAAATAACAAAAGAAATCACCATGCATGCGGTACTTGCATGATGACAAAGTTATTCCAACAAAATACTAAATAACGAACCAGTCAAAGTAAATTACACCGACGGTGATGTTCCAACATGTAATAATAAAGAATGGAATAACAATAGAAATCACCATACATGCGCAGACTTGGCATAGACATGTTATTCTAACGTAATACTAATAAGGATTTTATCAGTCCGTAAAGAAAACGCACAAATAGGATATTCCAACAGAATAATAATAAAGATTTTAACTGTGTCCCACAGAAACGCATGCATACGATATATTCCAAATGTAATAGTAAAGACGGAATAATAGAAGAATGTCACCAAGTATAGGGTAGCTCACAGATATCAAAAGTTATTCCAACAGAATAATAAAGAATGGAATAACATAAGTTCTCTTCATGAATACAAAAGAATAACACCCCTTACGAGTACAACAAATAATATTCCCTACCTTAAGAAGAAGAGTATTGGATATATAAGTAGTGAAGTAGCAGAATACTTTCTTCTTTCTCTCTATAGTTTATCTCTAGAGTTTCAAAGAATTAAATAAAAAAATAATGAAGGAATGAGCTTCTATTTATAGAAAAATGGACTGCATAGTAACTAACTCATGAACGGTCCAGATTGATTTACTTTAATCTGACGGTCCATATTTAAAGCAAAATCTTTTAAATAAAATATAACATATTCTATTTATAATCTAATAAAACGAATAACTTTATAAAAGATTTTACTATGCAAACACTATGCGTACAATATTCAAACAATCGCGTATAATAAAATATAATATATTCTAATTATTGTCTAATAAAATGCAGATAACTTTATAAAAGTATTCTGCTTTTATATAAAAAGATTTTACTATGCAAAACACTATGCACACTATGCAACACTATGCATAATAGAATATAATATATTCTATTTATAGAATAACTTTATAAAAGTATTTTGTTTTATATAAAAGATTTTCCGTATTATTACATTAATAATACCAACAAAAACTGAGTGACTTATCATGTAAGCATCAATAATTAATACTTGTAAGCGCTACTATGCAACCAATGCCAGACATCGCATTTTTTTAACACCGGGTGTTTCAACAATTAACGATAAAACTTTCGCCGTTATTTTTATAAAGTATTTTTGTCGCTTTCAATCCGATAATAATTCCGTTGTGGGGTCCACTAATGATTGTGCCGTTGTATTTAATATTCCCCACCAATCGAATATTATATAACAACTTATGCGTTTTGCAAAATTTATAAATATTACCCACAACTATAACATTATATCAATTTCACTCCATAATATTCAAAATAATATTTATATAAAATTCATCTTTATTCAAAAGTTAGGGTTTTACAATCTCCCTTCTTATGAAATTTCTCCTCGAAATTAGGGCACGACTGGTATGTCGAAGAGGTAAGGATACCTTGATTTTATTTCGATTCTAACTCCCAAGTCATTTCCTCAACATCGTGGTTTCTCCACAAAACTTTGACTTGAGGTATAACCTTGGTGCGTAGAATATGTTCCTTCTTATCCAAGATTTGAATAGAACCTCTTCATACGCCAAATCTTCCGCTATTTTGTCCTGGTTCTAACTCAATAATGTGGTTCGGGTCTTCCACATATTTACGTAACATGGATATGTAAAAAAACGTTATGAACACGAGACATACTTCATGCAAAAGCGAGTCTATAGGCCACGCCTCCTACTCGATCAAGGATTAAAATGGGCGATGAATCGAGGATTGAGCTTTCCTCTCTTTCCAAATCTCGTAACTCCTTTCCATGGAGCAACATATAATAACACATGATCTCCTATATCAATTCCACGCCCTTTCGATGAAGATCAACATAACTCTTTTTGTCGATCTTGTGAGGTTTTTATACGTTGTCGGATCGTTTGAATCTTTTCTCGTAGTCATACGTATCAATCATGTCCCAACAACGTTGCTTCACCCACCTCATCCCAAAGATACCGGAGAACGACACTTTCTTCCATACAACGCTTGAAATGGAGCCATGCCAATACTTGCTTGATAACTGTTGTTGTAGAAATGGAGCTTGCCAACTTCCCTTGAAGTCAAGGACACAGAGTCTTAATAGATCTTCAAGACTTTGAATCGTCCTCTCCAACTGCCCGTCCGTCTGAGGATGATATGCTGAGCTAAATCGTAAATTTGTGCCCATAGCTTTTTGCAAACTAACCCAAAATCTTGAAGTGAATCTTGGGTCTCGATCAGAAACTATGGATACTGGCATACCATGCAATCTTACAACCTCGTTTATGTACATACGAGCAAGACGTTCAAGTGTATAAGTTTCTTGTATCGGTAAGAAATGAGTAGACTTGGTCAATCTATCAACAATGACCCAAATCGCATCTATGCCTTGAGAAACTTTGGGAAGACCGGTAACAAAATCCATGGTAATGTGCTCCCACTTCCATTCTAGAATTTCAAGTGGTTGCAATGGACCTTTGGTACTTGATGCTCCACCTTGACTCATTGACACGTTAGACACCTTGAGATAAACAACGCTATCTCTCTCTTCATATTGCTCCACCAAAATGTATGACGAATATCATGATTCATTTTGGTACTCCCAGGATGGATTGCACATGGTGTGTTATGCGCCTCCATCATGATTTTATACTTTAAATCAGGGTCGTTAGGAACACAAAGTCTGGAGTTGACTCAAAGTATTCCTTCTTCATCGATTCTTGCTTCCGGCATAGCACCTTCTTGCACTTTCTTCCTCATACGCATCAGCTCCAGGTCTATTGCTTGAGCAGCTTTAACTTTATCAATTAAAGTCGGTTCTACTTATATATTCGCCATCATCACGTGGATCCCTGGAGTCTTTATCTCTATCTCCATCCTTTGCAAGTCATACAAAATGGGCCTTTAAGTTATAATATTGCACTTTGCATACTTGCATATGATCTTTTACTCAATGCGTCAGCTACCACGTTCGCTTTTCCGGATGGTATTGGATGGTATGATCATAATCTTTCAATAGTTCAAGCCAACGTCGTTGTCGCATGTTGAGTTCCTTTTGAGTGAAGAAATATTTGAGGCTTTTATGATCCGTAATGATCTCCACTTTCTCCCCATACAAGTAATGCCTCCAAATCTTTAGTGCGAAGACAACAGCTGCCAACTCTAGATCATGAGTAGGATAATTCCTCTCATATTCTTTAAGTTGTCGTGAGGCATAGGCTATGACTTTCCCATGTTGCATGAGAACACATCCTAACCCTTTGCCCAAGCATCACTATAGATGACAAATCCTCCAACCGGATGGTATTGTCGTAATGTCTTTGAAATGAGTCTCCTCTTGAGTTCTTAAAAACTCTTCTCACATTCCTCGCTCCAACCGAACTTTGTATCTTTTCGAGTCAGCTGAGTTAGTGGAGTACCGATTCGAGAAAACCCTTCTACGAATCTCCGATAATAACCAGCTAAGCCGAGAAAGCTACGTACTTCGGTCACTAATTTAGGTTGCTCCCAGCTTTGAATAGCTTCAATCTTTTCTGGGTCAATAGATATTCCATGACTTGATACCACGTGCCCAAGGAATGCTACTTCCTCAAGCCAGAACTCGCATTTCTTCAACTTGGCATAAAGCTTGTATTCACGAAGCTTTTGGAGTATCGAACCTCAAGTGTTGCTCATGATCTTCACGACTTTTTGAATAAATAAGGATGTCATCAATAAAGACGACCACAAAGTGATCCAAATATTCCTTGAATACTCGGCTCATCATATCCATGAAGGCAAAGCGGAGCATTAGTCAATCCAAAGGACATGACTAGGAATTCATAATGCCCGCATCGAGTTCGAAAGTCGCCTTTGGAATGTCATCGGTTCTAATCTTCAATTGGTGATATTCGGAACGAAGATCAATCTTTGAAAAGAATTTGGCTCCTTGCAACTGGTCAAAAAGGTCATCAATACGTGGCAATGATTACCTATTTTTGATGGTGACATGATTCAACTCTCGATAATCAATATAAAGTTGCATACTCCCATCTTTCTTTTTCACGAATAGAACAAGAGCACCCCAAGGAGAAGTACTAGGACGAATGAAACCGATGTCTAACAATTCCTATAGTTGGGTCTTTAACTCCTGAAGTTCAATAGGAGCCATTTGATATGGGGCTTTGGAAATAGGTTTTGTACCAGGTTCAAGGTTGATACAAAATTTAATTTCACGCTCTGGGGGTAGGCCAGGAAGTTCTTCAGGGAATACGTCAGGAAATTCATTAACAATAGAAATATCATTCAAAACTGACATATTTTTGTTTAGATTCGTGACATGAGCTAAGAAAGCTTGACATCCGTTTTTCAATAAATGAATAGCTTTATGGCTTGAGATGACAAAGATTGATTTTAATGGTTTGGTTGCTTGAATTCGCATAATAGGTTGGTTAGGAATATGAAAGCTAACAACCTTACGAAAATAATCAATTTTTGCATGATGTGTAGTTAACCAATCAATCCCTAGAATCACATCAAATGCAAGTATTTTCAAAGAAATAAGATCGACAGGTAACGTGTAGGTGCCGATTTGAACTAAACAAGACTTATAAACAGTGGATGTAATAAAGGTTTCTCCCAACGGAGTTTCAACAGATAAGTCAAAGTCTAATTTCTCCGGAGTCAAATTTAATCGTTGAGCGCAAATAGGAGAAATAAAAGAATGGGTAAAACCGGTATCAAATAAAGTATAGACTTCGCTAGAGTTTATGATAAGCTTACCCGTGATGACCTCGTTCGGGTCCTTGCTTTCTGGGAGGTCACAACAAATGCTCTCCATTGCACCACCGGCTTTGACTTTTCTGGGACGACCTTTGGTGCCTCCATCCTAGCTGAACTTGTCTTCGGTGAATGACAAAATCGGGCTAGGTGACCTTCTCTTCCATAATTATAACACGCTTTGGATGACATCACGCAGTTTGGACTGATATGTCCCTCCCCTCCGCATTTGAAGCATATGATAGGTGGTCATTCTCCTTCCTTAACCACAATTGCTGGTGTTACCGTCTTTCCATCATTGTTGAATCTCTTTTTCTTGAAATGTCCATTTTTATTGTCTTGGCCATGATTACCACCGAAGTGGTTACCATTTATGAGCCCAATAACTGAGCCCTATTTACAACATCTGAGTACAAACACAGTTTATGAGAAATAAGATATTGACTTATCTCCGATTTCAAACCTCTTAAAAACATTCGCGTCATTCGCTCCTCATTATCGACCAAATGGGATGCAAATCGGGATAACTCCGTAAATTTAGCCTCGTATTGCGACACGGTCATATTATTTTATTCTAATTTGATAAACTCCACTTCTTTCATGTGACGAATACTCTCGGGAAAGTATTTGTCGTTGAATAGCTCTTGAAAGTTCTTCCAAGACATCTTGAGTGCGTCAGGCTGGGTACGTTTTACAGATTCCCACCAGTAATCCGCCTCTTCATGCAACATGAAGGTGGCGAAGGGAACCTTTTGCTCCTCGGAGCATCCCAAGACATCAAATATCTTGGTGATCTGCTTTATCCATGCTTCCGCCTTAAGTGGTTTAGGCTCTCCAATAAACTCCGGTGGTCCCAACTCCTTGAACTGTTTAGCGGTGACCGTCCGAGAGTTTCCAGTGTTTCCACGTATATTTTGGACAGGAGCCTCTCTCGCCTGATGTTGCATGAATTGCATAAACCCTCTGAACAGTCCATCATTCATCATTTGATCAATGTTGTTGTTTGCATGAGGATTGTCGTCTTCCTAATGCACATTCTCCTGATTATTGATATGTGGAGACTCAACGGTCTCTTATCCTCCATTGCTATTCTCAACATTCTCGGATGTGATTTTCATATACTGCCACAAAACAAAGGTTAACTGACATGTAACATATTATCTCTAAACTCTGACCAACCAATTTAAATACAAAATAAATTTAAGTAGGTCATACTAGCGAAGAATTCCCGCCTCTCCCTCCTAGTTCTAGTCTCACATCTTAGCCAGGGATCATATCCCTAAGCTTTGATACCAATTGTGACGCCCCCAAAATTAGGTATACATCACCCATCTTGGGTCGTCAGATACATAGTACAGAACTCAAAATACAACTTACTAATACAACTGTCATGTACAATACGACAAAACATAAACTGTGAGTTTGAATACAAATATTGTCTACAAGAGAGTATACAAACTCAAAAGGAGTCCTCATTATAATTATTATCACACTATTTCACAGAATAGTGAGGACTACTAATGCTATCCTCTCGGACCATCACTCCGCTCCCCACTCATCCCAACTATATTCTCATTTCACGAAGAAATAAAGAAAAGAAAGGGTGAGCTCAACTAGCCATTAAGAAATATTATGACTAAGATAATGCAGAATAAATTATCATTAGTCTCCAACAATGTTAAACTGATAAAATATAATGGACATCAAGTTTAATCACAATAAATAAGCAATCCATTAAAAGAGTCAAATAGAAAATAAAATCTACTATCTTTTATGATTTAAAAGGTTTTTCATCACTGTTATCGCTGAGACTCAGCTAAATAAATATTCCACATCATCGAATCACCCCTGCACTACGGCCAAGGATATTCTTTAGTATCACGACCACAATTATCCATGCACTACGGGCCAAAAATATTTGTGTATTCATTAATGGTCATGATCATGCCAATAACTGTCCATCAATGCACTACGGGCCAATGAGGACTTTTACCACATCATTTATAACATTACGGTCATGATTACACTAAATAATCCCTGGTCATAATCATACCAAGTCCATCTATGCACTTCAGGCCACAGATGACTTTCAAAAAATATAAATATGAGGATGATGACAATGATATAAGAATTCAATAAAAAAAGTTCAAGAATTAATTTGTCCAAGAACCAATAACGTCCAAATTGTCAACATGATACTGCTTTATAGAGTAAAATTCAAAAATGCTCAGAAGAATATTTCCATGAAAAGATACTGGATGAAGCACAATTATCAAAGATATTCCACTAATTTCATGGAGTATAGAAGTCAAAACTTTAACCAACTAAGTATAATAAAGAATGGAATAACAAAAGAAATCACCATGCATGCGGTACTTCGCATAGACAGGTTATTCCAACAGAATACTAAATAACGGAACCAGGTCAGGCGAAATTTGCACCGACAGGATGTTCCAACAGAATAATAAAGAATGGAATAACAACAGAAATCACCATGCATGCGGTACTTCGCATAGACAGGTTATTCCAACAGAATACTAATAAGGATTTAAATCGGTCCGCGTAAAACGCATGCATGTGATATTCCAATGTATAATAATAATAAAGATTTTAACCAGTCCCAAACAAAAACGCATGCATATTCCATGATATTCCAAATGTAATAGTAAAGACGAAATAATAGAAGAATGTCACCAAGTATAGGGTAGCCCGCGTATACAGGTTATTCCAACAGAATAATAAAGAATGGAATAACATAAGTTCTCTTCATGAATACAAAAGAATAACACCCCTTACGAGTACAACAAATAATATTCCCTACCTTAAGAAGAAGAGTACTGGATATATAAGTAGTGAAGTAGCAGAATACTTTCTTCTTTCTTTCTATAGTTTATCTCTCTAGAGTTTCAGTGAATTCGTAAGAAAATAATGAAGGAATGAGCTTCTATTTATAGAAAAATGGACTGCATAGTAACTAACTCATGAACGGTCCAGATTGATTTACTTTAATCTGACGGTCCATATTTAAAGCAAAATCTTTTAAATAAAATATAATATATTCTATTTATAATCTAATAAAACGAATAACTTTATAAAAGATTTTACTATGCAAACACTATGCGTGCACTATGCAAACAATCGTGCATAATAAAATATAATATATTCTAATTATTGTCTAATATAAAATGATAACTTTATAAAAGTATTCATTTTATATAAAAAAAGATTTTACTATGCAAAACACTATGCAACACTATGCATAATAGAATATAATATAGTCTATTTATAGAATAACTTTATAAAAGTATTCTTTTTATATAAAAATTTTTCCATATTATTACATTAATAATACCAACAAAATCGAGTGACTTATCATGTAAGCATTAATAATTAATACCGTGTATTACTACTATGCAACCACGCCAGATTCGCATTTCTTTTAACACCGGTGTTTCAACAATTAACGTAAAACTTTCGCCGTTATTTTTATAATGTATTTTTGTCGCTTTTCAATCCGATAATAATTTCGCTGTAGGGGTCCACCAATGATTGTTCCGTTGTATTTAATATTCCCCGTTAAAAACGAATATTCCCCACCAATCGAATATTATATAACAACTTACGTATTTTGCAAAAAAATTATAAATATTACCCACAACTATAACATTATATCAATTTCACTCGATAATATTCAAAAGTAATATTTATATAAAATTTATCTTTATTCAAAAAGTTAGGGTTTTACAATCTCCCCTTCTTATGAAATTTCGCCCTCGAAATTAGGGTACGTACCTGGTATGTCGAAGAGGTAAGGATACCTTAATTTTATTTCAGATTCTAACTCCCAAGTCATTTCCTCAACATCGTGGTTTCTCCACAAAACTTTGACTTGAGGTATAACCTTGGTGCGTAGATGTTAGAGTTTATGCCCTATAGGCCAATTATTTGATATATTTGCTTAACGTTTTGGATATTATATTTGATTGAATAAATATATGATTTTATTATGGTTTTATTTACTGCGTAATATAATTGTTAACATAATAAAATTCCTTAGAATAGTGATACAAATTATATAGTTTCAAGTATGTGACTTGAACATGAGATTATATATTACCATTAGTATCAGTGTTCTTAAATGTCCCTAGTTGAGTATCATTGTTGATGGGACAACAATGATGCATTGAGACTAATATGTGGATTGACTGATGACCAAATCTCATTGGTCATAAATATATGAGATATTAAGTCAATGCATAGGTACATGTTAGAGAACGATGTACTGGACAGACCCACCATGAGAATTCTATATGGAGCATTATGCGAAGTGTCATTAGCAATTCTCATAGTGACAATGATGTAATGGTCCTCCGACCTGAAATCGCTATATTACTACACGAGAATTTATGTACTTTGATATCATCAAATGTCACCTTTAATAGGGTGGACTATAAAGGTGATTATTGGGTTCATCATTAATCGTGTGAGAAATATGAGTGATCTAGATGGAATTTAACCATCCTATATATTATGGGTGATATCCATAGGCCTCTTGATTGAGTAGGACTATGAAATGCATGGCCATGCTCAAATAGTGATTTGTTTCATATAGTCTACTCATTGATCAAGAAAACTTCAGATTAAATTATGAAGAGTATGACACATTCCATGACTCGAGTTTAATTTAGGATATTAAGGTTAAAAGGATTAAATTGCATTGAAACATTGGTCACAAAAAAGGTTGCATCGAATCATCGATCTTATTATTACTTGGGTAGCGTTGATGCATTACTAGATGTCGCTTCACTTTGCTTATAATTTTATAATATGATTTTAAAATTATTGCCAACGTAATAATAACCTATAAGTCACACACATAGAACGTTATTTAAGGATTTAAATATATTAATATGATTAATAGTATTTAAATCACAATTTAAATTAAAAGGATAATTTGTATATATGTATATTAATTAAGTAAGACTTAATTAAGAGATATATATATATATATATATATATAAAATTGGATTTTATAAAATTAGGTTTTGATTTTGATTAATTCCTTTTAACTACTATATATATGATAGATAGCGACTACTTAGGGTAAGATATCATAATTGAAAACCCTAGCCGCTTCTTAGAGAGAGACTAGAGAGAAAACAGATTTAAAAACCATTCCTTTTGGTGGCTAAGATCATGCAAGTCCTTCTTATTGCGAGAATCGTTCGACGGTTCGTGCGGCGTTCGTGTGGATACCGTAGAGGCCCAATCGATTTGTATTGCGTTGGAGATTCGAGGTGCAGTCAATTTAAGATTCTCGTTTGTTTATATCTGGTATAATCTCTAAACCTCTGAATTAATTAATTTTTCGCATGGATCCTATTTTAGGGTTTCGGAAATTGCTTTAAAATTTTAATTTCCGCTGTGCGTTTCTGTGCCGAAGCCCAACAGTAGAATATGTTCCTTCTTATCCAAGATTTGAATAGGAACCTCTTCATACGTCAAATCTTCTGCTATTTTGTCCGGTTCTAACTCAATAATGTGGTTCGGGTCTTCCACATATTTACGTAACATGGATATGTAAAAAACGTTATGAACACGAGACATACTTGGCGGTAAAGCGAGTCTATAGGCCGCAGTTCCTACTCGATCAAGGATTAAAAATGGGCCGATGAATCGAGGATTGAGCTTTCCTCTCTTTCTCAATCTCGTAACTCCTTTCCATGGAGCAACATATAATAACACATGATCTCCTATATCGAATTCCACGTCCTTTCGATGAAGATCAACATAACTCTTTTGTCGATCTTGTGAGGTTTTTATACGTTGTCGGATCGTTTGAATATTTTTTGTAGTCATACGTACCAACTCCGGTCCCAACAACGTTGCTTCACCCACCTCATCCCAGCATACTGGAGAACGACACTTTCTTCCATACAACGCTTGAAATGGAGCCATGCCAATACTTGCTTGATAACTGTTGTTGTAGGAATGGAGCTTGCCAACTTCCCTTGAAGTCAAGGACATAGAGTCTTAATAGATCTTCAAGAGTTTGAATCGTCCTCTCCGACTGCCCGTCCGTCTGAGGATGATATGCCGAAAACTAAATCAGAATTGTGCCCATAGATTTTTGCAAACTAAAACAAAATCTTAAAGTGAATCTTGGGTCTCGATCAGAAACTATGGATACTGGCATACCATGCAATCTTACAACCTCGTTTATGTACATACGAGCAAGACGTTCAAGTGTATAAGTTTCTCGTATCGGTAAGAAATGAGCAGACTTGGTCAATCTATTAACAATGACCCAAATCGCATCTATGCCTTGAGAAACTTTGGGAAGATCCATGGTAATGTGCTCCCACTTCAATTCTGGAATTTCAAGTGGTTGCAATGGACCTTTGGTACTTGATGCTCCACCTTGACTCGTTGACACGTTAGACACCTTGAGATAAACAACGCTATCTCTCTCTTCATATTGCTCCACCAAAATGTATGACGAATATCATGATTCATTTTGGTACTCCCAGGATGGATTGCACACGGTATGTTATGCGCCTCCATCATGATTTTATACTTTAAATCAGGGTCGTTAGGAACACAAAGTCTGGAGTTGACTCAAAGTATTCCTTCTTCATCGATTCTTGCTTCCGGCATAGCACCTTCTTGCACTTTCTTCCTCATACGCATCAGCTCCAGGTCTGTAGCTTGAGCAGCTTTAACTTTATCAATTAAAGTCGGTTCTACTTATATATTCGCCATCATCACGTGGATCCCTGGAGTCTTTATCTCTATCTCCATCCTTTGCAAGTCATACAAAATGGGCCTTTGCGTTAACAATATTGCACTCGTACCTGCATATGATCTTTTACTCAATGCGTCAGCTACCACGTTCGCTTTTCCGGATGGTATTGGATGGTATGATCATAATCTTTCAATAGTTCAAGCCAACGTCGTTGTCGCATGTTGAGTTCCTTTTGAGTGAAGAAATATTTGAGGCTTTTATGATCCGTAATGATCTCCACTTTCTCCCCATACAAGTAATGCCTCCAAATCTTTAGTGCGAAGACAACAGCTGCCAACTCAAGATCATGAGTAGGATAATTCCTCTCATATTCTTTAAGTTGTCATGAGGCATAGGCTATGACTTTCCCATGTTGCATGAGAACACATCCTAACCCTTTGCCCGAAGCATCACTATAGATGACAAATCCCTCCGAACCAGAAGGTATTGTCAGAACAGGTGCTGAAATGAGTCTCCTCTTGAGTTCTTAAAAACTCTTCTCACATTCCTCGCTCCAACCGAACTTTGTATCTTTTCGAGTCAGCTGAGTTAGTGGAGTAGCGATTCGAGAAAACCCTTCTACGAATCTCCGATAATAACCAGCTAAGCCGAGAAAGCTACGTACTTCGGTCCACTATTTAGGTTGCTCCCCACTTTGAATAGCTTCAATCTTTGCTGGGTCAATAGATATTCCATGACTTGATACCACGTGCCCAAGGAATGCTACTTCCTCAAGCCAGAACTCGCATTTCTTCAACTTGGCATAAAGCTTGTATTCACGAAGCTTTTGGAGTATCAGCCTCAAGTGTTGCTCCTGATCTTCACGACTTTTGGAATAAATAAGGATGTCATCAATAAAGACGACCACAAAGTGATCCAAATATTCCTTGAATACTCGGTTCATCATATCCACGAAGGCAGCAGGAGCATTAGTCAATCCAAAGGACATAACTAGGAATTCATAATGCCCGTACTGAGTTCTGAAAGCCGTCTTTGGAATGTCATCGGTTCTAATCTTCAATTGGTGATATTCGGAACGAAGATCAATCTTTGAAAAGAATTTGGCTCCTTGCAACTGGTCAAAAAGGTCATCAATACGTGGCAATGGTTACCTATTTTTGATGGTGACATGATTCAACTCCCGATAATCAATACAAAGTTACATACTCCTATCTTTCTTTTTCACGAATAGAACAAGAGCACCCCAAGGAGAAGTACTAGGACGAATGAAACCGATGTCTAACAATTCCTGTAGTTGGGTCTTTAACTCCTGAAGTTCAATAGGAGCCATTCGATATGGGGCTTTGGAAATAGGTTTTGTACCAGGTTCAAGGTTGATACAAAATTTAATTTCACGCTCTGGGGCTAGGCCAGGAAGTTCTTCAGGGAATACGTCAGGAAATTCATTAACAATAGAAATATCATTCAAAACTGACATATTTTTGTTTAGATCCGTGACATGAGCTAAGAAAGCTTGACATCCGTTTTTCAATAAATGAATAGCTTTATGGCTTGAGATGACAGTGATTGATTTTAATGGTTTGGTTGCTTGAATTCGCATAATAGGTTGGTTAGGAATATGAAAGCTAACAACCTTACAAAAATAATCAATTTTTGCATGATGTGTAGTTAACCAATCAATCCCTAGAATCACATCAAATGCAAGTATTTTCAAAGAAATAAGATCGACAGGTAACGTGTAGGTGCCGATTTGAACTAAACAAGACTTATAAAGTGGATGTAATAAAGGTTTCTCCCAACGGAGTTTCAACAGATAAGTCAAAGTCTAATTTCTCCAGAGTCAAATTTAATCGTTGAGCGCAAGTAGGAGAAATAAAAGAATGGGTAAAACCGGTATCAAATAAAGTATAGACTTCGCTAGAGTTTATGATAAGCTTACCCGTAATGACCTCGTTCGGGTCCTTGCTTTCTGGGAGGTCACAACAAATGCTCTCCCTTGCACCACCGGCTTTGACTTTTCTGGGACGACCTTTGGTGCCTCCATCCTAGTTGAACTTCTCTTCGGTGAACGACAAAATCGGGCTAGGTGACCTTCTCTTCCACAATTATAACACGCTTTGGATGGCATCGCGCAGTTTGGACTGATATGTCCCTCCCCTCCGTATTTGAAGCATATGATAGGTGGTCGTTCTCCTTCCTTAACCACAATTGCTGGTGCTGCCGTCTTTCCATCATTGTTGAATCTCCTTTTCTTGAAATGTCCATTTTTACTGTCTTGGCCATGATTACCACCGAAGTGGTTACTATTTCTGGCATGTTGATTCCCTCCACGTTTGTTGTCACCATTTCGATGACTGATACTACTAGTATTTTCATGTTGTCGGCTGCTTTCTCTTGGTTGCGTTGACTCGTTATCGCGCTCTAATAACTGAGCCCTATTTACAACATCTGAGTACAAACACAGTTTATGAGAAATAAGATATTGACTTATCTTCGATTTCAAACCTCTTAAAAACATTCGCATCATTCGCTCCTCATTATCGACCAAATGGGATGCAAATCGGGATAACTCCGCAAATTTAGCCTCGTATTGCGACACGGTCATATTATTTTATTCTAATTTGATAAACTCCACTTCTTTCATGTGACGAATACTCTCGGGAAAGTATTTGTCGTTGAATAGCTCTTGAAAGTTCTTCCAAGACATCTTGAAAAGGCCAGTCAGTACGTTTTTGATTCCCACCAATGAATCGCCTCTTCACGCAACATGAAGGTGGCGAAGGGAACCTTTTGCTCCTCGGAGCATCCCAAGACATCAAATATCTTGGTGATCTGCTTTATCCATGCTTCCGCCTTAAGTGGTTTAGGCTCTCCAATAAACTCCGGTGGTCCCAACTCCTTGAACTGTTTAGCGGTGACCGTCCGAGAGTTTCCAGTGTTTCCACGTATATTTTGGACAGGAGCCGCTCTCGCCTGATGTTGCATGAATTGCATAAACCCTCTGAACAGTCCATCATTCATCATTTGATCAATGTTGTTGTTTGCATGAGGATTGTCGTCTTCCTAATGCACATTCTCCTGATTATTGATATGTGGAGACTCAACGGTCTCTTATCCTCCATTGCTATTCTCAACATTCTCGGATGTGATTTTCATATACTGCCACAAAACAAAGGTTAACTGACATGTAACATATTATCTCTAAACTCTGACCAACCAATTTAAATACAAAATAAATTTAAGTAGGTCATACTAGCGAAGGAATTCCCGCCTCTCCCTCCTAGTTCTAGTCTCACATCTTAGCTGGATCATATCCTAAGCTTTGATACCAATTGTGGCGCCCCAAAATTAGGTATACATCACCCATCTTGGGTCGTCAGATACATAGTACAGAACTCAAAATACAACTTACTAATACAACTGTCATGTACAATACGACAAAACATAAACTGTGAGTTTGAATACAAATATTGTCTACAAGAGAGTATACAAACTCAAAAGGAGTCCTCATTATAATTATTATCACACTATTTCACAGAATAGTGAGGACTACTAATGCTATCCTCTGGACCATCACTCCGTTCCCCGACTCATCCCAACTATATTCTCATTTCCTGAAGAGAACAGTGAAAGAAAGGGTGAGCTCAACTAGCCATTAAGAAATATTATGACTAAGATAATGCAGAATAAATTATCATTAGTCTCCAACAATGTTAAACTGATAAAATATAATGGACATCAAGTTTAACTGCAGCGAAATAAGCAATCCATTAAAAGAGTCAAATAGAAAATAAAATCTACTATCTTTTATGATTTAAAAGGTTTTTCATCACTGTTATCGCTGAGACTCAGCTAAATAAATATTCCACATCATCGAATCACCCCTGCACTACGGCCAAGGATATTCTTTAGTATCACGACCACAATTATCCATGCACTACGGGCCAAAAATATTTGTGTATTCATTAATGGTCATGATCATGCCAATAACTGTCCATCAATGCACTACGGGCCAATGAGGACTTTTACCACATCATTTATAACATTACGGTCATGATTACACTAAATAATCCTCAGTCATAATCATACCAAGTCCATCTATGCACTTGAATACACGGATGACTTTCAAAAATATAAATATGAGGATGATGACAATGATATAAGAATTCAATAAAAAAAGTTCAAGAATTAATTTGTCCAAGAACCAATAACGTCCAAATTGTCAACATGATCTTTGCTTTATAGAGTAAAATTCAAAAATGCTCAGAAGAATATTTCCATGAAAAGATCTTTGGATGAAGCACAATTATCAAAGATATTCCACTAATTTCATGGAGTATAGAAGTCAAAACTTTAACCAACCCGAGTATAATAAAGAATGGAATAACAAAAGAAATCACCATGCATGCGGTACTTCATGTAGGCAGTTATTCCAACAAAATACTAAATAACGGAACCGTGTCGGGAGAAATTTGCAAGTGGGATGTTCCAATGAATAATAAAGAATGGAATAACAACAAAATCACCATGCATGCGGTACTTCGCATAGACATGTTATTCCAACAGAATACTAATAAGGATTTAAAATCGGTCCCACAAAAACGCCGCGATGATGAGCGGGATATTCCAAATGGAATAATAATAAAGCGGAAACCGTGTCCCACGTAAACGCATGCATACATGATATTCCAATAGAATAGTAAAGACGAAATAATAGAAGAATGTCACCAAGTATAGGGTAGCCCGCGTATACAGGTTATTCCAACAGAATAATAAAGAATGGAATAACATAAGTTCTCTTCATGAATACAAAAGAATAACACCCCTTACGAGTACAACAAATAATATTCCCTACCTTAAGAAGAAGAGTATTGGATATATAAGTAGTGAAGTAGCAGAATACTTTCTTCTTTCTCTCTATAGTTTATCTCTCTAGAGTTTCAGTGAATTCGTAAGAAAATAATGAAGGAATGAGCTTCTATTTATAGAAAAATGGACTGCATAGTAACTAACTCATGAACGGTCCAAATTGATTTACTTTAATCTGACGGTCCATATTTAAAGCAAAATCTTTTAAATAAAATATAATATATTATATTTATAATCTAATAAAATGAATAACTTTATAAAAGATTTTACTATGCAAACACTATACAGGCACTATGCAAACACTGTGCATAATAAAATATAATATATTCTAATTATTGTCTAATAAAATGTATAACTTTATAAAAGTATTACTTTTTTATATATAAAAGATTTTACTACTATGCAAAACACTATGCATACACTATGCAATACTATGCATAATAGAATATAATATATTCTATTTATAGAATAACTTTATAAAAGTATTTTATTTTATATAAAAAATTTTACGTATTATTACATTAATAATAATACCAACAAAAGCTGAGTGACTTATCATGTAAGCATCAATAATTATACTGGTGTGCTACTATGCAACCACGCGTATTCTTGTACTTTAACAACAAGGGTGTTTCAACAATTAACGGTAAAACTTCCATGATTATTTTTATAAAAAGTATTTTTATCGTTTTCTTAATCGATAATAATTCCGTTGTAGGGTCCACCAATGATTGTGCCGTTATACGAATATTCCACTGTTAAAGCGAATATTCCCAGAGCCAATCGAATATTATATAACAACTTGCGTACTTTGCAAAATTTATAAATATTACCCACAACTATAACATTATATCAATTTCACTCCATAATATTCAAAAATAATATTTATATAAAATTCATCTTTATTCAAAAAGTTGGGGTTTTACAACATTATTAATTTAGAACCGGACGAGATAACGACTGATTTAACGTTTGAGGAGATACGTGTTAAACTCTTGGATAAGAAGAATCGTATTCAACACTCAAAGGTTATACCTCAAGAGTTAGAATTGAAATGAAGTCGAGATATCCTCACCTGTTCAGCATACCAAGTACGTACGTAAATTTCGAGGGCAAAATTCCATAAGGAGGGGAGATTGTGAGACCCCAGATTTTATGAATAAATATTTAATTTTCTCAAAATAAATTTTTAAATATTATGGTGTGGATTTGATATAATGTTATAGTTGTGGGTTATATTTATAAATTTTGCAAAGTACGCAAGTTGTTATATAATATTCGATTGGTCGGGGAATATTCTTTTTGTCGGGGAATATCCGTACGATGGTACAATCATTGGTGGACCCTCAAGAATTAATTATCATTTGATTGAGAAAACGACAAAAATACTTTTATGAAAATAACGACGGAAGTTTTACTGTTAATCTGCTGAAACACTCGGTGTTAAAAGTACAAGAAATACGCGTGGTTGCAAGTAGCACCACCTGATTGATTATTGATGCTTATGTGAGAAGTCACCAATTATACTCAATTATTTCTACAGTAATTGCTGCATCATATCTTTCATATTATTAATTCAATTATTGTTATAGTATCATCTGCATAATATGATATATTATTAAATCAATGATTGAGACGACAAAGTTATTCATATTATTGAATTGCAATATTTACAATGTCTAGAAGTTCTGCCAAGGAAAGGTTTGGTCACCTAATTGCGCGCCAATAGGGAGAAATCCTTATTGGAAAGTCCCCCTCTTTCCTATGAACGACCTGGTTGTTAAATATTGTGAGTTATAATATTAATGATGAATGTTATTAAAATTGAAGTTGTGTTCAGAGTTGAATTTGGAGACGCGGACGTGATATTTGAATCCTGAACGATGAAATTAGTAAAAATAGTCTATAAACACAAAATTTTCCGGGATTCACTATTTAGTCAAAAAGTCAACAGTTGATTTTTTCGGAAAAAGTCAAACTTCGAAATTTCAAAATTTATATTGTTGATAAAAATAGTTTCATTATGTTGGAATTGTTTGTGTTAGTGAAAATCGACATCTATTCCGATGATAATTGATGTCTGGGGGTTATATTGATAAATCGGGTAATTGATCGGATAAATGAGCAATTAATTGCTACTAATTCACATGCTTATATAACTATTTGTTCACATGTGTGTACTATTGAATCACATTCTTGTACTATTAGGAGAGTTGGTGCAAAATTGATAATACTTGCATGACTAAGTTAAAAATGGAGGTATAGATGGAGGTACCATACTGTAATTGTTTTATCACATGATTAGAACTATTGAGTCACATGACTTACTATTGATTCACATTATTTACTATTAGGGGAGTTGGTGCAAGTTTGATAATACTTGCAGGACTAAATTAAAAATGAAGAAAAAGAGGAAGGTATTATACTGTAATATTTCGAGCCCCAAAACGTGCAATTATCAAAACTATATTTTCCTATAAATAGAAGCTCATTCTTCCTTCATTTCTCACCAATTCACAAAAGCTTTAGAGCAATTATTATAGAGAGAAATTATAGAGAGAAAGAAGATGAGAAGTCTGCTACCTCACTATTTCAGTATCCAGTTTTTTTTAAGGTAGGGAATATTATTTGTTATACTCGTAGGGAATATTATTTCTTTTGTATTCATGAAGAGAACTTCTGTTATTCCATTCTTTATTATTCTGTTGGAATAACCTGTATACGCGGGCTACCCTATACTTGGTGACATTCTTCTAATATTCCGTCTTTATTATTCTGTTGGAATATCCTGTCTGTGCATTTTACGCCGGACCTGATTCCGTCTTTATTATTTTGTTGGAATATCATGTCTGTGCGTTTCTGCCGGACCGGTTCCGCTTATTATTATTATTCTTTGGAATATCCATGTACATGCATTTTACGTCGGACTGATTCCGTCCTCATTAGTATTCTCGTTGAAATAACTCGCTTGTCTGCGAAGTACCGCATGCATGGTGATTTCATTGTTATTTCATTCTTTATTATTACATTTGAACATCCCATCGGTCAAATTTCGCTTTGACTTTAGTTCCGTTATTTAGTATTCTCGTTGAAATAACTTTGCTTGTCGCAATACCGCATACATGGTGATTTCTTTTGTTATTCCATTCTTTATTATACTCAGTTGGTTAAAGTTTTGACTTCTATACTCCATGAAATTAGTGGAATATCCTTGATATTTGCGCTTCATCCAGTATCTTTTCATGGAAATATTATTCTGAGCATTCTTGAATTTTATTCTACAAAGCAGTATCATGTTGACAATTTGGACATTATGAGTTCCTAGATAAATTAATTCTTAAATTTGTTTTATTGAATTCTTATATCATTGTCATCATCCTCATGTTTATATTTTGTTGAAAGTCATCCGTGACATGTAGTGTATAGATGGACTTGGTATGATTATAACCAGGGATAATTCGGTGTAATCATGATCGTAATGTTACAAATGATGTGGTAAAAGTCCTCATTGGCCCGTAGTGCATTGATGGATAGTTTTTGGTATGATTATGGCTATGGATTCTCTTCGGCCAAGGGTGCAAAGATGAATTGTTTTATGGCATGATCGGACTGGTTGATGAAAACACGATTATCTTTGGCTTTGTGAGTGCATGGATAATTCGTGGTCGTGATACTAAAAAATATCCTTGGCACATAGTGCGGGGATGAGTTAATGATGTGGATTATTTATTAAGCTGAGTCTCAGTGATAAAGTTGGTGAAAAACTTATTAAATCATAGAAGATAGTAGATTTTATATTTTACTTGACTCTTCTAATGGATTGTTTATTCCGCTGCAGTTTTTGATCTAAAACTTGTTGTCTATTATATTCTATCAATTGTTATACTATTGAAGGCTAATGATAATTTATTATACATTATCTTAGTCATAATATTTCTTACTGGGCTAGTTGAGCTCACCCTTTCCTTCACTGTTCTCTTCAGGAAATGAGAACGTAGCTAGGACTAGCCGGGGAACAGAGTGATGGTCCTAGATGTTTGCATTAGTAGTCCTCACTATTCTGTGAAATAGTGTGATAATAATAGTAATGAGGACTCCTTTTGAGTTTGTATACTCTCTAGTAAACAATATTTGTATTCAAACTCACAGCTCATATTGTATATTTAAGATTGTATTTGTATTCTGTTCCATGTATTTGGCGACTCAGAATAGGTGATGTATTCCTGTTTTGGGGGCGTCACATGTGTTCTCATGCAACATGGGAAAGTCATAGCCTATGCCTCGTGATAACTCAAAGAATATGAGAGGAATTATCCTACTCATGATCTAGAGTTGGCAGCAGTCGTTTTCGCGTTGAAGATCTGGAGACACTACCTGTATGGGGAGAAAGTGGAGATCTATACAGATCATAAAATCCTCAAATATTTCTTCACCCAAAAAGAACTCAACATGCGGCAACGACGTTGGCTCGAGCTGTTGAAAGACTACGATCATATTATCCAATATCATCCTGGAAAAGCAAATGTGGTAGCTGACGCATTGAGTAGAAGATCATATGCGGGTACGAGTGCAATGTTATTAACACAAAGGCCGATTTTGTATGACTTGCAAAGGATGGAGATAGAGGTAAAGGCTCCAAGTACCCACGTGATGATATCAAGCATACGGGTAGAACCGACTTTAATCGATAAAGTTAAAGTCGCTCGCTACTCGCTTTTGGGTGATGCGTATGAAGAAGAAAGTACAAGAAGGTGCTATTCCAGAAGCAAGAATCGATGAAGAAGGAATACTTTGAGTTCACTCCAGACTTTGTATTCCTAATGATTATGACTTGAAGCATAGAATAATGATGGAGGCACACAATACACCTTTTTCAATCCATCCTAGAAGTACCAAAATGTATCATGATCTTCGACATACATTTTGGTGGAACAATATGAAGAGAGAGATCGCGAAGTTTATCTCGAGGTGTTTAACGTGTCAACGTGTAAAGGTGGAGCATCAAGTGCCAAAGGGTCCATTGCAACCACTTGAGATTTTGAAATGGAAGTAGGAACTCATTACTATGGATTTCGTTACAGGTCTTCCCAAGGTTTCTCAAGGCATAGATGCGATTTGGGTTATTGTTGATAGATTAACTAAGTCTGCTCATTTATTGCCGATACGGGAGAGTTATTCCCTTGAATGTCTTGCTAGTATGTACGTAAATGAGATTGTGAGATTGCATGGCATTACAGTATCCATAGTTTTGGATCGTGGCCCAAGATTCACTTCAAGATTTTGGGTTAGCTTGCAGAAAGCTATGGGCACGGATTTACGATTCAGTTCGGCATACCATCCTCAAACGGACGGACAATCAGAGAGGAATATTCAAACTCTTGAAGATCTATTAAGACTCTGTGTCTTAGACTTCAAAGGGAGTTTGGATAAGTATTTACCATTGGTGGAATTCTCCTACAACAACAGTTATCAAGCAAGTATAGGTGTGGCTCCATTTGAAGCATTGTATGGGCGAAAGTGTCGCTCTCTAGTATGTTGGGATGAGGTGGGAGAAGCAACGTTGTTGGGACCAGAGTTGGTATGAATGACTATAGAGAAGATCCAAATGATCTGACAACGTATACAAATGGCACAGGATCGACAAAAGAGTTATGCGGATCTTCATCGAAAGGACGTGGAATTTGATATTGGGGATCATGTATTGTTACGTATTGCTCCATGGAAGGGAGTTACAAGATTCGGGAAGAGAGGAAAGCTCAATCCATGATTTATTGGTCCATTTCAGATTCTTGACCGAGTAGGAAATGTGGCCTATAGACTCGCGTTACCTCCAAGCATGTCTCGTGTTCACAATGTTTTTCACATATTTGTGCTTCGTAAATATGTGAAGGACCCGAACCACATTTATTGAGTTAGAACCAGATGAGATAGCCGAAGATTTAACGTACGAGGAAGTACATGTTAAGATCTTGGATAGGAAAGAGCATGTCCTACGCACTAAGGTTATACCACAAGTTAAGGTTTTGTGGAGAAACCATGCTATTGTGGAAATGACCTGGGAGTTGGAAACGGAAATGAAAGCGAGGTATCCTCACCTTTTCGAAACACCAGGTACGTACGTCAATTTCGAGGATGAAATCCCATAAGGAGAGGAGATTGTAAGACCCCAACTTATTATAAATGTAATTTAATTTTCTCTATTTATTATTTTGAAATAGTAAGGGTTGATTTGATTAATATGGTTAGTTATGGGTAAAATGTGCAAATATTTCAAATAAGCAAGTGGTTATAAAATATTCATTGTTGTCGGGGAATATTCGTTTGGTCGTGGAATATTCTTGCTGTCGGGGAATATTCGTACAACGGCGCATCCTTGTGTGGGCCCCATAACAGAAAGTGATTGGATGAAGAAAACGACAAGTATGAGTTTTTATAAATAACAGTGTAGCTGTTATCGTTAACACTGTTGGAATACCCGGTGGTTAAAACACGATGTCTGGCGTTGTTGCCATGAAGTACACTCAGTATTGCATCAATTATTGATTCTTACGTAAGAAGGCACTACTCAATAATTATTACAATAACTACTGTTCAATATTTTATTTTATTGATTCAATAATTGCTACGTTGATATTTTATATTATTGTTGTTTCAATAATTGTCACTACACAGTATTTTCCATTATAAAATTAATAATTCATATTATTTGAATAATATTATTAGATAACATTATTGGCAATGTCTAGAAAGTTATGTCTAAGGAGAGGTTTGGTCACCTAATTGCGCGCCAATAAGGAGAAATCTTTGTTGGAAAGCCCCCTCATTCCTGGGAACGGCCTGGTTATCATTATTGTGATTCTGTAATATTATTTGTGAATAATTAATTATTGATTTATATGATAAGGAAAATATTTATTTATGTGGATATAAATGGAGGAATTTTTAGAAAAGTGACAATTGTTGAAAATTGATATTTTATCTTTTCTGATAAAATAATTTATTATTATATTATAATAATATAATAATGGTGATATTTTTACAATGAATGTGTGATATATGAGTAAATAAGGAGGAAGAGTATTTTTGTTACTAAAAATATTTAAAACATGTTTTTGATGTTTGTGGACCCCATTTCTTGACCAAATTTGATTATAGCACATAAAATCGCCCATGTGGATTTCGGTCAATTTTTGTTTGGAATTTGGAAAAACTTTCTTCTGCAAAGTTGTAGAGAATTGAATTTCCTATAGAAGGACATGAGATTCGAATTTTTCTGATAAAAGGGGCTATTTATTATAAATTATTGAAGTTCCGGAATAATTGATTTTTGAAGTTTTAAATAATTTTTAAAAGAAAAACATTTTTTTCATTTGTGGGCATGTGTTAAGTGCTGAAATCAGTTGGTAAAAGTGGGCGTAGGAAATTTATATATATATATATATATATTTATATATTAATATCTTATTAAATTTTCTGCTTTGGTGTTCTAAGCATTTTCCTATAAATAGGGTGTTTAGGTTAGAATTGAAAATCACACCAGAATCTGAAGTTTTCTCTCTCTATAATATCGAGCGTATTCTTGTGAGTATTTTGATACTTTGAGTGTTGCTATACGGTGTAAGTTTCTTTCAGCATTATATCCGATATTCAGTCAGAAATACTATTCTTTCCGAGGTAAGGGGTGTTATTTTCTTCGTAAATGATATTATTTCTTTTAATATCATTATGCCGAAATATTGGTCTGAACTTTTTATCAAATTTGGAACTTTTTGTGTCAGGATTACTATTCATGTATACGGCACTATTCACGTATACGGCACTATTCACCGAAAAATGAAATTTTCTTCTTTTTGTCCAAGATGTCTATTATGGTTACTATCTTTGATTGTATCCACGTTTTGATCTTTATTTTTGAATTCTGCTTCAAAATTGGTTATTATGGAGTATTATTGAACTTAGTTAAAACTGTAATACGAATCCCTAATATTTGTTCTTTTGTCTCACTAGATTCGTTTTCTTTAAAATATTTTTCATCATATTCTCAGTCCTAAATGATGATATTACTGAATATCTTTGGCCTGCAGTGCAAAGATGAATGATTTCTGATGAATATCTTTGGCCCGTATTGCAAAGATGAACAGGTGTTTAGATGAACATGACCAACTGATGAATATCTTCGGCCTGTAGTGCAAAGATGAATATTTGATTCCAGCTACATATATTGATTGATGTTACAGGGATAAATAGTGACGATAAACTTTCAAATTCATATACAGAAGATAATAGATTTCATTCTCTACTTAACTTTTCTAATGAATTATTATTTTCGCTGCGAATATTGATTTAAAACTGGTTGTCTATTGTATTCTATTAGATTTTTCCTTGTTGAGGACTAAAGATAATCTGTTCTGTATTATCTTAGTCATAATATTCTTTACTAGGCTAGTTGAGTTCACCCTTTTCTTGTTTGTTCTATTTTTCTTCTCAAGAGGCGAGAATGTAGCGAGTACTAGTCGGGGTGTGGAATAATGGTTCTAGAAGTTGTTTTAGTAGTCCTTACTATTTTGTAAAATAATATATCAATAATTGTAATGAGGACTTATTTGAGTGTGGATATTGTCTAGATGACAATATTTGTATTTAAACTCACAGTTGATTTGTTGTCGTATTTTGCACGACAATTGTATTAATAAAGTTGTAGTTATTTCTGTACCATGTATTTGACGACTCAGAATAGGTGTTGTATACCTATTTTGGGGGCGTCACAGTTATATATATTATTATCGAGCTACGACTCGATTGAGCCCAAATATATATTCTACATTTATTACTTTCATATATATATATATATATATATATATCTGTTTGATTGAGCCCGGATTCACATCGGAGCATTTACTACTTATATATATATATATATATATATATATATATATATATACTATTGAATTATTGATTGAGCCTGGATCGACATATCCGGTGTGTTTACTGCTTTTATACATATATATCATCGAATTATCGATTAAGCCTGGATCGACATATCTAGTGCGTTTACAACTTTATATATATATATATATATATATATATATATATATATATATATATATATATTCACATATATATTTACATTTACATTATATATATATATATATATATATATATATATATATATCTACATATATATTTACATTTCTGTCAGGCCTGGAGATCACTTTGTGGCCATTTACCGCTTATATATATATATACATTTTCCGTCCTGCCTGGAGTTTACTTCGTGGCAGTTGATTCTCTCTCTCTCTCTCTATATATATATATATATATATAACTGTTTACAGCTTTCATACATACTGCATCATCATGTGAGCCTAGGAATCATGTGATCACAGGTTCAGTCTTCTGAATCTAGCTTCGGTTCCCGTGATGGACATTTTTTAGCTGCAATCAGCTTGTACATTATTCACGGTGTTTAAATTTCCTTAGACGACTCTCATGCCCACAAGGAGTTCGGCACTGCTATTTATCTTATTTTCTCGAATATGCTTCGCATCTCAAAAACAAAAGCAATCAAGTCGAACACATAATAAAATGGAAGTATCAAAGGCCTCAATTACTATTGAGCATAAAGGTTTGAAAAACCTCTTTTACAAAACATCATTGCTATATCTTATTAAAACTGAACTTTTATACAAAATTCTAACCTTTTGTATATAGGTGCAAACGAGGCATAACACTACTTCTAGACAACTGCACATAGACCTACACACACATTCAGATAAATGTTTAAAATAAAAGTAGTGATCATCGTGTTACCACGGATTTCGGGGGTGCCTAACACCTTCCCCTTGCATAATCAAGCTCTCGAACCCTAATGAATCTCAGTTTCATAGACCAGTTACGCAGTGTCACATCACTTGGTCTATATACAAACCTTTTCTCGGTTGAGTTGGTGCAACCATTTAAAAAATAGCAATTGGCGACTCTTACAGTCCAATCGTCGACATATACATGTCAGACCTTTTCACAACTTGTTTTTTCAAACAAATCTCACCTAACATGAGAACACCAAAAGACAAGAACAGAAAAGGGACAAATAAAATCCCAATATCAACACCTTTATAACCCCTCTACAATTTTTATATATAACTCTAACAGGAATCACTTCCATATTCGCAATCTTTATGCTTAAAGGAAATTCTAATTCTTCTTGAGGCAAATCTAAGTTCTGAGCAAAATCATCGGATATAAATGAACAAGTAGCACCCAAATCAAATAACACATACACATTAATACCATTAATCAGAATGATACATGACACCACATCCTTTGACTACACATCATCTTGCACACTCATATTAAAAGTCCTCGCAGTAGGTCAGCTTGATTGTGCTGGTCTAGTGATAGTTATTGTACCACCACCGTTGTTTCCCTTTCCTTCACTTACACTTCCCGCTGTCTTTTTAGGGCAATCACGAGCCATGTGATCCTTCGACCCGCAAGTGAAACAAGCTCCCTTCTTTGGACTAAAACATTTTGGTGCAATGTGACCCTCTTGACCACAATTAAAACATACCCTCTTACCCTTCAAAAACACCCCAGTGTGGTTCTTCCCATAAGTAGGACAAGCTTCAAACTTCTTCTTTTGTTGACTTCCTTGTTGTCCTCCCATATTCGAATTCTCACTCCACTTCCTCTTCTGGCTGTTACCTCCATTATTGCTTCCATCAACCTTGTTTTCATTCTCATCCTTTCTCTTCTTCTGTTCTTGGTTATACTTGGTTAAGGCATCGCTTCCACCTTCCGCGATAATTTCATTTTCCAGTACTGCCACAAACGTGTTTAACTAGAACATTGAAACCTTGCTATAAAGACAAGGCTTCAACCCTTGTTCAAACATTCTTTCTTTACGCTCATCAGTATTAACTTGATAAGTAGCAAACCTTGCTAGCTCATTAAACTTCGCAGCATACTCTGGCACTGACATAGTTCCTTGTTTTAGCTCCAAAAACTGAACTTCTAACTGATTTCGAGAACTAGTCAAAAAGTACATTTCAAAAAACATTTCTTTAAATCTATCCCACGCTACTATTCCTTGTCCCCCACGAACCTTATTCGCCTACCACCAATAGATAGCTTCAGACTTCAACATAAACATTGCGAAAGCGGTCTTCTAATTCTCGTTGACACTGGTAACGTCGAACACCTTCATCTTTTCCATGATCCAGGTTTGGGCTTCAACTGGATTCATGGTCCCTTGAAACTCCGATGGTCCAACTGATTTGAAGTCCTTGAAAGTCGTGACTTGAGCTTGCAGCTGATTCGCAAGTGCCTCAGTTAACAGAGTCACTAACTGCTGAACCGAGTTAACGTTGGCCTCATTATTATTGTTAGAAGAGCCCTCAGGAGGAGGTTGTTGATGTGGTTATCTTCTTCTAGGAGGCATTTTCTGTTAACATATACGCTTATTAGATCAATATTCAATTCCTTGAATATCCTAAAGTTTAACTTTAAACATACTAAGATTAAAGCTTATCACATAACATTTCAATAAACTTTGATATTTTTATTCATTCATAACTTTCCATACATAATAAGGATAGCATCTCTGCTATCAACATCCACTTTTCTGAACTAGACAAGTTTTAGGATTACATACTCATACTACTCCTTTATTTATCTCAAAATAAGGGATTTACAATTTATTTATTCACATACTTAATCACATATTATTATTATTATTATTATTATTATTATTATTATTATTATTATTATTATTATTATTATTATTATTATTATTATTATTATTATTATTATTATTCCTATCTTGGCATATTAAGACGTCGAGAGGCTTCCCTACGTTCTTCCTCCATAATACGATACGCCATCCTACGGTCCAACATAAACCATGACAAGTCTTCAAATTGAGGTGGGTAATAAAAGACTCGATCCTGGGCCCTATCAATCGCATAATGGAAGGCATGATCCATTTCGTTCATCTTAGCCTTCTTCGTTTGAAACATAGCTTCAGCACGATCTGTACGCTGAGTAGCCTTCATCCAAGCGTCATCTGCTCTCGCACGGTTAGCTGACTCCTCCTTCAAGTCATCTTTCAGCTTTCTAATTTCAGTCTTCATCTGCTCATTCTCAGCCAATAGCTCATCTTGATTTCCATCTATGTGAACTAGGTTCCACTCCGTGTTTCAAGATGTGAGTCGAGTTCCTGAATCTCCGCATCCTTCTTCTCTATAGTAGCCTGACGCATCTCAGCTAACTCCTTCAGCTCCTCAACTTTATCCTATAATTCTATATTATGATCATAAAGCTCATCATACATCTCAGTTGATATAGAGTTTGGTGGAAACTCCACAGGGTCCTCTTCCTTATCCTCCACCTCTATCTCCTCAGAGTTCTCCTCCTCAGAATTAGACACAGACTCATCCTCCTATTCTTCCTCAGCAACCAACAGAGAAGGCTCCCTCTGAATAAACTGTTCCCCAACCACATGAACGTCTCGGGGTTCCTCATCCCTAGATATCTGAGGTATCACTTCCCTAGCTTGACTGGATCCTCCAACGTTAGACATCCTGACAACAAAATACTTTTAAGTTTTATTTATTATGTGACATTCTTCGATACTCGCGAGTACATAAGTTATTAACACATAACACATAAAGTGTTTTATTGTTTATCTATAATGAATTCCCTCAATTCATTCCTTAGAACTCGATAAGAGTTTATCACCACTATGTTTTCTGCCTCTTTAAAGGTTACTTCCTAAGGTTTTCTCACCTAAGGTTCATAACCTAAAGCTTTGATACCAACCTGTGACACCCCCAAATCCGGTTACTCCATTCCCACAAGATTTGGTGCTCACTATCCAAAAAAATTACATCTATCTACCCATAATAAAGGATAAAGACATAACTTAAATAACTTAAACAATAATCTTCCCCATTAAAGGGTTACATCAACTTAAAACATTCCCAGGTAATCTAACCTTTAATTATTACATAAGTCTGTGGAATACATCACATAATGACATAAATCTTATAACATAAATTTAGTTAAGTAAAATTCAAATAACTCTTCATCACTTGGACATCTTGCCCTTTCCTTTGCTAGAAGACGGCTCATCAAATTTCTCAACTTTAGCTGTAGTGTTAAATGCAAGAGTTAGCAAATAATTGCCCACTATTATCAAGAATAATAATAGCAACAACATGAGATTAAACAATGGTTACTGGATAATAGGGAACTCGTTCTACGAATGAAGAATAGAGAACAAATTCAAGATTATATATGAGGGTCTTAAGACCATGAACTATGTCCCCAGTAATTAAGTATTATTACCTCAACCTTAATAGTCGTTTAGACTATACAGACCCTTTCTTACGTACTTAGGGGGATCAACCATTTTTACCATGTATTGTGCACAAACATCTAAACGCTAACGCATATAAAATCCTATATTAGGGTTGTTCATCTCAGTTTGACTTTAGAATTTCCGCACTAAAAAAAGGTTAGTTTGAAACTAGCTTGTCGGTGGTTCTAGAATTTAAGAACACTATTCAATTACAGATTAGTCCAATCAATAAGAGTTTGCTTGTTATTCGAAGGTTCAACACAGTAATATAGAATTGAACAATGATACTTAAGTCAAAGATCGAATAATGATAATATACAATTGAATAGGCATGGTATATATGCAAAGTGTTACTTCTAAATGAGTTAGAAAATCTCATTTAGAACAATGAATTTAAATAGTATATGCTATGAATAGCAATAACAAGAGTCGGGAATATGAAACTCGCTCGATGTAAAGAATTTGATTACAAGAGCTTGCATGATTATAAACAAGATGGAATCAATAGGCTTGCTCAACTTTAACATAAGATTTAGGAACTTGCATGATGATAAATTAGGGTTAGAAAGATTTCTTGACAATTAAAGGTAAATATAGTTATAAAACTTGCATTCATTATAAAGAGAATGAAGTTAGGGAACTTGCCTTGTGTGTAAGCTACACAAGTATAATAAACATTCGCCAATTACCCTATATATACCATTGAAATCATAATACCAATTAGTTATATTGTCGTTAGCTTTATAGGTTCAATCCATCATCTAAGTTATAACCTTTAACTTAATGTCTAACCATGTTGGTTAACCACTCACACAAATCTAAAAACTCATTATCACCTAATATAAGGCTTTATCATTCACCTCTAACTTTTGCAAACATTAAATTTCATCCGTTACATAACTTGTTTAAGTGATCAGTTAAAATCTTCATATTTAGTATTACATTACATTATAATCAGTTATTGTATCTTATGTTATGATTTAACATCTTTATAATGCATACTAAACTAGATTAGGTCTTCACATTATAGCCTGCAATTAATCACAACTCATTGTCTTTGGTCGAGGCACTGAGTGCGATTCTTGCCGCCCCAAGCCTTAACACTTAAGCAATTTGTCTTTGGTGCACAACAACAGAAAACTAACGATAGCAATTGCGCCTATTTGTTTCCAGAGGCAAAATAGTTATCTAGAAGGGGGGGGGGGTTAAATAGATATATTAAAATTAATTTAAAAAATACTTGTTAGTTTAGATAATGATTTAAACACATTGAAATTTGAGATTTGTTTGTTTTCCCTTTAAGATATAATGAGTTGATATGAGTTAAGCAGTTATGGTAGTTATAACAAGAATATAAGAGACACATTGTTTTTAAGTGGTTCAGAGCACTTAAAGCTCCTAGTCCACTCTTCTACTCCTCGAGTAGGAAATCCACTAAGGATATCTTTATAATCCCTGAATCTCACAGATTCCTTCCAGACCAGCAGTCTTGGAACTTCTTAGTTCACTTTTGAACTCTTCAAGTCCAGTAAACTTGGTACTTCTCAGCTCACTTAGAACTCTTCAAGTCCTTCTGACTTGGAACTTCTTACTTCACTTGATAGTAGTTAAGTTCTTGAATGGTGCTACTTTCGATTCTTGCGTTAAGCTTGTGTTGAAAGAACCCGAGTAATCGAAAGCAAGCTTTGTGTTCAGATCGTAGAGTTGAGCGTTGAGTGTTCTTTAGCGTTTTTGTACACTGCTTGTTTACTCCTTTCATCTGCTGATGTTTTGTATATGTGATGCCTTTGAAATGTATCCGTTGAAGCATTAAATGCATTTGACATTTCTGAGCTTTGATGGAGACTTTTGCATAACCGATTAGCGATCGGCTCATCGACACAATGATTCATTGTCTCACCTAACACCTGAAAAGGTATTTTCTGTTGACCCACAGTACTTTCCTTTGCTTCTTCAATACGCTTCTTTGTTATATACTAAGGATGACTATTGTGTCATTGGGACTCTCAAGAACTTCAATGTTTATAATTCATTCCACATTTATTGGGATTTATTCTTAAACAAATGGGCAAGGCTCGATGCTTCTGATACAGTCAGATGATGCTCTACGATTCTGATCGTGGTGTCTTTCCACCTTGGTGCTTGATCTGATACTAGAAAAATAGAACACTACGATTTCTCTTAAGTACTGGCACACTACGATCTTGACTTGTAGACTCTATGCTTCCGAGAGCACACTACGATCTCTGAGTTGGCTTGGCAAGCATTTGGACCACTCTACGATCTCAGGAGAGGTCCTCCAAAGCAGACACACTACGATTCTTGATGCTCTACTATTCTGCCTTGGCTTCTGCAATCTTCTAATCAGCTTGATAGACTACGATTTTGTTGAAGCCTATCTATTACATCTCAAGATAGATCGACCTAAAAGCTTTGATCTTTTCATCTGTACATTCATTTACAGAATGACAAACATTAAAATCTTAGATCAACCTAACAATTTTGATCTACCACTAAGTCCTTGTACATATATTCCTTGAATGACTTTACATATAATCATGAATATTTACTTTCAACATCAAATTTAAATAAGCAATCTCCCAACAATTTCCGCCTATTTGATGTAGACATAACCAATGAGATTTGTGTCATGATTATCAATTTCTAGATGTAGTTGCTAGAAAGTAAATATGACTTAGTGTTTCAGTGAGCAACTAAAATCTCTAGAGAATAAGTATGAATTTATTGATGTTTGTAAAGACAGATATTACAATTAAGCATAGTTACATCAATAAGAATTGAGTTTCAACTTATCTCTATTTCTTTTCGCCTTGTGTTCCTTTGAGGATTGGCATATTTTACAGCTCTCCTTCTCCTGCTGGATTTGTTTCTCCATGTTATATCTTTCAGCTCATTTTGACTTAGCGGTTCCCCATGATCATGTCTGTTCAAGAATGCAGGATCTCCAATAGGCAAGTTTAGGTGTGTAGTGGTTACACCTTGTGAGCTGGGCTCTTGACTTCTTAGAAGTTGTGCCATGATAATTTGTTGTTATTCAGGTCGTTGAGTCTGATAGCGAGGCTGTCTTGCAAGAGGACTCTTTGAAGATTGAGCAACAAAATTTCCTCTGCCTTCACCTTTCTCTCCTTCCCCTTTATGTCAGCATCAAGGGTTCGAATATCTTCAGATAGGTGAGTCATGCCTTGTACTAGCTCGTGGAGCTGATTCTTAGAGTGAGCAATGTCTTCACAGTTTTCTTGAATCAGAGAATCAGTTTGAGCTTTTCTCTTTTGTAGAATGTTCAAGACAGTTTCTGTTTGTTGCATTTGGCCCATAAAAAATGCTTGGAATTCTTTCATTGATGTTCGTAGACTCGTGAGACTTTCCATCATACGATTATTCTAGGATTCCTCAGTATTCTGCAAAACAAGAACAGATTCCCTATGTTTCTTGGCAGCTTGAAAGTTGATTTGGTCCCTTTCATTGATACTCTGAATCATCTCCTTTATGATCTCCCTAAGCTTCTTTGTAAGCTCAGAACTTAGATTGCTAGGGATAGTGTTGGCAGCATCTATCAAATGAGTCAGCCTCAAGTGAACAAGGCATGAGTGAACTTCAAGATCATCTTATATGTCCCTGGTCACTTTCTTGGATGCTTCAGACAACTCCATTTTGGTGGGAAGATCTGATATGAGCTCAAGGAGTTGTTGATTATTTGGAGGAGAGGCTCTTGTATATTGATCTGGCATATTGTAGAGAGAAATATCAAGATTGAAATAGTCATTGGTTGATGAGGAAGGAATATCTGATGGAAGGGTAGGTGTGTGAGGTTGAGCTTCAGGAGGAGGTGACTTTACGTTATGAGCAGGTGACTCTACGATTGGATTTGAATTAGTAATCGTAGAGTGAGAGATGATAAGAGACTGGATCAACAAAAAATTTGGCATGTTAGGTTCATCAGTTATAGAATGTTGGGATTCTGTAACTGGAAATTGATTGAGTGGATGAAGTATAACTTCTAACCATCTTGGCAATTCATAGAATTTATTGAAGGTTGATGGTGGATAGTGAAACCCTGAAAGAGATGGAAATAGTTTGTGCCTCATGTCCATTTTCTGAAGAAGGGCCGTTGGTAATCAATTTTCGGACAAAGTTGAGGTTTCTTGGGAATCCATGAGCTAGTACTGAGATTGCTAGATAGGCTTTGAAGGTCCAGAACATGTGATCCCAGGAGTTGAGGATTTGGGCTCTATGAAAGGGCATCATAGGTAGATAGGAGAATAGTTGATTGTAGTTGGCTCTCCTATATCCATCACAGCCCACTACAATAATGTCAACTTCGTCATCCTCTTCTTCTCCTCTGTCTTCATTTGAAGTTTCCACTACATCAATTATCTCCACTTAACTTCTTTGCTCTTCTGCTCTCTTGTCCTCTATAGCTTCAATCCTTTCCTTTTCTATAGTTTTTGAAGCTAGAATCTCTTGAGGGACTGAGGAAGATTCATGATGATCTCTTGGCAATTCCTCTCAACTGTAGCCTTTTCTGACATAGGGACTTCATGAGGCTCTCCCTCAACTCGATCATCCATTTGAATTTCAAGCAGCTCCCCCTCAACTAGAGCATTCTCCAGTGTAAGAACTTCAGGAAGCTCCCCCTCAACTTAAGTTGTATTCTCCTTACTAGCTTCGGGTAGCCCTTTCTCAGCAGCCATTCTTTTATCTTACTCCTTTAACACTCCTTCATTGACAAGAATATATCTCTTGACAAGTTTTCTCTTTGTCTTCTTAGGCTGAGTCACAGCCTCAGTGTTTTCTTCAGCTTCAGCTCTGTCAGTTTGATTAAGCTAAGAAGTTATTGCAACATCCTTTTCTGGAGTGGTGTCAAGTCTGGACTTGACGATCGGTAGAGACTCTATGATCGAAGAGAAAGAAGACTTCTTTGGCTTATGGTTGCATTTTCCCTTCTTAAGCAGCTAAGAGATGGTAGCTTTGTCTTCTTCTTCCTCAAACTGATATTCTTTCCTCTTCAATTTCTTCACAGTTTCAGTGCCTGAACTCTCTTGAGGTGCATCAGTTGTTGAACCTTGAGGCTCCTCTGTCATTTGAGCCTTTATTTTTCTTTTACCCTTGCTTTTTCTGACTAAAGCAATAGGTTCCTCCACTAGATTCACCAGTTCTTCCACTAGATTCAAACATCATCTTGACATTTTTTGTTGGATTTCTTTTCCAATTTTTAAATAACTGTTGGGTCATCCTTCTGTTGGGATTGATGGATTCTCTTTTATTATCCCCAATTATATTACCCAATGCTGACTGCAGAATGATGCTTATAAACCGCTCGTAGAGCATCTTTCCAGAGCTCTTTGATTTCTTTGAACTGAGTATCCATTTCCCAATCTAGTCGATGATTAGGGCCCCATAGTTGAGTTGAATCCCAAAGCAGATTGATGGCATGAGATTAAGTTGTACTTCGTTCATAGAGTCATTGCCAAAGCTCTTATAGCATATGCATTTCTCAACAATGTCAGCCAAAAACTCATACTTTTGGGGAAACTCTTTCTTCTTGTACCCCTTAACAGTCTGAAACTTTTTATGATGCATCTTCTTTAGTCCTTCATGAAAATCAATGACCTCCATAGATAGAAGTCCTTTTGATTTGAAACCTAGGTCTAGGTTTATATCTTCAACTTTGAGTTTAATTTCCACGCCCCTGACCCTTGTGGTGATAGCATCGTTCTCAAAAGCTTAATTTTTGTAGAAATCTTTTACCAACTTTGGGTAGATCAATGTGCTGGTTCCCAGAGCTTCTTCAAGACTAGCTTTCTTTAACAGAGACATAATTTTGTGGAACTGAGGGTCAGCTGTCTTGAACTCGTCGAAGCAGAGTCTGTAACCAGTGATAACATTTGAAGCCGCCATTGATTTCTTTGCACTGAGGTTGGTTGTTTCTGAAGGTTATGGTTTCTGCTGGTAAAGAGAGAGAAATAAGCTTTTTGAACTTCTGATTTCAAAAAGATATTTTCAATTGTACTTGTAACTTCCCTCCTCTCGATCTGCTTAGTGGGGCATGTGTCAAGTTCTGCTTGGCTCCATGATTTTAACTTGTGTGAAAAATACTGATTTGCCCTTAGCTCCTCCTGAGCTAATGTATCCTTTAGGAGGATTACGGTCATCGAGGTAGCACTACGGTAGTTAAGGTTGCACTGCGATCTGTCGACGTCGGGATTTTTATTTGTCCCTTTTCGTTACTTGTTCTTTGGTGTTCTCATTTTAGGTGAGATTTGTTTGAAAAAACAAGTGAAAAAGGTCTGACATGTGTCATGTCGACGATGGACTGCTAAGAGTCGCCAGTTGGTTTTTTATATGGTTGTACCAACACAACCGATAAAAGGTTTGCATATTAACCCAGTGACGTTACACTGCTAAATGGGTCGGTGAAACCAAGATTCATTGGGGTCCGGGGACTTGATTATGCGGAGGGAAGGTGTTAGGCACCCCCCGACATCCGTGTTACCACGGTGACCGCCACTTTTTAAGAAATTATTATATGAATATGTGTGTGTGTGTGGGTCATGTCTTTGTTATTTGGAAGTAGTCACGAGGCCTCGTTACGCACCTATATACCTGAGGTTTGAATTTGTGTAAAAATTCAATTTTAAACAAGATATAAGCGGTGATATTTTATAAAAGAGGTTTTTCAAACCCTTGTGCTCAATAGTAATTGAGACCTTTTACACTCCCATTTTTATTAAGTGTTAAACTTGATTGTTTTTTAATTTTTGAGGCCAAGCATCTTGAAAAAAATAATGTACAAAATAGTCTTAGAACTCCTCGTGAGTATGAAAACCATCTGAGAAAATCCAAACACCGTGAATAAATTTACAAGCTACTTACAATTTGAAAATGTCCATCACGGAACCAAACTAGATCCATGGATCTGAATGCAGTGATCATATGATTCCTAGGCTCACATGATGCATGATTGATTAAAAAGCGATAAACAAGTATATATATAAAGTTGTAAATATATATATATATATATATATATATATATATATGAGACATGATCGACCACCACGAAGCACCTCCATGGGGATCGAAAATGTAAATAAAGTCAGTAAAAGCAATCATCATACAGAGTAGACTCGGTAGGTGACGAAAAAAGTAAAGAAAGTTGTAAAGGCGATCAACCGCCACGAAGTAAACTCCAAGCGTGATTAAATGTTATTATATATATATATATATATATATATATATATATATATATATATAAGCGGTAAACGCACCAGATGTAAAATCCAGGCTCATCAAACAAAGTCCAGAGCGTTTACTGCTTTAATATATATATATATATATATATATACGAAAGCAAATAAACGCTCCAGACCGAAGTCTAGGCTCAATCGAGACATAACTCGATAATGTTAGTCCATATATAAAAATATATATATAAGTATATATATATATACACAAACTGAATAGAAACCACGGACCAAAGTCCGGCCAAAACACACGCAACACGACTCTCAACGTGAAGAATGATGTGTGCAAAGATGAAAAGAAAGGCTTTAAAGTGTGTGAGAAGGCTTACAGTGGGCTGCTAAAGAAGACTTCTATATCTTTAAAGGGATTAACACTCGGCTCCCGTCGGTACAAAATAGAAGTTATATGTGAGCTCACAAGTGTTTAAAATGAGAAAGCACTCAGTGTAGGGTGAGTACAGAGAAAATTTGACAGGGCTTCCTCGCCTTTTTCTCTTACAAAATGGACACCCCAAGCCCTCTATTTATAGAGGGGAGAGCCGCATGTGTACTGCTTGGTGCCAAGGGTTGCCCCAACCCATGAATCCCATAGTCTCAAAATACATACACGCATGCACTATAATGTCCGCTCGAACTTTTAGAATTGCAATCCTGGCATCCGACTGAGGTATGTAAGACCTATTTCGGACTGCCGTTGTCGAGAGTTACACAATGACATGGGATTAGAGGTTGTACGAAGTTAGGAAGATGGGACCATGCCCTCCGGTCTTTAAGCTTCAAATTCTATCTGTTGTCCTGCGTAATAGTCACTCGGGATTGGACCTCCTTGGTTCTTGTGGGACATTGTTGTGTAGAAATGTATGTATGAAATGTTTGAGACGGTGCGATGGGGCGTCAAGGTGGCAAGATGATGACTTTGCCCCTCACCAGGGTTATCTCCGGTTTGGGCTAATAAATCAGACGTTGCTCAGGGTTATCTCTGAGATTTGACTTCTGCAAGTGTTGAAGGTCCTCAGTGTCATCTCTGAGGTGTGCATGTCTTCTCGGTGTTATTTTCGGGTCTTTGTACTGAGTGCCTCGGTGTAAGTGCCGAGGTTGAAGTTGATTGCATGCATTTGAAACAAGCATTTCTGGGGTTATCTCCGGAACTGCATTCCTCGGGGTTATCTCCAAGGTTGGTAAATCACTACTCCCGATGTGGGGGAATGAGGCCCGAATATCTCGGGGTTATCTCCAAGATGAATCGGCCTTCTCCGGTGGAATTTTTGGTATTGGAACTGCATGCCTCAAGATTATCTCCGAGGTTGGAACTGATACTCCCGGTGTGTGTTCCGGGGTTGAGACTAAACTTCCGGTAGTATCCGGACTGGATATGAGTTGTCTTCCAGGATTATCTCTGAAAGACGAATCTGCCTCCTGCAATGTCAGTGACAGGTGTGCAAAAAATTTTGAGTGTCTACACGATTGTTGAGTTGGCAGCTGAATCTGCTCTATGAACGTTGTTTGTCCTAGTCCTTGTGATGAAAGTTGACTTAGCCCTCCTTCCGAGTTAAGGTAGCTCAGAAAGAGCCAACCTCTTAGAATAAATTAAGGATCAGGTTTGTCCCTGAGGTGCTTGTCAAAAGGAATGCTTGGATTTGTTGCGAAGATTGTCATCACAGGATGCTTCTTTATCATGTCGAGGCAGCTCTACGATCGTGGTCCTTCATGCCATGATAGCTCTACGATCATGGACTTTCTTTAGTCATCTCTACGATTTTGAACAAAGCCTTTATATTTGTATGGTTAGCATAAACTAGAGCATAGATTTTATGGTTGTAGATTTAGCATGCCTAACTCACTTATCAATTTATTAAATCTGGATTCATCTAGAGGCTTTGTAAAGACATCAACAAGTTTATTTTCAGTAGGGATGTATTGTAAAGATATGGTTCCATTTTGAACATGATCCCTAATGAAATGATATCTTATTTCTAAATGCTTAGTCCTAGAATGCATGACAGGATTGTGTGTTATTTCTGTGGCACTTGTGTTATCACAATGAACAGGTATAGATTTGAAATCAAACCCATAGTCTGCTAGCTGATTTTTCAACAATAAGATTTGGCCTAACGACTACCGGCTGACAATGTATTGAAACCTGCGATTAAAGTGAATCTTTTGAGTTTTACTTCTTGCTAAACCAGGACATAAGTCTATTTCCTAGCAACTGACAGGTTCCACTGGTACTTTTTCTATCTATTTTGCAACCTACAAATCAGCATCTATATACCATGTCAATTCAAAAGAGGACTCCTTGGGATACCAAAGTCCCAAGTGAGGTGTGCCTTTGAGATACCTGAAAATCCTTTTTACAACAGTTAAGTGTGATTCCTTAGGATTAGCTTGAAATCTAGCATATATGCATGTTGCAAACATTATGTCTGGTCTACTGGCAGTTAGATATAGATGAGAGCCTATCATACCTCTGTATTGAGTTATATCAATACTTTTACCTTTTTCATCTTTGTCAAGCTTGGTTGCTGGAGCAATTGGGGTTTTCATGGGATAGGTTGATTCCATGCCATACTTTTTAAGTAAGTCTTTAATGTACTTAGCTTGGTTTATGAAGATTCCTTCATCAGTCTGCTTTACTTGCAGTCCAAGGAAGAAGTTGAGTTAACCATCATGCTCATTTCGAACTTGCTCTGCATAAGCTTGGCAAATCTCTTACACAATTTTTCATCAGTGGAGTCAAAGATAATGTCATCAACATATATTTGAACTAATAAGACTTTGTCTTTATGCTTTCTAAGAAATAATGTGGTATCTACTCTACCTCTAGTGAAACCATTTTCAATGAGAAAGTTAGTTAGTGTTTCATACCATGCTCTAGGTGCTTGTTTAAGACCATATAAGGCTTTGTCTAATCTATAAACATAATTAGAGAGAGATGGATTGATGAAACCTGGAGGTTGCTCTATCCTTCTTCTTAAAGTTCATCATTCAAGAATGCACTTTTAACATCCATCTAAAACTTTGAATTTCATGTGAGCAACAAAGGCAAGGAATATTCTGATGGCTTCTAATCTGGAAACAAGTGCAAAGGTCTTGTCGTAGTCAATGTCTTCTTCTTGAGAGTAACCTTTGGCCACTAGTCTTGCTTTATTCCTTGTTATTACTTCATCTTCATCCATCTTGTTTCTGAAGACCCACTTGGTGCCAATGACTGGATGGCTTCTTGGTCTTGGAACTAATCTCCATACTTTGCTTCTTTCAAACTGATTTAGTTCTTCTTGCATGGCTTCTATCCAACTGGAGTCTTCCATAGCATCTTCTATCATCTAGGGTTCCATTTATGATAGAAATCTTAGATAGAAACACTCATTTTGTGTATCAGCTTGTTGGGGTAAAATCTAATTAATCACAACACGCAAGTATACGCGGTCAACAAGTAATAAAGTGAAAGTAGAGTATCGTTCCTACGAGGAATTGTTTAATAAAAATCATCAAGTACTAACCCGTAACCAATTCAATCTTATTTAAACGAATGAATTTCAATTTATAATTAAACTAATATTAAATTCCTCTAGTTAAATTAAGATTACGGGGATTTAAGATCACAAATTCACTTATTGCTTCATTTAAGTCAACACGTTTCTCATCAATTATTCTCTATCATAAATTGTTAATCAAGAACACTAAAGCAGATAAAACCACCTCTTGATGTATAATACTCATACTCACTTAAATCCACAGATGATAGAATTAAGAAAGACACCCTAATTAACTATTCCACTATATCTCTATGTGAATTATAATTAAAAAGGATTTAAAGCACAAGTTCTCTATAAGATTACATATGGCGTAAAGGCATATATCTATCCTAAACACAAATCATGAATTCTATCTATACAGAAATCACAAACACATGCTATCATGATAAGATCTAAATCAATACTTCATCTCTCGAGTTCATATAGATTATCACGGTAATTGTTAGCTAGGAAATTAAGCAATTAAGTCCAAATCACAATAGACAATCCTCATAATAGAACATAATAATTGATAGCAAAACATATTAAAATAAACTACACAATAAGATCCATTGTAATCTCAAACAAAGAATTAGTTCATGATTATTAAATTAAAACTAAGAATCCACAATTGAATAAACAATAAAAGACAAATATAGAAGAAGATGAGAAAATAGAATCTATTGTCTGTAGATTTAATGCTCTCTCCTTGCTCCTACTTTGAATCTTTAATGGTCTCCAAGTTGCTTCAATCTCCCAATCTAATAAGAACTAGGGTTTTGATCTAATCTACTCTACTCTAATCTAATGGAATCCTCCTTCCCTCCTCTTCTAATCCTTGTGATTCTCCTCCTTTTATAAGTCTCTTTATATGTCTTTAAGTCCTCTTAGAAGTCCTTAAGTCAATCGGATCGAACCAATCCTTCTCGGACTCAAATTTGGACAAAATTCACCTTTTCTACGCGTACCCCCTCCCCGGTGGACTAGGGTTCTGTTTTCCAGCTGGTACCACCGCCCCGGCAGGGGTTTTGTGAAGAGAAAGCCCGCCCCGGTGGGGGTCCTTTTTCTACTCTGACGTCCTTTGGGAAAACGGCCATAACTTTGGATCCAGAAAGAGTTACGAGGCCTGCCACCTATCAAATCGAAGATATCGACGAGCTCTACAACTTTAATTCTTTGAGAATTGAGAAATATCGGACGTATGAAGGTCAAAATTGGACTGGAAGTGACTGCTATGCAAATGGACACCCAAAACAGTGAAGTTCAACGTCCGTTGGTACAAAGATCGTAACTCTTGCATCCGAACTCCAATTGGAATGATTCAAGATATTCCGGAAAGCTAAGAAGAAGCTCTACAATATAATCCAAGTTCCAAGCCAAGAACATGAGATAAACATGAAAGCCCAAATGATGTCCGGATTGCTTTTCTTTGCTATTTCATACCAATTCTTTGCGATTTCAGCTCCCAAGTCTATAATCTACAAAACGAACACAAAATGCATGAAAAGTAAAACCTACTAAGAAACATGAGATTAAGCAACTAATTCAAGTAACAGATACCGGATAAGTAGGTATAAAACCTACTTAACAAATACCCCCAAACTTAAACTTTTGTTTGTCCTCAAGCAAAAACACAAAACAACAATGCTATGCAATGCAACTAATCTACATGCCTACGAATCCAGCAGTAATGATAGAAACAAGTCTATTCAACCGGCCTTAGAGAAATCAAGTAAACATGATAATACATCATATCAAAACTCATTAGTAATTTCATAATTAATCATCAAATCTTAGACTATTATCACTAATATAGTGTGTGTGTGCTCAACAACAATGCTAACTGATGTAGAATCAAATTTATAAACATAATAAATCTCTTTGAAGGCATCATATAGTGTAAACTCAAGAAATCCAAAAATAACCTAGATCCAACTAAAATCAAACAATTACCAATATCGAGGGTCAACATGGGATACTTATACTTCATTTTTCATCTACGGGAGCTTTTTGCTCTTATTTCCCATTTTATTTATATATTTTTTTCTTTTGTTTATATACACATAGCTATGCAATGACTTATTCCCTTAGGCTTTTCAATGCTACCTTAACGAGCTTTCGACCAACGACTCCCAGACCATTAAGACCTTAGGGCGCTAGGTGTAAAGACAATCACATCGGGCTTACTTACTCAAGTAACAAAGGCCACAAAACTAGACAAGCACGCCACGGTGTTTATTCATACTTTTTTTCTTTTTCTTTTTCTTTTTTTTTATAGCTTATATTCCCCAAATATTCCCCCAAACTTAGGTTCTTATCTAACCTTAGCCATAACTACTTATTCTTATCATTCTTTCATTCAAACTACCATTATCCTTTAGAGTCCCATTATGTATCAATTTAAACTCAATCAATCAACAAGTTGGTTTTACTGTGATATCCTTATTATACCAGTTTCAAACAGAAAAAGACTCAATTCCTAATAAGAAATCACATCAAATCTCAAATAGTCGGAACTATACTTGTCTACCCAATTTCAATCTCATCATTGGCCAAAACAAACTGTAAATATCAAACAGCTGGACTCATGCAAGATGTACTAAATTCTATATAAACATAGTAAACTAACTATTATTTTTGAAAATTTTCAATTTATCAATTTTTTCTCTCTTTCTTTTTTTAAGAAACTGAATGCAAAAACTAAATGTAACTATACGAACTACAATGTAAATAACTAACTATATGTAATACGACACTAAAATGCCCCCCAAACTTAAACTAGACATTGTCCTCAATGGCTGAAATAGAAAAAAGTGAAGCACAGGACTTTCCTAAAAATATAGCAATCCTCCTCCTTGTCCGCTAAGTTTGGAGAATAGGTTAGGCACATGGAACAAATTGGGCACCACACTTGAATTTGACTTGAATAACCTTTTCATAATCTTTTGTCTGTCCATTGAATCTCCAATACCTACAATTAAGAGATACAACATGGATTAGAATAACACTTAGATTGGTAAGAGAACTTAATAAGCAAATTAATTCCTATCTACTAAATAAACTAGTAAAGCATATAAATATAAAAATTCATGGGTTGTCTTCCAGTTAGCGCTTGAATTACAGTCTTTTAGCCTGACTTTGTCTGGTCAACGCTATCCAATTCCTCTTCGATAATTGAAGAACCCTCCATCCCTCGAAAATAATGTAGCTTTTGGTAGGTTTCCATTTGTGATGGCTATCAAATTAAAGTCACCTAGCATGCTCTGATTTGGTATGATCTCAATCAAGAACGTCCCATAGCTAGGTGTTTTATCCATTGTGTATGTGATCACTTTGGGGCATTGAAGCTTGTCACACACAATGGGCTCTTCGTCTATCTTCTCTTTCTCGTCCCACTATGGATTCAAAAGTGTACTCGCTCTTATGTCATCAAGAGCTTCACCGACGACATAACTACCAAGTGGGCATGATTTTATAAATCTGACTGACTCTTTGATCTTTGGTGGAGACCCATTTAGATCTTTCTCGACCTCTATTTCATTATCCCCAATTATCTCCACACTTTCGATATCTTGTGGCTCATCCAGTCGCAGATTTGGTTCGGGTTCTCCGTCAATTTCGTCATCCATGTCATAAAACCAAGTGTTTGGAGGAAGGTTGCTTACGGCTTTGGTCATTTGCTCTATCTAATCTGTAAGATTTTGAATTGACCTCGCTTGATTACTCATCTTGTCCTCATTTGCTATGAACTTGGACAATAATTCCCCCAGCCTTGAATTTTCTATTTTTTGTCTCAGAAGCCATGTATTAGGACCATTGGTTGAGGTAGTGACGAGTTGTTCCATCTGATTATTAAAATTTTTGGTTGACAACTCTTGGCTAATCCTCATCTCCTCTACGTTTGCTATGCCCTTCAATATTACATTCCTCGGATTTGGCTTTTCTTCTTGTAGCAATGGAGGTGGACATGAAAATTCCAGTGTGTATGATGGATTTGGAGCGTAATATTGGTCATCATAAATGTAGCTCCCTGAAGAATCCGAGTGATACCCTCAATCTCGGTGATAGTTAGGCTCGGCATAGTTGTTGAGGTAATCACCACTATATGGTACCAGCTCAAAACTGACCGTACATTGATGACTCAGATGATTTCCAGCACAATAATCACAAGTAACCGCCACACTTTGACGACGTTGTGCTGCAAAAGCATCTAACTTCCTCAAAAATGTCTCAATCTGTGCTGATAATGCAAACAATGCATTGAGTCCATCAATTCATATGTACCTTGGTGGAGTCATATTCATGTTTGGCCATTGATAATTGCATCCATCCATGGTACCTGAAAAGAAAAAAAATAGGGAGAGAATTAAATAAAAAGAAAACAAAATGTTTAAATTAAGACTAATTTGATTGAAGCTAATATTGGCAAAAAAATATTAAACTAATTCCCCGGCAATGGCGCCAAAAACTTGTTGGGGTAAAATCAAATTACGGACAACACGCAAGTATACGTGGTCAACAAGTAATAAAGTGAAAGTAGAGTATCGTTCCCACGAGGAATTGTTTAATAAAAATCACCAAGTACTAACCCGTAACCAATTCAATCTTATTTAAACGAATGAATTTCAATTTATAATTAAACTACTATTAAATTCCACTAGTTGAATTAAGATTACGGAGATTTAAGATCACAACTTCACTTATTGCTTCATTTAAGTAAACACACTTCGCATCAATTATTCTCTATCATGAATTGTTAATCAAGAACACTAAAGCAGATAAAACCACCTCCCGATGCATAATACCCATACTCACTTAAATCCACAGATGATAGAATTAAGCAAGACACCCTAATTAACTAATCCACTATATCTCTATGTGAATTACAATTAAAAAGGATTTAAAACACAAGTTCTCTATAGATTACATATGGCGTAAAGGCATATCTCTATCCTAAACACAAATCATGAATTCCACCTATACAGAAATCACAAACACATGCTATCATGATAAGATCTAAATCAATACTTCATCTCTCGAGTTCATATAGATTATCACGGTAATTGTTAGCTAGGCAATTAAGCAATTAAGTCCAAATCACAATAGACAATCCTCATAATAGAATATAATATTTGATAGCGAAGCATATTAAAATAAACTACACAATAAGATCCATTGTAATCTCAAACAAAGAATTAGTTCATGATTATTAAATTAAAACTAAGAATCCACAATTGAATAAACAATAAAAGACAAAGATAGAAGAAGATGAGAAGATAGAATCTATTGTCTGTAGATTTGATGCTCTCTCCTTGCTCCTACTTTGAATCTTCATTGGTCTCCAAGTTGCTTCAATCTCTTAATCTAATAAGAACTAGGGTTTGATCTAATCTACTCTAATCTAATCTAATGGAATTCTCCTTCCCTCCTCTTTTAATCTTTGTGATTCTCCTTCTTTTATAAGTCTCTTTATATATCTTTAAGTCCTCTTAGAAGTCCTTGAGTCAATCGGATCGAACCAATCCTTCTTGGACTCAAATGTGGACAAAATTCGCCTTTTCTACGCGTGCCCCGCCTCGGAAACTAGGGGATTCTGTTTTTCAATTTGGTACCCACCTTACAAGCGAGGTTTTGTGAAGAGAAAGCCCACCCCGGTGGGGGTCCTTTTTCTGCTCTGACGTCCTTTGGGAAAACGGCTATAACGTTTTATCCGGGAAGAGTTACGAGGCCTACAACCTACCAAATCGAGGATATCGACGAGCTCTACAACTTTCATTCTTTGAGAATTAAGAAATAACGGACGAATGAAAGTAAAAATTGGACTGGAAGTTACTGCTATGCAAATGGCCACCCAAAATAGTGAAGTTCAACATCCGTTGGTACAAATATCGTAACTCTTGCATCCGAACTCCGATTGGAATGATTTAAGATGTTCCAGAAAGCTAAGAAGAAGCTCTAAAATATAATCCAAGTTCCAAGCCAAGAACATGAGATAAACATGAAAGTCCAAATGATGTCCGAATTTCTTTTCTTTGCTATTTCATACCAATTCTTTGCGATTTCAGCTCCCAAGCCTATAATCTACAAAACAAACACAAAATGCATGAAAAGTAATTTAGAAACATGAGATTAAGCAACTAATTCAAGTAACAAATACCGGATAAGTAGGTATAAAACCTACTTATCAAATACCCCTAAACTTAAACATTTGCTTGTCCTCAAGCAAAAACACAAAACAACGATGCTATGCAATGCAACTAATCAACATGCCTACGAATCCAGCAGTAATGATAGAAACAAGTCTATTCAACCGGCCTTAGAGAAATCAAGTAAACATGATAATACATTATATCAAAACTCATTAGTAATTTCACAATTAATCATCAAATCTTAGACTGTTATCACTAATATAGTCCGTGTGTGCTCAACAACAATGCTAACTGATGTAAAATCAAATTTAACACATAATAAATATCTTCGAAGGTATCATACAGTGTAAACTCAAAAAATCCAAAAATAACCTAGATCCAACTAAAATCAAACAATTACCAATATCGAGGGTCAACATGGGATACTTACGCTTCATTTTTCATCTACGGGAGCTTTTTGCTCTTATTTCTCTTTTTATTTATTTTTGTTTCTTTTGTTTATATCCACATAGCTATGCAATGTCTTATTCCTTTAGGCTTTTAAATGCTACCTTAACGAGCTTTCAACAAACGACTCCCATACCATTAAGACCTTAGGGCGCTAGGTGTAAAGACAATCCCCTTGGGCTTACTTACTCAAGTAACAAATGCCACAAAACTAGACAAGCACGCCACGGTGTTTATTCATACTTTTTTTTCTTTTTCTTTTTCTTTTTTTTATAGCTTATATACCCCAAATATTCCCCCAAACTTAGGTTCTTGTCTAAGCTTAGCCATAACTACTTATTCTTGTCATTCTTTCATTCAAACTAGCATTATCCTTTAGAGTCCCATTATGTATCAATTTAAACTCAATCAATCAACAAGTTGTTTTACTGTGCTATCCTTATTATACCAGTTTCAAATAGAAAAAGACTCAATTCCTAACAAGAAATCACATCAAAGCTCTAATAGTCAGTACTATATTTGTCTACCCAATTCCAATCACATCATTGGCCAAAATAAACTATAAATATCAAACAGCTGGACTCATGAAAGATGTACTAAATTCTATATAAACATAGTAAACTAACTATTATTTTTGAAAATTTTCAATTTATCAATTTTTTCTCTCTTTCTTTTTTTAAGAAACTGAATGCAAAAACTAAATGTAACTATACGAACTACAATGTAAATAACTAACTATATGCAATACGACACTAAAATGCCCCCCAAACTTAAACTAGACATTATCCTCTATGGCTGAAATAGAAAAAAGTGAAGGAGAGGACTTCCCTAAAAATATAGCAATCCTCCTCCTTGTCCGCTAAGTTTGGAGAATAGGTTATGCACATGGAAAAAATTGGGCACCACACTTGAATTTGACTTAAATAACCTTTTCATAATCTTTTGTATGTCCATTGAACCTCCAATACTTGTAATTAAGAGAGACAACATGGATTAGAATAGCACTTCGATTGGTAAAAGAACTTAATAAGCAAATTAATTCATATCTACTAAATAAACTAGTAAAGCATATAAATATAAAAATTTCTGGGTTGCCTCCCAGTTAGCGCTTGAAGTACAGTCTTTCAGCCTGACTTTGTCTGGTGAACGCTATCCAATTCTTCTTCGATAATTGAGGAACCCTCCATCCATCGAAAATAATGTAGCTTTTGGTAGGTTCCCATTTGTGATGGTTATCTATTAAAGTCACCTAGTATGCTCTAATTTGGTATGATCTCAATTAAGAACGTCCCATAGATAGGTGTTTTCTCCATTGTATATGTGATCACTTTCGGGCATGAAAGCTTGTCACGCACAATGGGCTCTTCGTCTATCTTCTCTTTCTCGTCCCACCATGGATTCAAAAGTGTACTCGCTCTTATGTCATCAAGAGCTTCGCCGACGACATGACTACCAAGTGGGCATGATTTTGCAAATCTGACTGACTCTTTGATCTTTGGTGGAGACCCATTTAGATCTTTGTCGACCTCTATTTCATTATCCCCAATTGTCTCCACACTTTCGATATCTTGTGGCTCATCCAGTCGCAGATTTGGTTTGGGTTCTCCGTCAATTTCGTCATCCATGTCATAAAAACAAGTGTTTGGAGGAAGTTTGCTTACGGCTTTGGTCATTTGCTCGATATATCTGATCCGTAAGATTTTGAATTAACCTCGCTTGATTACTCATCTTGTCCTCATTTTCTATGAACTTGGACAATAATTCCCCCAGCCTTGAATTTTCTGTTTCAGTCTCGGAAGCCATGTATTGAGAACCATTGGTTGAGGTAGTGACGAGTTATTACATTCGATTATTTAAATTTTTGGTTGACAGCTCTTGGCTAATCCTCATCTCCTCTAGGTTTGTTATGCCCTTCAATATTACATCCCTCGGATTTGGCTTTTCTTCTTGTGGCAATGGAGGTGGACATGAAAATTTTGGTGTGTATGATGGATTTGGAGCATAATATTAGTCATCATAAATATATCTCCCTGAAGAATCCGGGTGATACCCCCAATCTCGGTGATAGTTAGGCTCAGCATAGTTGTTGAGATAATCACCACTATATGGTACCGGCTCAAAATTGACGGTGCATTGATGACTCAGATGATTTCCAGCACAATAATCACAAGTAACCGCCACACTTTGACGACGTTGTGCTGCAAAAGCGTATAACTTCCTCAAAAGTGTCTCAATCTGTGCTGATAATGCAAAAAATGCATTGAGTCTATCAATTCTTGTGTCCCTTGGTGGAGTCATATTTGTGTATGGCCATTGATAATTGCATCCATCCATGGTACCTGAAAATAAAGAAAAATAGGGAGAGAATTAAATAAAAAGAAAACAAAATATTTAAATTAAGAATAATTTGATTGAAGCTAATATTGGCAAAAAAAAAATATTAAACTAATTCCCCGGCAACAGCGCCAAAAACTTGTTGGGGTAAAATCTAATTATGCACAACACGCAAGTATACGTGGTCAAAGAGTAATAAAGTGAAAGTAGAGTATCGTTCCACGAGAAATTGTTTAATAAAAATCACAAAGTACTAACCCGTAACCAATTCAATCTTATTTAAATGAATGAATTTCAATTTATAATTAAACTACTATTAAATTCCACTAGTTAAATTAAGATTACAGAGATTTAAGATCACAAATTCACTTATTACTTCATTTAAGTTAACACATTTCTCATCAATTATTCTCTATCATAAATTGTTAATCAAGAACACTAAAGCAGATAAAACCACCTCTTGATGCATAATACTCATACTCACTTAAATCCACAGATGATAAAATTAAGCAAGACACCCTAATTAACTAATCCACTATATCTCTATGTGAATTACAATTAAAAAGGATTTAAAGCACAAGTTCTCTATAAGATTACATATGGCGTAAAGGCATATCTCTATCCTAAACACAAATCATGAATTCCATCAATGCAGAAATCACAAACACATGCTATCAGGATAAGATCTAAATCAACACTACATCTCTCGAGTTCATATAGATTATCACGGTAATTGTTAGCTAGGAAATTAAGCAATTAAGTCCAAATCACAATAGACTATCCTCATAATAGAACATAATAATTGATAGCAAAGCATATTAAAATAAACTACACAATAAGATCCATTGTAATCTCAAACAAAGAATTAGTTCATGATTATTGAATTAAAATTAAGAATCCACAATTGAATAAACAATAAAAGACAAAGATAGAAGAAGATGAGAAGATAGAATCTATTGTCTGTAGATTTGATGCTCTCTCCTTGCTCCTACTTTGAATCTTTAATGGTCTCCAAGTTGCTTCAATCTCCCAATCTAATAAGAACTAGGGTTTTGATATAATCTACTCTAATCTAATGGAATCCTACTTCCCTTTTCTTCTAATCCTTGTGATTCTCCTCCTTTTATAAGTCTCTTTATATGTCTTTAAGTCCTCTTAGAAGTCCTTGAGTCAATCGGATAGAACCAATCCTTCTTGGACTCAAATTTGGACAAAATTCGCCTTTTCTACGCGTACCCTCGCCCCGGTGGGGGTTTAGCCTTATAAAGGGCCTGCCCCTTCAGGCTAGGGTTCTGTTTTCCAGCTGGTACCCTCACCACGGCGGGGATTTTGTGAAGAGAAAGCCCACCCCGGTGGGGGTCCTTTTTCTACTCTTACTTCCTTTGGAAAAACGGCCATAACTTTGGATCCAGGAAGAGTTACGAGGCCTGCCACCTATCAAATTGAAGATATCGATGAGCTCTACAACTATTATTCTTTGAGAATTGAGAAATAACGGATGGATGAAGGTCAAAATTGGACTGTAAGTGATTGATATGCAAATGGCCACCTAAAACAGTGAAGTTCAACATCCGTTGGTGCAAAGATCGCAACTCTTGCATTCGAAGTCTGATTGGAATGATTCAAGATGTTCTTAAAAGCTAAGAAGAAGCTCTACAATATAATTCAAGTTCCAAGCCAAGAACATGAGATAAACATGAAAGCCCAAATAATGTCTGGATTGTTTTTCTTTGCGATTTCATACCAATTCTTTGTGATTTCAGCTTCCAAGCCTATAATCTACAAAATGAACACAAAATGCATAAAAAGTAACTAAGAAACATGAGATTAAACAACTAATTCAAGTAACAGATACCGGATAAGTAGGTATAAAACCTACTTATCACAGCTCTTGTCTTGACTCTTGCATTTGGATCTCCAATGATTAAGTCTTGAGTGTGATCTTTTGCCCATCTATTTTCTGTTGGAACATCTGACCTGATGCCTTCTTGTCTGAGATCTTCAAGATTAATTTTTTCTTCTTGATGTTGAGGTTCGTTGTCTTGTGTAGTTCTCTCTATGGTCTCCTCTCCTTGTTCGATGATTTCATTTTCTGGAACTACGATCATGGTGTTGAGCTCGACGACCTCATTCGTATTATCTGAATTGTCGTTCATAGTGTCTTGAGACACTGTTTTGTCCATGTTAGTTTCATCGAAGATGATGTGAATCGATACTTCAACACTTAGCTTCTTCTTGTTGAATACTCTATAAGCCTTACTGTCTGTGGCATATCCGAGAAAGATTCCTTCGTCTAACTTGGGTTGGAACTTTGTCAGATATTTTTTCCCATTGTTGAGAATATAGCATTCACAATCGACTACATGAAAGTAGATGACACTTGGCTTTCTTCCTTTCCACAGTTCGTAGGGAGTCTTCTTTATCGTAGAGTGTATAAGCGATATGTTCTGAGCGTAGCATGCAGTGTTGATAGCTTCTGCCCAGAAGTATTCAGGTAGATGGGCTGTTGCTAGTAGAGTTCTTCCAGCCTCTATCAACGTTCTATTCTTTCTCTCAGCTACTCCATTTTGTTAAGGAGTTCGTGGAGCTGAGAAGTTGTGATTGATGCCATTGTTTGTGCAAAACTGGTCCATCTCAGAGAAGTCGAATTCTCTACCATGATCACTCCTTATAGCCTTGATTTTCTCCCCTTTCTCATTCATCACATGTAAGACCCCAACTTTTATGAACAAAGATTAATTTTTCTCGAAATATATTTTTGAATATTATGGTGTGGATTTGATATAATGTTATAGTTTTGGGTAATATTTACAAATTTTGCAAAGTAAGCAAGTTGTTATAACATATTCGATTGGTCGGGGAATATTCATTTTAACAGGAATATTCGTACGACGACACAATCATTGGTGGACCCCACAACGGAAGTATTGTCGTAGTTAGAAAATGACAGAAATATCTTTTTATAAAAATAACGGCGAAAGTTTTATCGTTAAACTGTTGAACTACACGGTGGTAAAAAATCTACAATAATCTGGCGTGGTTGCATAGTAGCACACGGTATTGATTATTGATGCTTACGTGAGAAGTCACTCAGTTATACCCAATTATTGCTACAGTAATTGTTGCATAATATCTCTCATATTATTGATTCAATTATTGTCATAGTATCATCTGCATAATATTTTATATTTTTTAAATTAATAATTGAGACGACAAAGTTATTCATATTATTATTTATAATATTGACGATGTCTAGAAAGTTCTATCGAGGAAAGGGGTTTGGTCACCTAATTGCGTGCTAGTAGGGAGAAATCCTTATCGGAAAGTCTCCTCTCTCCTGGAAATGATCTGGTTGTTAAATATTGTGAGTTATAGTATTAATGATGAATAAGTTCGTATTGATTAAAGATGAAATTATTGATAAAAATATTTTCATTGTGTTGGGATTATTTGTGTTAGTGGAAATTGACATTTATTTCGATAATAATTGATTCCTGAATGTTAAATTGACCAAATGGGCAATTAATCGGATAAATGAGCAATTAATTGCTATTAGTTCACATGTATATAAGTATTTGTTCACATGAATGGAACTATTGATTCATATGTATGTACTCTTAAGGGAGGTGGTGCAAGATTGATAATACTTGTATGACTAAATTAAAAATGGAGGAAAAGATGAAGGTACTATAATGTAATAATTCAAGCCCCAAAACGTGCAATTATCGAAACTATCTTTTTCTATCAATAGAAGTTCATTCTTCTTTCATTCCCACCAATTCAATAAGACTCACAAGAGCAATTATAGAGAGAGAAGTTATAAAGAGAGAAGCTATAGAGAGGAAGAAGAAGAGTATTCTGCTACTTCATTGTCGACGTCGGAATTTTTAATTGTCCCTTTCCGTTACTTGTTCTTTGGTGTTCTCATTTTAGGTGAGATTTGTTTGAAAAAATAAGTGAAAAAGGTCGGAAATGTATAATGTCGACGATGGACTGTTAAGAGTCGCCAGTTGGTTTTTTTAATGGTTGTACCAACACAACCGAGAAAAGGTTTTTACATTAACCCAGTGATGTGACACTGCTAAACGGGTCGGTGAAACCGAGATTCATTAGGGTCCGGGGACTTGATTATGCGGAGGGAAGGTGTTAGGCACCCCCCAACATCCGTGTTACCACGGTGACCGCCTCTTTTCAAGAAACTGTTATTTAAATGTGTGTGAGTGTGGGTTAATGTGCTGTTATTTGGAAGTAGTGCGAGGCCTCGTTCGTACCTATATACACAGGGGTTGAATTTATGTAAAAAATTAATTTTAGCAAAATATGGCAGTGATGTTTTATAAAAGAGGTTTTTCAAACACTGATGCTCAATATTAATTGAGACCTTTTACACTCCCATTTTATTAAGTGCTCGTCTTGATTGATTTTATTTTTGAGATGCGAAGCATCTATAAGAAAATAATGTACAAAATAATGCTGATTTCCTCGTGGGTATGAAAACCATCTCGAGGAAATTCAAACACCATGAGAATAATTTACAAAATCTGCTTAGAGTTGAAAATGTCCATCACGAGGCACCGAATCTAGATCCATATAAATTTGAATCTGTGATCACATGATTCCTAGGTGCACATGATCTGTGTAATTTGTATGAAAGCGATAAGCATGTATATATATAAAGCTATATATATATATATATATATATATATATATATATATACGTACATGATCACCAACCACGAAGCACCTCCATGGGTGATCGAAAAATGTAAATAAAGTTTGTAAAAAATTATCAATATACCACGAGGAAACTTGGTAGACGAAACATAAATAAAGTTGTACAAAGCGATCAAGCGCCACGAAGTAAACTCCAAGCAGGACGAAACATAAAGAAATATGTAAAAGCGATCAACCACCACGAAGTAAACTCCAGGTGGGACGAAAATGTGTGTATATATATATGTATATATAAAAGCGATAAAACGATAGGATGTAAAATCCGAGGCTAATCGAGCGAGTTAGACAGCAGTTCATATATATAAGTGTATATATATATATATATATATATATATATATATATATATATATATATATTAAAGCGATAAACACTCGAATCAAGTCTAGGCTCATCGAACAAAGTTCGACACACGATTCATATATATATAAGCAAATAAACGCTCCAGACCGAAGTCTAGGCTCAATCGAGGCATAACTTGATAATGTTAGTCCATATATAAAAATATATATATATATATAAATATATATGTATATACAAACTGAAATAAAACCACGGACCGAAGTCCGGGAAAACACACGCAACACAACTCTCAACGTGAAGAAGGGTGTGTGCAAAGATGAAGAGAAAGGCTTTAAAGTGTGCGAGAAGGCTTACATTGGGCTGCCAAAGAAGAATTCTATGTCTTTAAAGTGGATGAAACTTGGCTCCCGCCGGTACAAGAGTAGCTATATGTGAGCTCACAAGTGTTTAAAATGGGAAAGCACTCAGTATATTGCAAGAACGAAGCAAATTTGACAGGGCTTCCTCGCTCTTTCTCTTCTTAAAATGGCCACCCCAAGCTCTCTATTTATAGAAGGGGGAGCCGCAGGTGTACCTGAGGCTGCCCGGGTTGCCCTGGGTTTCTCGGGTAGGGTCGTCTCGCAGTACGTGCACGTAGGCACTACAATATCCGCTCAAACTTTTAGAATTGCATTTCGGGCATCCGACTGAGGTATGTAGGACCTATTTCGGACCGCCGTTTGTCGAGAGTTGTACAATGGCATGGAATTAGAGGTTGTAGGAAGTCATGAAGATGGGACGGTGCCCTCCGGTCTTCAAGCTACAAATTCTATCCGTTACCTTCCACAATAGTCACTCAGGATTTGTTTTCCTTGATTCTTGTGGACATCGTTGTGTAGAAAGGTGTATATGAAATGTTGAGATGGCGTGATGTGGCTTTAGAGTGGCGAGATGATGCCTTTGCCCTCACATCGAGTTATCGCCATTTAAATACGTCATGAGACGTTGCTTCGGGGTTATTCTTTGAGATTGGACTGCTGCAAATGTTGAAGGTCCTCAGTGTCAACTCTGAGGTGTGTCTGTCCTTCCGATGTTATCTTCGGGTTGATACTGGGTGTCTCATTTTGAGCACCGAGATTGAAGCTGGTTGCATTTGAAACCAACATTTCTGGGGTTATCGCCGGAACTGCATTCCTTGGGGTGATCACCAAGGTTTGTAGCTATTCCTATAATTGGGACTGAGACTGGATACCTCGGGGTTATCTCTGAGATTAATCGGTCTTCTCTGATGTGTGTTCCGGTATTGGATCTGCACGCCTCGGGGTTACCTCTGAGGTTGGAATTGTTACTCCCGGTGCGTGTTCCGGGGTTGATGCTGAACTTCCGGTAGTATCCGGAATGGATATAAACTTTCTTCCAGGGTTCCCTCTTGAAAGACTAATCTGTCCTCCTGCAATATTAGTGACAGGTGTGTAGAAAATTTTGAGTGTCTACAGATGCCCCTCTTTATCATACTCATGCAATGCAATGCATGGGTAGGATAAAGAATCCTAGACACTTGAAATGACATAAGACAAACATGATACTATATGTAGAAACATGATGTAAATGTATGATGCATGTGTGCGTGGTTGTTGCCCAACATATTAGGGATGATCGCTGGATCCTTGTAATGTTTACCGAGGATTGGCAACTATGACCTGATCGGATGTGTGATCCATATTTGTTAAGATATTGATGTTGGAGTTATCACTAAAGTCCTGAAGCCTTGATACTGACTTAATTCCAAAGAGGTACCTCTTATGTGTAAGAGATATGTGGGGATAAAGCTTTGTCTATTTGAGGATGTGTATAACATATTCCATCATCGATCCTCCTTGATGATGTTGACCTTTCCTGGTTTGTATCGCCAGGATATGTCAAGATTCTGTTGAATTTACTGCCAATAGCAGATGTTGTCAGGATTACCTAACCTTCATTGATTTGTACTTCACCGACGTGTGAATCAACGGATGAAAACCACATGGGTTAGGCTATCGAGGTACTTGACCTTGTTGTGACGGTGAATCAACTAATAATACTCGCGTAGGCGATTGTCAAGGTTGCTTGACCTTCACTGACGTGTGAATCAACGGAACATTATGTTATGACCCCCGTCGGGGATCCACTAGGGACTATGAATACCAACGGACTAAATCATCGAATAGCCTTCCATACATCGATGGGTTTACTTGCCATTGGCTAAAATAACGTCAAGGTTGCTTGACCTGCATTGATACGTACATCAATGGATGACAATGCGTGGTGACCCCCACTAGGGAATACGTTGTAACCCCCGCCAGGGATTGCGTTTGTACCTTCGCTGATGTGTATGGCAGCAGCTGGTCATTGGATGGCTTCCGATGCTCTGTTGAATTTACATCCAACTATTATAATGATGTCAAGGCTGCTTGACCTTCATTGATGTGTGTGTCAACGGATGAACATGCATTATAACCCCCGCCGGGGTTTTACGTTGTAACCCCGTCGGGGATCCACGTTGTAACCCCCACTGGGGATCCACGTTGTAACCCCCGCTGGAGATCCACGTTGTAACCCCCGCCGGGGATCACGTTGATCTTTAGGGTAATAACCCAGAATTGGCGGCATTGGACCTGTACAAGGTATTGTCGAATGTGATTTGTTGCAAATGAGATCATTGGCATGGTATACCTCGTGTTTGGGCGACTACCAATGAGTGATGTACAGACTCAAAGTTCCATCTGAGAAGACCAGGATTGCAGGCTTGTTTTGCTCAATCGCGTAGCATTTTTATTCCCGATTTGACCTTTTCAGTCTGCAAGAACTCCTTTGCAACTCAAACTGGACCAAGCCGGATGGGTGGGGCCCACATAGGGGTGTTGCAGTACACCTACTTTAGCCACAGATGGACCTGCGACCAACCGTGGATACTAATATCCTACAGGTTGATCTCACAAGTCACTTTTAACTTGTGTCGCGAAGAAAAATCCGAGAGCTCTCCTTCAGATTTGCTGAGTTCGGGCAATTTTCTGCAAATTCTGTCACCGTACAAGTGTTCTGCACTATCCTGGTAATGTATGCATGTATTTTTTCCAGTTTTTATCCGTTGGAAAATGAATTATCGCATTAAATGCATCTAAACACATAGTAGTGATTATGTATGCTCAAATGACTTGATAAAAAATATTCAACATAGTAAATGTTAGTATTAAACCATGCTGAACATAATGATGTGAAAAATTTTGACTTTTGAGACAGTCAAATTGGCACCTTTTTCTGCTATTTTGTATCCTATTTGAGGACAAATGAGCAAAAGGTAAAAGGCAAAGTACTTCTGGTATTCAGGTTAACCTTATAGAGTGATGTTTTTGATTTTTAATGCATATATTATGTATATGACTTTGGGGCAGGTGTGCTACTGAATGGCCACCTAGTCATGCGTATATGCATGTGGATAGTCCTATTTACAAAGGGGACTATGGCAAAATTTTCAAAATGTAGGCATTTAATTAGTCATGCATTTTTAACTCTACTGTAGATGTATGTTAAAGTAATGCATGCATGCATGTAGTCATAAAATGCATTTTGAAAAGCTCCAAGTCAGGAAATACCACACCCTTTCTGAGGTGATTTGGAGACTTTTTGTCCATATATTATGGATCTGGATCAGCCGAGTAGTTCTCGCAGGACCACTTCTGGTGTACGGAGGAGGGCTTCTGAAGTGCCTCGACCCCGTTCTGTTAGACAGCCTCATCGATTGGTGGAGACAGTGATACGTCCATTACGGGCTAATGTGTCGGACGTTGAGGACAAAGAAGAGGATGCTCCGGTTGCAGACCCCGGTCCTGCTGCACATGTTCCCCATAGGGACCTCCCGAGTATTCAGGGGGCAAACCCAGAGCTTCTGGGTGATTTAAGCAAACATCCCTCGATGTACTTGCATGCTAATGAGGTATGACGTTAGATCTTGATCTTCCTTCTTTTCTATTGATGAGGAGTAAAGGATTCTGATGTTGATCAGCATTTCATGCAGGTTCCCGGCTTCACACAGCCTGAAGGGAATTGGTTTAGCACACTCTCCATGTATCAGGCTCTTCATCCTGATTACAGAGCGGTAGTGCATGATTAGGGATTCGGGACATTCTTCTCCATCCTTCCCCATCATTGTCCCTAGGGTTATCTCAGGGCACTATCTGAGTGATGGTTTCATCAGACTTAGTCACTCCATCTGTTGGACTGTGAGGTGATGATGACGTCGATGATTGGCGTTTCATCACAGGTATGGAGTTTGGAAGGGCACCACTACCTTGCATGTCGAATATTACCCCTACTGCCATCAGATCCTTGTTAGGAGTTCCGGCGGAGGCACTCAAGGGCAGGACTGTCCGTGCAGGTCCTTTGGGCGTAGATGTTATGAGCGGGCTTTTGAGTGAGCACATGCCTGATGATGTCAGAGTCAGGGATCGCATTCTTCGGTGATTATTCCTGATGATCATTAGAGGCTGTTTCATAGCAAATAACTCTTCTACTGTGTCGTTCGCTTTGATCAACGCCACGCGTCATGTGGACCATATTGGAGAGTATGATTGGGGTTCATATACCTTTGCATATTTCCTCCGGGGCATGCATATGCGCTCACAGGGTTTGACTGAGGCTTGTCTAGGATTCTACCCATTTCTGCTGGTGAGTATTTCTCTTGTCATTTCCCATTTATAGGTTAAGAGTGTTTACTGACCGCAGATGTTTTGCCATTATGTTGGCAGTTTTGGGCCTACGAGAGGCTCCCATGCTTGCGTCCTGTGAGTGTGTTAGGTTTAGATACCTATCCAAGAGGACGACGATGGCATCATTCCATATTGGCGGAGGTCCCTGTAGCTGAGGGTTTCACTCATTGTCGCCTGCAGCTGGAGTTGTTGACAGCTGATATCATCACATGGATTCCCTATTTTGGGGAACATTTGGCCATCGGTTTTGAGGATGGGTACCCGACTGGCGTCGAGTATGTGATCTCCACCCGGAGAGTTCCTCTCTTTATAGATGGAGGATGGGAGCTCTATTCAGGAGAGCATGCTATTAGGAGCACCACAGGGGAGATTCGCATGCCGATCTTGCCTCCTGCCAGGCGTTATTGGCCTGTATCGCAGTCACCCATCACTGATATCCCATTGTTGGGGGTTGACGTCTTTGCATTATCAGAGGGTCCTTGCACTCAGTAGATATTCCAGCATTGGTGGTTCCAGGATCCATAATGATGACGGATTGGATAGCCTGTGTCCGAGATCCAACTCATGTGACACAGATTGATAGTTTGACCCGGCAGACCGGGCACATTTCATTATCCGGCATTTGGGCAGAGATCCGGTTGAGGCAGATTAGTTTGATCCTTCCAGCTCAGGCGCTTGCCCCTCAGACGACCCATTCGGTTTTGCCAGCGCAGATCCTCCTCTATATAGGCCTGACATCCCTGTTGATAGCGATCCAGTTACTCAGGAGGAGTTACATCAGGTGGACAGGATTGATGATGTAGACATTGACACCATTGTCTTCTTTTGATGTGTATTCTCGTTATATCTTTTGATAGGCCTTTGTTAGCTATTGGGTGGTTGTGCCCCAATCTCTCTATATCTTTTGATAGGCCTCTATTAGTAGTAGGTCATCTGTGCCCCATTTCCCTATATTTGTAGCTGTACAGAGATGATGTATTAGATGTTGATATACTTAAGAATGTATGCATAGTTTTTTCATTCCCTATATCATATTGCCATCTATTATCTGTAATGCATGTATCATGTTATGCATATGTATGTATGTCCAGAGATATTCAGCATTGACCCCTGGATGGTCTTATGACACGGCCCGTACAGATGTCTCTTTCGACAGTTGGTCGTATTGATCATACCCCACCATTATTGGTGGCATCGGGTATGCGATCATGGTATGATAGCATGTCACCATCAGACAGGATGACTGTAGATCATTTGTTGTAGCATAATATGACCCTGTTGATGTTTCAGGTTCCTACAGGATTTGTGGATGGCATGCTAGAGCACTGGGTATCAAAGAGGTAGGTTTTCTGATTTTGGACCCAGGAGTTGACTCCCACTCTGGAGGAGTATGCACGGTTGATGATGCTGCCACTAGACAGACCTTGCGTACATATGGCTTTGGGGGACATGAGTCGACGGTTCATGACCCTCATTGTATTGAGGCATAGGGTGGTACAGGATGAGCTTACATCAGGCCATGTTATATCCCAGCATTTTCTGTTTGACAGATTTGGTTCTGAGGACAGTTATACATGACATTCCGGGGATTTCACCGCACCAGAGGATCATTGACGTCTAACCAGGGTTGATGTACTACTATTGTGCGTACTGTCATATGTCTATATGCCACTGTACATGGATGAGATAGACATTGGAGTCATCATGGCAATGAAAGCTCTCAGGGAGGGTCGTACCATTATACCGATGATTATAGCAAAGACTCTAAGGTCAAATTTGAGGGGGGAGCCGCAGGTGTACCTGAGGCTGCCCGGGTTGCCCCAAGTTTCTTGGGTCGCGTTATCTCGCAGTACGTGTACGTAGGCACTGCAATATCCGCTCGAACTTTCAAAATTACAATCCGGGCATCCGACTGAGGTATGTAGGACCTATTTCGGACTGCCGTTTGTCGAGAGTTGTACAATAGCATGGGATTAGAGGTTGTACGAAGTCATGAAGATGGGATGGTGTCCTCCGGTCTTCAAGCTTCAAATTCTATCTGTTACCCTACACAATAGTCACTCGTGATTGGTTTTCCTTGATTCTTGTGGGACATCATTGTGTAGAATGGTGTATATGAAATGTTGAGACGGCGTGATGTGGCTTTAAAGTGACGAGATGATGCCTTTGCCCCTCACCGGAGTTATCGCCAATTGGGATCATGAGCGACGTTGCTTTCGTGGTTATTCTTTGAGATTGAATTGATCACAGTAATGTTGAAGGTCCTCGATGTCAACTCGAGGTGTATACATCCTCCGATGTTATCTCTAGGTTGATCTTTGGGTGTCTCGTTGTGAGCACCTCGAGATTGAAGGTTTTGTTTGCATTTAAAACCAACATTTACGGGGTTATCGCCGAAATTGCATTCCTTGGGGTGATCACCAAGGTTGGTAATTATTCCAATGATTACGACTGAGACTGGATACCTCGGGGTTATCTCTGAGATTAATCAGTCTTCTCTGATGTGTGTTCCGGTATTGGATCTGCACGCCTCAGGGTTATCTCCGAGGTTGGAATTGTTACTCCCGGTGTGTGTTCCGGGGTTGATGCTGAACTTTCGGTAGTATCCGAAATGGATAAAAACTATCTTCCAGGGTTCCCTCTTGAAAGACGAATCTGTCCTCCTACAATATTAGTGACAGGTGTGCAGAAAATTTCGAGTGTCTACAACTATTCCAGTATTCAGTCTTCTTCGGAGGTAAGGGATATTATTTTTGTTCAGTATTCGTAAGAAATAATATTTTCTTACATACTTTGTAGTATGTGAGTAATATTATTTTGTTTTGTATTCCTGATTCTACACTAATTCTGTTAAAGTATTGATTCTATACTCCGTGAAATTAGTAGAATATCCTTTATATTTGTGTTTCATCCAGTATCTTTTCATGTATATATTATTCTGAGCATTCTTGATAATTATTAATCTTTTTCTTCTGGAATACTATTCACGGGATACTATTCACAGGATACTATTCACAAAGTACTATTCACGGGTACTATTTACAAATTACTATTCACGAGTACTATTCACAAAGTACTATTCTCGAAGTACTATTCACGGCGTACTTATCATTCGGATACTATTCACCTGGAGTACTATTCATAACAAAAATTCATTTTTTTCGTTCCAAATCATTTTTGATACAATATTATTCTTGAATTTTACTCCACAAAACAGTATCATGTTGACAATTTGGACATAATTGAGTTCTGGATAAATTAAATTATAAATCTTTCAAAATTTATCCTTTGTTTTCTTTTAATTGAATTTTTATATCATTGTCATCATCCTCGTGCTTATATTGTGATGAAAGTCATCTTTGGTCGTAGTGCATAGATGGACTGTTGATTAGTATGATTATGACCAGGGATCATTCGGTATAATCATGACCCTTAATGTTACAAATGATGTGATAAAAGTCCTCATTGGGCCGTAGTGCATTGATGGACAGTTGCTAGTATGATCATGACCATTGGTCAAAACACGAATATCCTTGGCCCGTAGTGCATGGATAATTCGTGGTCGTGATACTAATGAATATCTTTGGCCTGTAGTGCAGGGATGATTCGATGATGTGGTTTATTTATTAAGCTGAGTCTCAGTGATAAAATTTATGATAAACTTTTTAAATCATAAAAGATAGTAGATATCATGCTCTACTTGACTCTTCTAATGGATTGCTTGTTTCGCTGCAGTTAAACTTGTTGTTTATTAGTTTAACATTGTTGAAGGCTAACAAAAATTTATTCTGCATTATCTTAGTCATAATATTTCTTACTGGGCTAGTTGAGCTCACCCTTTTGCCATCATTGTTCTCTTCAGGAAATGAGAACGTAGTCGGGACTAGTCGGAGAATAGAGTGACGGTCCGAGATGGTGGCTATAGTAGTCCTCACTATTTTATGAAATAGTGTGATAATAAATGTAATGAGGACTTCATTTGAGTTTGAATACTGTCTATGAGACAATATTCATGTAAACACTCTCATTCACGCTTTTATGCGTTATTGTATAAAAAAAGTTTGTATTTGATTTATGTACCATGTATTTGGCGACTCAGAATGGGTGATGTATACCTATTTTGGGGGCGTCACAGTTGGTATCAAAGCTTAGGGAAATGATCTCTGGCTGAGATTTGAGACTAGAACTAGGATGGAAGAGGCGGGTATTCCTTCGCTAGTATGACCTACATAAGTTTAATTGTTATTTAATTAGTTGGTCAAAGTATAGGGATAATATGTGGTATGTCAATTAACCCTTGTTTTGTGACAGTGTTTGAGAATGGCATCTAAAAATGTTGAGATAAGCAATGAAGCACATGAGACTGTTGAGTCACCGACGATCAATAACAAGGATAATGTGCATCAGGAAGGAAATAATCCTCGTGTAAACAATGACACCGACCAAATGACGAACGATGGTACGTTTAGGAGTTTTTTAGAATTCATGTAAAACCAAACGAGAGAGACTCCTGTTCATAATACAAGTGGAGTTTATGGCAACTCATGGCTGGTCACCGCTAAGCAGTTCAAGGAGATGGGACCACCGGAGTTTTTGGGAAAGCCAGAACCACTTAAGGCAGAGACGTGGATTAAGCAGATCACCAAGATATTTGATGTCTTGGGATGATCCGAGGAGAAAAAGGTTCCCTTTGCCACCTTCATGTTGAGAGGAGAGACAGATTACTGGTGGGAATCAGTAAAATGTACTCAGCCTACCGCACTCAAAATGTGTTGGGAGAAGTTCTAAGAACTGTTCAACGACAAGTACTTTCCCAAAAGTATTCGTTACATGAAGGAGGTGGAGTTCATCAAGCTAGAGCAAAACAATATGATCGTGTCGTAGTACGAAGCTAAGTTTGTCGAGTTGTCCCGGTTTGCGTCTCATTTGGTTGATAATGAGGAGAGAATGACGCGAATGTTTCTAAGAGGTTTGAAACCTGAAATATGTCAATACCTCATTTCTCACAAACTGTGTTTGTATTCAGATGTTGTAAATAGGGCTCAGTTATTGGAACGCGATAATGAGTCAATCCAACCAAGAGAGAGCAGCCGACAAAATGATAATACTAGTGGTAGTAGTCATCGAAGCGGTGACAACAAATGTGGAGGGAATCAACATGCCAGAAATGGTAACCACTTCATTGGTAATCATGGCCAAGACAATAGAAGTGGAAACATCAAGAAGAGAAAGTTCAATAATGATGGAAAGACAGCAGCACCCATTTCAAATGAAGAAGAACGACTACCGGTCGTATGCTTTAAATGCAGACATGAGGGACACATCTGTCCAAACTGTACACAACAACCCAAAGCGTATTTTAATTGCAGAAGAAAATGTCATTTAGCTCGATTTGGTCATGTAGTGAAGTCAAGTCCAGCTGGGATGGTGACGCCAAAGGATGTCCCAGAAAAGTCAAAGCTGGTAGTTTAAGTGAGAGCATATATTGAGGAACCTGAACGAAGTTATCACGGGTAAGTTAATTATAAACTCTTGCGAAGTCTACCTTATTCGATGCCAGTTCTACCCACTCTTTTATTTCTCCTACATGCGCTCAACGTTTGAACTTGACCCCTAAGAAATTAAACTTTAACTTATCTATTGAAACTCCATTAGGAGAAACCTTCGTTCCATCCACTGTTTATAAATCTTGTTTGATTCAAATTGGCACCCTCACGTTACATGTCGATCTAATCTCTTTTAAAATACTTGTATTTGATGTGATTTTAGGAATCGGTTGATTAACTACACATCGTGTTAAAATTAATTATTTTCGTAAGGTTGTTAGCCTTCCTAACCAACCTGTTATGCGAATTCAAGTAACCAAACCACTAAAGTTAATTACTATCATATCAAGCCATAAGTAAAGAGCCCCGATCCTTTCGTTGGTGACTTCCAAGTCTTGGAATGCACTGAAGCCAGACTTTCCGTAGGAGACGCCATGAATAACGGTGGCAAGTTGATAGGTATCAATGTGACGTGTTATCCAAGTCTTGGATGAGACTCACAGTTTTGGATAATATTTCTATCGTTAATAAATTTCCTAACGTATTCCCTGAAGACTTCCTGGCTTACCCCTAGAGCGCAAAATTTAATTTTGTATTGACCCCAGTACAAAACCCATTTCTAAAACCCTCAAATATTTCTTCACCCAAAATGAACGTAACATGCGCCAAAGATGTTGGCTCGAGCTGTTGAAGACTACGATAATACCATTCAATACCATCTTGGAAAAGCGAACGTGGTAGCTGACGCGTTGAGTAGAAGATCATATATGGTTACGAGTACGACGTTAATAACATAAATACTCATTTCGTATAACGTACAAATAATGGAGATAGAGTTAAAGACTCCAAGAACCTATGAGAAGATAGCGAATATACGAGTAGATCGACTTTAATCGATAAAGTTAAAGCCGATCAAGCTACACACCCGGAGCTGATGAATATGAAGAAGAAGGTGCAAGAAGGTGTTATTATAGAAGCAAGAATCGACGAAGAGAGGAAATCTCAACCCTCAATTTTATTGGTCTATTTGAAATCCTCAATCGAGTAGGAACTGTGACCTATAGACTCGCTTTTACCGCCAAGTATGTCGCGTGTTCATAACATTTTTCACGTATCGATGTTACGTAAATATGTGGACGACCCGAACCACATTATTGAATTAGAACTGGACGAGATAGCGGAAGATTTAACGTATGAAGAGGTACTTGTTAAAATCTTGGATAAGAAGGATCATATTCTACGCTCCAAGGTTATACCTCAAGTCAAAGTTTTGTGGAGAAACCACAATGTTGAAGAAATGACCTGGGAGTAGAATCTGAAATGAAGTCAAGGTATCCTTACCTCTTCGACATACTAGGTACGTACCCTAATTTTGAGGATGAAATTTCATAAGAAGGGGAGGTTGTAAGACCCCAACTTTTATGAATAAAGATTAATTTTTCTCGAAATATATTTTTGAATATTATGGTGTGGATTTGATATAATGTTATAGTTATGGGTAATATTTACAAATTTTGCAAAGTAAGTAAGTTGTTATAAAATATTCGATTGGTCAAGGAATATTCATTTTAATAGGAATATTCGTACGACGGCACAACCATTGGTGGACCCCATGTGACAGCCCCGAATCCAGGTCCCGAATCACTGCGAATCCGGTTCAATCATTCTATAATTATTGCGAAAGATATAAACATAAATTGTTTATATAATAAACTTTACACATTATTCTCTAAGGTCGAGTAACCTTAACTTATACACAATACATAATATGTCTAACATATAACATTTTTTTTATCATACCATACTATTACAATTTAACTACACACATAATCCCAAGCTGAACTTTGCTTTGTCCTTTTCTGTATCCGACGTATTCGTCTTAATCTGTAATGTTAACCATGATATAGCAAGGGTGAGCAATAAGTTTGCCCAACAAGTTTAAGTTCAATAAATTAAAGATATATCATGATAGAAAGAATTGAACAAAAGCTGGCTATAATTCAACAATATAGTTGTGAATTAGCATGAACACATTTTCATAACTGAACGAACATTGAACATGAACATATATATATCTGCACTGAATGGTAATGAAGGTAACAACCTTTCATACCTGATGAATACATGCAGTATGCACATAGTGCGATTTAATAATTCTTAGACATGGCAATCAGAAATGATTAACCACAAGTATAATTGAATAATACAACTCGAGGTCGAGTTAAGAAAAACTTGTTTGAACCGTTGATTACCGCTATGAAATTTAATAAGCTTTGTTTGAAAACCTAATATAAATAATACGGATCTACACATTAGAATAATATCATCACAGTATTTAAAATAACCTAAACACATTATCACATAATTATATCCGTCTATAACACACATAAGACTAACCTCAAGTCAAACTTTTACAGTCTGAGTCGAGTTCGGCAAAATTCTAACATCCCGATGGTCTAGTCGGACAAATATCGAGTTTAAGTTCAATTAAACTATGCCTAACACTTAGCAATTATCTTAAATAATTATATTATTAGTCAAAACATTTTTCATAAGCTCATAATAATTTTCACATAATTATTATCATTTATCGTGAATTTTCAATCATTAAAAACGTATTTATATGAATTAAATACCACATAATTCCTTTATCATTAATATTTATTTAATACTAAATATTAATGAAAATCATAGCATAATATTATAATATATTTATAATATATCAAAGTATTTTTAATACCTTAAAATCACATTTATATGATTTTTAAACAATTAAATCCATTATCCGATAATTGCTTTTAATAATAAAATATTAATATTTTCATGACAAAATATCAAAAGTTATATATTATAACTTAAAATATTTTTATAACACTTAAATCATTTATATATGATTTTAAATCATTAATTCTATTTTTCCATAATTTATTTAATATATTTATTAAATAAACAAATTATCATTAATATTAATTAATTAATGAAATTCATCACAAAATATTAAAAGTCATTAAAAATAACTTAAAATATTTCCTAATACCATAATATAATTTTTCATGATTTTTCAAGTATTAAAATTATTTTTAAATAATTTATTTAATATTATAATTAAATAAATTAAATACCATTTATATTTCAAAAATATTAAATATTTATAAAATATACTCAAAATAATTAAAAACTAATTTTCAGACTTTAAAATAATTTTTAGGAATTTATTTTGTATTTTTAATAATTAAAAACTATTTTTATCTATTTATTAATTAAAATAATTATTTTCCAAAATTATTTATCGCTAAAGGTACCATAGGCGACAAATCCATCGCTAATGGTGTTCTTAGTCTATTCTTCATCAAACCCAGAAACTCATGTCAAAGGTTAAGGTAGGAGGTTTGACCGGTTTTAATTCTATGTTTTTGTTACTTTCTGGTCTTGTACTGGTGTTAAACATGTAGTACTCATGTAATACTACATATTCCAACTTATTTCATGGCTAAAACACATCACAACAGTGAGATTCAAGCCACACAAGACTTGTCAGACATTGTTCTTCAGTTTCTAGGTTTTCCAGAAATTGAAGAACAGTCGAGGTACCTTATTTGAGCCCTTGAATTCATGATGTCCAAGCTTGATTAATGTGTTATAAAGGTTCATACATGTAGTAGAGATGTCAAAGAACAACTCTATATCATCAGATCATCATAACAACATCATAACAGTAAGATCTAGGCCAGTCAGAAATGTGTTCTTGAGAAATCTGGGTTTTCCAGATTTCTTCATAAGGCTGGTGGTGAACGCTGGTTTGACCACTCACTACTTTGATTCTATTATGGATCTAGGTGTTATATTGACTTGTATGTGTAGTTCACATACCAGTTTACAATATAACAACAACAACTTGGCCAAAACAGTAAAGATTAGTAAGATCAGAGGCCTTGAAAAGCTTGTCAAAGCCACCTGGAAAATTATGGGCTGCCCAGATTCTAAGTTTCGTGCTCGGTCAACGCACTTTGACCGATTATATCTTGCAATATATACATGATCTGGGCTTGATTCAAGTTCCAGATCAAAATCCACATAACATACTACAAGTTCAAACATTTAAAACACAAACCATTAACAGAGATAGATCTAGGAGACCTGACATTTGACTGTCAGACACAATATTTCCAGTTTTCCAGATTTCTTAAAACTTTAATTTCGAGCACTTTGATTTTATAGATCTGGGATATAACAACCTAGATCACTAAAAGACACCCTATAACACACATCTAGCCAATCATTAACAACATTTAACATCAAATCATAAGATTTCTAATATTAGGGTTTATACCACTTTGATGCTCCATTTTTTATTCTGATCTTGTTAAGCTAAGAGGTGATCTTGGCTTTGTATCTCACTCTCTCTCTCACTCTCCATTTCGAAAATATAGAAAGAGAAAGTCTTGGAGAAAAATAAAAATGAAAGTGTCCATTTTCTCTCTCTTAATCTATATAAATGGCATGATTCAATGTATTTGCTAGCAATCGATGGCTGGTAATTGACACATAGCTAGGGCTAGGGTTAGTCACCAACCCAAGATCATGGCAAGATTTGCAAGCTAACTTATAAAAATACCAAAAAGGGCATTATGGACATTTGGCTTTTAATTTTAATGGCTAACTTGACATTTGCCCTAACCCTTAGGGTTTATGGTTTAACCCTAAAGATTTTTGAAATTTAATTTCTAAGATTTCCAAATTTTGGTTTTCAAAATAGAAAATTAATATTTCTAAATTATAATTAGAATTCTCTAATTATATTAAAATTTACTAATCATAAATCAAGCTTGCTAATTAGGATTATTATTTCCTAATAAAAATTAAAATTACCTAATTACCAATTAGGGTTTCAAATGTACAATTTAAGGTTTCTAATAATTAGGGTTTTTAATAATTAGAATTCTAATTAATCATTAGGGTTATCCCTAATTAAATGTTTGATTAATACACAAAAACCTTATACCTTGTATTTAAATCCCAAAATTAGGGTTTCAAATTCCCGGAATTGAAATTAGGGTTTCCAAAACCGATTTTTAGGGTTTTTTAATAATCATAAGAATTTTCTTACTGAACGTTGACGTTCTTAATATAATATTAGGGTCGTCCACTGATATAGGTTATCTGGTCAACCCTTGACCCTTAACCACATACTGTACACATATAATACCATATACACAGAACATAATCACTTATATACTTAGGGGGTGTTTGATAAAAACTGAATAAATCTGAATCTGAATAAAAAAAAATTGTTTGATAATTGACATGTCTGAAACATCTGAATGACAAAACTTTATTATTTTACCCCCTCTAAATAATTTCAAAATTGTTGTAAATTTATTTAATATTACTTAATATAATAGTTAATATTTGTTTTTAAATTTTTTAATTTTTTTTACTTCATCCAAATTTGCTCATTCACCATTCAAATTTCAAAAAAAATCGACTTAGCCATTCAAATTGCCTATCTTACCGATTCAACCATTCGAGACCAAAACAAACGACCTTGTGATTCAACCATTCGATTCAAATCCATTCAACTCTAAACAAACACCCCCTTAATCCTGAATAATTCACCAGAAACATTTTCAAATTCATAAAATTCCTTCTCGAAAATCTCAAATCCATTCACGGATTTTCTGTCTAGGTGTAAGACCCCAACTTATTATAAATAAAATTGAATTTTCCTTTATTCATTATTTTAAATTAATAAGGGTTAATTTGATATAATTCTTTGGTTATGGGTGAAATGTGCAAAGTTTACAAAATAAGCAAGTGGTTATAAAATATTCATTATTGTCGGGGAATATTCGTTTGGTCGTGGAATATTCTTTTTGTTTCGAATCTCAAATGCGGCCGCAGATCATTGGTGGGCCCCATAACGGAAAAACGGTTGGATGAAAGAAAACGACAAAGATTGAGTTTTATAAATAATGGCGTAAATTGTTACCATTAACACTGTTGGGTTACTTGGTGGTTAAAATACGATGAATACGCCATGGTTTGCACAAGAAGATTATTACCAGTATTGCATAATATTATTGAATTATTGATCCTTACGTAAGAAGGCACTACTCAATAATTGTTACAGTAGTTATTATTCAATATTATATTTTATTGATTCAATAATTGTTGCGTTGATATTTTGTATTGCTGTTGTTTCAATAATTGTCATTACACAGTATTTTCCATTATCAAATCAATAATTCATATTATTTGAATAATATTATCAGATAACATTATTGGCAATGTCTAGAAAGTTCCATCTAAGGAGAGGTTTGGTCACCTAATCATGCGCCAAGAAGTGAGAAAATCCTTATTGAAAGCCCCTCTTTCCTGAACTACCGGTTGTCAAGATTATGATTCTCAGTAATATTATTTTTAAATAAGTAATTATTGATTATTATGATAAAGAAAATATTTATTTTATGTGGATATAGATGGAGAAAATTTTTAATGTGACAATTGTTGAAATTAATATTTTATCTTTTTCTGATAAAATAATTCATTTAAATATATTATTTTAATAATATATTAACGGTGATATTTTTATAATGAATGTGGGATATATGAGTATATGAGGAGGTAGAGTATTTTATGGCATTAAATGTTTAATATATGTTTTGTGTGTCGGTGGACACAATTCTTGACCGAAAATTTATTATAGATCGTAAAATCGCCTGCTTGTAGATTTTTACCAATTTCTCGCTTGGAATTTGGAAAAAGTTTCTTCTTAGCAAAGTTGTAGAGAATGGAATTTCCCATGGAAATTAGCGAGTTTAGAATTTTTTCGATAAACGAGCTATTTTCTACTAATTATTGAAGTTTCTAAGATAAAATAATTTTTATTAAATAATGGGTGGGACCCACTCTTGTTTGAACATGTGGGTTTCTGGAAATTGGGTCAAGGTTGGTCGGTGGCTGATTTGGTTCAAAGGCATGCGTAGAAGATATAAATTATAATATTATTTTATTATTTTAGTCTCCTTTTAGCTTCTAGCATTTTCCTATAAATAGAGGGTTAAGTTAGAATTGAAAATCACACCAGAAACAAAGTTTTCTCTCTTTCTCTCTCTAAATTATCGAGTGTATTCTTGTGAGTATACTTTGAGTGTTGCTATATGGTGCGAGTTTCACAAGACTATACCTGAAAATTCAAATCGGAGTACGGTTATTTTGAGGTAAGGGGTATTATTTTCTTCTTAAATGATATTTTTTCTTCAATATCATTATGCCGAAGTATTGGTGAACTTTTTTATCAAATTTGGAACTTGTTGTGTCGGGAGTTACTATTCACGATACGCAAAAGACTATTCACGATATCGACACTATTCATGAATACGACACTATTCAATCAAAAAATAAAAATTTTCTTTTTGTCCAAAATATCTATTCGGATACTAGCTTTGATTGTATCCATGTTTTGATCATTCTTGAATTTTACACCAATATGATTATTTTCAAGTATTTTTGGACATGGGTAAAACAAAGTACCTAATCCTTAATCCTTAATCCTTGTCATTTTGTTTCACCGGATTCGCTTTCTTTAAAAATGTTTCTCATCATCCTCATCCTAAATGGTGATATAAATGAATATCTTTGGCCCAGTAGTGCAAAAGATGAACGATTAATCGATGAATATCTTTGGCCCGTAGTGCAAAGATGAATAGGTGTTGAGATGAACATGACCAACTGGTGATATAAATGAATATCTTTGGCTCAGAGTGCAAAGATGATTAAAGATGTATATTGATTCTTATTACGGGGATAAACTATTGATGATGGACTTTTAAACCTTAGAAGATGAGAGAATTCTTTCTCTACGTGACTCTTCTAATGGATTCAAGCTTTCACTGCATGTGTTGATCTAAAACTTGTTGTCTATTGTATTCTATTAGATTTTTCCCTATTGAAGACTAACGATAATTTGTTGTATATTATCTTAGTCATAATATTCTTTATCGGGCTAGTTGAGCTCACCCTTTTCCTTTTTGTTCCATTTTTCTTCTCGTGAGGTGAGAACATAGCAGGATCGTAGCCTGGGTAAATGGAGTGATGGTTCTAGGAAGATGTTTTAGTTGTCCTCACTATTTCTGTAAAATAGTGTATGAATAATTAATGAGGACTTATTTGGGTGTGTATATTGTCTAGAAGATAATATTTGTATTCAAACTCACAATTGTATTGACGTATTCTACACGACATCTGTATTGTCAAAGTTGTAGTTTGCTTTCTATACCATGTATTTTGGCGACTCAGAATGGGTGTTGTATAACTATTTTGGGGGCGTCACAATTGGTATCAGAGCTTAGGGATATGATCTCTGGCGGAGATCGGGGAATAGAACTAGGAGGGGAGAGATGAGTAAATCCTTCGCTAGTGTGTCCTACCTAAGCTTATTTGTTGGTCGGTCATAATATAGGATATTATGTGATATGTTAATTTGTTTAATTAACCCTTGTTTTATAAGCAGATTTAAGAATGGTCACGAGAACGTTAACAATGGAGTTTATGAGACCGTGGAGACGCCTTGCACTCACCAACGAGGAGAACGTGGCAACAGTCGGGTAATGTTCCTCCCCGTGAACAACGCCAATCGAACAAATGATGAACGACGGATGTTTAGAAGCTTTTTGCAGTTCATGCAAAATCGATTTAGGAGACTCGTGTACAAAATACGGGAAATGATAGTAACGTGCGGTTTGTCACGGCCAAACAATTCAAAGAGTTGGGACCACCGATTTCCATGGAAAGCGGATCCGATCAAGGCGTAAACGTGGGTCAAGCAAATTACCAAGATATTCGATGTCTTGGGGTGCACGGAGAATGTAAGGTTCCATTCGCCACCTTTTATGTTTCGTGGTGAAGCAGATTCTTGGTGGGAATCTGTGAAGTATCTTTACCAGATGCACTTAACATGTCTTGGGAAAGATTTCAGAATCGTTTCAATGACAAGTACTTTCCGTAAAGTATTCGTCATATGAAGGAGGTAGAGTTTATTAGACTCGAATGTAATAACATGATTGTCTCAAAGACGAGGCAAGGTTCGCAGAATTATCCAGTTTGCACCTCATTTGGTGGAGAATGAGGAACGAATGACGCGTATGTTTCCGAGAGGTCTTAAACCGTAGATTCGTCAATACCTTATCTCTCTCATAAATTTTCTATATTCGATGTTGTCATCGAGGGCTCAATTATTAGAGCGAGATAGTGAGTATACTCAACCGAGGGACCACAATCGGGTAGTCATCGTCGAGCGATGATAACCAAATGAGGAGGAAAGAATACTTAGACAAAAGCGGTAACCACTCGGTGGTAATCGTGGACATGATAATAGGAGAGCCGACTCAAGTGGAAATTTCGAAAGAGAAGATTCAACAATGACGAGAAGATATCAACCAGCGACAAAGACCAACAAAATGCTAGGGGAGGAGAACGACCGCCAGCTTAGATGTTAAAAATGCGGAAGGAGGGACATATCATTTCAAACTGTCCCACAACAATCCAAGGTATGTTACAACCGTGGAAAGGAAGGCCACATCGCCGAGATTGTACTATCGCAAAACCAAGTTCAAGCAGGAGTGGTGATTCCAAGGGTCATCCGGATAAGTCGAAATCAATTGTTCTGGAAGAGCGTTTGTCGTGATCGGACAAAACGCGTGAGGAACCCAAACGAGGTGATCACGGGTAAGCTAATCTTGAATTCTTACGAATTTTATACCTTACTAGATACCGGTTCTACCTATTCTTTTATCTCTCCCCTTGTGCTCAACGCTTAAACTTGACTCAGAGAAATTAGATTTTGATTTATCCGTTGAAACTCATTGGGTGAAACCTTCGTTACATCTACAGCTTTATAAATCTTGCATGATCCAAGTTGGCACTATCACATTACCCGCTGATCTTATCTCTTTAAAGATACTTGCTTTTGACGTGATTTTAGGAATTGATTGGTTAACCACTCATCATGCCAAAATTGATTGTTTTCGTAAGGTTGTTAGTTTTCATATTCCTAACCAACTCATCATACGAATTCAAACCACTAAACCACTAAAATCACCATCATCATATCGTCCACAAAGCTATTCGCTTATTGAAAAACGGATGTCAAGCTTTCTTAGCCCATGTTATGGATTTGAATAAAGACAAGTCAGATTTGAATAATATTTCTGTGGTTAGAGAATTCCCTGATGTATTTCCTGAAGAGCTTCCTGGTCTACCCCCAGAACGTGATGTTGAATTCTTTATTGACCTTGAACCAGGTACAAAGCCCATTTCTAAAACCCCATATCGAATGGCTCCTATTGAACTTCAGGAGTTAAAAGTCCAACTACAAGAGTTATTAGACATCGGTTTCATTCGTCCCAAATGCGCCTCCTTGGGGTGCTCTTGTTTTATTCAGAAGAAGAAAGACGGGAGTATGCGACTTTGTATTGACTATCGAGAATTGAACCATGTCACCATCAAGAATAGGTATCCGCTACCTCGCATTGATGACCTGTTCAACCAGTTACAAGGAGCGCAATTCTTTTCAAAGATCGATCTTCGTTCTGGATATCATCAGCTGAAGATTAAAACTGAGGATATTCCAAAGACGGCATTCAGGACTCGATACGGGCATTATGAATTCTTGGTCATGTCTTTTGGATTGACTAATGCTCCTGCTGCTTTCATGGATATGATGAACCGTGTATTTAAGGAATATTTGGATCAGTTCGTTGTTGTCTTTATTGATGACATCCTCATCTATTCCAAAAGCCGTGAAGATCATGAGCACCATTTGAAGTTTGGTACTACAAAGACTTCGTGAACACAAGCTTTATGCCAAGTTTGAATAAATGCGAAGTTCGGCTTGAGGAAGTAGCATTCCTTGGGCACGTGGTGTCAAAACAAGGAGTATCTGCTGACCCGGCCAAGATTGAAGCAATACAAAGTTGGGAGCAACCAAGTTTGCGGATCAAGACGCAATTTTTGGGCTTCTTTGGTTATTATCGAGATTTGTGGAAGGATTTTCTCGAATCGCTACTCTCGCTAACTCACCGACTCGGAAGGATGCAAAATTCTTATGGAGCGAGGAATGCGAGAAGAGCTTCCAAGAGCTCAAGAGGAGACTCATTTCGCACTGTTCTAACAATACCATCCGGTTCTTGATGGATTTGTTATCTACTGATGATGCTTCGGAAAGGGGTTAGGATGTGTTCTCATGCAACATGGGAAAGTCATAGCCTATGCCTCACGACAACTCAAAGAATATGAGAGGAATTATCCTACTCATGATCCGGAGTTAGCGCAATGTGTTTTTGCGTTGAAGATATGGAGACACTACTTATGCGGGGAGAAAGTAGAGATTTATACGGATCATAAAAGCCTCAAATATTTCTTCACCCAAAAGAACTCAACATGCAAGAACGACGCTATCGGAGTCATAAAAGATTACGATCACACTATTCAATATCATCCTGGAAAAGCGAACGTAGTAGGCGACGCATTAAGTAGAAGATCATATGCAAGTACGAGTGCGATATTGTCATCGCGAAAGGCCCATTTTGTATGACTTGCAAAGGATGGAGGTAGAATTAAATACTCAGGACCCACATAATGATGGCGAATATACAAGTAGAACCGACTTTTAATCGATAAAGTTAAAGTCGCTCAAGCTACGGACACAGGGGCGATGCGTATGAAGAAGAAAGTGCAAGAAGGAGCTATTCCTAAGCAAGAATTGATGAGGAAGGAATACTTGAGTCAATTCTAGACTTTGTGTTCCTAACGATTCCGACCAAAGCATAAAATCATGATGGAGGCACACAACACCCCGCTTGCAATCCATCTCGGGAGTACCAAAATGTATCATGATATTCGACATACATTTTGGTGGAATAATATGAAGAGAGAGAGATTGCGGAGTTTATCTCAAGATGTTTAACTCATGTCACGGTAAAGGCGAGCATCAAGTGCCAAAAGGTCCATTGCAACCACTTGAGATTCCTAATGGAAATGGGAACACATTACTATGAATTTTGTTACACGTGTCTTCCCAAAGCTTCTCAAGGCGTAGATGCAATTTGGGTTATTGTTGATAGATTAACCAAGTCCGCCCATTTCTTACCGATACGCGAGACTTATTCCCATGAACGCCTTTGCTCGTATATGCGTGAATGAGATTATGCGATTGCATGGCATGCCAAGATCCATAGTTTCGGATCGTGACCCGAGATTCACTTCAAGATTTTGGGTTAGCTTGCGAGAAAGCTATGGGCACGAATTTATTTATCTGATTCGACATACCATCCTCAAACGAATCGGACAATCGAGAGGACTATTCAAACCCTTGAAGATCTATTAAGACTCGTGGTCCTAGATTTCAAAGGAAGTTGGGATAAGTACCTACCAATCGGTGGAATTCTCCTACAACAACAACAGCTTATCAAGCAAATATAGGCATGGCTCCATTGAGGCGTTGTATGGGATTTAAAATGTCGCTTCTCCAAAGATCTTTGGGATGAGGTGGGAGAAGCAACATTGTTGGGACCGTAATTAGTACGCATGACTACGTAAAAGATCCAAATGATTTGACAACGATTCAAACTTCACAAGATCGACAAAAGAGTTATCTTGATCTTCATAGAAAGGACGTGGAGTTTAATATTGGAGATCATGTATTGTTACGTATTGCTCCATGGAAAGGAGTTACAAGATTTGGGAAAAGAGGAAAGCTCAACCCAAGGTTTGTTGGTCCATTTGAGATTCTTGACCGAATAGGAAATGTAGCCTATAGACTCGCGTTACCTCCAAGTGTGTCTCGTGTTCACAATGTATTCCACATATCTATGCTTCAGTAAATATGTGAAAGACCCGAACCACATTATTGCATTAGAACCGCATTTAGATAGTCAAGATTTAACCTACGAGGAGATACTGTTGAGATTTTGGATAGGAAAGAGCATGTCTTTACGCGACGAAGGTTATACCACAAGTTAAGGTTTTGTGGAGAAACCATGCAATTGAGGAAATGACATGGGAGTTGGAATCGGAGATGAAAGCGAGGTACCCTCACCTTTTCGATATACCAGTATCGTCGTCGTCAATTTCGAGGACGAAATTTCATAAGGAGGGAGGTTGTAAGACCCCAACTTATTATAAATAAAATTGAATTTTCCTTTATTCATTATTTTAAATTAATAAGGGTTAATTTGATATAATTCTTTGGTTATGGGTGAAATGTGCAAAGTTTACAAAATAAGCAAGTGGTTATAAAATATTCATTATTATTTGGGAATATTCGTTTGGTCGTGGAATATTCTTTTTGTCGGAAATCTCCGTGATGCGACGCCAGCGATCATTGGTGGGCCCCATAACGGAAAAACTATTGGATGAAAGAAAACGACAAAGATTGAGTTTTATAAATAACGGCGTAAATTGTTACCGCTTAACACTATTGGGTTACTCCGGTGGTTAAAATACTGATGTCTGGCGTGGTTCGCACAAAGATAGCACACGGTATTGCATACAAGATTATTGAATTATTGATCCTTACGTAAAAGGCACTACTCAATAATTGTTACAAAGAGTTATTGTTAAATATTATATTTTATTGATTCAATAATTGTCAAGTTGATATTTTGTATTGTTGTTGTTTCAATAATTGTCATTACACAAGATTTTCCATTATCAAATCAATAATTCATATTATTTGAATAATATTATCGATAACATTATTGGCAATGTCTAGAAAGTTCATCTAAGGAGAGATTTGGTCACCTAATTTGTGCCAAGAAGAGAAATCCTTATTGAAAGCCCCTCTTCCTGAACTACCGGTTCAAGAGATCTTGTGATTCTTAGTAATATTATTTTGAATAAGTAATTATTGATTATTATGATAAAGAAAATATTTATTTTATGTGGATATAGATGGAGAAAATTTTTAATGTGACAATTGTTGAAAATTAATATTTTATCTTTTTTCTCGATAAAATAATTCATTTAAATATATTATTTTAATAATATATTAACTATGATATTTTTATAATGAATGTGGGATATATGAGTATATGAGGAGGTAGAGTATTTTGTGGCATTAAATGTTTAATATATGTTTTGTGTGTTTGGGACACAATTCTTGACCGAAAATTTATTATAGACCGTAAAATCGCTTGGTTTGTGGATTTCGGTCCAATTTCTGCTTGGAATTTGGAAAAAGTTTCTTCAGTAAGTTGTAGAGAATGGAATTTCCCATGGAAATTCGCGAGTTTCAATTTTTCTGATAAACGAGCTATTTTCTACGAATTATTGAAGTTTCGGAAGATAAAATAATTTTATTAAATAATGGGTGGGACCCACTCTTGTTTGAACATGTGGTCAACTGGAAATTGGGTCAAGGTTGGTCAGTGGCTGATTTGGTTCAAAGGCATGCGTAGAAGATATAAATTATAATATTATTTTATTATTTTAGTCTCATGGCGTTACAGCATTTTCCTATAAAATAGAGGTTAAGTTAGAATTGAAAATCACACCGAAACAAAGTTTTCTCTTTTCTCTCTCTAAATTATCGAGCATATTCTTGTGAGTATACTTTGAGTGTTGCTATACAAGGTCTGAAGTTTCATCGGACTATACCTAAAAATTCAAATGGAAATACGGTTATTTTGAGGTAAGGGTATTATTTTCTTCTTAAATGATATTTTTCTTCAATATCATTATGCCGAAGTATTGGTGAACTTTTTTATCAAATTTGGAACTTGTTGTGTCGGGGTTACTATTCACGTATACGGCACTATTCACGTATATGACACTATTCACGAATACGGCACTATTCACCGAAAAATAAAAATTTTTCTTTTTGTCCAAAATATCTATTCTAGATACTAGCTTTGATTGTATCCATGTTTTGATCATTCTTGAATTTTACACCAATATGATTATTTTCGAAGTATTTTTGGACATGGGTAAAACAAAGTACGAATCCTTAATCCTTAATCCTTGTCATTTTGTTTCACTGGATTCGTTTCTTTAAAAATGTTTCTCATCATCCTCAGTCCTAAATGGAGATATAAATGAATATATTTGGCCTGTAGTGCAAAGATGAACGATTAACTGATGAATATCTTTGGCCCGTAGTGCAAAGATGAATAGGTGTTGAGATGAACATGACCAACTGGTGATACAAATGAATATCTTTGGCCTGTAGTGCAAAGATGATTAAAGATGTATATTGATTCTTATTACAGGGATAAACTATTGATGATGGACTTTTAAACCTTAGAAGACAGAATTCTTTCTCTCGTGACTCTTCTAATGGATTCTTTATTTTATTTGCATGTGTTGATCTAAAACTTGTTGTCTATTGTATTCTATTAGATTTTTCCTGTTGAAGACTAACGATAATTTGTTGTATATTATCTTAGTCATAATATTCTTTCTTCGGGCTAGTTGAGCTCACCCTTTTCCTTTTGTTCCATTTTTCTTCTCGGAGAGTGAGAACATAGCGAGGATCGAGTCGGGGTATGGAGTGATGGTTCTAGGAAGATGTTTTGATCTCATCCTCACTATTTCGTAAAATAGTGTATGACTAATTAATGAGGACTTATTTGGGTGTGTATATTGTCTAGAAGATAATATTTGTATTCAAACTCACAGGTTGTATTGTCGTATTCTACCGACATCCAGATTGTCAAAGTTGTAGTTTGCTTTCTATACCATGTATTTTGGCGACTCGTAATGGGTGTTGTATACCTATTTTGGGGGCGTCACACTAGGTCTATTATTTAACATTAATTCAATATTTTAAGATTTTATAAATATTCAAATTCTCGGTCACACACCCCTAATTCAAGTATTATCGTAGTTAAAAACTATGAAATATCTTTTTATAAAATAACGTGAAAGTTTTACCGTTAAACTATTGAACTACCCAGTGGTAAAAGTACAGTAATACGCGTGGTTACATAGTAGCACACGGTATTGATTATTGATGTTTACGTGAGAAGTCACTCAATTATACCCAATTATTGATACAGTAATTGTTGCATAATATCTCTCATATTATTGATTCAATTATTGTCATAGTATCATCTGCATAATATTTTATATTTTTTAAATCAATAATTGAAATGATAAAGTTATTCATATTATTATTTACAATATTGACGATGTCTAGAAAGTTCTGTCGAGGAAAGGAGTTTGGTCACCTAATTGCGCGCCAATAAGGAGAAATCCTTATAGGAAAGTCTCCTCTTTCCTGGGAATGATCTGGTTGTTAAATATTGTGAGTTATAGTATTAATGATGAATAAGTTTGTATTGATTAAAGATGAAATTATTGATAAAAATATTTCCATTGTGTTGAAATTATTTGTGTTAGCGGAAATCGACATTTATTTTGATAATAATTGATTTCTGGATGTTAAATTGACCAAACGGGCAATTAATCGGATAAATAAGCAATTAATTGCTATTAGTTCACATGCATATAACTATTTGTTCACATGAATGGAACTATTGATTCACATGCATGTACTATTAGGGGAGGTGGTGCAAGATTGATAATACGTGTATGACTAAATTAAAAATAGAGGAAAAGATGAAGGTACTATACTGTAATAATTCGTGCCCCAAAACGTGCAATTATCGAAACTATCTTTTCCTATCAATTGTAGCTCATTCTTCTTTCATTCTCACCAATTCACTAAGACTCACAAGAACAATTATAGAGAGAGAAGCTATAAAGAGAGAAGCTATAGAGAGGAAGAAGAAGAGTATTCTGCTACTTCACTATTCCAGTATCCAGTCTTCTTCTGAGGTAAAGGATATTATTTTTGTTCAGTATTCGTAAGAAATAATATTTTCTTCCATACTCTGTAGTATGTGAGTAATATTATTTTGTTTCGTATTCCTGATTCTACACTCATTCTGTTAAAGTATTGCTTCTATACTTCATAAAATTAGTAGAATATCCTTGATATTTGCGCTTCATCCAGTATCTTTTCATTGAAATATTATTCTGAGCATTCTTGATAATTATTGATCTTTTCATGCCAGAATACTATTCAGGGGGCATTATTCACAAAGTACTATTCACGGGGTATTATTCATAAAGTACTATTCGCGGATACTATTCATAAGATACTATTCATAAAGTACTATTCACAAAGTACTATTCACGGGATATTATTCTCGGAGTACTATTCACGGAGTACTATTCATTCGGGTACTATTCACCTGGAGTAATATTCATGACAAAAATTGATTTCTTTTCGGTCCAAATCATTTTTGATACAATATTATTCTTAATTTTACTCCACAAAGTAGTATCATGTTGACAATTTGGACATTATTGAATTTTGGATAAATTAAATTATAAATCTTTAAAAATTTATCCTTTGATTTTCTTTTAATTGAATTCTTATATCATTGTCATCTTCCTCATACTTATATTGTGATGAAAGTCATCTTTGGCCGTAGTGCATAGATGGATTGTTGATTGTTATGATTATGACCAGTGATCATTTGGTATAATCATGATCCGTAATGTTACAAATGATGTGGTAAAAGTCCTCATTGGCCCGAAGTGCATTGATGGACAGTTGCTGGTATGACCATGACCATTAGTGAAAACACGAATATCCTTGGCCCGTAGTGCATGGATAATTCGTGGTCGTGATAATAATTAATATCCTTGGCCTGTAGTGCAGGGATGATTCGATTATGTGGTTTATTTATTAAGTTGAGTCTCAGTGATAAAATTTATGATAAACTTTTTAAATCATAGAAGATAATAGATATCATGCTCTACTTGACTCTTCTAATGGATTGCTTGTTCCGCTGCAGTTAAACTTGTTGTTTATTAGTTTAACACTGTTGAAGGCTAACGATAATTTATTATGCATTATCTTAGTCATAATATTTCTTACTGGGCTAGTTGAACTCACCCTTTTTCTTTCATTGTTCTCTTTAGGAAATGAGAATGTAGCCGGGACTAGTCGAGGAACAGAGTGACGGTCCGAGATGGTGGCTATAGTAGTTCTCACTATTTTATGAAATAGTGTGATAATAAATGTAATGAGGACTTCATGTTTGAATAATGTCTATGAGACAATATTCATGTAAAAACTCTCAGCTACGCTTTTGTCGTATTGTATAAAAGAAGTTCATATTTGATTTATATACCATGTTTGGCGACTCAGAATGGGTGATGTATACCTATTTTGGGGGCGTCACATCACCAGTCTGAACATCTTGATTAGTTGGGAGCTCGTTTCATCTTTTGAGTTTAGAAAGAACACCCATGTGAATTTGGTGTAGTCATCCACTACGACCAGTGAGTATCTCTTCCCTCCAAGGCTTGTTGTTGGAATTGGCCTAAATAGATCCATGTGAAGCAGCTGGCTTGTCAATTAGGTTAACAGTTTTACTCTTGAATGAGCTTCTAGTCTGCTTTCCAAGCTGACATGTATTGCATGACCTTTCTTTGACGAAGCTGAACTTGGGTAAACCTGCTACTAGATCATTGGAGGTCAGTTTAGACATGCTTTTGAAGTTGAGATGAGACAGTCTTCTATGCCATAACCAGTTCATTTCTTTAGATGCTTTAGCCAGAAATCATATCGTCTCGTCCGAGCTTAGTTGACCAAGATTAACAGTGAAGACATTTCCTTCTCTTGTTCCGGTCAGCTTTATAGAGGATGTCTTCAGATCTCTGACTTGACATTGATTGTTGAGGAAGGTGACTTGATGACCCTTGTCGCAGAGTTGGCTTATGCTCATAAGATTGTGTTGTAATCCTTCCACATAGGCTACTTTAGTGAAGGACATTGCACCATTACCAGCTGAGCCATATCCTCTTGTCTTGCCAGAGCCATTCTCTCTGAAGATGACTGACGGACCCTCCTTCTCTATGAAGTTAGATAGAAGGGCTTTGTTCCCGGTCATATGCCTTGAGCATCCATTGTCCAGATACCAGGTTGTGATCATGGAGCTCTGTTCCTGTTGTAAGATTAAACTCTCATTTTGGTACCCATACTTGCATAGGTCCTATTTTGTTAGTACCCTTGGGAACCCAAATTTTCTTGATTTTGGGTCTCACATGCATCGAATTATGGTAGCATATTGCAGCCTTATGACCAATCTTATTACATGCAAAGCATCTAATATGATGCATGCTAGTGTGTGTATGTGGATTCTTCCTCCATTTGGACTTATGTGGGTTCTCAGCAATCCTTCCTTTATACTGATTCTACTTTTTCCATGTGTCCTTATGTTTCATGATTTGTGAGGAGTGAAGCTTAACTCTACTGTTCCTTCCCAGTTGGTTCGTGGAGTTGATTTTACTCGACTCTACGATCCTTCGAGGTTGGAGAGTAGTGACTGAGTTACTTTTCTCTTTTCTGAAACTGAGGCCAGCATGGGATCCTTTATTCCTTGGAACATGGATTGGATCAGAAGAGTAGGATTGGACTGGTTCTTCATTATGTGAGGATTTCACAAATTTAATGCTTCTACTAAAACTTGAAGCATTACTAGAGCTAGTTTCCTTTATCTTTTCCACATATGGTTCTGAGGTGGATTCCCCAAAACCTAAACCTGTTCTGTCAGATGCACTTCTCTGACTAGAGATCAGGGAGACCATGGAAGAAGAGGATTTATTCCATGTAGAGATTGTCCTTTCTAGTTCCTCAATTTTAGAGGTTAGACTTGACTGTCTTTGTGCATTAAGTTCATTGGTCTATTTTAAGAGCTTATTCTCAACTTCAAATTTAGAGAAAGAGTTGGTACTTAGAAGAGTTTTTTCCAGTTCTTCCTGAACTTTCTCTTTCTCTTTTTGAAGAAGAGAATAATATTTGGACAGAACTCTGAACCATTTCATGTATTAATGCAGATCAGATGTTATGCCATGTAGTGCAGTTCTTAAATCATCAATATCTACATCAGGAGAGTTAAAATCAAATACCTCATCTATACTTACTTCATGAATGTCAGAGCTCTTCTTATCCTTTGTATGTGTGTCCATCAGGCAAAGATTTGCCATTTGAGGATCTTCATCATCTCTAGATTCGGGAGTTAAGTCATTGTATGAGTCACTCCACGATCCTCCGGCCACAAGACCTTTGTCTTTCTTCTGAGGCCTTTTGTTGCCTTTGAATTCTTTCTTTGAATTTGATTTCCTCTTTAGTTCTTCTCTAAGAGGTTTATTGCAATTTGCAATGAAATGGCCAAGCTTCTTGCAGTTGTAGCATAAGTCATTTATCTGCTCCTGGTTGCTATAGTTGTTAACTTTCTTTAGTTTTCTTATTCTGCATTGACGCATGAATCTTTTGAGTCTTCTTACCAGCATTGCAAAGTCCTCATCATCATCTTCATCATAGTCAGAGTCATTTTCAATGTTGGCTTTGGAGATGTTGTTTGTTGCTTTGAGAGCAACCCCTTTATCCTTCTTTTTTCCTTCATATAGAGTTTCTGCTCGTTGAGTCAGCTCCAGTTCATATGTGAGAAGGTTGCCATATAACTGTTGAACAGTCATTTCATGGGGATTCATTGATTCTTTGATGGCAGTGGTTTTGGCATCCCACTTGCTAGGTAAAGCTCTCATAAACTTGATGATTAGATCTTTATTTGGATAGATCGTTCCAAAGGCTCGAAGAGAGTTGAGCAGAACATTGAATCTTTCGTAGGTGCAAGTGACATTTTCTCCTTGAACGTGGGCAAACATTTCATATTGCTGAGTCACGAGAGATTGCTTGTTTTCTCTAACTTCTTTTGTTCCTTCATGCATGATGAGAAATGCTTCCCATACTTCCTTTACTTTTTTGTTATTGACCACATTCTCAAACAGGTCATCTTCTAAAGATTTGAACAAAATGTTTTTGGCCTTTTTGTCGAGTTGGATAGCTTTCTTTTCGTTGTCAGTCCATTCTGCTTTAACCTTGATCTGAATTCTGTTTGGATCATCTGAAGTTGGTGTAAGCTTTGTAGGAACGTAGGGCCCATTCTGAACAGTTTCAAATAGATCTTCATCTATTGAATCCATGTAGGCTTATATACGAACTTTCCAGTTGGTGAATTTATCTTTAATGCACATAGGTGGCTTGCTGCCTCCTCCAGTCTTTGATTCGCTTATCAGATGTGCCATTGGATCTACTTAAGCTTTGTAGGCTATTTGATAGAACCTGCATGGATACCAATTATTAGTTCCCAGAGGAACAATAGTTATCTAGAAGGGGGATTGAATAGATATTTTAAAATTCTTTTACAAAATACTTGTTAGTTTAGATAATGATTTAAACACAGCAGAATTTGAGATTTATTTGTTTTCCCATTAAGATATAATGAGTTAATAGGAGTTAAGCAATTATGACAGTTATATCAAGAATATAAGAGACACAATGTTTTTAAGTGGTTCAGAGCACTTAAAGCTCCTAGTCCACTCTTCTACTCCTCAAGTAGGAAATCCACTAAGGATATCTTTATAATCTCTGAATCTCATCAAAGATTCCTTCAAGATCAGCAGTCTTGGAACTTCTTAGTTCACTTTTGAACTCTTCAAGTCCAGCAGACTTAGTACTTCTCAGTTCACTTAGAACTCTTCAAGTCCTTCTGACTTGGAACTTCTTATTTCACTTGATAGTTGTGACAGCCCCAAATCTGGGTCCTTTGACCCCAGTTCGGTCATCACGATAAACTACAAACATCCACCTCTAAACAACATACGATAACTAAAATACGAAATATAATAAACGTACGTCGTTCATTCAAAAGGTGTTACTAATCCCAAGATTCGATAACCTTAAAATATTCTTACAAACATACCCTAAAATATTAATTAGGTTTCACATTACATAACAGAAATTTAAACTAGGCATATAGTAAAGTCTGCTCCTAGCGACTATCATATATCTTTCCTTTACCCTTGTCCTTTCCTGAGGTCTCGGGCTTAGCTGCAATATAATTCATGATATAGCAAGGATGAGCAACAAGTTTGTTCAACAAGTTTAAATACAACAATAAGGATATATCATGATGAAAGGAAAATATCTGACAAGGAATTCAACAATATGAATATCTGAAGGATTCAACAATATGAATATTAGAAGCAAAGATAATAATTTCTTTTAGAATAACTGCTAGTCAAGTAGACTTTGAACTATAACACTCCAATGGAATCAAAAATCAATTGACCCTTTGGTTACTGGGTACAGAATAAGTACTTGAGGGGATCAGCCTCGTGTACACCATGTATATGCATAACATTTAAATATGTTCTTTGTATCTTATATTAGATACCTGGGGTACTCCCCTATCATAAGAGGGGTGTTCATACAGTCTAAGAATCCTTACCATCAATTGGTTGGGATAGCTTTTATAAAATTTCATATATTTGTCTGACCGAACAAAGGTTCAGACTCTATCTGAAACAGTTCAAGAATTATAGAACTTTAAATGAAGTACAAGTCCAAGACTGTACGAATTCAAGTGCACTAAGTGCGAATGTCGATAATATCGATGTGGAATAATTATAAGGTAATTAACCCACTTAATAATCATGCTTAGAAATAAAGTTCAAGCTTAAACGAATAACTTTCAATTCAACAATAACCTACTCAATATAATTTAGGGTAAGTTCAGGGAAACTTGCTTAACAAAAGTATGGTTCAAGGAACTTGCTCAATGAATGTAGGGTTCAAAGAACTTGCATAAACATATACCTATTTGCATCAAATAAAGGTAGTGCGTAAGGTTTAGATACTTGCTTACTATATTCGTTGAATAAAGTAAAACAAGAGTTTAGGATACTTGCTCAAATAAAAGACTAAGAATTAAGGAACTTGCATGTTTGCTCAGCTATAATATAATTCTAGCTTTAACTACTTGCGTTGAAACGACCTAACGTTATCAAGTCGATCATTTCAATTAGTATGTGTAAACTAGTATGTGTTTACACTAACAACAATCAAGTCATCACATAGCATGCTACTCAACACATTATATGGCATATTGGTCATGTATTACAAGGTAAGGAAAACATGTAAGCATGCCATAAATTTCAGAACCAAAAGCAGAATCTTAGCAAGATCACAGGATTGTAGCAGAATGTTGCACAGTCTAGGCCTTAGGGATTCGCAAGCAATTGCTTAAGCCCCTAGCTGACTGTGGTTTGAGTGTGGCTCTCGACTTCAAATCCAACTCTAACACACTAATCACACATACCATTTAATATATATACATGCTAGAGTTTCAAATATAGCTCATGACCATACTTGAATTCATTACTTCAAGTTTAACTTACAACCTATATGTCATTAAAACATAAAAAGTTCATGTAATCATCATGCTTTGCAAAATCTTGGTCAAACAATACTTAGTAGTCATGCTTGTATAAAGACAACACATGTATACTTTACTCACATAGTTCATATTCTAGAAATTTCCTTTTCTTTATGACTATGTGTGCCTAAGTGAAAACCATATCTTAACCAAATGATGTTCATGTCAATATGTCTATAGGCATAATGAATCCTAATACACATGCTTGAATGGTCATAACATACTTTACCCATTACTTGATGATATTAGCTTTCTCATTCTAACTTTCTTTGAATTTAACACTAAGTCAACTTAGCATATACAAGGCATATTAGTATACAACTCTCATGTATTTACAACATATCTTAAAGTCACATATACATGCTCAAAAAGTCAGAATTCACTAGATAAAAATCTTCGTCAAGTTCTCTTTGAAAAATCTTAAGTTTCTTATCTCTGAAATAGTCAAATCTTTCAATCATGTATGCTAGTGTGTTCAATCACTTTAGTCTTGTATTTCATATCAATATAAACCATATCAACATACTCATAAAGTCACAATGCTCACATGATGTGTTCGTGGCAAAGTTCACCTTTGAAATCCCAAATCTCATTTCAAGACCACAAGTATAGTGTCATTCATTGCTATACTTGCTCAACCTATATGCATGTGCTTACATGTGCATGTTAAAATAGTTTACAAGCTTGCTCTACTATGTACTAACAAGTTAGCATGAACAGAAACATTAACAGAATATCTCGAATGCAGTGCAGTGCAGCGCAGGCTAATTCTTACCCCTAATACTGATTAGGCGGCAATTTGTACTATGCACGAGATAAAAGCGAATTCAGAGATTACTGGCAAGAATTGCAACATTCCCTAGTATAAATAGAGGCGCTAGCTTCTTGCGATATTCAGATCGTAGAGGCAAGAGCTTTGCTCGTTTGGCGCTTCGGAACCCATCAAGTAAAAATCCTTACAACATTGCTTCTAACATAACTCAACACACTTATAAGTATGTATAACACTAAGAAACATAACTCACGTCAACTAACAACCAATTCATGCTTAAATCAAAGAATCAACCCATTTAGACAATTTATCAAAAATTAAGAATGGGAATGGAAGTTATACCTTTGTGACTCAACTCAGCTGCTCTATACTCACTCTAGCAAACTAATTCTCAACAAATTGTAACAAAGAAGAATGATGTCCCATTTATAGAAGATTGATTATCTAGACAAAGAGATTACCTCCCAAATCAATCCATTGAATTTCAAGAATGCACAAGGATTAAGAGAGAGTTGGTGAGAGTTGGTAATTCTACTCATGAATCCCACTCCCCATCTATGTTGGTTGATTTTGAGGTGGAGATAGGCTAGGCTAGGCTTGTTCACGTGGGAAGAAGAAATGGGACTCTAATATGGGACAAAGCAATTTCCAGCACTAGCAAAATAATGAAATGCAACATTTGGCTTATAACAAATATACACATAATATAAACTTTGGTTATAAATATGTCTACACAATTTATTTCATATAACATAGGGTATAATAATTTAAAAGGGCATACAATGTATTTCCCAATTACAAGATATCTAGTAGTGCACATACATATAACAATATTATTATGCAACTCACATGAATACAAATAACTCTTACTATATAGTCTATATATATACTATATAGACATATTAATGTGCCACCTTGTACTATATAAAATATATAGTTAGCTACCATATAATAAAGGTTTACTATATTGCACAAATTAATCAAGTAAACATATAATCATTTTATAAATTATTAATCTCATACTCATTAATAATTATTTATTCATAATAATTATCAATTAACACATTATCAATTAATTTTCCATAATTGCAATTAATCAATATGCTCAACTCTTACTACTATATTCAAATAAATTGAATATTTAATTATTAATAATCCTTGATATCAAACTCTTAGGGTTAGTCCACTAATTTAAATAACTATTAGTGACTCCATTTAATCATTTCATAAATTCTCATAACCATATAAGGTTTAAATAAACTCACAAAACTAACTTGTTAAAATTAAATCACATATTTAATTAATAAGGAGTTTAAAATTCATGGTCGTTACAATAGTAGTTAAGTTCTTGAATGGTGCTACTCAGTTGTCGTTAAGCTTGTGTTTGAAATAGATCTTCTCTAACCCTCTAACAATTTTCTCTGTGTTTCTCTCTTTCTATGTTCTTCTTAGCCTTAAGATATTACGCATAAAAATAAACTGATATGGCCTTTCCCCACGCATTTTCTTGATTTAAAAAAAAAAGCGCTTATCGGGTTATGTTATGCCAAAGGCCATAAGGCCATGTTTGGCTACACAAAATTCCCCTCTTTCTATTTATTTTGATAACATTTATATTATATAATTTCACTTGTCACGCTTTACTTTAATTAATTTATGTTCTTACCATTATAATTATAATTCCATTATAATTATTTTTATACTTAACAAATTATTACACATTTAATTTAATTATTAAATTAAACTAGAACATCATTTTATTTATTTTAATTATTTTCTTAGATATCAAATAATTCATTTAAATATTAAATAATTCATTTAATTTAGTTATTTTCATTAAATTAAATCTTCAAATAATAAAATTACCATTCATTAATTTAGTTAACATACACACTTAACTAAATTATTGCACCATAATTTCATCAATTATTTTATTTATCTCAATAAATAAATTAAAATATTTATTTAATTCAATAAATATTTAAATTTAATTACAAAATTTCTTGATCGTTACATCCTTCCCTCCTTAAAAGGATTTTGTCCCCAGAATCACCACTCGATAAATTCACTCTTCACAATCCTACTCATGATCTAGAGTTGGCAGCAGTCATTTTTGCGCTAATGATCTGGAGACATTACATGTATGGGGAGAAGATGGAGATCTATACAGATCATAAATGTGACGCCCCCAAAATAGGTATACATCACCCATCTTGAGTCGCCAAATACATGGTACATAAATCAAATACAACTTAATTATAAAAATAGCCGTAAAATACACAAAACATAAACCGAGAGTTTAAACAAGAATATTTCCTTCTATACAATATCCACTCTCAATGGAGTCCTCATAGACAGTATACAAACTCAAATTCAGTCCTCATTACATTTATTATCACACTATTTTATAGAATAGTAAGGACTACTATGACACCATCTCGGACCATCACTCCGTTCCCCGACTAGTCCTGGCTACGTTCTCATTTCCTGAAGAGAACGATGAAAGAAAGGGTGAGCTCAACTAGCCCAGTAAGAAATATTATGACTAAGATAATGCAGGATAAATTATCATTAGCCTTCAACAATGTTAAACTGATAAAATACAATAGACATCAAGTTTAACTTGCAGCGGAACAATCAATCCATTAGAAAAGTCAAGTAGAGAATAAAATCTACTATCTTCTATGATTTAAAAAGTTTTTCATCAACTTAATCGCTGAGACTCAGCTTAATAAATAATCCACATCATCAAATCATCCCTGCACTACAAGCCAATGATATTATTTAGTATCACGACCACGAATTATCCATGCACTACGGGCCAAAGATAATCGTGTTTTCATCAACGGTACTGATCATGCCATAAAACAATTCATCTTTTCTCCCTTGGCCGAAGAGAATCCATAGCCATAATCATACCAAAAAACTGTCCATCAATACACTACGGGCCAATGAGGACTTTTTCCACATCATTTGTAACATTATGGTCATGATTATACCGAATAATCCCTGCTCATAATCATACCAAGTCCATCTATGCACTACAGGCCACAGATGACTTTCAACATAATATAAACATGAGGATGATGACAATGACATAATAATTCAATAAAACAAGTTCAAGAATTAATTTATCCAAGAATTAATAACGTCCAAATTGTCAACATGATACTGCTTTGTGGAGAAAATTTCAAGAATAATATTTCTATATCAAAAATAATTTGGACAGAAAAAAATATATTTTTCGGGTGAATAGTACCCAGTGAATAGTACTTCTTGTGAATAGTACCCCGACATGAATAGTACCCCAACATGAAAAGTACCCCACATACCCGAGTGAATAATATTCGGGTGAATAGTAATTTGGGTGAATAGTAACTTGTGAATAGTAATCTGACACGAAAAGTGCCCCGAATACCCGAGTGAATAATACTAGAGTGAATAATAATTTGGGTGAATAGTAACCCATGAATAGTAACTCGTGAATAGTACCCCGACACGAAAAGTGCCTCGAATACCTGACTATAAAAGAATATATAAAACTACAAATGGATTTCTGTCCGCCATGCGGTAATCCACTTAGACAGATCATTTCCACAATTTAATAAGGAATGAATACAAAGGATCATTCACCATGCATGTGGTAATCCACATAGACAAGTTACTCCAACAGAATAATAAAGAATGGAATAACAGAAGGATTCACCATGCGTGCGATAGACTGCACCGATTGGTTATTCCCAACAGAATAATAAATGATGATCAACCAGTCCCAGGCGTACGCATGCACGTGATATTCCGACGAGAATAATAAATAATGGAACCGGTCCCACAGAACGTACGCATGACGATGGATATTCACGAGAATAATAAAAGAACGGAATAATAGAAGAATTTCACCATGTATGCGATTGCATAAACAAAGTTATTCTAACATAATAATAAGGAATGGAATAACAGAAGAATTTCACCAAGTATAGGGTATCCCACATATACAGGTTATTCCAACAGAATAAAGAATGGAATAACAGGAGTTCTCTTCATGAATACAAAAGGAATAATACCCCTTACAGGTACAACAAATAACATCCCTTACCTTAGAAGAAACTGGATACTGGAATAGTAAGGTAGCAGACTTCTCTTCTTCTTTCTCTCTATAATTTCTCTCTATAATAATTGCTCTATAGCTTTAGTGAATTGGTGAGAAATGAAGGAAGAATGAGCTTCTATTTATAGAAAAATATAGTTTCGATAATTGCATGTTTTGGGGCTCAAAAAATTACAGAATAATACCTCCCACTTTTTCTTCATTTTTAATTTAGTCCTGCAAGTATTATCAAACTTGCACCACCTCCCCTAATAGTAAATTATGTGAATCAATAGTAAATCATGTGACTCAATAGTTCTAGACATGTGAAAATACGAAATACAATATAGTACCTCCATCTATACCTCCATCTTTAACTTAGTCATGCAAGTATTATCAATCTTGCACCAACTCCCCTAATAGTATAAGAATGTGATTCAATAGTACACACATGTGAACAAATAGTTATATAAACATGTGAATTAGTTGTAATTAATTGCTCATTTATCCGATAAATTACCCGATTTATCAATATAACCCCCAGACATCAATTATCATCGGAATAGATGTCGATTTCAACTAACACCAATAATCCCAACATAATGGAACTATCAAAATCATCTTTAATCAACACGAACTTATTCATCATTAATATTATAACTCACAATATTTAACAACCAGATCGTTCCTGTGAAAGAGGGGGCTTTCAATAAGGATTTCTCCTATCATGCCGCAATTAGGTGACCAAACCTCTCCTCGATGAACTTCTGTACATTGTAAATATTGCAATTTAATAATATGAATAACTTTGTCGTCTCAATTATTGATTTAATAATATATCATATAATGCAGATGATACTGTGACAATAATCAAATCAATAATATAAGAGATATGATGTAGCAATTACTGTAGCAATAACTGAGTGACTTATCACGTAAGCATCAATAACCAATACCGTGTGCTACTATACAACCACGCGTATTATTGTACTTTTACTACCGAGTAGTTCAACAGTTTTAACGGTAAAACATCCGCCGTTATTTTCATAAAAATAATTATGTCGTTTTCTCAATCCGACAATAATTCTATTGTGGGGTCCACCAATGATTGCACCGTTGTACGAATATTCCCTGCTAAAATGAATATTCCCCGACGAATCGAATATAATATAACAACTTGCATACTTTGCAAAATTTATAAATATTACCAACAACTATATCATTATATCAAATCCACACCATAATATTAAAAAAAATATTTCGAGAAATTTAAATCTTTATTCATAAAATTTGGGGTCTCACAATAAAAGCCTCAAATATTTCTTCACCCAAAAAGAACTCAACACGTGGCAACGACATTGGCTTGAGTTGTTGAAAGATTACAATCATACCATTCAATATCATCATGGAAAAGCGAATGTGGTAGCTGACGCATTGAGTAGAAGATCATATGTGGGTACAAGTGTGATATTGTCAACACAAAGGCCCATTTTGTATAACTTACAAAAGATGGAGATAGAGTTAAAGACTTCAGGGACCCACGTGATGATGTAAAATGTAACGACCCCAAAATTTGTAATATTTAATTCTTGACTTCGGTCGTTAATAATACATTCAACCTCTAATTTTACATCATTAAACGATAATACAACCATTGAAATTTGCAGAATAATTAAAATTTTCTATTACAAACTATCCTCGTTCCCAAAACCCTCAACCTTTACATCTAAATATCTCAGAATCATTTTAATACTACAATAGTTTACATCGCAAAACGATATTACAATTCAACATTAATACATTATTCGGAACCTTAAACATGGTTCAAATAATAATAACACAACCAAAGTGTATCAATCTTCAAGTATCACACCTGATTCATGTCTTTCAAGTAACACATAACTTTACCTTGAATCTTGAACCTGCAAAAGTGGTTATTTGCAAGGTTGAGCTCGACAGCTCAGCAAAGTCTAACAGTTTTCATGCATCACATAACACATAATAACATGTTCAACACATATCTCACAAACATTGGACTAACATAACATACATGCTACAGTTCATATAACAAGTATAAAGATTGAGTTCCTTACACAATCAGCATGCTTTACTCAATCAACGTAGTCATAAATTGACTTTAACATTTCATACTTTCAACATATATATAACACATCATGCTCTTTACAATAAAGATTTAAAAAAAGTTATTCATCAAGTTTACATAGCAAATAGGAACTGAAAGACTTGCCTTGATCGTTGTTTACCAATAACAGTTTAACAGCTTACAGATATTTGCACTTCACGTGCCTTACACAATTATTTAATCATTCACATTAACTATTAGTTACATAGAAACGCATAGTAGTTATAATGTAAACTTTAATCTACATCCTATAACCCTTCCTATTAATCAATACACAATGTTCAATTTGATTGTGTTAACTTTAGACTTATAACTCACTATATTTCTTCTTAGTCAAACTCGAAGTTCATTCAAGTGTTTAAGTCTTGCTAGGATTACTTATTGGTTTATATTAACCCTATTCAATATCTTATAATATTCATTTCATTTGATTTAAAACTCTTTTTACGTTCATTAACACTTATCACGACATTTCGACGTTTATTCGTCACACGCCCAATTTGTCTCTCTTGTGTGTGCTTAGTATGCGTATACAACTTATCTAATATATTATTTATTAGTGTTAAGCATCATTATACTTCATAATATTCATGTTCTATAACTTAGAACAACATCTATTATCATCGAACTCACTATACTTGTGTATGTGCATGACCAACGTCCTCCGATTGCCTCCGAATACGCATCAGTCACAAATTTGACCATTTTGACTACTGTTACCGACCTCAAATTGAAAAACATAAAGAATAAAAGTTGTAGGTCTAATCGTCCTCATTCCGGATCATCTTGAATCGCCTTAATCTTAGTTCGTATGACAAGGTTATGCCTATTTTACTAAAATAGGTCAAAACAGTCACACATGACATAGTTTGGCGCAATTTAAGGCTAATTAAGCTTTGGTCACAAAGACAATTTGCCTTTTAGAGTGCAATTGCGCCCCAAATGACTTAGGGGCACAAATAGCAATTGCGTATCTTGGAGTAGCGTAAATGGGACTCAAGCTACTCTTTGTTCTCGTAATTTTTGACCCTTTTTCTCCTACTAATCTTCATAACTTGAGTTATACACATCCAAATTAGTCCGTTTTTGATTCTATGGATTTGTAATTCATAAAACTACAACATACTAGAATTATAACAATTTACATAAACACTAGCTAGCCTAAATCTTAACCCAAAACTCATATTCATACTAAATTTTCATATTTTAACATGTTTAGCGAATTCATTCACTACGAATTCGTTTCTTAACCAAATTGATTCATTCAACTTGCGTTCTTTTCGTTTCTTATCGTATTAACACAATTCATCACCAATTTTACAATTATAACCTAAAATCCTAACCAATTTTAGTCTTAAAACAGACCCAAAATACATATTTTAAGCCAAAACCAAACTCTTCTTATTTATCATCAATAATATGAATTTGTTTACCGAAAAACTCAACAATAAACAATATAGAACATATTATACATACCCAAGAACATATATAACAAATTCTCTAATAGATTAACTGTAACGCCCCCAAAATAGGTCCAATCCACCCAACCTATTCTGAGTCGCCAAATACATGGTACAGAAACAACTACAACTTTATTATTACAATTGTCGTGCAAAATACGATCACACTTATGCTGTGAGTTTAAATACAAATATTAAATTCTAGACAATATCCATACCCAAATAAAGTCCTCATACAATTATTGATACACTATATTACAAAATGGTGAGGACTACTAAAACAACTGTCTTGAACCATCACTCCACACCCCAACTAGTTCCCGCTATATTCTCACCTCCTGAGAAGAAAAATGGAACAAAAAGGAAAAGGGTGAGCTCAACTAGCCCAGTAAAGAATATTATGACTAAGATAATGTACAACAAATTATCCTTAGTCTTTAACAGGGAAAAATATGATAGAATACAATAGACAACAAGTTTTAGATCAACAACTGCAGCGGAAACAACAATTCATTAGAAGAGTTAAGTAGAGAATGAAATCTACTATCATCTATGAATTTAAAAGTCCATCATCGATATTTTATCCTCAGAACATCAATCAATATACATCATAAATCAAATAGTCATCTTTGCACTACAAAGCCAAAGATATTCATCTGTGGTCATGTTCATCTCAACACTGCTCATCTTTTCGCACTACGGCCAAAGATATTCATCGATTAGTCATGTTCATCTAAACACTGCTTATCTTTCCACTACGGGCCAAAGATATTCATCGAAAAATCATTCATCTTTTGCACTACAGTGCCAAAGATATTCAATATATCATCATTTAAGACTGAGGATAATGAAAAAAATTTTAAAGGAAACGAATCCAGTGAAACAAAAGAACAAATATTAATGATTCGTACTTTACACAATCCAAGTTCAAAAATACTTCATAACTAATTAGAGTGGAGTAAAATTCAAGAATGAAGACCAAAACATAGATCCAATCAAAGATAGGAATCATAACAGACAATCTTGGACACAGAAAAGAAAATTTAATTTTTCTGTGAATAGTATCGTATTCGTGAATAGTGCCGTATTCGTGAATAGTGTCGTATACGTGAATAGTAACTCCGACACTAAAAGATAGAAATTTCACAAAAAATATCATCATGCTTCGTGAATAGTACTCGTGAATAGTAACTCATGAATAGTAACTCATGAATAGTAACTCGTGAATAGTAACTCATGAATAGTAACCCCGATATGAAAATTTCCAAATTTGATAAAAAAGTCAGACCAATATTTCGGCATAATGATATTGAAGAAATAATATCATTTACGAAGAAAATAACATCCCTTACCTCAGAAAGAATAGTACTTCTGACTGGAATACTGGATATAGTGTTGAAAGAACTTGCACCGTATAGCAATACTCAAAGTACTAAAATACTCACAAAAATACGCTCGATATATAGAGAGAGAAAGAGAGAGAAAACTTGTGTTTCTGGTGTGATTTTCAATTCTAACCTAAGCACCCTATTTATAGGAAAATACTTAGAACACCAAAACAGAAAATTTAATATAATAATAATATATATATTATAAATTCTTACGCACACCCTCATTAATCCAAACATATCAGCCACACATGTGCCAAACTTGCCAAAAATGTTTTTCATATAAAAGTTATTTAAAACTCCAAAAAAAAAATAATCAATTAATCCGGAACATCAATAATTCATAATAAATAGCCATTTTATCAGAAAATTCTAATCTCGCGAGTTTTTATAGGAAATTCAATTCTCTACAACTTTGCAGAAGAAAGGTTTTCCAAATTCCAAACAGAAATTAACCGAAATCCACATACGACGATTTTACAGGCTATAATCAAATTTCAGTCAAGAAATGGGGTTCACCGACACACAAAACATGTGTTAATCATTTAATGCAACAAAAATACTCTTTCTCCTCATATACTCATATATCTCACATTCATTATAAAAATATCATCATTATTATATTATAATAATATAATAAAATATTATTTTATCGTAAAAGATAAAATATCAATTTTTAACAATTGTCACTTTAAAAATTTTCTCCATCTATATCCATTAAAAAATCAATATTTTCCTCATCATATAAATCAATAATTAATTATTCATAAATAATATTACGTAATCACAATCTCGACAACCAGTGCGCTTCCACGAAAGAGGGGCTTTCCAATAAGAATTTCTCCTTCTTGGCCAGCAATTAGGTGACCAAACCTCTCCTTAGACGAACTTTCTAGACATTGTCAATAATGTTATCTAATAATATTATTCAGATAATATATGAATTATTGTTCGATAATGGAAAATATTGTGTAGTGACAATTATTGAAACAACAAGAATATAAAATATCAACATAGAAATTATTGAATCAATAAAATAAAATATCGAATAAGAATTATCGTAACAATTATTGAGTAGTGCCTTCTTACGTAAGAATCAATAATTGGTGCAATACCGTACTGCTTCTCAGGCAACAACGCGTATTCGTGTTTTTAACCATCGGGTATTCCAACAGTATTAATGGTAACAACTACGCCGTTATTTATAAACAACTTATACTTGTCGTTTTCTTCATCAATCGCTTTCCGTTATGGGGCCCACAAAAGATTGCGTCGTCGTACGAATATTCCCCGACTGCAAAGATATTCCACGACCAAACGAATATTCCTCGACAACAATGAATATTTTATAACTACCTACTTATTTAAAATATTTGCGCATTTTACCCATAACTAACCACATTAATCAAATCAACCCTTACTATTTCAAAATGATAAATAGAGGAAATTAAATCTTCATTTATAAAAAGTTGGGGCCTTACAACCTCCCCTCCTTATGAAATTTCATCCTCGAAATTGACATGCGTAGGACATGTTCCTTCCCATCCAAGATCTTGACTGGTACCTCCTTGTACGTTAAATCTTCTGCTATCTCGTCTGGTTCTAACTCAATAATGTGGTTCGGGTCGTCCACATATTTACGTAACATCGATACGCAAAAAATGTTATGAACACGCATCATACTTGGTGGTAAAACGAGTGTATAGGCCACAGTTCCTATTCGATCGAGGATTTCAAATGGACTAATAAATCGAAGGTTTGACCTTTCCTCACATCGCCGATTCTCGCTTTTGGAATAATGACTTCTTGCATCTTCTTCTTCATATTCATCAACTCCAAGTCTCAGAGCTTGAGCGACTTTTTTAAATTTAACGATTAAAGTCGATTCTAATCGTATATTCGTTATCTTCACGCAGATTTTTGGAATCTTTAACTCTATCTCCATCTTTTATATGTCATACGAAATGGGTCTTTGTGTTAACAATATCGCACTGGTAAACGCATGCAATCTTTTACTCAACGCGTCAGCTACCACGTCCGGTTTTTTTTTCAGGATGGTATTGAATGGTATGGTCGTAATCTTTCAACAGCTCGAGCCAACGTTGTTGCCGCATGTTGAGTTCTTAGAAGCTCTTCTCACATTCCTCGCTCCATTCGAATTTTGTATCTTTTCGAGTCAGCTGAGTTAATAGAGTATCGATTCGATAAAATCCTTCCACGAATCTCCGATAGTAACCAGCTAAGCCTAGAAAGCTATTTATTTCGATTACTGACTTAGGTTTCTCTCAACTGTGACTCATATCCCAATCTTTGATAGCACGTCACAATGGTACCTATCAGTTTACTATCACACAAATATGGCGTCCCCTACGGAGAGTCTGGCTTCGGTGCATTCCACAAAGGAAGTCACCAGATAAAGGCTAAGGTACCAACTCCTGTAGTTAGGTTTTTAACTCCTGAAGTTCAATAGGAGCCATTCTATATGAGATTTTAGAAATGGGTTTTGTATCGGGTTTAAAGTCGATACAAAATTCAATATCACGCACTGAGAGTAGGCCAGGAAATTTTTCAGGAAATACGTTAGGAAATTTACTAACAACAGAAATACATTCAAATCTGACATATTTTTGTTCAAGTCCATGACATGGGCTAAGAAAACTTAACATCCGTTTTTCAATAAACGAATGACTTTATGGCTTGATATGAAAGTGTTTGACTTCAATGGTTTGGTTGCTTAAATTTGAATAACAGGTTGTTTAGGAATATGAAAACTAACAACCTTACGAAATCAATCAATTTTGGCATGATGAGTAGTTAATCAATCAATCAATCAATCCCTAAAATCACATCAAAAGCAAGTATCTTTAAAGAAATAAGGTCAACAGGTAATGTGATGGTGCCAAATTGGATCAAACAAGATTTATAAACAGCGGATGTAACGAAAGTTTCTCCTAACGGAGTTTCAACAAATAAGTCAAAGTCTAATTTTCTCCGGAGTCAAGTTTAAACGTTGAGTATAAGCAGAAGAGATAAAAGAATGGGTAGAACCGGTATCTAATAAGGTATAAACTTCGCAATAATTTATAATTAACTAACTCGTGCTAACTTCGTTTGGGTTCCTCGCATTCTGACCGATCACGACAAACGCTCTTCCAGGAACCGTTGACTTTGTCTTTTCCGTATTCGCCTTTGGTGCCACCGTTCTAGCTGGACTTGATTTCGCTACAGGACAAAATCGAGCTATGTGACCATCTTTTCCACAACTAAAACATACCTTGGAAGGTTGTGAACAGTTTGGACTTATATGTCCCTCCTCTCCGCATTTGTAGCATCTAACTAATCTATCGTTTCTTTTCCCTAGAATTTGTTCTTTGGTCTTTGATCTACTGCTGACGCGTCTTCCGTGATCGTTAAATCTTCTCTTCTTAGATCGGACATCTCTTTCCACAATATCAACGAATCGTGCGGCTTTAACCCATGCATCACTCATTCTCACTCCTTAAGTTATTTCTTCTTTCAGCTCAAATTCCAGCTTTATCATCTTATACTCTGCCAAAGAGTGCTTCTATTCAAGCATCACATATCGGGTAACACAAGCTTGAATCGTTGCATCCTTTTGCTCCCAATGACCATCACCGCCATTCTTCAAATTTTCTTCTTCTAACTTATGAATACGATTTTGCAATTCTACATTTTGATCATAAAATACCTCTAATAAATTCTCCTCGTGTACCTCATCTTCCCTTCTTCCTCACTCTCACCGTTGTTCCTCTGCTGACTATCTCTAAAAGTAACTATCAATTCTTCACTCACCACATGAATATCTCTAATTTCCTTCTTCTTTGACATCACATTAGCTTTGTTTGGTGACTAAAGGTGTCTCCACAATCTCATTCACTCTATTGTTAACGTTCTCGATTTGCCATTCTTAAATCTTGCCATAAAAACAAGGGTTAATTAAAAAAAATTAACATACCACATAATATCTCTATACTCTGACCAACCAACAAATAAGCTTAGGTAGGACACACTAGCGAAGGATTTACTCGTCTCTCCCCTCCTAGTTCTATTCCCCGATCTCCGCCAAAGATCATATCCTAAGCTCGATATTAATCGCATGGCGCCCCCAAAATAGGTCCAATCCACCCAACCTATTCTGGAGTCGCCAAATACATGGTACGAAATAACTACAACTTTATTATTACAATTGTCGTACAAAATACGACAACACTTATGATGTGAGTTTAAATACAAATATTGACTTCTAGACAATATCCATACCCAAATAAAGTCCTCATACAATTATTGATACACTATATTACAAAATGGTGAGGACTACTAAAACAACTGTCTTGAACCATCACTCCACACCCCAACTAGTTCCCGCTATATTCTCGCCTCCTGAGAAGAAAAATGGAACAAAAAGGAAAAGGGTGAGCTCAACTAGCCCAGTAAAGAATATTATGACTAAGATAATGTACAACAAATTATCCTTAGTCTTCAACAGGAAAAAATATGATAGAATACAATGACAATAAGTTTTAGATCAACAATCTGCAATGAAACAACAATTCATTAGAAGAGTTAAGTAGAGAATGAAATCTACTATCATCTATGAATTTAAAAGTCCATCGTCGATATTTATCCCTGTAACATCAATCAATATACATCATAAATCAAATAGTCATCTTTGCACTACAAAAGCAAAGATATTCATCTCATTGGTCATGTTCATCTCAACACCTGCTCATCTTTTCACTACGGGCCAAAGATATTCATCAGATGGTCATGTTCATCTAAACACTGTTTATCTTTGCACTACGGGCCAAAGATATTCATCGAAAATCATTCTCATTTTTGCAATACAGCCAAAGATATTCAAAGAATATCATCATTTAGGACTGAGGATGATGAAAAATATTTTAAAGGAAACGAATCCAATGAAACAAAAGAACAAATATTAAGAATTCGTACTTTACACAATCCAAGTTCAAAAATACTTCATAATTAATTAGAGTGGAGTAAAATTCAAAAATGAAGACCAAAACATAGATCCAATCAAAGATAGGAATCATAACAAACAATCTTGGACACAAAAAAGAAAATTTAATTTTTCTGTGAATAGTGTCGTATTCGTGAATAGTGTCGTATACGTGAATAGTAACTCCGACACTAAAAGATAGAAATTTCACAAAAAATATCATCATGCTTCGTGAATAGTACTCGTGAATAGTAACTCATGAATAGTAACTCGTGAATAGTAACTCATGAATAGTAACCCCGACATGAAAATTTCCAAATTTGATAAAAAGTTAGACCAATATTTCGGCATAATGATATTGAAGAAATAATATCATTTACTAACAAAATAACATCCCTTACCTCAGAAAGAATAGTACTTCTGACTGGAATACTGGATATAGTGTTGAAAGAACTTGCACCGTATAGCAATACTCAAAGTACTAAAATACTCACAAAAATACGCTCGATATATAGAGAGAGAAAGAGAGAGAAAACTTGTTTTTCTGGTGTGATTTTCAATTCTAACCTAAACACCCTATTTATAGGAAAATGCTTAGAACACCAAAACAGAAAATTTAATATAATAATAATATATATATTATAAATTCTTACGCACACCCTCATTGATCCAAACATATCATCCACACATGTGCCAAACTTGCCAAAAATGTTTTTCATATAAAAGTTATTTAAAACTCCAAAAAAAAATAATCAATTAATCCGGAACATCAATATTTCATAATAAATAGCCCTTTTATCAGAAAATTCTAATCTCGCGTGTTTTTATAGGAAATTCAATTCTCTACAACTTTGCAGAAGAAAGGTTTTCCAAATTCCAAACAGAAATTAACCGAAATTCACATACGGACGATTTTACAGGCTATAATCAAATTTCAGTCAAGAAATGGGGTCCACCGACACACAAAACATGTGTTAATCATTTAATGCAACAAAAATACTCTTTCTCCTCATATACTCATATATCCCACATTCATTATAAAAATATCATCATTATTATATTATAATAATATAATAAAATATTATTTTATCCGAAAAGATAAAATATCAATTTTTAACAATTGTCACTTTAAAAATTTTCTCCATTTATATCCACATAAATCAATATTTTCCTCATCATATAAATCAATAATTAATTATTCATAAATAATATTACAGAATCACAGTACTGACAACCAGGCAGTTCCCACGAAAGAGGGGACTTTCCAATAAGAATTTCTCCTTCATCATGGCCATGATTAGGTGACCAAACCTCTCCTTAGACAGAACTTTCTAGACATTGCCAATAATGTTATCTAATAATATTATTCAGATAATATGAATTATTGCTCCCATAATGGAAAATACTGTGTAGTGACAATTATTGAAACAACAGTAATATAAAATATCAACGTAGAAATTATTGAATCAATAAAATAAAATACTAAACAGTAATTACTGTAACAATTATTGAGTAGTGCCTTCTTACGAAAGAATCAATAATTGGTGCAATACTGGTGCCTTCTTGTGTAACAACGCGCGACATCAGTATTTTAACCAATCGGTATATTCCAACAAGATAATTGGTAACAACTACGCCGTTATTTATAAACAACTTATACTTGTCGTTTTCTTCATCAATCGCTTTCCGTTATGGGGCCCACAAAAGACTGTAAGAATATTCCACGACCAAACGAATATTCCTCGACAACAATGAATATTTTATAACCACCTACTTATTTAAAATATTTGCGCATTTTACCCATAACTAACCACATTAATCAAATCAACCCTTACTATTTCAAAATGATAAATAGAGGAAATTAAATCTTCATTTATAAAAAGTTGGGGCCTTACAACCTCCCTCCTTATGAAATTTTATCCTCGAAATTGACATCGTAGTAGGATACATGCTCCTTCCCATCCAAGATCTTGGACCGGTACCTCCTCAGTGCGTTAAATCTTCTCGCTATCTCGTCTGGTTCTAACTCAATAATGTGGTTCGGGTCGTCCACATATTTACGTAACATCGATACGCGAAAAATGTTATGAACATGCATCATACTTGGTGGTAAAAGCGAGTCATAGGCCACCCCTATTCGATCGAGGATTTCAAATGGACTAATAAATCGAAGGTTTGACCTTTCCTCACATCGCCGATTCTCACTTTTGGAATAATGACTTCTTACATCTTCTTCTTCATATTCATCAACTCCAAGTATGTAGCTTGAGCAGCTTTAAATTTAACGATTAAAGTCGATTCTAATCGTATATTCGTTATCTTCACGCAGATTTTTGGAATCTTTAACTCTATCTCCATCTTTTGTATGTCATACGAAATGGGTCTTTGTTTTAACAATATCGCGCTTTAGTACGCAGCATAAATCTTTTTACTCAACGCGCGGCTACCACGTCCGGTTTTTTTTCAGATGGTATTGAATGGTATGGTCGTAATCTTTCAATATTTCGAGCCAACGTCGTTGCCGCATGTTGAGTTCTTAGAAGCTCTTCTCACATTCCTCGCTCCATTCGAATTTTGTATCTTTTCGAGTCAGCTGAGTTAATAGAGTATCGATTCGATAAAATCCTTCCACGAATCTCCGATAGTAACCACCAAGCTTGAAAGCTATTTATTTCGATTACTGACTTAGGTTTCTCTCAACTGTGACTCATATCCCAATCTTGGATAGCACGTCACAATGGTACCTATCAGTTTACTATCACACAAATATGGCGTCCCCTACGGAGAGTCTGGCTTCAGTGCATTCCACAAAGGAAGTCACCAGATAAAGGCTAAGGTACCAACTCCTGTAGTTAGGTTTTAACTCCACGAAGTTCAATAGGAGCCATTCTATATGAGATTTTAGAAATGGGTTTTGTACCGGGTTCAAAGTCGATACAAAATTCAATATCACGCACTGAGAGTAGGCCAGGAAATTTTTCAGGAAATACGTTAGGAAATTTACTAACAACAGAAATATCATTCAAATCTGACGTATTTTTGTTCAAGTCCATGACATGGGCTAAGAAAACTTAACATCCGTTTTTCAATAAACGAATGACTTTATGGCTTGATATGAAAGTGTTTGACTTCAATGGTTTGGTTGCTTAAATTTGAATAACAGGTTGTTTAGGAATATGAAAACTAACAACCTTACGAAATTAATCAATTTTGGCATGATGAGTAGTTAATCAATCAATCAATCAATCCCTAAAATCACATCAAAAGCAAGTATCTTTAAAGAAATAAGGTCAACAGGTAATGTGATGGTGCCAACTTGGATCAAACAAGATTTATAAACAAATGGATGTAATTCGAAAGTTTCTCCTAACGGAGTTTCAACAAATAAGTCAAAGTCTAATTTTCTCCGGAGTCAAGTTTAAACGTTGAGTATAAGCAGGAGAGATAAAAGAATGGGTAGAACCGGTATCTAATAAGGTATAAACTTCGCAATAATTTATAATTAACTAACTCGTGCTAACTTCGTTTGGGTTCCTCGCATTCTGACCGATCACGACAAACGCTCTTCCAGGAACCGTTGACTTTGTCTTTTCCGTATCCGCCTTTGGTGCCACCGTTCTAGCTGGACTTGATTTCGCTACAGGAAAAAATCGAGCTATGTGACCATCTTTTCCACAACTAAAACATACCTTGGAAGGTTGTGAACAGTTTGGACTTATATGTCCCTCCTCTCCGCATTTGTAGCATCTAACTAACGGTCGTTCTTTTCCCCTAGAATTTGTTCTTTGGTGTTTGGTCTGTCTTTACGCGTCTTCCGTCATCGTTAAATCTTCTCTTCTTAGATCGGACATCTCTTTCCACAATATAAACGCATCGTGAGGCTTTAACCCATGCATCACTCATTCTCACTCCTTCAGTTATTTCTTCTTTCAGCTCAAATTCCAGCTTTATCATCTTATACTCTGCCAAAGAGTGCTTCATTCAAGCATCACATATCGGGTAACACAAGCTTGAATCGTTGCATCCTTTTGCTCCACGACCGCCTGCCATTCTTCAGCCTGCTCTTCTAACTTATGAATACGATTTTGCAATTCTACATTTTGATCATAAAATACCTCTAATAAATTCTCCTCAGGTACCTCATCTTCCCCTTCTTCCTCACTCTCAGCTGTTACCTCTGCGACTATCTCGGGTGCAACTATCAATTCTTCACTCACCACATGAATATCTCTAATTTCCTTCTTCGCCTGACATCACATTAGCCTGGTTGGTGACTAAAGGTGTCTCCACAATCTCATTCACTCTATTGTTAACGTTCTCAGTTGCCATTCTTAAATACTGCCATAAAACAAGAGTTAATTAAAAAAAATTAACATACCACATAATATCTCTATACTCTGACCAACCAACAAATAAGCTTAGGTAGGACACACTAGCGAAGGATTTACTCGTCTCTCCCCTCCTAGTTCTATTCCCCGATCTCCGCCAAAGATCATATCCCTAAGCTCTGATACCAACTGTGACGCCCCCAAAATAGGTCCAATCCACCCAACCTATTCTGAGTCGCCAAATACATGGTACAGAAATAACTACAAATTTATTATTACAATTGTCGTACAAAATACGACAACACTTATGCTGTGAGTTTAAATACAAATATTGACTTCTAGACAATATCCATACCCAAATAAAGTCCTCATACAATTATTGATACACTATATTACAAAATGGTGAGGACTACTAAAACAACTGTCTTGAACCATCACTCCACACCCCAACTAGTTCCCGCTATATTCTCGCCTCCCGAGAAGAAAAAAGGAACAAAAGGAAAAGGGTGAGCTCAACTAGCCCAATAAAGAATATTATGACTAAGATAATGTACAACAAATTATCCTTAGTCTTCAACAGAAAAAATATGATAGAATACAATAGACAACAAGTTTTAGATCAACAATCTGCAATGAAACAACAATTCATTAGAAGAGTTAAGTAGAGAATGAAATCTACTATCATCTATGAATTTAAAAGTCCATCGTCGATATTTTATCCTCAGTAACATCAATCAATATACATCATAAATCAAATAGTCATCTTTGCACTATGGGCCAAAGATATTCATCATTAGTCATGTTCATCTCAACACTGCTCATCTTTGCACTACGGGCCAAAGATATTCATCAGATGGTCATGTTCATCTAAACACCTGTTTATCTTTGCACTACGGGCCAAAGATATTCATCAGAAAATCATTCATCTTTGCACTACAGGCCAAAGATATTCAGTAATATCATCATTTAGGACTGAGGATGATGAAAATATTTTAAAGGAAACGAATCCAATGAAACAAAAGAACAAATATTAAGAATTCGTACTTTACACAATCCAAGTTCAAAAATACTTCATAATTAATTAGAGTGGAGTAAAATTCAAAAATGAAGACCAAAACATAGATCCAATCAAAGATAGGAATCATAACAAACAATCTTGGACACAAAAAAGAAAATTTAATTTTTCTGTGAATAGTGTCGTATTCGTGAATAATTAATCGTATCGTGAATAAGAACTCAGACACTAAAAGATAGAAATTTCACAAAAATATCATCATGCTTCGTGAATAGTACTCGTGAATAGTAACTCATGAATAGTAACTCGTGAATAGTAACTCATGAATAGTAACCCCGACATGAAAATTTCCAAATTTGATAAAAAGTCGCACCAATATTTCTAAAGTAATGATATTGAAGAAATAATATCATTTACTGAACAAAATAACATCCCTTACCTCGAGAAAGAATAGTACTTACGATCGGAATCTTTGGATATAGTGTTGAAAGAACTTGCACCAGATAGCAATACTCAAAGTACTAAAATACTCACAAAAATACGCTCGATATATAGAGAGAGAAAGAGAGAGAAAACTTGTTTTTCTGGTGTGATTTTCAATTCTAACCTAAACACCCTATTTATAGGAAAATGCTTAGAACACCAAAACAGAAAATTTAATATAATAATAATATATATATTATAAATTCTTACGCACACCCTCATTGATCCAAACATATCATCCACACATGTGCCAAACTTGCCAAAAATGTTTTTCATATAAAAGTTATTTAAAACTCCAAAAAAAAATAATCAATTAATCCGGAACATCAATATTTCATAATAAATAGCCCTTTTATCAGAAAATTCTAATCTCGCGAGTTTTTATAGGAAATTCAATTCTCTACAACTTTGCAGAAGAAAGGTTTTCCAAATTCCAAACAGAAATTAACCGAAATCCACATACGGACGATTTTACAGGCTATAATCAAATTTCAGTCAAGAAATGGGGTCCACCGACACACAAAACATGTGTTAATCATTTAATGCAACAAAATACTCTTTCTCCTCATATACTCATATATCCCACATTCATTATAAAAATATCATCATTATTATATTATAATAATATAATAAAATATTATTTTATCCGAAAAGATAAAATATCAATTTTTAACAATTGTCACTTTAAAAATTTTCTCCATTTATATCCACATAAATCAATATTTTCCTCATCATATAAATCAATAATTAATTATTCATAAATAATATTACGTAATCACAAAGATCTTGTGACCGTGCGGTTCCCACGAAAAGAGGGACTTTCCAATAAGAATTTCTCCTTCTCATGTAGCAATTTAGGTGACCAAACCTCTCCTTAGATGTAACTTTCTAGACATTGCCAATAATGTTATCTAATAATATTATTCAGATAATATGAATTATTGCTCCCATAATGGAAAATCTTGTGTAGTGACAATTATTGAAACAACGATAGAATATAAAATATCAACGTAGAAATTATTGAATCAATAAAATAAAATACTAAATAAGAATTATCGTAACAATTATTGAGTAGTGCCTTCTTACGAAAAGAATCAATAATTGGTGCAATACCGTAAATCTTCTTGTGTAACAACGCCAGACATCAGATTTTAACCACCGGTATTCCAACAAGATAATTGGTAACAACTACTACTGTTATTTATAAACAACTTATACTTGTCGTTTTCTTCATCAATCGCTTTCAGTTATGGGACCCACAAAGATCTGCGTCGTCAGCATTTAATATTCCCGAAAAGAAGAAGAATATTCCACGACCAAACGAATATTCCTCGACAACAATGAATATTTTATAACCACCTGCTTATTTAAAATATTTGCGCATTTTACCCATAACTAACAACATTAATCAAATCAACCCTTACAATTTCAAAATGATAAATAGAGAAAATTAAATCTTCATTTATAAAAAGTTGGGGCCTTACATTAACCATAGAAATTCATTTTTAGAGAAGTATACTTTAGAAATAAACAAAAAAAAATTTAGAACTTGCCTTTGATTCTTCTAAGCTCAATTAGATGATATTAATCTCCTTCTTCTTCCTCCTTAGATTTTCAAAACTCTCTCAATTTCTCATAAATCTATCTCCTCTCTCAATTCACTGCAACTTTCTTCCTATTAGTGTCAATATAGGTTAACTATTACAATACGTAAAAAAAACTGATGGTCAATCCATTATACGCACACTTAAAATAGCAGTTACAAAATACAAAGGGTCTCTAGGCCATGTTTGGCTAGAACCCAATTTTCTTTTTAATTTATTTTAATAATCCTCCTTATCATATGGTTCACAAATGTCACCCTTTATTTGATTAAATTACTTAACCAATATAACTCTAATTTTAGTTAATAAATCATTAATCCTCTAATTTAATTATTTAATTAAATTAGAATATTTCTCATTCCATCAATACTATCACATTTTAAATAAATTATCCCATAACAATTCCCATAAAATATTTATTTTATTCCATAAATATTTTGACTATATACGAAATTCATAATCGTATTACATTCACATTATCTTCTTATTTTATTAAAACAAATATATTTACGTTATTTCACTATTTTAATTAAGTGAATCACCCACATAATTTACGAAACTTAATTCATAATAATCTCAATCGTCACAATAATAATTAAATTATACTCTCTCATAATATAATTTTAACTTAATCAAATTAACTAATATTACTCAGTTAATTTCCTTTTCATAACAATTACATTAATTTCTTCAATAGTTTAATTAACTATTGGACCTCTTTTTCCTAATACATGAATATACATAATTTTCTTCACACCAAATTACATATTCACAATATATAACACATATATACACATATCCAAACTCAAAACATCTTATAATAAGAATTTTATTTATTAAATTCTTATTTAAATAATTTCTGAAAATTCAGGTTGTCACATCCTTCCCTCCTTATAAGGATTCTGTCATCGGAATCACCGAAACCCTACCTTACTCAGGTTTTCATCAAATCTCTTTTCAAAATTTACCGTTGAATATCTTCAACACATTATCTTAATATAAGTTTTATTTATTACCACTCCAACCATTCTTCACAATAAATTCTTGTAAGTTTTATTTCATAACCTTTACTTAGACTCAATTATATTTGAGTATTACATATTCTTTGACCCGTTCATTATCTTTCTCTAAGGATCATTATCATAAACACTCGGGATATTACATTCACCCATTCTTCTAAGAATTTCGTCCTCAACATTTTATTTATTACTCTTCATTCATTCAATCTATCAAAATAGATTTTACATTATTACTTTATTCATTCATTGGGTTCTATAACCACTTTCTTTCCACAAAGATCTTTATACAATTATTAAACTTTTCTATTAAAAGTTTTACATTATTCTTCGATAACTCATCTCCTTCTCATTTCAAAAAAAAATTTCTCACTCATTCAATATATTCATCATTCAGTGTCGCATTCTACGACTCACTGCTTTCGAAGAAAAATCATCCTTACCACATCTGCCTTTTAAAATAGCAAAAATCTGCCACAATTGCTCAATCATTGGGAAGTAGTATGAATAACTCAGAAATTTAAAAGATTCCAAATCATGCTGAGGGGTCACAAGACCGTGAAATTTTCATCTAGATTTGCTAGTGCTTCAACACAATCCTTCACACTGCAAATCAGAGTGTTTATCAATCACAAAGACGAAAACACCCTCCACACGTACACTAGGTGGCCAACCTATTGTACCACTACGTTGGGCTACAACATAGTGTTTTGTAACGACTATATACGTTACGCTCGGAACCATTGTCCCCGAAAACATGTCCCCTTATAGGGTTGTTCATTTCATCTTTTCAACATCTGAATCCGCACCAAAACAATTTGGTTTGGCATAACTTCTAAAGAAACGCTTGAATTTCATGAACATCTTTCAATATTCGTCTAGCTGAATCAAATAGCATAGACTTCTACAATAATTCGGTCATCAATCGAAATATACATATACATATATATATTACCATATCTTAAAGAAATCTCAAAAATCTTTTTATGGCGTCATCTTATCATACCGCACTGTATTTACAGTATGTTTGAGGATTCCGTCATTTGATGATTTTATCATACTACATCATACCATAGTGGGCTAACGATCCTTAGATCACATCCAACACTAAGTAATACTGCATTGATGACTCCATCATTTTTTTTATCATCTCTGTACCAGGTTCCATGATGTATTGATGATATAAAAAATATATTTTGATATATTTCAAATCATTTTTGTCTAGCTGAAGCAATTAGCATAGACATACGAATAACGGTATTGTTTTTAAAACTCATTGGTTTCATCATTTGATCCAAATAGAAGTGCAAACATCAGCACGAAGTCAATAAATTTCGAAAGTCTAGTATAGCTAGTAGATTTAGAATATCCAGGTATCCATCAACTTCAATCTTTACTCCATTACTTCATTACTTAACCAATTCTTTTTTTTTTATTTCTAGCACCACTAATGCTCTTATACTAAATATTCTTGTATTTTAACTTACAATCTTCCTATATCCCCAGTATAGTTCATCAAACTTACCGCACATTGGAAGTTCAGGAACTTGCCACAATAATATGAGTTTAAGAACTTATCCTAGTCAGACCATAGGCGTCCATTCACGAGGGTTCAAAACATACTATATTATTATGAGTCACGAACTTACCATATGCATTAGTTTTAATAACCGCACCTAATCCTAATAATATCTGACTAATCTTAATAGTTTCTAACTATCAAATATACACATGAGAAAAGAATCACCTTTTCACCACATATACATTAATAGCGCGACACCAACATTCCAATGATTATTATTATTTGAACCATGTTTCAGGTTCCGAATAATGTATTAATGTTGAATTGTAATATCGTTTTGCGATGTAAACTATTGTAGTATTAAAATGATTCTGAGATATATATTTAGATGTAAAGGTTGAGCGTTTTGGAAACTAGGATAGTTTGTAATAGAAAATTTTAATTATTCCGCAAATTTCAATGGGTGTATTATCGTTTAATGATGTAAAATTAGAGGTTGAATGTATTATTAACGACCGAAGCCGAGAATTAAATTGTATGAATTTTGGGGTCGTTACATCAAATATACGAGTAGAACCGACTTTAATCGATAAAGTTAAAGATGCTCAAGCGATAGATCCGGAGCTGATGCATATGCAGAAGAAAGTGTAAGAAGGTGTTATTCCAGAAGCAAGAATCGATAAAAAAGGAATACTTCGAGTCAACTCCAGACTTTGTGTTCCTAACAACTCTGATATGAAGTATAAAATCATGATGGAGGCACACAACACACCGTTTGCAATCCATCTTGGAAGTACCAAAATGTATCGTGATCTTCGACATACATTATGGAGCAATATGAAGAGAGAGATAGTGGAGTTTATCTCAAGGTGTTTGACTTGTCAACGTGTCAAGGCGGAGCATCAAGTGCCAAAAGGTCCATTGCAACCACTTGAAATTTCAGAATGGAGGTGGGAACACATTAACATGGATTTCGTTACTGGTCTTCCCAAGGTTTCTCAAGGCATAGATGCAATTTGGGTCATTGTTGATAGATTAACCAAGTCTGCTCATTTCTTACCTATACGAGAAACTTATTCACTTGAACGTCTTGCTCGTATATACATAAATGAGATTGAAAGACTGCATGGTATGCCATTATCCATAGTTTCTGATCGAGACCCAAGATTTACTTCACGATTTTGGGTTAGTTTGCAGAAAGCTATGGGCACAAATTTACGATTCGGGCTTCAAAGATATCATCCTCGATTTTATTTGAGTAGTGGAGAGGACTATTCAAACTCTTGAAGATCTATTAAGACTCTATATCCTAGACTTCAAAGGAAGTTGGGACAAGTACTTGTCATTAGTGGAATTCTCCTACAACAACATTTATCAAGCAAGTATAGGCATGGCTCCATTCGAGGCGTTGTATGGACGAAAGTGTCGTTCTCTAGTATGCTGGGATGAGATGGGTGAAGCAACGTTGCTGGGACCAAAATTGGTACGCATGACAACAAAAAAGATTCAAATGATTCGGCAACGTATAAAAACCTCACAAGATCGACAAAAGATCGAGTTATGTTGATCTTCATCGAAGGAACATGGAATTCAATGTTGGAGATCATGTGTTGTTACGTGTTGTTCCATGGAAAGGAGTTACGAGATTTGAAAAGAGAGGAAAGCTCAATCCTTGATTCATTGGCTCATTTGAAATCCTTGATCGAGTAGGAACTGTGGCATATAGACTCGCCTTACCGCCTAGTATGTCTCGTGTTCATAACATTTTTCAAATATCTATGTTACATAAATATGTAGAAGACCCGAACCACATTATTGAATTAGAACCAGACGAGATAGCAGAAGATTTAACGTATGAAGAGGTACCTGTTAAAATCTTAAATAAAAAGGAACATATTCTACGCTCAAAAGTTATACCTCAAGTCAAAGTTTTGTGTAGAAACCACGATATTGAGAAAATGACCTGAGAGTTAGAATCTGAAATGAAAACAATGTATCCTCACCTCTTTGACATACCATGTACGTACACCAATTTTGAGGAAAAAATTTCATAAGAAAAGGAGGTTGTAAGACCCCAACTTTTATGAATAAAGATTTAATTTTCTCTAAATATTATTTTGAATAATAAGGTGTGGATTTGATATAATATTATAGTTGTGGGTAATATTTAAAAATTTTGCAAAGTAAGCAAGTTGTCATAAAATATTCGTTTGGCCGGGGAATATTATTTTTGTTGGAGAATATTCGTACGACGACACAATCATTGGTGGACCCCACAACAGAATTACTATCGGATATAGAAAGCAACATAAATAATCTTTTTATAAAAATAACGGCAAAACTTTTACCGTTAACTGTTAAATTACCCAGTGATAAAAGTACAATAATACACGTGGTTGCACAGTAGTACACAGTATTGTACAGTATCTTTGATTATTGATGCTTACGTGAGAAGTCACTCAGTTTTATTTAATTATTACAATAGTAGTTGATGCATAGTATATCATATTATTGATTCAATTATTGTCACAGTATCATCTGCACAATATTTTATATTATTAAATTAATAAATGAGACGACACAATTATTTATATTATTATTTTTATTATTGATAATGTCTAGAGAGTTTTGTCGAGGAAAGGGGTTTGGTCATCTAATTGCGCGCCAATAAGGAGAAGTCCTTTTCAGAAAGCCCCCTCTTTTCTGTGAATGATCTGGTTGTTAATATTGCGAGTTATAATATTAATGATGAATAAATGTTATTAAAAATGTGTTTAGAGAAGTCAAGTGATTTGTGATAAATAGAGGGGGTTTTATGAAGTATTTGTTGTAAGTTTGACTTATTACATGGATCCCCACTTACTCATTTTTCAAAATCGTCGGTAGAAAGTTATCTCAGTTTTTGTTTTATTATTATTATAATAGTAATAAAATAGAAAACTTTTTATATAAAATAGAATACTTTTTATAAATAGAATATATTATATTTTATTTCATTGCATAGTACTGCATAGTATTACATAGTGTTTGCATAGTGTTGCATAATGCAGCATAGTAAAATCAAATTTTCAAACGAATTCGTTAATTCGCCCGTGAATCCTTCTCATGTGCAGTCCGTGATTTTTCTTTTTAAATAGTATCCTGTCATTATCCTATAAATAGGATGCTTAGTTTTAGAAATAAAAATCACACCAGAATCAGAGAATTCTTCTTCTATAATATCAAGTGTATTTCTTTGAGTTTAAGGAAGCTTTGAGTGTAGAAAACAGTACAATTTTCTTCAAGAATATCTCCGTCATACCAGTCAAAAGTACTCTCCTTTTAAGATAAGAGATATTATTTTCATTCAATATTCGTAAGAAATAATATTTTCTTCCGTACTCTGTAGTATGTAAGTAATATTATTTCGTTTTATATTCCTAATTCTACACTTATTTTGATAAGTATTGCTTCTATACTCTTTGAAATTAATAGAATATCCTTAAAATTTGCGCTTCATCCAGTATCGTTTCACTGAAATATTTTTCGGGACATTCTTGTTAAATTTTAATCTTTTCATGCCGGAGTACTATTCATGGATACTATTCATACATACGGCACTATTCATATATACGATACTATTTATATGGTACTATTTATACATGCGGTACTATTCACGGGGTACTATTCACTTGGGTACTATTCACGGGGTACTATTCACTCGAGTACTATTCACGATAAAAATTGATTTCTTTTCTGTCCAAATTATTTTTGATACATGAATATTATTCTTGAATTTTACTCCACAAAGCCGTTATCATGTTGACAATTTGAACATTCTTAAACTCTGGATAAATTGAATTATAAATCTTTAAACTTTATCCTTGATCTCACTTAATTGAATTCTTATATTATTGTCATCATCCCCATGCTTATATTATGATGAAAGTCATCTTTGGCCCGTAGTGCATAGATGGACTGTTGATTGATATGATTATGACCAAGAATTATGTATCGGTATAATTATGACCTGTAATGTTACATATTATGTAGTAAAAATCCTTATTAGCCCGTAGTGCATTGATGAACAGTTGTTTGGCATGATCATGACCATTGGTGATACTAACGAATATCCTTGGCCCGTAATGTATGGATAATTTGTGGATGTGATACTAACGAATATCATTGGCCCGTAGTGCATAGATAATTCGGTGATGTGGATTATTTATTGAGATGTGTTGCAGAGATAAAATATTGATGATGAACTTTTAAATCATAGAAGATAGTAGATAGCATGCTTTACTTGACTCTTCTAATGGATTACTTGTTCCGCTGTAGTTAAACTTGTTGTTTATTGTATTCTATCAGTTTTTATACTATTGAAGGCTAATTATAATTTATTCTACATTATCTTAGTCATAATATTCTTTACTAGGCTAGTTGAGCTCACCCTTTTCTTTCATTGGATCTCTTCAGGAAATGAGAATATAGTTGGGACTAGTCGGGGAATGGAGTGATGGTCCAAGATGGTGGCTATAGTAGTCATCACTATTCTATGAAATAGTGTGATAATAATTATAATGAGAACTTCATTTGAGTTTGGATATTGTCTACGAGACAATATTCGTGTTAAAACTCTCAGTTTACATTTGTCGTATTGTATAAATTAAGTTTGTATTTGAATTCTGTACCATGTATTTGGCGACTCAGAATGTGTTGTGAAGACTTATTTTGAGGGCGTCACAGTTTAAATAATTGTTTAAAGATATAATGCATGATGAAAGCGATGTTTTAAGTGCTTAAGTATATAACGACTACATTGAATCAATGCTAAAAGATTTTTAGACAAAGTTTTTAAAACCAAATCAATATTGATGTGATAATAGTATGATGTTATGGTGTAACTAAAATAAGACTTAAATTATATGCTTGATGGTTAAGCATGTGTAAGGGATTGGTTTTCTTATATCAGATATATTTGACTAATGTGAATACTTATATATATAGGATAACATAGTTGTTGAAAGTATTAAGCTCTAAGTGGTAATCGACATTAAATGCAAGTTTCTTGAATCTTCTCAGATATTATTTTTGTGCAAGTTCTCTAGCTTACACTATCTCTTATGGTGCAAGTATTCAAACCTTACTCTATGTCGTGCTAGTTTTAAATTATTGAGCAAATATTTATCCTCGTAAGAATTGTTACTCTTATTCTAAAATTCGACCTAAACCTTATAAATCTTGAACCATATTGCAAGTTGGAACTTATTGTCTAAATGTATTAAAAAGGAGATCTCAGCCATTTGATTCGGCTAGACCATTAACTGAATATTTGAAAATGTTATCCAAATCAATTGATTTAGTGCGGACTCTTATAATTACTGAGATAAACAACCCTTTTAGAAGGGAAAATTTTATATTGTCGGGGAACCGGCGTGCAAACAAACAGTATAATTAAATGTTATGCATAATGTATGGTACTTTAGGTTGATCACATGTTGTACTCATTTATTGAGATTTATGAGTGAATCGCTACTAAATCTGATAGAAGTTCTTAGTACTTGGCGACTACTCAATATCTGAAATTCTTAATTATTGCAGTATTGAAATCCTTGAATTCTAATGATAATTCTTGGTCCATAGTGACTCTTACTTCAATTTGAAAGATAGAACTGTTGATATTTCTTCGCTTACAAAATTATTATACTGAAAACTCTTGAGCTATCATTTATCTTGATATTTATGTCTGTTTTTCTTTATATACTTGTTGAGCAAACTTGTTACTCACCTTTGCTTTTCCTCAAACATTTCAGTGAAGATGGAACGTGATGAACCCTTAGGCAAAGATAAGGATAAGGTCAAGGCTACTGAGAGCATTCACAACAGTTTTCCCAATAGACTCTCTATCCCCACATTTGAAGAATATATCAATAAATCAGTATCCAACAGTTTTCTTATCCTTATATAATTCTCTATTTTAATCCCTATATATGATTTGACTCCTCAGGATGAGGAAATCAAAAAAGCGTTCCCTATTTATGTAAAATGACATTTCACACCCTATTTATTGCAATTTTATGTTGGTTAAATGATCTTATCTCACTTAATTGCTGATTTGGGTATACCAATCAAATTCACTCATTTTTATTTTTTAAACAAAGGATTTAAAGAAGAAAGAGAACTATAAAAAAATTAAAAATCAGTTAAATTTTGATTTTGATCATTTTTGTAAAAAATATTACTAATAATTATAAATTTTATTATTTTATAATTAAAATAAAGTTCTCATAAACACATAATGATCGTTTCACATTTTGATTTCTAGCAATATCTATTTTTAAATTAAAATAATTGCAAATTTTAAATTCAAACAACAATTACTTTTAAATAAAAAATAGTTACAACGTTCAAAACATGATTTGACTGTTGGAACTTTCAAATTTTAACTTTTAAATTTTAATTTTATATTTCAAAATTTAAAATTTAAGGAAACAATATAAGGAACCTGTTGGGTACATAATGAAAAAATTGAATCTCTATCCTACAGAATGACCCAATAGCACTGCAGAGTAGGGATAAAAGATAAAGAAACTGTTGTGAATGCTCTGAATAACTAGTTCCCTATGTTAGAATAATATAATTATGTCGAAATAAATATTTATGTTGTATTAGAAACTTAAGTATGATTTATGTATTATTTTAAGATGTTTAATTTAAGTTATGTATTAAGATAGTTATGGTTGTGAGATCTGGGGACTAGAATGATTATATTCTATCAATGTAATTATTCTATTATTTTCGTTGTATTAAATTATACTACCTCCGTCCCATAATAAGTGTTTTTTTAGCTAAAATCACACATACCAATACACAAGCTAAAATGACAAAAATACCCTTAATATATTTTCTTTGAAGTTGAAGAGTTAATGAGTGTCATTTAATTGTAGTGATAGTAAGATGCAATAAATACCATTGAATGCATAAGGGCATATAAGAGAAAATATTGCAAAAATTGTGTTGGAGTTCTAACACATCACTTATTTTGGGAAAAACTATTAAGCCTAAAAAAGCACTTATTGTGGGACAGAGGTAGTAGTTATTATTGAAATTAGATTGTGAAACACCTAATTTAAGATATTAATATCTAAATTTGAAACGTCACAGCTTCGGTTCGACTCATTAAGAGTTACTCCCTCAATTCCATATTAAGTGTCGTTATTACATAAAACACACATATTAAGGATATCATTACTTTGTAATTAATATAGGTCCCAATTTCCATATTTACCTCTTATGTGTTGGTAGTCTCTCTCCTCCAATTAAGGTGCAAACTAACGTGTATCTCTCCTTAAATAAGAGAGAGAATAGAATAGAGTAAGTAGTGTTTTTATAGGAATAAATTTCCTTAGAAAGTGGAGAGGAATTAGGTGGTGTTTTTAGGAAAATAAATTTACTTGAAAAGTGTTACACTTGAAAAGAGAGATATTTTTGCACTTGAAAAAAGAGATATTTAGGAATAAATCAAAAAAATATAAAAAAATTTCTCCTAAAAATCTGCCAACAACAGTTAATTAGAAATCAGTTTTTCACTTAATATGGAACCGAGTGACCGTGTCAATTTACTTCCCAAATCCCATATAAAGCTCAAATATCTTCTTTCCTTAAAAAAAATCCCTATTTCCAAAAAAGGAACAATTTTTTTATATATAAATACAATTTCCGTAATCTTCCCATGCACGTAAACTCAGTCCCATGTTAAATTAAACAATTTTTTTTATATATAAATATCCAAACACAAACTATCTCTCCTTGTCATTCATATCATACACGTTGTAGCAGAAGGATTCCGTTTCGAAAAATCACCTTTTTGTTCGGCTCTGTATTTCTCTCTTTCTTCGAATAATCGATTTGTTCTAAACTGGTTGCTAGATTTTCGATCAAAGGCCGTTTCTTGCTTCAATCTCGCCAATTTCGCCTGTATTAATTTTGAAGCTTTAATTATTCGCTCTCGTTCGTAAGTCGTAAGTCTAAACTCTTTTAATTCATTTAGTTATTTTCTTTAATTAATCTCTAAATCCATAAATTTTCTTGAAATATAACGCCTTTTCATACTCTGAATTGAATTGGCTGTAGTGTTTATTATTACTAACTTGAATGATTAATTTCGGTGTTCGTAGAATCAGTTTGAGGACGAATCATAGTATATTCTGTTGTATTGATGCCGGAATTTCATGAACGGTGTGTAATTACAATTTGTTTGTTTTTTTTGGTAGATATTAGTAAATTGAGTGTACTAGTTTTGATTTTTGCTGATTTTTTGATTGGTAAAATTAGGGCTTTTAATGGGAATCAGGGAGAGATGCTATCCAATGTAAATGTAGGAACTAATATAAATGATATAATGATGAGGGGATCAAACGGGAATTTAGAAAAGAGTAGTTTGGAGAGTGAGCTTGAGTTACTGCTGAGGGCTCGACGTAATCGTGGCACAATTGGTCCAGAGAGGGATTTAAATATGTTTAGGAGTGGTAGTGCTCCACCAACTGTTGAAGGTTCGCTGACTGCAGTGGGCAGTTTGTTTGGGAATCCAAATTATATGCAGATTGACAATAATTATGGTAGTGGTAGTAGTGCCAATGGGGTTTTATCTGAAGAAGAAATTCGATCACACCCAGCATATCTATCGTACTATTATTCCCATGAAAATCTTAATCCGAGACTACCACCACCTTTACTGTCAAAAGAAGATTGGCGGGTGGCACAGAGGTTTCAGTCAGGTGGATCTTCATTTGGGGGAATTGGGGACTTGAGAAAGAATTTTGTTGATGATGGTGGTGGTTCGTTGTTCTCCATGCAGCCAGGGATAGCTGTGAATTGGGCTGAAGATGAGTTAATGGAATTGATGAAGGCTGCCGCAAGGAATATGTCTCGGAAAAACTCTGCTGAATTTCTAGACAGAGGTTCTGATGGATTAATTGTGGGGCCAAGAGCTGGAATGGGTATGAGGAGGAGGAGTTTCGCTGACATTCTTCAGGTGATTGATCTAGCAGTGTATTTTATTATGTTGTTTATAACATAGTTAGCGGTTTAATTTCTATTTTAGTTCTAAATTTTGTAGTTTTGAAGATTAATAATTTTTTTCATTGCTGTTAAGCTCTATCTTTTATTTTGGATTGTAACTAATCAAATGATTGGTTTGTTGTGGAACAGTTAGATGAAATGCTCTTAATTGCAAATAATTCATCTCATAATAACCTTTGTTCTGAACTCTAGACAGATTTTTCATAGAACACATTAGAATAGAAGTATGTGTTAAGTGGGCTTTCCTAATGACTGTTGTACTTTTGTAGAAAATACATGATTATGTAAGAACCTAGAAGAGGCCACAAGAAAATCTGGAAAAAAATGCCATAGTGCTGAGTTATGACAAACTCTTCTATACAGAATATGCTTTTAATTTTCATAGAGAAAATTATTGAATGTTGAGTAGTAATTACTGTTGAAGACTAAGTACAGTTTGTTTAATATATGATATATTTGTTCTCAACAAATGTACTCTGCAAAGAAACTTAATGGGAGAACACCCAAACACACACACACAAACACACACACACACACACACACAGAGCTACAATCAGGAATCCTAAAAAATAGATCCCAAGAGAAAGGAGAAGATAGTTATATGGTATAATGGATACCTAAAATTCATTGTATGGTTATGTCTTAAATGGGACTGGTTTTAAAAAAATATATTTTGATGAAGTGTCTTTATGATAATATTCCTATCAAATGACAAAAGTTAATTTGTGTTTAATTCCAAGGGAGCTGTACCCAAAAATATTTTTATAGTTCTAAAAGACCACTCAAACATAATGAATCCAAAACTTTTAGGAGGAGCCACGCCCCCTCTCTCCCCCCTAATTATGTTTGGATATGTATATCTATTTCATTTTATGGTGGTGCTTGCAAACGATAAACATGTCAAGTTAAAAGTTGACACTAGGCAAATATTCACTAATATTCTTCATTTTCCATGTTGTTTCTTTGAAATATGTCAAGTCCTTGTTTGTAGACCATGTTGGACTTCAAAACGTTATTGAACAGAATTATTGAACAGAATTTTGAATTTTGGGGAGAAAGAGCCTATGCTTTTGGTTAAACGTACCCAAACCAGACACGACAGAATAATTTCTTGTGTGCATCCATAGTTACCTGTCTTGCTCTGTTTTCCTCCATTGAGTTCCTACCATACTCTCTTTCTCTTCAAATTATATTGAGTTGTGAAAATAAGACGGTTTATTCTAATGAACAAAGATAATATGTGCTTATTTCACTTGGTAATAAAATTTGATTATCAAACTTACTCAAAAGATGTGGTCAATCATAAATTAAGTAGCACTGCCAGTTAATGTAAAGCATAGATGATAGGAAGGCAAGGCCCAAATCCAAAGGCATGTAGAAATGAGGATTTAAATGAGTTAATCCACTTGATATTAAAGGTGTGCACAAAGTCCTAGTTGTTCTTATTGGGAATGTGTTATTTCACTCCGGGATATCCGATATTTATCAAATTAGATACCCTTTCAGTGGATTGTGACTATAGGCTATTGTTATATTGATGAGCTCTTTCCATAAGATTTCAAGCCAGTTTTATTTATTTTTTCTTTTCTTTTGTGCCGATTTTTGATGTTTTAAAAACTAAGCTTGCCACATCACATCTTAACCTTAAAGTTGAGACTTGGCTGTTAATTGATATGAGCATGTTTTTTGCAGGAAGGACTTGAGCAACCTGCTTCCTTGTCAAGTTGTCTCTCACAGCCTGCAAACCGTAATTCATTTAGTGAAATTGCAGATGCAAGAAGTTTCTCTAGACCTGATTCATCCGAGTTATGTAATGGAACAGCATCTGCAGAAGGCTTGCATCCTGGGACAGTTGCTGCAGGCCTTCCTAGAGTTCAGAACCATGGTTCTGCAGTTCATTCTTTTGCATCTGCTGTGGGTTCATCTTTGTCAAGAAGTAGAACACCCGAGACTCATCTGGTTGGGAGATCTCCAAGTCTTAGTCTGGCTCCTGTTGGGAGCAGGATTTCCCTCGTTGAGAACAAAATTGATGGCTCCAATGCCCCAAGTCATTCTTCTATTATGACAGAACTTGCTGATGTTGCAGGTTCTTTATCTGGCCTAAGCCTTTCAAAACATGATGATCTTTTACAACCTCAGCTCCCAAAGAGATTTGATAAAGAATGCAGTAAACTATTTGATATGCCAAACGATTATAGACAGAGTTTGCAACAACAATTTACTGACAAGTCCAGAGCTGAAAATTTGGCCCTCGCTACCAACTATGTTGATTCACTGAAGGAAAATGGACTTGTAACAGATTCGAATGCTGTAAAGCTAGGGATAAATGAACAAGCGAACTTTCCCAGACGAACATCTTCCTCTACCAATCTAAAGTCGAAATTAAATTCTTCTGGCATTGTAAGCTTGGAAAGTTCTTATTTAGCTGACAATTACCCTCATATGGACTTCGCTGGCCATAGTGGATATTTTACTGGTCAGAAGCTGAGAACAGCAGTTAATAATCAACTTGATAAAGGTTTTTTTATAAATATTTGTTGATATCTTTTGCATTAAACCTTTTTGTCTTATCTTGACATAGCATTTTTAAAAGCACATTGTTTACAATTTATTTTCAGCTGCAACTTTCAGTGTTACTGGAAATGGGCAAAAACTGAGAAGTAGCAACCAGCCGGGGTCTAACCTTCATTTGCCAGTCATGGATCCACGCTATATTGAGTACTTGCAGCAATCTTCTGATTACGCAACACATGCTGCAGCTTTTGGTGATCATTCTCAACAAGGGAACAGTCCAGGTTCTTCCTTTGGCTATGGAGATTTGCAAAGTCTTCAAAAAGCGTATCTTGCTACGCTGGTTGCTCAACAGAAACAACAGTACGAGTCTTCACTTTTAGGTAAATCTAGCAGCTTGAACCATCAGTACTATGGGAATACATCATTTGGTCCTGCCATGCGATACCAAGGAGTCCCAATTGCAAATTCTGTACCCTCCGTTGGATCTGGAAGTCCTATGCTTCAAAAAGATCGAACTTCAGGTTTTACATCTATGCTGCGAAGTCCAATGGGAGGATCTTCTGGGTCCTGGCATCCAGAAACTGGAATTAATGTGGAAGGAAGTTTTACAGCATCATTACTAGAAGAGATTAAGAACAATAAAAGCAGGTATTTTGAACTTTTGGACGTTGTCAATCATGTCGTCGAATTCAGGTGTGCATATAATGTTGCTATGTCCTATTCACTTGATTCATAAATCTCCAGATTTACTCTGAGTTGTTTGTACACTTTTCTGTAATCAGTACGGATCAGTATGGTAGCCGATTTATTCAGCAGAAACTTGAAACTGCGACAGCAGAAGAAAAGATGAAGATATTTCGAGAGATAATTCCCCATGCTCGTAGTTTGATGACTGACGTCTTTGGGAATTATGTCATACAGAAAGTACATTTCATTTTCCAATCATTTTAGAAACTGTTCTGATAAAGTTTCTGAATTTATTTACATATTTTTGTTGAATATGCAGTTTTTTGAGCATGGCACTGAAAGTGAAAGGATGGAGTTGGCCAATCAACTTACTGGTCATGTTTTGCCTCTAAGTCTTCAAATGTATGGTTGCAGAGTAATTCAGAAGGTTCACGTTCAGACTTTATCATGGACATTCTTTTGTTTTTCTCAACTACATCACTTATACCTTAGTATATTTAGTCTCCTATTTTATTTTTTTCCCTGATAAGAATAGGATAAGTTGCATAACAAGAATTCATCAACTTTTCAGTATTACGTTTTGTCATGCAGGATATGGATTTCTTCCATGAATCTTTAGGTTTTCATGAATGACATGATTCATTGTTTTATATGTCATTTCCTAAACGAGTTCCTTGAAAATTGGAGTTTAAATATCATATACCCCATACAAATAGATCCATTCAAAATTTGGGGACATGCTCTAAATACCCGAGTGTCCCCAATTTTATCCTGAACCTAAAACAAACTCCAAGTTAATATAGGATATTGTTATCTAGAAAAGTATATTGATGGAAGACATGAATATGAGGTTGGGAAGAGAATTATTCAAGAAGAGAAGTATCAAAGGGATGACATAGAACGGAGAAGCTATATTGAACTTTCATAGACTTGGTAAAAGTTTTAATACACCCTAGAGGTTTAAGGATTCTTGTGAAATATTATTCTGCTTGGTGCTAGTTGGGATAGACCAATTTCCCTTGGTGTTGTCGGTGAATATTAATGCTTAGTTATCTTGTAACGGGTGCAAATTTAGTGAGACTTGCTATTTCTGAAGAGATTGTAGAAGGCTTTGGGAACATTTGTTTGAGGATTGATATTATATTACTCCCTCCGCCACTAAATAAATGTCCACACTTCCTTTTGGGAAGTCCCAAAATATTTCCACTTTGACAAGTCAAACTTTTATTTATGCTACTTCTCAACATACCATTTGTTAATGAATTAAATTAATATTATTTTTCAAAATTCATTCCCATTAGGGTAAAATTGGAAATTTAAGATAATATCACCATTGACAACGCAGTCAGTTAGTTCTCCTTAACTATATGTAAAATCAATGTGGATATTAATTTATGGTCCTAGAGGGTATTTGGATATTTTAGGTGGCCTTTCTGCTATATTTTCTTTTAGATTTTATTGCGATCCTAATGTCCCACATCAAACAATATAACCATTTCTTCTTAAAACATTATTGTAATTCATGTAATTGATTTTACTATGAAATTTTGGATAAATTTCCTTTCCCCTCCTACATTGTTTCAACCCTCTCACAAGTCAAGAAAGAGAAAGGAGGTCATGGAATAGGGATTTTATCCATGTCCTTTATAACATTTTGCAAGGGAGTGATGGTGTAATTACTTCATTCCATACAAATTCTCATATGTATCCTGGAGTTTTCATATTTTAAGAGGAATTAATTTCTTCCATCTGTGATCTTAATTGTGTTGATCTATTTCTGAACAAAGGCGTTGGAGGTGGTTGATGTGGATCAGAAGACCAAAATGGTTGCAGAACTTGATGGTTCTGTCATGAAATGTGTTCGGGATCAGAATGGTAATCATGTTATTCAGAAGTGTGTAGAATGTGTCCCTCAAGATCGAATTCAGTTCATAGTATCATCCTTCTTCGGGGAAGTTGTGTCTCTATCCACACATCCATATGGCTGTCGTGTTATACAGGTTCAATACTTCTTTTGTTTTCTTTTTATGCTGTATATTTTTTGCCATCGATGTGTAATGCTCTTTGATGTCAGCAGAGGGTTCTTGAGCACTGTGATGAACCAAGTACACAGCAAATTATAATGGATGAAATCATGAAATCTGTGTGTACTCTGGCACAAGACCAATACGGAAATTATGTTATTCAGGTACTCCACCTTCCCATTACATGTAGTCTTGCATGTTTTTCTAATGTGTTGAGGCTCGATAGTTAGTGCATTGGGTGATGTGATGGTCTTTCTGCATTTATATGGTTGATTCCTCTTATTCTTTATGCACATATGGCTTATCCCTCTTATATTTTACATATATATGGTTGATTCTTCTTAAGATTTTGTTCAAGAGTCATGATTCTACTAGAAAATCAAAAAGGCTTTTTTGTGTGACAAACAAATAACTCATCAAAGGTTTGCTCCTTTGATGATAGAATTTCTTTTACATGTACTTCAAGGCTCTTACTGCTACGTGTGCGGATTCAGTTTTTCATTGTCCTAGATACATTGTAGAGTTTGAGTTACATGATTAGACTTACTATGCAGATTTTCCTCCTATTTAAAGGTGTTTATGTGAGGATGTTTCTTAATGATGGTTCAGTCATGTATAATAGGAGATCAGTTCAAGCACTTGGATGGAGTTGTATGCATTTTTGATGTTACTAGTTCTTACAATTAGGATGGTCAGAGGTAATGAAGAAAGTCTTCACCCCTCTATGACCTAAACTTAAAAGTTGCTCTAGAGAGAATAAAATTTCTATAAAGGATAGGGTGTTATATGTTATCAGTAGGTAGTGTTGCTTCGTAAAGAATCAAACTAGAAATGTAAATAAAAAAAATGGAATAAGGAAAGTTCTAGAAAGGATTGTTTACCTTTATCAAGAAGATAATTTTTACTCATGTTAGAGTTGAACATTCTATCTTCTTATCTTCTGCTACTAGCAACACGGTCTTCTGCATATCCACAGACTTTGTAATATTTTCTGACTTGGTTTATGTCATTATTGTTGGACTTTTGGATGTTTATAGAGTTGACTATGGTATATAGAGTTTAGTGATCCCAATTAATTAATTTTAAGATAGATTTGAAATATGAATTGTTGTATCTAAGAATATTCGTCTCTACCAAAGCTGGATTAATGGAATTTATGAATATATGAATATATGTTGACTTCATTGGTTTGTTAGACTTGAACTTTTACTTGTTTTTACAGTCCATAATATGCAGAATGTTTTCTTCCACTATTTCTTCTTGATAACCTTTGTAATTTTTCTTGGTTAGCATGTCCTGCAACATGGGAAGCCCTACGAACGATCTGTTATTATTCAAAAGCTTGCTGGACAAATCGTAAAGATGAGCCAGCAAAAGTTTGCTTCGAATGTTGTTGAAAAGTGCTTGACTTTTGGCGGTCCAGAAGAGCGTCAACTTTTGGTGAATGAGATGCTTGGTTCCACAGATGAAAATGAGCCCCTACAGGTATCTCACAGTCCCTTTCCATTATTAGTGTACCCTTTCCTCTTGGTATTGTGAAACATTGAAAAGTTTTTGATATTCTTTATCTGAAAGTAAATATATGATTTGGAAGAGAATATAAAGGGGTGTTAAGTCACATGTATTGTGCATTTCCCACCATTTCATTTTGTTAACAATTTTATGTATTTCATTAAACTGATTTGTTGGTGTCAACTAACATGATCGGAGCAATGGAATTTCACAGCATATTCAAGATTTCCAGGTTTGTTAAAATTCATTTGAATTTATTAGATCTTTGATGTAAAATGTAATTGGCAACTATTTTTCTCTAATAAAGTATTTATAAATGAGAAGTGGTATGTTAGAAGAAGAAATTGAGATGAGAAGGGATAGATATAGATGAGAGAATAAAGCAAACGGGGAGATTGGTAGAGAGTACAAACTTGTGAACTTTTGTCAAATTTTCATTAAGCAATGAATATTAGACTACATTTTATACTACTTATACTAGAGGCTTACAATAGGTAACTAGCTAAGTTGGACTATACCACAACTATCAACATGGACCGTGCTACTTATTCAAATAACTTTAATTACTTATCTGCCCTGTCCTGACATAGCAGTCCTTAATTTTCATTGGAATTTCCTTGAGGCCCCTGTCCTAACATGGTAACTATCCAACTCATGAAGTCATTTATATTATATACAAGAGGCCATTTCTTTTTAACAGGGTTATTGATCGACTAGAATTTAAATTATATAAAGTGGAATCTGTTGAAGAAATGAGTATTTATCTAAGAAATATTGGGTTCACCACTTGTATCCTATTGGAGTATTATATTTCCCATGACGAGAAAGATGAAAAAGAAAATGAATTAGATAACTAAATTTTTTCAATTAAAGAATTCCATAAACATTATGGCGTTGTGTTGTATGCCTGATTAGAAAATCACTAGTTGGATGTTACTTTAGTAGTTTAGTGAAAATCCTGTCATGTGCTTCAGTGAATGTCTTATCGACACTCCACCTAGTTTCAATTAGAATGGTGCCTTCTTTTTCATGAGCATGATAGCTGGTGTTTGCTTACGTTTCTGGGAAAGTATGTGTGAAGTTTCTTAATGTAAATGTAACCGCCTCTGGCTGCAGGAGTGATATTCTTCATATGTTTAGAGTACAGTAAAACTTGCTCACTAGGGTTAAATCATTTTTAGCTTCTATCTGATTTTTCATAAAATTCTGGTATATGATGTTTGCAACACTGAGGTTGTAGATTGCACAAATTTTTCTGGGAAATTAATTTTGTACCTTTTACGGGAACTTTGTAAACTAGACATGCTTATAAAATTTGAGAATAAAGCCTTGGTTGATGTACTTACCATAAAAGCCTTAGTTGATTAAAACAGTTTCAAATAAGGTTTTTCCGAGCCTTGTTTTGAGGTATTTTGGGGCTAAAGGGTGGATAAGGTTTTAAGGAATTTGCAACTTGTAAAAGCCTTGGAATGGCTAGTGTTTACAGCTTGTGTATGTACTTACTAGAGGCAAGTTCAGGCCTGTTTGGAGGCTGTGAACATTAACTCATGAATACGAAACCAGGGCTTAGTTTTGTGGTGCAATGCTAGGGTTTAAATGAGTTTTTGGGTATGTAGAATATGAGTTTTAGGATTGGAAGGAAAAAGAGTTCAGATCTGATTGCAGGTCTAATTTTATGGTTGAATTTGCGGAAAATAGAAGAAATAGGCATCACACCTAGGGTCACGCCTTGGGTTTAGAGTTGTATCGAGCTCAATCAATTAAAACATAATTGGTGGGAATCCTCGTATTACTCAACACTAATGATTATTTAATCTTGTGGTCAGTTTCTAGGTTTCTTTAAATTAAAACTATAACGTTATTTGGCTTTCAATAAACATGCAAGGAATGGCACTTCCCTTCCATGCCAAAAGTAATTGTCCACTTTTGATGGTTTAAAAGCTCCTATTGAGGCCATTCTGTTTGTCATCCACTGTTCCTGCTTTTTGGGTAACCAAAATTTTTGAAATGCAAAATGCAGGCTATGATGAAAGATCCCTTTGGGAACTATGTTGTGCAGAAGGTTCTAGAGACTTGTGATGATCATAGCCGTGAACTAATTCTCTCTCGCATCAAGGTGCACTTGAATGCTCTGAAGAGGTATACTTACGGCAAACATATTGTTTCTCGTGTTGAAAAGCTCGTAACTGCTGGAGGTGAGGAAACCTTATTTTTCCTTTATAACCAGAAAATTTAAGATTCCTTTTGTACTGAGATTAAATACCACATTTACAGAAAGGCACATGGCTTTATCATCTTCTCATTCTTCCTGAGGCATTCCAATATGGAGAAGAAGAACTGAAGAAGCATTGCTGTACAGATAATATGGATTGCGGATCCAGTAAATAATGATCCTTAATCATATATTTTTTTTTCCAGGAGAGGTTTTAGTAGTTGTAAATAAAGCTGAACAAGATATATCTTTCTCTTCTGTTCTCTCGTGTATATTTGGGTTGCAATATTAATGTAGTTATTGGCGAGTATTTAGGAAGAGAAGCTAAAGTATATATATGCATGGTGGCTTTTAGATGCCCAAGTTTTGGAGTATATATACATGGTGCATATTTTTGTAAAGGAATTTTGGGTTTAATTGAATAATTCGCAGCGAGAGAAAATTAGTTGAATGCATATTTGGCGGATTTTATGAATTATGATATTGAGTTTACTATCTTATTCTCTCTTCCTTTATTCGTAATTATTCTACGACTTTCGAAAATTAATTTAAGTTATTTTTAAATTTAAAATTGATGTGATTGATTAAAATTTATGAAATAATAATTTTTATTATTTATAGAGTTTTCAAATAATTTATCAACTCAACTAAAATTAAATAAATTTATTTTAATTTTAATTCAAATCGAATTTTAAAAAAATATATCTTATGTTTTACCATTTTGGAATGGAGAAAATACAATTTAATAGATTGTTAAATTATGGATTTGACTAGAATTTTAATTATCTTTACAAAAAAATAAAAAAATAAAACAACAAAGTGTATACACCAGCGGTATTAGGATTATGACACCTTATTAATGAAAGAATTAAAATTTAATACACTTAAAGTGTATACACCGTGTTGGACAAAATTATCCTTATTTTCATAATATGTCATAATCTTAATATAACTCACGTATATATTATCAATATGATATTTTAACTCAGAAAAAATATTATTTTAATAAAAAGTCATAATCCTACTGCTCATTTATACACTAGCTGTGCATACATTTTTAACTCGTTCATGTTAAATTATGTATTAAAATTTTAAGTTGAGTACGTCTCATGATTGACATAGCTGTGAATATGGTTTTATGAAGTTTATTTTGGTAAATTGATTAATTAACCAATAGTATTAATATGAGATTTCGAATTTAATCAATCGATTAACTTACTAAAAAAAAATAAACAATCTAACCAAATTCAAAGTATGTATAATGATTGACACAAGCTCTATACGTTTGATTATATTTAGTATTGAACTAGTTAAAAAGACTCGAATACTCTAATCAAATAATTTCAAATACACCCACACACAAAAAAATATCTTCTCCTCCACCACCACACACAAAACCATTATTATTAACACTACATTGGTAACTTAAATAACATTTAACTAACCACACAAAATATTGAATAATCTTATTAACGTAAAATAAATTATTGAACAACTTAATTAACATAAAATAGAATTACTGTTGCAAAAGTCAAATAACAACTAAATATTCTTTAGAGTAATTTGCAAATAACCATGTGTAATTTATTCAAAGTTATTTATAATCACCTATAATTTAAAAGAGACAAGTCCCCGGTTAAGGACAATCCCCAATCTTTATGTATGTCCAAACTAGAGATGCAAACGCAACCATGACCAAAACCAAGAGGGAAGGAAGAAAAGCTACCACTATCACAACAAATGAGGGAGATAAGCTAGAGAAGAACAATGTTTTATATTCACAAAAAGACAATGTGTATGATATATACAACGTTGGCAAATTCAAACATATAAAACTCGGATGAGCCATAACTTTTTTAGGTGAAAAGACTTTAAACATAATTGCTAATGGGACCTGTCACTTATTAAAATAATCAAGAAAATTATCATATTTAACTCTAGCACACTCCAACATTAACCACTTAAAGCAGAGATAATGAAAATCTTAGCAATCCCTAGTGGTATATAAACAAGAGAGATGATAAAAACAAATCTAGTTATGTAAAACAAACAGATCTAGTAACAGCTTCCAACTTAACTATATTAACCTAAACAAATATGGTTATATCATGACCTTGATATAGGAAGCTGTTTTATGCCACTGATGTTACAAATACTATGACAGTCGCATAACCTTGATGTATGTGAAAGTGTGTGCTTGTTCAAGTATGTGCACACCTGTCTAAGCTGGTCCAATAAGCACGTTGGATCACCTACTTACCTAAAATGTTAACCTATTAGGTTGAGGCTCCACTATACTTATTAACTCATCTATACTCTTAAATTTATCTGATGTAGGATTCACAAGCATCATACTAGAGTAGTCACCATTAAGCACAGCTTCTTTGAGTCCTTCAAGAGCTCTGCTAGACTCTAATACTACTCCACCACGCCCGAGGCAAACGTGAGAGTACAACTTTGCTCCTTGTGAACCCTTAATCCTGAGCAAGTTTTTCATAGCCATCTTAAGCTCGCTCCACGGCCTAACGAACCGTGAGCTCTGATTCCACTTGTAGGGGAATTGCGCGATCCATCCCACATCAATTCATCATTAATGCAGCGCACACCTGTGTAGACTGACCTAATAAGCATGTTGGATCACCTTTTTATCTAAAAGATTAACTTATTAGTTTGAGGCTTCACCATACTTATTAACCCATCTATACTTTTGAATTTATCTTACGTGGGATTCATGTGAAATATCCCAATAGTGTGTATTATATGAACTAGTAACAGCTTCCAACTTAACTATATTAACCTGCACAAAACAAACGTCAAAGGTAAAAAGTTGCTAACAAAGCTAACCTCTAACAGCAGTTAATATTGTTTTAAAATTTACAATGTATTAGTAATTAGGAAATTATATATATTAATATTGTGCAGAGTTGTCATTAACAATGAAAACAAGTGCATTGCATCCCTATAGTGTAATCATCTGCTCCACACTATACAACCATAATTGAATATAAGAGCTACGACAAGAAACTTGTACTTGTATCTGTGACTTTCTCACTTCTTATCCCTATCTCTTTCCCTAGCTGGGATCCTCCAATGATAATAATCTTGTTTTGAGTACACCAATACCAAATATGTTCAAATAATATAAGCAGTTTAGCTTGGGAGCTCAAAACCAACCAAATAACCACTAATCTTTTGCAAACCCAGAAAGCCAAAAACCTTCAATAGATGGTCTCATTTCTAACCAAATGTACTTCCATATATAGCAGAACATCTGGGTAAGAACATTAACAAGAAGAAAATTTCATGAGAGCCTCTCACTTTAACATAACCACGCCACCAACCTGAAGCAATGCTAGAGCAAAAATGAACTCATTAATCCAATGGAAAAACCAAATATGAAAATCATTGGAGAGAAAGGGCCCTGCAACCACTCACCATTCAGAAAATGTCGGGAGCAGTTTTAAGGAATCTTAATACTAGGATTACACCTAATCAAGGACCTCAAAAAAAATCTAAAAGGTTCAGACACACAAACACAATGAGAGAAATTAACTAAAATAATCAAAATATGGTGCGCATTAACACAAAGTAAGCCTTAAAATATGTTTTTATAGGTAATTTTTCATGTAATTTTTTTTAAAAAAGTACATCTACTATATGCTTGTATAGTATAACAATCATGTGTAGAAAATTATATAAATAAAATAGCCTAAGAAAATGCCTAGTCCGCCTAAGAGAATGCCAAGCCGCCGCCTAGGCGCTAGGCGCCCCCTCCTCCACCTAGCCTTTTAAAACACTGCCCACACCCAAGAAAATATATTTCTTTCTTTTGAAATACTGAGATTTAATCATGTATTGATTCCCCTCGTTAAAATTCAGGGAACATGTCATATTTACCTAGAAAAGCAACATACATAACTATAATATTCTATGTAACACCAACACGTTATGTGACAATCATTGTAAACCTCTTATAATTCTCTAATCACAAATTAGCATTTAATATTTTGTTATAGTAACACTGTTCACTCCATGTCAAACAATTTACTTTTGAATAACTCCAATAAAACTATTAAAGGATACATCAAATCCACATATTCCATTACTCATGAATTGATAAATCATTTCTTTTTTCCTTTAAAATGCTTCATAGCAGATATATGATTGTTCAAGCAACAAACATATTAAAATTCTAGATCATGAAAGAGACAGTAACATTACTTGAAATCTGGTCTTGTTTTTATACAACCTTAAAGCTAAGTAAAAGCAACATGACATGTGTAGACACTCAAAATTTTATTTTCCTGGTACTAATCTTGCAGGAGGACAAAAGTGTCTTTTTACATCTCGGAGACAACCCCGAGAAGAGGTTATAACAACCATTAACCCCTGAGACATCCCCATGTAATATCAAATCAACCTTGGAGATTAACACTAAGAAAAAGAAAAGTTAACAGCAGTCAAACCCCAGAGACATCTCCGAGGGAAAAACAAAAACCACTTCAACCTCGGAGATTATTCCGGGCAGGCAAAAGGGGAGTGTTGACAACACAGCATAAAACCACAGACATCCAGCTGTAGACATGGTCATCAAGAGCCATCAAAGCAATCCCGAGTGCAAACTACTCAAAAATAGCTCAACAGACTACCTGCGAAGACTTGAAAATGCTATTCTGGTCATGGACCAATCTTTCTGGATTCGAAAAAGGGCAAGCCCCCGCCCCCCCAGTTCATTTCAGCAATTTTGGAGAGATAGAGGGTCCAAGAGAAAAAATCCGAGATCTGAGTAAAAAATGAGTTTTTTTTACGCTTCCAAATTCGGGTTCACATCACCCTATCTGGTTCACCAAAATCAACTATTAAATGACGTATAAAATGCGACACATACATTTTAAATTCTCAGTACAATTATTATGCCACACTGTTCTGTAACTTGATGAGGACCGCGACTAATTCGAAACACCACTTTATACCCATGTTCTCTCTGTTAGTCCCAGCTACACTTTTATATCCTAAAAGGAATTGTGAAGCAAAAAGGTGAGCACAAATAGCCTACTAAAGAATATCATAACTAAATTATAAATAGTCTTCATCAGTAATAAATCAGATATTTAGAACATATGGTAGATGATAAGTTTTCAACCATAATTACAGTGGAATCAACAATTCATTAGAAGAGTCAAGTAGAACATAATGTCTACTTTTTTCTGCAAATTAAAAATCCATCATCAATATTTTATTCCTGTAACACCAATCCAAAATTCTTCGTTGTACCCAAGACAAAGAGAACTTTCACCACATGTCTTTACCTGAAATACCAAAGATCATGGTTGTGACGCCCCCAAAACAGGTATACATCACCCATCTTGAGTCGCCAGATACATGGTACATAAATTCAAATACAACTTAATTATACAATAGTCGTGTAAAATACGACAAAACATAGCTGAGAGTTTAAATAAGAATATTGTCATCTAGACAATATCCACACTCAATGGTGTCCTTATTACAATTATTATCACATTATTCCATAGAATAGTGAGGACTACTAAAGCCATTTATCCTGGACCATCACTCCAGTCTCTGACTCGTCCCAACTATATTCTCATTTCCTGAAGAGAACAATGAAAGAAAGGGTGAGCTCAACTAGCCCAGTAAGAAATATTATGACTAAGATAATGCATAATAAATTATCCTTAGCCTTTAACAGTATAACAACTGATAGAATACAATAGACAACAAGTTTTAGATCAACAACTACAGCGGAATAAGCAATCCATTAGAAGAGTCAAGTAGAGCATAAAATCTACTATCTTCTATGATTTAAAAACTTTTTCATCAACTTTATCGCTGAGACTCGGCTTAATAAATAAAATCAAATCATTCCTGCACCACGGCCAAGGATATTCATGTAATCATCAATGGTCATGATTATACCGAATAATCCCTGGTCATAATCATACCAACAACTGTTCACCAATGAACTACATGCCAATGAGGACTTTTACCACATCATTAAATCGCATTACGGTTATGATTATCTTAGAATAATCCACAGTCATAATCATACCAAGTCCATCTATGCACGTAAGCCAAAGATGACTTTCATCACAATATAAGCATGAGGATGATGACAATGACATAATAATTCAATAAAACAATTTCAAGGATAAATTTTAATGATTTATTATTGATTTATTATTTAATTTATCCAGAAATCAATAACGTCCAAATTGTCAACATGATACTGCTTTGTGGAGTAAAATTCAAGAATAATATTCATGTACCAAAATAATTTGGACATAAAAGAAATATATTTTTCTGGTAAATAGTACCCAAGTGAATAGTACCACGGCATAAAAAGTACCCCAAATACAGGAGTGAATAATATTCGGGTGAATAGTAATTTAGGTGAATAGTAACTCGTGAATAGTACTCGATCTGAAAAAGTGCCCCAATACCCGCAGGAGTGAATAATACTAGAGTGAATAGTAACTTAGTGAATAGTAACTCAGTAAAAAAAACCAAAGAAAATGATATTGCATGACAAGTACAAAAGAAATGATATCTCAAATACGAGTATAATAGAATATCTGAAGCTATGAATGGATTTTCACCGCTTGTCAGAATCTACGTAAACAGATCATTTCCACAATTTAATAAAGAATGAATCGAAGGATCATTCACCATGCATCTGATAATCAACATAGACGGTGTTATTTCAATAGAATAATAAAAATGGAATAATAGAAGAATTCACGGTACATGCGATAGATCAAGATGCACGGAGTTATTCAACGAGAATAACAAATAATGGAACCAGGTCATGCGTAATATGCACAGACATGATATTCCAACAGAATAATAAAGAATGGAACCAGGTCATGCGTAATCCACACAGACAGTGTGAGACCCCAAATTTTATGAATAAAGATTTAAATTTCTAAAAATATTTTTTTAATATTATGGTGTAGATTTGATATAATGTTATAGTTGTGGGTAATATTTATAAATTTTGCAAAGTATGCAAGTTGTTGTAAAATATTCGATTGGTCGGGGAATATTCTTTTTATCGGAGAATATCCGTACGACGGTACAATCATTGGTGGACCCCACAACGGAATTATTGTCGGATTGAGAAAATGACAAAAATATTTTTATATAAATAACGACGAAAGTGTTACCGTTAAAAATGTTGACCTACTCGGTAGTAAAAGTAATGCGATGTCTGGCGTGGTTGCATAGTAGCACAATCAGTATTGATTATTGATGCTTACGTAAGAAGTCACTCGGTTATACTCAATTCTTCTTATAGTAATTCTTTGCATCATATCTCTCTCATATTATTGATTCAATTATTATCACGATATCATCATATAATATGTTATATTATTAAATTAATAATTGAGGCGACAAAGTTATTCATATTATTATTTGCAATATTGACAATGTCTAGAAGTTACATCGAGGAGAGGTTTGGTCACCTAATTACGCGCCAATAAGGAAAAATCCTTATCGAAAAGCCCCTCTTCACAGGAATGACTTGATTGTTAAATATTATGAGTTATAATATTAATGATGAATAAGTTCGTGTCGATTAAAGATGAAATTGATAGTTCCATTGTGTTGGGATTATTAGTGTTAGTAGAAATCGACATTTATTTCTATAATAATTAATGTCTGGAGGTTATATTGACCAATATGGTATTCGGGGTACTTTTCGTGTCGGAGTACTATTCACGACTTACTATTCACCCGATTACTATTCACTCTAGTATTGTTCACTCGGGTATTTGGGACACTTTTTCGTGTCAGAGTACTATTCCCAAAGTACTATTCACGGGGTACTATTCACCCAAAAAATATATTTCTTTTCGGTCCAAATCATTTTTGGGTACAATATTATTCCATGAGGAGATGTGATAATTTTTCAGACCGTTGGTTGAAGTTATAATAGTAAATCAATATGGATCGTTGGTTGAAGATATAATAGTAAATCAACATGGACCGCTGATGGAATGTTATAATAGTAAATTAGTATGGATCGCTGGTTTAAAGTTTTAATAGTAAATCAGTATGGACCGTTGCTTTAAGTTTTAATAGAAAATTAATATGGACCGTCCGTTTAAAAATAAATCAATCTGGACCGTTCATGAATTAGTTACTATTCAGTTCATTCTCTTATAAATAGAAGCTCATTCCTTCATTATTTCTTACGAATTCACCAAACTCTAGAGATAAACTATAGAGAGAAAGAAGAAAAATATTCTGCTACTTCACTACTCCAATATCCAGTTTCTTCTAAGGTAAGGGATATTATTTGTTGTACTCGTAAGGGGTATTATTTCTTTCGTATTCATGACGAGAACTTCTGTTATTCCATTCTTTATTATTATGTTTCAATAACCTGTTTATGCGAAGTACCGCATACATGGTGAAATTCTTCTGTTATTCCATTCTTTATTATTCTATTGGAATAACTTTGTATGCATCTGATCTATCGCATGCACGGAAATTACATTGTTATTCCATTCTTATTATTATGTTGGAATAACTTTGTTTATCTGATAGCACCGCATACATGGTAAAATTCTTCTAATATTCATTCTTTATTATTATTCTGTTTAATATCACATACGTGCGTTTACATGGACTGGTTCCATTATTTATTATTACATCGCGAATATCACATGCGTGCGTTTATGCGGGACTGGTTCCATTATTTATTATTACATTGGGAATAACTTTTATGCATCTGATCACATCACGCATGTTGAATCCTTCTGTTATTCCATTCTTTATTATTCTCTTAGAATAACCTGTCTATGTGGATTACCACATGCATGGTGAATGATCCTTCGTATTCATTCCTTATTAAATTGTGGAAATGATCTGTCTACGTTGATTACTGCATGGCGGGCGAAAATCCATTTGCAGTTTCATATATTCTATTATACTCAGTTGGTTAAAGCTTTGGCTTCTATACTCCATGAAATTAGTGGAATATCCTTGATATTTGCGCTTCATCCAGTATCTTTTCATGGAAATATTATTCTGAGCATTCTTGAATTTTACTCTACAAAGCAGTATCATGTTGACAATTTGGACGTTATTGGTTCCTAAATAAATTAATTTATAAATCTTTAAAATTTATTCTTGAACTTGTTTTATTTAATTATTATGTCATTGTCATCATCCTCATGCTTATATTGTGATGAAAGTCATCTTTGGCTTACGTGCATAGATGGACTTGGTATGATTATGACCAAGGATTATTCGGTATAATCATGACCGTAATGTGACAAATGATGTGGTAAAAGTCCTCATTGGCCTGTAGTTCATTGGTGGACAGTTGTTGGTATGATTATGACCAGGGATTATTCGGTATAGTCATGACCATTGATGATTACATGAATATCCTTGGTCGTGGAGCAGGGATGATTCGATTTTATTTATTAAGCTGAGTCTCGGCGATGAAGTTGATGAAAAACTTTTTAAATCATAGAAGATAGTAGATTTTATACCTTACTTAACTCTTCTAATGGATTGCTTGATCCGTTGCAGTTAAACTTGTTGTCTATTATATTCTATCAGTTTAACATTGTTAAAGGCTAATGATAATTTATTCTACATTATCTTAGTCATAATATTTTCTTCTTGGGCTAGTTGAGCTCACCCTTTCTTTCAATTTTTCTCTTGTGAAATGAGAACGTGGCTTTGGGACTAGTCGGGAACAGGTGATGATCCTAGATGGTGCATTAGTAGTCCTCACTATTCTGTGAAATAGTGTGATAATAAATGTAATGAGGACTCCATTGAGTGTGGATATTGTCTAGATGACAATATTTGTATTAAAACTCACAGCCTATGTTTTGTCGTATTTTACACGACTGTTATATAATTAAGTTGTATTTGTATTCAGTACCTTGTATCTGGTGACTCAAAATGGGTGATGTATACCTGTTTTGGGGGCGTCACAGTTGATATCAAAGCTTAGGGATATGATCCATGGATGAGATGTGAGACAAGAATTAGGAGGGGAGAGACGGGGAATTCCTTCGCTAGTATGACCTACCTAAGTTTATTTGGTATTTAATTGATCGGTCAGAGTATAGGGATAATATCTGATATGTTAATTAACCCTTATTTTATTGCAGTATTTGAAAATGGCATCCGAAAATGTTGGGATAAGCAATGAAGCACATGAGACCGTTGAGTCACCAACGATCAGTATCCAGGATAATGTACAACAGGAAGACAATAATCCTCGTGTAAAACAATAACACCGATGAAATGATGAGCGATGGGATGTTCGGAGGCTTTATGCAATTCATGCAACATCGGCGAGAGAGACTCCTGTTCATAATGCAGGTGGAAACAATGGCAACCCACGGTCGGTCACCGCTAAGCAGTTCAAGGAACTGGGACCGCCAGAGTTTTTGGGAAAGCCAGAACCACTTAAGGCGGAGACGTGGTTAAAGCAGATCACCAAGATATTTGATGTCTTGGGATGCTCCGAGGAGCAAAACGTTCCCTTTGCCACCTTTATGTTGCGTGAAGAAGCAGATTATTGGTGGGAATCAGAAAAGCATCCCGACTGGCCTTTTCAAGATGTCTTGGGAGAAGTTCCAAGAGTCATTCAATGACAAGTACTTTTCCGAAAGTATTAGTCACACATGAAGGAGGTGGAGTTTATCAAGTTGGAGCAAAATAATATGGCCAGTCGTCGCGATGCGAGGCTAAGTTTGCTGAGTTATCCCGATTTACATCCCATTTGGTTGATAATGAGGAAGCGAATGGCGAATATTTCTAAGAGGTTTGAAACCCGATATCGTCAATACCTCATTTCTCACCAACTTTGTTTATATTCGATGTGTTGTGAATAGGGCTCGATTATTGGAGCGCGATAATGATTGACACAACCAAAAAGGCAACGACTAACAACACGATAATAATCATACCAGGTGGCAACGGCCATCGAACAATAATAACCATCGTGGGAAATTATCATGCCAAGAATGGCAACCACTTGGTGGTAATCATGACTAAGATAATAGAAGTGGAAATTTCAAGAAGAAAGGTTCAATAATGATGGAAAGACAACAACACCATCACACATTAAGGAAGGAGAAACGACCGCCAACAGTATGCTTCAAATCTTGGAGGGAGGGACATATCGATCAAAGCTGCGTGATGTAGTCCAAAGCATGTTACAATTATGGAAAAGAAGGCACCTAGCCCGATTTTGTCATGCACCAAAGTCAAGTCCAATTTGGGGCGGTGGTACCAAAGCGGAATCTGAGACAAAACAAAGTCGGTGGTTTTTTGGGAAGAGGCGTTTTTGTGACTTCTCAAAAGTGAGTAACCCAAATGAAGTTAGCACGGGTTAGTTAATTATAAATTCTTGTGAAGTCTATACTTTATTAGATACCGGTTCTACCCTTTCTTTTATGTCTCTTACTTGCGCTCAACATTTAAATTTGACTTTGGAGAAATTAGACTTTGACTTAGTGGTTGAAACTTCGATAGTAGAAACCTTTGTTACCTCCACTGTTTATAGATCTTGTTGATTCAAATCGACACTTTCACGTTACCTGTCGATCTTATCTCTTTGAAAATACTTGCCTTTGATGTGATTTTAGGAATCGATTGGTTAACTACTCATCATGCTTTTTAAATAAGGTTGTTAGCTTTCATATTCTAACCAACTTTGTTATGCGAATTCAAGAAACCAAACCACTAAAGTCAATAATTGTCATATCAAGTCATAAGTAAAGAGCCCTGAGCCTTTCGCTGGTGACTTCCTTGTGTGGAATGCACCGAAGCTGAACTTTTCGTAGGGGACGTTGTGAATAACGGTGGCAAGTTGATAGGTATCAATGTGACGTGCTATCCAAGTCTTGGATGAGAGTCACAATTTTGAATGATATTTCTATTGTTAATAAATTTCCTGACGTATTCTTGAAGACTTCTTAGCCTACCCTAGAACGTGAAATCGAATTTTGTATTGACCCAGTACAAAACCCATTTCTAAAACCCTCAAATATTTTCTTCACCCAAAACGAACGTGTAATGTGTCAAAGACATTGGCTTGAGCTGTTGAAGATTACGATCATACCATTCAATATCATCGTGGGAAAAACGAACGTGGTAGTTGACGCGTTGAGTAGTAGATCGTATGCGTTTACGAGTGTGATGTTGTTAACACAAAGACCCATTTCGTATAACTTACAAATGATGGAGATAGAGTTAAAGACTCTAGGGACCCACGTGAAGATAACGAATATACGATTAGAATAGACTTTAATCGATAAAGTTAAAGCTGCTCAAGCTACATACTTAGAGCTGATGAATGTGAAGAAGAAGGTTCAAGAGGGCGTTATTCTAGAAGCAAGAATCGATAAAGAGAGGAAATCTCAACCCTCGATTTTATTGGCCCATTTGAAATCCTTGATCAAGTAGGAACTGTGGCTTATAGACTCGTTTTACCGCCAAGTATGTCGCAGGTTCATAAAGTTTTTCACGTATCGATGTTACGTAAATAAGTGGACGATCCGAACCACATTATTGAATTAAAACTAGATGAGATAGCAGAAGATTTAACGTATGAAGAGATACGTGTTAAAATCTTGGATAAGAAGGATCGTATTCAACACTCAAAGGTTATACCTCAAGAGTTAGATTCTGAAATGAAGTCAAGGTATCCTCATCTCTTCGGCATACCAGGTACGTACATAAATTTCGAGGGCGAAATTTCATCGGGAGGGGAGATTGTGAGACCCCAAATTTTATGAATAAAGATTTAAATTTCTCGAAATATTTTTTTAATATTATGGTGTGGATTTGATATAATGTTATAGTTGTGGGTAATATGTATAAATTTTACAAAGTATACAAGTTGTTGTATAATATTCGATTGGTTGGGGAATATTCTTTTTTTTGGGGAATATTAAATGCGACGGTACAATCATTAGTGGACCCCACAATGGAATTATTATTTGATTGAAAAAAACGACAAAATATTTTTATATAAATAATCTGCGAAAGTGTTACTGTTAAAATTGTTGAACTACTTTCGGTAGTAAAAAAATGCGATGTCTGGCGTGGTTGCATAGTAGCACACGGTATTGATTATTGATGCTTACGTAAGTAGTCACTCGATTATACTCAATTATTTTGCTACGATGATTTTTGCATCATATCTATCATATTATTGATTCAATTATTGTCACAATATATCATCATATAATATATTTATATTATTAAATCAATAATTGAGGCGACAAAGTTATTCATATTATTATTTGCAATATTGACAATGTCTAGAAGTTACATCGAGGAGAGGTTTGGTCACCTAATTGCGGCATGATATGGAAAAATCCTTATCGGAAAGCCCCTCTTTCACGAAGCGATCTGGTTGTTAAATATTATGAGTTATAATATTAATGATGAATAAGTTCGTGTTGATTAAAGATGAAATTGATTGTTCCATTGTGTTGGGATTATTAGTGTTAGTTGAAATCGACATTTATTTCGATAATAATTAATGTCTGGAGGTTATATTGACCAATCGGGTATTCAGGGCACTTTTCGTGTCGGAGTACTATTCACGGCTTACTATTCACCCGGTTACTATTCACTCTAGTATTGTTCACTCGGGTATTTGGGACACTTTTTCGTGTCTGAGTACTATTCCCAAAGTACTATTCACGGGGTACTATTCACCCGAAAAATATATTTCTTTTCGGTCCAAATCATTTTTGGGTACAATATTATTCCATGAGGAGATGTGATAATTTTTCAGAACGTTGGTTGAAGTTATAATAGTAAATCAATATGGATCGTTGGTTGAAGATATAATAGTAAATCAACATGGACCGCTGATGGAAAGTTATAATAGTAAATTAATATGGATCGCTGGTTTAAAGTTTTAATAGTAAATCAGTATGGACCGTTGCTTTAAGTTTTAATAGTAAATCAATATGGACCGTCCGTTTAAAAATAAATCAATCTGGACCGTTCATGAATTAGTTACTATTCAGTTCATTCTCTTATAAATAGAAGCTCATTCCTTCATTATTTCTTACGAATTCACTAAAACTCTAGAGAGATAAACTATAGAGAGAAAGAAGAAAAATATTCTGCTACTTCACTACTCCAATATCCGGTTTCTTCTAAGGTAAGGGATATTATTTGTTGTACTCGTAAGGGTATTATTTCTTTTTACGTATTCATGAAGAGAACTTCATTATTCCATTCTTTATTATTATGTTTCAATAACTTTTGTTTATGAATCATCATACATGGGTGAAATTCTTCATTATTCCATTCTTTATTATTCTATTGGAATAACTTTTATGCATCTGATCTATCGCGTGCACAGGAAATTACATTGTTATTCCATTCTTATTATTATGTTGGAATAACTTTTTGTTTATCTGCCAAGTCTGCATACATGGTAAAATTCTTCTAATATTCCGTTCTTTATTATTACATTCGAAATATCACATACGTGCGTTTTACGGGACTTGGTTCCATTATTTATTATTACTGTAGAATATCATCATATGCGTATGCGTTCTGTGGGACTGGTTCCATTATTTATTATTATTCGTGGGGAACACGCGTACGTGAATCCTTCATTATTCCATTCTTTATTATTCTCTTAGAATAACTTTTTATCTATGTGGATTACCACATGCATGGTGAATGATCCTTCATATTCATTCCTTATTAAATTGTGGAAATGATCATCTACGTTGATTCTGCATGGCGAGTGAAAATCCATTTGCGGTTTCATATATTCTATTATACTCGGTTGGTTAAAGCTTTGACTTCTATACTCCATGAAATTAGTGGAATATCCTTGATATTTGCGCTTCATCCATATCTTTTTTCATGGAAATATTATTACGAGCATTCTTGAATTTTACTCTACAAAGCAGTATCATGTTGACAATTTGGACGTTATTGGTTCCTAAATAAATTAATTTATAAATCTTTAAAATTTATTCTTGAACTTGTTTTATTTAATTATTATGTCATTGTCATCATCCTCATGCTTATATTGTGATGAAAGTCATCTTTGGCGTACGTGCATAGATGGACTTGGTATGATTATGACCAAGGATTATTCGGTATAATCATGACCGTAATGTGACAAATGATGTGGTAAAAGTCCTCATTGGCACATGTAGTTCATTTGGTGGGCGAGTTGTTGGTATGATTATGACGAGGATTATTCGGTATAGTCATGACCATTGATGATTACATGAATATCCTTGGTCGTGGAGCGAGGATGATTCGATTTTATTTATTAAAATTTGAGTCTCGTGATGAAGTTGATGAAAAACTTTTTAAATCATAGAAGATAGTAGATTTTATACCTTACTTAACTCTTCTAATGGATTGCTTGATCCGTTGCAGTTAAACTTGTTGTCTATTATATTCTATCAGTTTAACATTGTTAAAGGCTAATGATAATTTATTCTACATTATCTTAGTCATAATATTTTTCTTACTGGGCTAGTTGAGCTCACCCTTTCTTTCACTTTGTTCTCTTGAGAAATGAGAACGTAAATGGGGACTAGTCGGGGAACAGGTGATGATCCTAGATAGTGCATTAGTAGTCCTCACTATTCTGTGAAATAGTGTGATAATAAATGTAATGAGGACTCCATTGAGTGTGGATATTGTCTAGATGACAATATTTGTATTAAAACTCACAGCCTATGTTTTGTCGTATTTTACATGACTGTTGTATATTTAAGTTGTATTTGTATTCAGTACCTTGTATATGGTGACTCAAGATGGGTGATGTATACCTGTTTTGGGGGCGTCACACACCGGATATTCCAACAGAATAATAAAGAATGGAATAACAGAAGAATTTCACCATGTATGCGGTACTTCGCATAGACAGGTTATTCCAACATAATAATAAAGAATGGAATAACATAAGAATTTCACCATGTATGCGGTATTAAGATGCATAGGCGAGTTATTCCAACATAATAATAAAGAATGGAATAACAGAAACTCTCTTCATGAATACGAAAGAAATAATACCCCTTACCTTAGAAGAAACTTGATACTAGAATATTGAGGTAGCAGACTTCTCTTCTTCTTTCTCTCTATAATTTATCTCTATAATAATTGCTCTTGTGAGACTTAGTGAATTGGTGAGAATGAAAGAAGAATGAGCTTCTATTCATAGGAAAATATAGTTTCGATAATTGCACGTTTTGGGGCTCGAAATATTACAGTATAATACCTTCCTCTTTTCCTTCATTTTTAATTTAGTCCTGCAAGTATTATCTAACTTGCACCACCTCCCCTAATAGTAAATCATGTGAATTAATAGTAAATCATGTGACTCAATAGTTCTAAACATGTGAAAAAAATAATTACAGTATAATACCTCAATCTATACCTCCATTTTTAACTTAGTCATGCAAGTATTATCAATCTTGCACCACCACCCCTAATAGTACAAGAATGTGAATCAATAGTACACACATGTGAACAAATAGTTATAATCATGTGAATTAATAGCAATTAATTGCTCATTTATCCGGTTAATTACCCGATTGGTTAATATAACCTCCAGACATCAATTATTATCGAAATAAATGTCGGTTTTCACTAACACTAATAATTCCAACACAATGGAACTATTAATTCCATCTTTAATCAACACGAACTTATTCATCATTAATATTCTAATTCACAATATTTAACAACCAGGTCGTTCCCAGGAAAGAGGGGGCTTTCCGATAAGGATTTCTCCTTATTGGCGCGCAATTAGGTGACCAAACCTCTCCGTGACAGAACTTCTAGACATTGTCAATATTGCAAATAATAATATAAATAACTTTGCCATCTAAATTATTGATTTAATAATATAACATATTATACAGATGATACTGTGACAATAATTGAATCAATAATATGAGAGATATGATGCAACAATTACTGTAGCAATAATTGAGTATAACTGAGTGACTTCTTACGTAAGCATCAATAATCAATACAGTATGCTATTATGCAACCACGCAGCATTCTCGTACTTTTTACTACCGGGTAGTTCAACAGTTTTAACGGTAACACTTTCGCCGTTATTTTTATAAAAAGATAATTCTGTCGTTTTCTAACGACGACAATACTTCAGTTGTGGGGTCCACCAATGGCCGTCGTACGGATATTCCCCATCAAAAAGAATATTTCCCGACCAAACGAATATTTTATAACAACTTGCATACTTTGCAAAATTTATAAATATTACCCACAACTATAACATTATATCAAATCCACACCATAATATTTAAAAAAATATTTCGAGAAATTTAAATCTTTATTCATAAAATTTGGGGTCTCACAATGGTTATACCAATTCGCAGTTCATGTTTATAATTATACCATTAAATTCATCTTTACACTCCGGGCCAAAGATATTCAACTGTAACAGCAATGGTGACGCCAATTAACAGTCCATCTTTGCACTACGGGCAAAAGATATACAACTGTAAAACTAATGGTCATGCTAATCAACAGTCCATTTTTGCACTACGGGCCAAAGACATAAAACTATAAAACCAATGGTCATGCCAATCAACACTCTATCTTTGTACTACGAGCCAAAGACACAACTATAAAATCAATGGCATGCCAATCAACAGTCCATCTTTGCACTGCGGGCCAAAGACATACAATTGTAAAATCAATAATCAACAGTCCATCTTTGCACTACGGGCCAAAGACAGACAACTGTAAAACTAATAATTATCAGTTCATTTTTGCACTACGGACCAAATAGAAATTTCACCACAATGATTATAACAATGATATATATGATGAATGAACAGAAATAATCAAAATAATAAGATAAAATAGATCTTAGTGATTTTCAACTTAATTATCTAGAGTCCAAATTTACCAACCCGATATCCAGAAAATCGATTATAATTCTTGGTAGAATATAAAGTTCAAGTAAATGTAAAGTTCCCGGCTCAAATATAATAACTTAAAACTGAATAGAAAGATTCAGGATATTAGATGAAGCACAACTATTAAGGATATTGTAATCATTTTAGAACTTTTCACCATTTAATGATAAGCTAAAGAAATGAATAGTAATCTATTACCATAATATGGAGTATGAAAGAAGATGAAGCACAACTATTAAGGATATTCTTATCATTCTAGGACTTTTTACCATTTAATGATAAGCTAAAGAAACGAATAATAATCTATTACCATAATATGGAGTATGAAAGAAAATGATATTCCTTACGAGTATAGAAAATAATATCCTTTACCATATTATGAAAAAGTGATATGATGAGTAGGTTTTCAACCTATGATTTATGTTCGTTTAGCTTGTTATATTGTTAGCTTTTGGTACTTTCATGTTACTTTTGATGGGTTTTGTGCTTGTTGTAGGATAATCCATGTGCCTATCAGAATGCTAACATTGGAAGGAGATTTTAAGCATTCTCCGGAGTTTCTGGCTACCTAGCGCGGACCGCGCTGTGATGAGTATTGGAGTAGCGCGGGGTGCGCTGGATCGTGGAAACGAATAATAATCTATTACCATAATATGGAGTATGAAAGAAGATGAAGCACAACTATTAAGGATATTCTTATCATTTCAGGACTTTTTACCATTTAATGATAAGCTAAAGAAACGAATAATAATCTATTACCACAATATGGAGTATGAAAGAAAATGATATTCCATACGAGTATAGAAAATAATATCCTTTACCATATTATGAAAAAGTGATATGATGAGTAGGTTTTCAACCTATGATTTATGTTCGTTTAGCTTGTTATATTGTTAGCTTTTGGTACTTTCATGTTACTTTTGATGGGTTTTGTGCTTGTTGTAGGATAATCGATGTGCCTATCAGAATGCTAGCATTGGAAGGAGATTTCAAGCAATCTCTGGAGTTTCTGGCTACCTAGCGCGGACCGCGCTGTGATGAGTATCACGAAGCGTGGGCGGTATTGGATCATGGAATTCTCTTGGGACTGATGGCGGGCAAGACCGTCGAAGAGTACTACTGGCAGCGCGAAGCTAACATAAATAAGCATAAATTCAGGCGAAATGTAATTTTTTGCTGGAAGTTGGGTATTGTGGGGAGTTATTAATTCTTTATGTAATGTGATCATACTAGGATTGTGGGATGGTTGTTAGATCATTTTGTGGGAGTCTTTGACTAATGGTTGTTGATATTGAAAACGATTTGGATTTCTATTGAACTTTCTATATGATGAGTTAGAGTTGGATTAGGATTATGGTATGGAGCTAAGTTGAAGCTACTCTTATGCAGTGTGGAAAAAAATAGAGGATTCATTCAGACACACTTTGAGAACGAAATTGAAGAGCAAGAGCTTGGAGGAACAAAGAAGAAGAATAATTTAACGAAGATTCAGATTTGAAGGGCGAGAAGGGTGGTGTATTTCTATTCTCCTTTAATTTCAAATTTTGTAATTGGGATGATGTTTTCTTTTATTTATTCAGTATTTAATTCATTAGCTATGAACTAAATTACTTATTAGGCTTATAATGGATCTTTAAGTGGAACGATGATTATGTAACCTTCATTTTCAGTTTAATAAGCTATTATGCAGTTTATCTATATTAATTTGAGCTTGAATTTATGAATTGCCTGATCAACAATTTTATGTGGATTTGTATGAATTCGAGAGATGAAATATGAATCTAGACTTAATTAATATAGCATGTGTTCTTGATTTATGTGAATGAAAAGAATCTTGATGTATGTTAGGATAGAGATATGCTTGACATCGCATGTAATCATAAAGAGAACTTGAACTTAAACCTTCTTTGAGTGTAATTCACATAGAGATATAGTGAGTTGGTTGATTAAGGTGTTTAACTTAATTCTATCTTTATTGTGGATTTGGGTTAATACGATGTTAATACATCGAGAGGTGGTTAATACTATTTATGTGTTCTTGGTTAATAAACTGGGATAGTGAATTAAACGGGAATAAGGGAATAATAATCAGAGGGATGCTTAGAGTGAAGTTGTAAGCCTAATTCTCCAATATTTGTTTGAAAATTCAGTTTAAGGGTTTGTTGATATTTATTTGATTTTTAATATTTTTACTAAAAACTAGAAATTGATTAGTTTAATAAAATTAGGATTAATAGAAGATTGGTAATTGTGAGGTTAATTTCTCGCTAAGTCTCTGAGGGAACGATACTCTACTTACTATTATATTACTTGTTGACCATGTATACTTGCGTGTTGTGCGTATATAGATTGTACCCAACAAGTTTTTGGCGCCGTTGCCGGGGACTCTAGTATAGATTTTATTATTTTGCAATATCAGTTTAATTAGTCCAGTTTTACTTAAACACTTTTTGTTTTTGTTTTGTTCTTCTTATTTCAGGTTTTTGAAGTTGGTTTATGCAAACTCGATCCAAAAATCTAGACTTGCTTTCTTTTGAGGACGACATTGAGAGAAGGTTTTAGAGGTTAAGTAAGTGGATCAAGGAGACAAGGGACGACTTAGAAAACTCTGATAAGGAAGAAGCAATGGTAGCCAAGACCGTAAAAGCGTTGAGGATTTTGTAACACCTAAGGTGGTAGTTTGCGATCGAGTATCACCGAGCTCTTCGTGACACCCCCAAATTGGGTACTTGATTCCACGGGATTTGGTGTTCATTTGTCTGAAATATCATCTATCTATCTACCCATAATAAATGCAAACCATGCAATAGATAGAAATAAAATCTTCCCTTTAAAGGGTTACAACATCTGAATCATAAACATAATACCAGGTTAAACTAACCTTAAACATCTGTGCGGAAATATAAATAATAATTCTTAAACAACATCATTAACTCAAGTCTAACATAAATACATTATCAAACAAAATAACAAGTCTTCATCATTTGCTAACTTTGCCCTTGCCTTTACTAGTGGAAGGTTCATCGGTTCTTTCGTTCTTAACTGCAATGTTATTATTAAGCAAGAGTGAGCACTATTGCCCACAAGTATAACAATGAAATAACAGTATAATAACATGTGAGTAAATCAAAGACATCTGAATAAAAGCTCAACTTTTGAATCAAGAATGAATAACAAGAATCAAAAGAATTCTGAGGGTCATAAGACCTTGAACTATGTCCTAGGTTATCAAGGGTTATACTTGAAACCTTTAACACTCATAAGACTATGGATAATTCAGTTTGACATTCGAGTCCGCACCAAAGGAAGTTTGGTTTGGATAATTCATCAAGGGTTCTGAAATTTAGAACGCTCATCAACTATGGACTAGTCGAATCAATAAGGGTTCGCTAGTCTAATAAGGTTCAATAATAATGATATTCAAATTGAATAATAATCTTAAGGAGTAAACAATAGAACGATTATTGTATAACAAAATCATACTTTGAAAAGATAATCAATCTTTAATATAATAATTCGAACTTGAATAATAGTAATAATAATTACTCGAGGTAAATAATAAACTTGAACAATAATGACAAGTAGGGTTAGGAAACTTGCCTCGTGCGTAGATTACACTTTAACTAAACTCGTTCTTTGAATTTAATCCTACATACTATTCACATTCACAATACCAGTTAATTATAACTTAACTAATCATCAATGATCATTCTTTTATCTAAACTTTGGTTATGACTATACTTAGTTAAATTATCACATTGTCACATAATTTGTACTTCATGAATATCAAACTAATTATGTATTCAATAACTCATTCCACATGTAATTATGTTATTTACATTTTAAACATCTAATTTACATCTCATTATACTTCTAACATGTTTACATGTTCATTACATTAATTTACTAACACATTGTTAGCCTTATACATTTTAAAAATCTCATTACGAACATTACGGAGAGTGTATTTGCTTGCCATGCTATTACATCTGGTTCTCGGCTGTGCGGCATGGTTCTTTATTTCTGCATGGCGGTGGTGGCTATTCTTGTTGCGTGTCTCAAGGCTCAGTCGTGGCGCAGCCGCGAGGTTCGATTTCGATTCTGCAATTCGCGAAAATTGCAGAACATGGCCAAAGAATTCCAATAAAATTATTACTACTCGAATTTAATCATACCCATATGATATAATTCATGTATAATCATAACCCAACATTTATATACTGATATTAACCAATTTAAACACTTAATAACATATTTAAAGCATGTGAATTTCACTAACTTTGATGTTCTTGGAGGTTTTGAAAATAAAACATGAAAATTGTCACTACGGATTTGTTATAACACCGAATTCGTTTATTTAAACTTTGGTCTCTTTGTATCAACATACATAACAATATACAAGTGTAAAATTTAGGGATAATATACGATCAATACATAAAATATCACATATAAGGCCATTCTCTCTTCATTATCCACCAAGTGGGACGCAAATTGGGATAACTCCGCAAATTTTACCTCGTATTGCGACACGGTCATATTGTTTTGCTCCAATTTGATAAACTCCACCTCCTTCATGTGACGAATATTTTCACGAAAGTATTTTTCGTTGAACAGCTCTTGGAACTTCTCCCAAGACATCTTGATGCGGCAGTTGAGTACGTTTCTGGAATTCCCACCGATGTCTGCCTCTCCGGGTGCAACATAAAAAGGCGTGAGGGAACCTTTTGCTCCTCGAACATCCCAAGACATCAAATATCTTGGTGATCTACTTTATCCATGCTTCATATAAGTGGTTTTGGCTCTCCCTTAAACTCCTGGTGGTCTAGATCCTTGAACTATTTAGCGGTGATCGCTTTGAGAGTTTCCGGTGTTTCCACCTACATTTTGGACAGAGCCGCCTCTCATTTCTTTGTTGCATGAATTGCATAAAGCCTCTGAACAATCCATCATTCATCATTTGGTCAGTGTTGTTGTTTGCATGAGGATTGTCGCCTTCCTGATGCACATTCTCCTGATTATTGATATGTGGAGACTCAACGGTCTCTTGTGCTCCATTGTTATTCTCAACATTTTCGGATGTCATTTTTAGATACTGCCACAAAACAAAGGTTAATTGACATGTAACATAATATCTCTAAACTCTGACCAACCAATTTAAATATAAAATAAATTTAAGTAGGTCCTACTAGCAAAGGAATTCCCCGTCTCTCCCCTCCTAGTTCTAGTCTCACATCTTAGCCAGGATCATATCCTAAGCTTTGATACTGTTAATGGACGCCCCCAAAATTAGGTATACATCACCCATCTTGGGTCGCTAGATACATGGTACAGAATTCAAATACAACTTACTAATACAACTGTCGTGTACAATACGACAAAACATAAACTGTGAGTTTGAATACAAATATTATCTACTAGAGATTATACAAACTCAAAAGGAGTCCTCATTACAATTATTATCACACTATTTCACAGAATAGTGAGGACTACCAATGCTATCCTCTGGACCATCACTCCGTTCCCCAACTCGTCCCAGCTATATTCTCATTTCCTGAAGAGAACAGTGAAAGAAAGGGTGAGCTCAACTAGCCTAGTAAGAAATATTATGACTAAGATAATGCAGAATAAATTATCATTAGTCTCCAACAATGTTAAACTAATAAAATATAATAGACATCAAGTTTAAGCTGCGGTGAACAAGCAATCCATTAAAAGAGTCAAGTAGAAAATAAAATCTACTATCTTTTATGATTAAAAGGTTTTTCATCAACGTTATCATTTGAGACTCGACTTAATAAATATTCCACATCATCGAATCACCCCCGCTACTCTGACCAAGGATATTCTTTAGTATCCGACCACAATTATCCATGCACTACTGGACCAAGAATATTTGTGTATTCATTAATGGTCATGATCATGCCAACAACTCATCCATCAATGCACTACGGGCCAATGGGACTTTTACCACATTATTTGTAACATTACGGTCATGGTTACAATCAATAATCCTCGGTCATAATCATACCAAGTCCATCTATGCACTACACAAAGCCACGATGACTTTCAACATAATATAAACACGAGGATGGTGACAATGATATAAGAATTCAATAAAACAAGTTCAAGAATTAATTTGTCCAAGAACTACTAATGTCCAAATTGTCAACATGATACTGCTTTATAGAGTAAAATTCAAGAATGATCAGGAGAATTTCCATGAAAAGATACTGGATGAAGCGCAAATATCAAGGATATTCTACTAATTTCATGGAGTATAGAAGTCAAAACTTTAACCAACCGAGTATAATAAAGAATGAAATAACAAAAGAAATCATTATGCATGTGGTACTTCGCGATAGATGAGGTTATTCCAACGAATACTAAATAACGGAACCGTGTCGGTGCGAAATTCACAATCGGATGTTCCAATGAATAATAAAGAATGGAATAACAACAGAATCACCATGCATGCGGTGATTCAGATATGAGGCAGGTTATTCCAATGAGAATACTAATAAGGGCGGAATCGAATTCCCACAGTAAAACGCATGAGCGTGATATTCCAATGTAATAATAGTAAAGATTTAAAAACCGAATCCGGCGTAAAAGCATGCATGAGGATATTCCAACAGAATAATAAAGGCGGAATAATAGAAGAATGTCACCAAGTATAGGGTAGATCACAGTATACGAGTTATTCCAAAGAGAATAATAAGCAATGGAATAACAATGCCTTCTCTTCATGAATAAGAAAGAATAACACCCCTTCTAGTAAAAAGAACCTAATATAAGAGTAGTTAAGTGGCGAAAATCTTTTTCTTTCTCTCTATAATTTTCTCTTTCTAGAGTTTTAGTGAATTAAAAGAAAATAATGAAGGAATGAGCTTCTATTTATAGAAAATGGAATGCATAGTAACTAACTCATGAACGGTCCGTTGATTTACTTTAATCGGACGGTCCATATTTAAAAAAAAAATCTTTTAAATAAAATATAATATATTCTATTTATAATCTAATAAAACGAATAACTTTATAAAAGATTTTACTATGCAAACACTATGCAGGCACTATGCAAACACTATGCATAATAAAATATAATATATTCTAATTATTGTCTAATAAAATAGATAGCTTTATAAAAGTATTCTTTTTATATAAAAAAAGATTTACTATGCAAAAACACTATCGCAGACACCTTATGCATAATAGAATATAATATATTCTATTTATAGAATAACTTTATAAAAGTATTCTATTTTATATAAAAGATTTTACGTATTATTACATTAATAATACCAACAAAACCGAGTGACTTATCACGTAAGCATCAATAATCAATATCAGATGCTACTTATGCAACCACGCCAGACATCTTGTACTTTTAACACCGGGTGTTTCAACAGTTAACGGTAAAACTTCGTCGTTATTTTCATAAAGTATTTTTGTCGTTTTCTCAATCGACAATAATTCCGGTTGTGGGGTCCACTAATGATTGTCTTAGTTGTCTTAATATTCCCTATTAAAACGAATATTCTACGACCAATCGAATATTATATAACAACTTGCGTACTTTGCAAAATTTATAAATATTACCCACTCCATAATAGTACTTTGCGTACTATTATATCAATTTCACTCCATAATATTCAGAAATAATATTTATAGAAAATTCATCTTTATTCAAAAAGTTGGGATTTTACAATCTCCCCTTCTTATGAAATTTCGCCCTCGAAATTAGGGTGCGATACTGTATGTCGAAGAGGTAAGGATACCTTGATTTCATTTTAGATTCTAACTCCCAAGTCATTTCCTCAACATCGTGGTTTCTCCATAAAACTTTGACTTGAGGTATAACCTTGGTGCGTAGAATATGTTCCTTCTTATCCAAGATTTGAACAGGAACCTCTTCATACGTCAAATCTTCTGCTATTTCGTCCGGTTACAACTCAATAATGTGGTTCGGGTCTTCCATATATTTACGTAACATGGATATGTGAAAAATGTTATGAACACGAGACATACTTGGCGGTAAAGCGAGTCTATAGGCCACAATTCCTACTCGATCAAGGATTAAAAATGGGCCGATGAATCGAGGATTGAGCTTTCCTCTCTTTCCAAATCTCATAACTCCTTTCCATGGAGCAACACGTAACAACACATGATCTCCTATATCGAATTCCACGTCCTTTCGATGAAGATCAGCATAACTCTTTTGTCGATCTTGTGAGGTTTTTATACGTTCTTGGGATCGTTTGAATCTTTTCATAGTCATACATACCAACTCTGGTCCCAACAACGTTACTTCACCCATCTCATCCCAAAGATCTTTGAGAAGCGACACTTTCTTCCATGGCACGCTTGAATGGAGCCATGCCAATACTTGCTTGATAAGCTGTTGTTGTAGGAAAACTCCACCAATGGTAAGAACTTGTCCCAACTTCCTTGAAATCAAGAACACGAGTCTTAATAGATCTTGAAGAGTTTGAATAGTCCTCTCCGATTGTCCGTGCATCTGAGGATGATATCTTAGAGCTAAATCGTAAATCTGTGCCCATAGCTTTGTGCAAACTAACCCAAAATCGCAAAGTGAATCTTGGGTCTTGATCAGAAACTATGGATACTGGCATACCATGCAATCTTACAACCTCGTTTATGTATATACGAGCAAGACATTCAAGTGTATAAGTTTCTCGTATCGGTAAAAAATGGGCAGACTTGGTCAATCTATCAACAACAACCCAAATCGCATCTATGCCTTGAGAAACCCTGGGAAGACCAGTAACGAAATCCATAGTAATGTGCTCCCACTTCCATTCTGGAATTCCAAGTGGTTGTAATGGACCTTTTGGCACTTGATGCTCCGCCTTGACTCGTTGACAAGTTAGACACCTTGAGATAAACAGCGCTATCTCTCTCTTCATATTGCTCCACCAAAATGTATGACGAAGATCACGATACATTTTGGTACTCCCAGGATGGATTTCAAACGGTGTGTTGTGCGCCTCCATCATTATTTTATACTTCAAGTCAGAATCGTTAGGAACACAAAGTCTGGAGTTGACTCGAAGTATTCCTTCTTCATCGATTCTTGCTTCCGAAATAGCACCTTCTTCCATTTTCTTCTTCATACGCATCAGCTCCAGGTCTGTAGCTTGAGTAGCTTTAACTTTATCAATTAAAGTCGGTTCTACTCGTATATTTACCATCATCACATGGGTCCCTGGAGTCTTTAACTCTATCTCCATCCTTTGCAAGACACACAAAATGGGCCTTTGCGTTGTCAATATTGCACTCGTACCCGCATATGATCTTCTACTCAATGCGTCAGCTACCACATTTGCTTTTCCAGGATGGTATTGGATAGTATGATCATAATCTTTCAATAGTTCAAGCCAACGTCGTTGTCGCATATTGAGTTCCTTTTGAGTGAAGAAATATTTGAGGCTTTTATGATCCGTAAAGATTTCCACCTTCTCTCCATACAGATAATGCCTCCAAATCTTAAGCGCAAAAACGACAGCGACCAACTCTAGATCATGAGTAGGATAATTCCTCTCATATTCTTTGAGTTGTCGAGAGGCTTAGGCTATGACTTTCCCATGTTACATGAGAACACATCCTAACCCTTTGCTTGAAACATCACTATAAATGACAAATCCCCCCGTGCCAGATGGTATTGTCAGAACAGGTGCTGAAATGAGTCTACTATTGAGTTCTTGAAAACTCTTCTCACATTCCTCGCTCCAACCGAATTTTGTATCTTTCCGAGTCAACTGAGTTAGTGGAGTAGCGATTCGAAAAAAAAACCTTCTACGAATCTCCGATAATAACCAATTAAGCCGAAAAGCTACGTACTTCGATCATTGATTTAGGTTGCTCCCGACTTTGAATAGCTTCAATCTTTCTTTGGGTCAGCCAGATATTCCATGACTTGATACCACGTGCCCAAGGAATGCTACTTCCTCGAAGCCGAACTCGCATTTCTTCAACTTGGCATAAAGCTTATATTCACGAATCTTTTGGAGTATCGACCTCAAGTGTTGCTCACATGATCTTCACGGGTTTTGGAATATATGAGGATGTCATCAATAAAGACGACCACAAAGTGATCCAAATATTCCTTGAATACTCGGTTCATCATATCCATGAAGGCGGCGGGAGTATTAGTCAATCAAAAGGACATGACTAGGAATTCATAATGCCCGTCTTGAGTTACGAAAATTTGTCTTTGGAATGTCATCGATTCTAATCTTCAATTGGTGATATCCTAACGAAGATCAATCTTTGAAAAGAATTTGGCTCCTTGCAACCGGTCAAACAGGTCATCAATACGTGGCAATGGGTACCTATTTTTGATGGTGACATGATTCAACTCCACGATAATCAATACAAAGTCGCATACTCCCATCTTTCTTCTTCACGAATAGAACGAGAGCACCCCAAGGAGAAGTACTAGGGCGAATAAAGCCAATGTCTAACAATTCCTGCAGTTGAGTTTTTAACTCTTGAAGTTCAATAGGAGCCATTCGATATGGGGATTTAGAAATGGGTTTTGTCTGCAGGGTTCAAGGTCGATACAAAATTCAATTTCACGCTATGGGGGTAGGCCAGGAAGTTCTTCAGGGAATACGTCAGGAAATTCATTAACAATAGAAATATTATTAAAAACTGACGTATTTTTGTTTAGATCTGTGACATGAGCTAAGAAGGCTTGACATCCATTTTTCAATAAACGAATAACTTTATGGCTTGAGATGACAGTGATTGATTTTAATGGTTTGGTTGCTTGAATTTGCATAATAGGTCAATTAGGAATATGAAAGCTAACAACCTTACGAAAACAATCAATTTTTGCATGATGAGTAGTTAACCAATCAATCCCTAGAATTACATCAAATGCAAATATTTTTAATGCAATAAGATCGACAGGTAATGTGTGGTTACCAACTTGAACCAAACAAGACTTATAAACCGTGGATGTAATGAAGGTTTCTCCCAACGGAGTTTCCACAGATAAGTAGAAGTCTAATTTCTCCGGAGTCAAATTTAATCGTTGAGCGCAAGTAGGAGAAATAAAAGAATGGGTAGAACCGGTATCAAATAAAGTGTAGACTTCGCTAGAGTTTATGATAAGCTTACCCGTGATGACCTCATTCGGTTCCTTGCTTTTCGGGAGGTCACAACAAACGCTCTCCCTTGCACTACCGACTTTGACTTTTTACTCGGACGACCTTTGGTGCCTCCATCCTAAATTGAATTTGTCTTGGTGAACGAAAAAATCGGGCTAAGTGACCTTCTCTTCCACAATTATAACATGCTTTGGGCGACATCGCAATTTGGACGATGTGTCCCTCCCTCCGCATTTGAAGCATATGATATGTGGTCTTTCTCCTTCCTTAACAACGGGTCTTTGGTCTTTGACGTCTTTCCATCATTGTTGAATCTCCTCTTCTTGAAATATCCATTCTTATTTTTTGGCCTCCGATTACCACCAAGTGGTTACCATTTCGCTTTGTTGATTCCCTCCACGCTTGTTGTCACCGCTTCGATGATTTGCTCTCTCACCGGTATTATCATTTTGTCATTGCTCTCTTTTTGGTTGCGTTGACTCGTTATCGCTCCTCCACTAATCGAGCCCTATTTACAACATCTCAATACAAACACGGTTTATGAGAAATAAGATGTTGACGTATCTCTGCTTCAAACCTCTTAAAAACATTCGCGCCATTCTCTCTTCATTATCCACCAAGTGGGACGCATAAACCGGGATAACTCATAAATTTTACTTCAGTATTGCGACACGGTCATATTGTTTTGCTCCAATTTGATAAACTCCACCTCCTTCATGTGACGAATATTTTCACGAAAGTATTTTTCGTTGAACAGCTCTTGGAACTTCTCCCAAGACATCTTGATGACGGCGGGTTGAGTACGTTTCTTGATTCCCACCGATGTCGCCTCTCCGTGCAACATAAAGGCGAAGAAGGAACCTTTTGCTCCTCGGAGCATCCCAAGACATCAAATATCTTGGTGATCTGCTTTATCCATGCTTCCGCCATAAGTGGTTTTGGCTCTCCCTTAAACTCCGGTGGTCCCAGATCCTTGAACTATTTAGCGGTGATCGCCTGAGAGTTTCCAGTGTTTCCACCTACATTTTGGACAGAGAGCCGCCTCTACTTTCTTTGTTGCATGAATTGCATAAAAAGCCTCTGAACAATCCATCATTCATCATTTGGTCAGTGTTGTTGTTTGCATGAGGATTGTCGCCTTCCTGATGCACATTCTCCTGATTATTGATATGTGGAGACTCAACGGTCTCTTGTGCTCCATTGTTATTCTCAACATTTTCGGATGTCATTTTTGAATCTTTACAAAACAAAGGTTAATTGACATGTAATATAATATCTCTAAACTCTGACCAACCAATTTAAATATAAAATAAATTTAAGTAGGTCCTACTAGCAAAGGAATTCCCCGTCTCTCCCCTCCTAGTTCTAGTCTCACATCTTAGCCAGGGATCATATCCCTAAGCTTTGATACCAACTGTGACGCCCCCAAAATTAGGTATACATCACCCATCTTGGGTCGCTAGATACATGGTACAGAATTCAAATACAACTTACTAATACAACTGTCGTGTACAATACGACAAAACATAAACTGTGAGTTTGAATACAAATATTATCTACTAGAGATTATACAAACTCAAAATGAGTCCTCATTACAATTATTATCACACTATTTCACGTAATAGTGAGGACTACCAATGCTATCCTCTCGGACCATCACTCCGCTCCCCAACTCGTCCCAATATATTCTCATTTCACGAGAGAAACGGTGAAAGAAAGGGTGAGCTCAACTAGCCCGAAGAAATATTATGACTAAGATAATGCGAATAAATTATCATTAGTCTCTAACAATGTTAAACTAATAAAATATAATAGACATCAAGTTTAATCTGCGGTGGAACAAGCAATCCATTAAAAGAGTCAAGTAGAAAATAAAATCTACTATCTTTTATGATTAAAAGGTTTTTCATCATTGTTATCATTTGAGACTCGACTTAATAAATATTCCACATCATCGAATCACCCCACACTACTACCGAGGATATTCTTTAGTATCGCGACCACAATTATCCATGCACTACTGGACCAAGAATATTTGTGTATTCATTAATGGTCATGATCATGCCAACAAGCGTCCATCAATGCACTACTACAGGCCAATGAGGACTTTTACCACATTATTTGTAACATTACGGTCATGGTTACACCGAATAATCCCTGGTCATAATCATACCAAGTCCATCTATGCACTACAGGCCACATATGACTTTCAACATAATATAAACACGAGGATGGTGACAATGATATAAGAATTCAATAAAACAAGTTCAAGAATTAATTTGTCCAAGAACTACTAATGTCCAAATTGTCAACATGATACTGCTTTATAGAGTAAAATTCAAGAATGATCAGGAGAATTTCCATGAAAAGATACTGGATGAAGCGCAAATACCAAGGATATTCTACTAATTTCATGGAGTATAGAAGTCAAAACTTTAACCAACTGAGTATAATAAAGAATGAAATAACAAAAGAAATCATTATGCATGCGGTACTTCGCATAGACAAGTTATTCCAACAGAATACTAAATAACGGAACCGAGTCAAAGTGAAATTCACACCCAAACGCGGATGTTCCAATGAATAATAAAGAATGGAATAACAACGAAATCACCATGCATGCGGTTAGATATGAGCAAAGTTATTCCAACGAGAATACTAATAAGGATTTTAATCGGTCCGGCGTAAAAGCGCATGCAGAGGATATTTCAGCGAGAATAATAGTAAAAGGCGAAACCAGTCCCGTAAAAACGCCTGCAGACAGGATATTCCAACAGAATAATAAAGACGAAATAATAGAAGAATGTCACCAAGTATAGGGTAGACCGCGTATACAGGTTATTCCAGCAGAATAATAAGCAATGGAATAACAACAGTTCTCTTCATGAATAAGAAAGAATAACACCCCTTACCGTAAAAGAACTGAATATAAGAGTAGTTAAGTAGCATAAATCTTTTCTTCTTTCTCTCTATAATTTTCTCTTTCTAGAGTTTTAGTGAATTCGTAAGAAAATAATGAAGGAATGAGCTTCTATTTATAGAAAATGGAATGCATAGTAACTAACTCATGAACGGTCCAGATTGATTTACTTTAATCTGACGGTCCATATTTAAAGCAAAATCTTTTAAATAAAATATAATATATTCTATTTATAATCTAATAAAACGAATAACTTTATAAAAGATTTTACTATGCAAACACTATACAGGCACTATACAAACACTATGCATAATAAAATATAATATATTCTAATTATTGTCTAATAAAATAGATAGCTTTATAAAAGTATTACATTTTATATAAAAAGATTTTACTATGCAAAATACTATGCGATACACTATGCAACACTATGTATAATAGAATATAATATATTCTATTTATAGAATAACTTTATAAAAGTATTCTATTTTATATAAAAGATTTTCTCGTATTATTACATTAATAATACCAACAAAAGCTGAGTGACTTATCATGTAAACATCAATAATCAATCTGGTGTTGCTACTTATGCAACCACGCCAGACATTCTTGTTCTTTAACACAAGTGTTTCAACAGTTAACAGTAAAACTTCCGCCGTTATTTTCATAAAAAGTATTTTTATGTCGTTTTCTCGATCAAATAATAATTCCGTTAATGAGGTCCACCAATGATTGTGCCGTTGTACTAATATTCCCTGTTAAAACGAATATTCCCCGACCAATCGAATATTATATAACAACTTGCGTACTTTGCAAAATTTATAAATATTACCCACAACTATTATATCAATTTCACTCCATAATATTCAAAAATAATATTTATAGAAAATTCATCTTTATTCAAAAAGTTGGGGTTTTATAAGATAAGTCTTTATCAAAATGCAGGGGTTCGTATTCAATTACATGCTTGTAATCGGCTTTGTATGGTCGTAATACAGAAACATGGAAGACGTTGTGGACATTCTCGAGTGTTGGAGGTAAGGCTACCTCGTACGTAACTTCTCCGATTCTTCTCAGTACTTCAAAAGGTCCAATGAATCTTGGGCTCAATTTTCCTTTCTTTCCGAACCTGATTTTCCCTTTCCAGGGAGAGACCTTCAAGAAAACATAACTACCTGATTCAAACTCAATATTCTTACGATGTGGATCAGCGTATTTCTTCTATCGATCTTGAGCCGCTACCGATCGTGTTTCGGATCACTTTGACTATTTCGTAAATGCATTATACCAATTCTGGGCCTAGCAATTGTCTCTCACCAACTTCATCCCAGTAAAGCGGAGTTCTGCACCTTCTGCCGTATAACGCTTCGTAAGGCGGCATGCCAATACTAGCGTGGTAACTATTGTTGTAGTCGAATTCTACTAACGGTAGGTGATCATCCCAATTTCCATTAAAGTCTATCACACAGGCTCTTAGCATATCTTCTAATGTCTGGAATCGTTCTCTCTCACTCACTGTCCAAAATCATTTTGAGGGTGGTATCTTTGTACTCATTCGCAATTGCGTTCCCATACATTCCTGTAGACGTTTCCAAAAATTCGATGTAAAACGCGGATCTCTATCAGAAACAATTGACACCGGCACTCCGTGCCTCGAAATAATCTCTTTCACATATAACCTTGCCAACTGATCTAAGTTGAATCTGATTTTGATCGGAAAGAAGTGTGCGGATTTCATCAGTCGGTCAACGATAACCCATACTGCGTCGTAGCCTTTCTGAGTAGTCGGAAGGCCAACCACGAAGTCCATTGTAATATGTTCCCATTTCCATTCCGGGATCTCTAACGGTTGTAGCAATCCACTCAGTCTCTGATGTTACGCCTTCACTTTCGGCGAGTCGGACACTTGGCAACACATTTTGCAACATCACGTTTCAAATTCGGCCACCGAAATGTTGTCAAGATCTTGATACATCTTGGTACTACCGAGGTGAATCGAATATCGTGAACTATGAGCCTCGCTCAAAATGTCTTCCTTAATTTCTTGTCTTGGCGTACCCAAATTCTACTCTCAAATCTCAAGATTCCTTCCTTATCCATCTTAAATCTCGGTTCAGTTCCTTCAGATATCTTCTTTGTCACCTTTTTACATTCTTCGTCCTGAAGCTGAGCCTCCTTAACTTTATCCAGTAGGGTTGTACTCGATTGCATCTGAAATAGCTTCTCATCAATTTCCATAGGATACTTCACCTCTAACTCCAGTTTCTCCATTTCTGAAATTAGCTCCTCCTGAGCAGTTAACATCATCAATTTCTCATGACCCTTTCTACTTAAGGCGACGACAACCACATTTGCTTTTCCTGGATGGTATAAAATCTCACAGTCGTAGTCCTTAATTAACTCCAACCACCTTCTTTGACGCATATTCAAATCCTTCTGCGTGAAAATATATTTCAGACTCTTATGGTCCGTATATATTTTACACTTCTTCCCGTAGAGGTAGTGCCTCCAAATTTTTAGAGCAAAAATAACTGCAGCTAACTCCAAATCATGGGTCGGGTAACCCTTCTCGTAATCCTTCAACTATCGTGATGCATACGCAATGACTCTGCCATTTTGCATAAGTACACAGCCAAGTCCTTTATGCAACGCATCGCTAAAAACAACAAAATTTCATGTATCATCCGGAAGAGATAACACATTGAAAACTTTCCTCACACTTATCCGTCCAAACAAATTTCACAGATTTTTGAGTTAAATTCGTTAACGGAGTTGCGATCTTGGAAAAGTCTTGTATGAACCTTCTATAATATCCCGCCAATCCAAGAAAACTTCTTACTTCTGACGGCATTCTCGGCTGATCCCAGTTAATCACGACTTCGACTTTGGATGGATCTACCGAAATTCTATTTTTATCGATCACGTGACCAAGAAATTGTACTCGCTTAATCCAGAATTCGCATTTCGAAAATTTAGCGTACAACTTCTCCCTTCTCAATACTTCCAACGTTAACCTCAAATGTTCTTCGTGTTCTTCTTTGGTTTTTGGAATATACCAAAATGTCATCTATAAATAACACCACGAATTTGTCCAAAAACGGCTTGAACACACCATTCATTAGTCCCATAAATGCTGCAGGAGCATTCGTTAGACCAAACGACATTACTGTCTTCGGTACATCCTCTGGCCTCACCTTCAGTTGATGATAACCGCTTCTCAAGTCTATCTTGGAAAAGTATCTCGCTCCCTTCAATTGATCAAAGAGGTCGTCGATCCTCGGTAATGGATATCTGTTCTTGATCGTGACCTTATTCAGTTCTCTGTAGTCAATGCAGAGCCGCGTCAATCCATCCTTTTTCATAAACAACACCGGCGCTCCCCACGGCGATACGCTCGGTTGAATGTACTTCTTGTCCAACAATTCTTGTAGTTGTACCATTAATTCCTTCATCCCTACTGGTGCCATTCGGTATGGTTCCTTCGATATTGGAGCGGTTCCGGGCGCCAAATCGATCACGAAATCTACTTCTCTATCTGGTGGAAGTCCTGGCAAATCGTCTGGAAATACGTCAACGAAATCCCTCACAATCGGTATCTCTTCTACCTTAGGATTCTCTTTTCGACTGTCGACTATATAAGCTAAGTATCCTACACAGCCTTGTCTTAACAACTTCTGGCTCGCATCATTGTCGACAACTTCGCTTGTCTGGCGACTTGTTACCATAAAATATAACCTTTGGCGAATCATAAGGTTAATCGCTTCTTTGTCAATCAATTACTGACTCGTAATTGAATAACCAAATCCATTCCCAAAATAACGTCAAATTCCCCAAGTCGAATAGGGATAAGATCTATGTTCATGATATTACCCTTAATATCCACTCTGACAGTTCTTATGTACGTATTTCAATGGGATTATTTCTCTATTCGCAATTTCTATGTTCATGGGGTAATCCAATTCATTCTTAGGCAAATCTAAATTCTTGGCAAAATCATCGGATATAAAGGAACAAGTAGCACCTGAATCAAATAATACGTAAGCATTAACTTTATTGATCGGAATGATACTTGACACCACATCACGGGATTGAACTGCATCTTGCCCCGTCATGTTGAAAGTCTGGGCGGTCTGTCGGTCGGTTTGTTACGGTAGGTCTGGTGATGGTTAAGGCATTTCCACTGTTATTTCCTCGGTTTCCTCCTGATCCTGACCCTCCCTATCCCTTCTTGGGACAATCTCTTGCCAGATGGTCCTTCAAACCACAAGTAAAACAAGCACCCTTCTTTGGGTTTGGATAATTTGGTGCTATGTGGCCTTCCTGACCACAATTGTAGAACACTCTTTTTCCTTTCATACAGACTCCCAGATGGGCTTTCCCGCAAGTTGGGCATGCTTCGATTCTTTTCTTCTGATTACCTTGCTTATTCCCCGATGATGAGCTGTCATTCCACCTTTTCTTCTGATTGAAATTTCCACCTCATGTGCCACTTCCACTGGCCTTGTTATTTTCTTCACCTTCACTCTTCTTCTTCTTTTGATCTTGATTGTACTTGATCACGCGTGACGCTTCCTCCTTCACGAGGATGGCCTTTTCGATACTCCGGCAACGTGTTTAGGTTGAAACATTGATACTTTCTTTGTATACCCAAGGCTTTAGTCCTTGTTCAATCTTCGGCTTTTCTCTCGTCGGTTGTGTACTTGATACAGGCGAACCTTGCCAACTCGTTGAATTTAGCCACGTAGTCAGGTACACTCATGTTTCCCTGCTTCAGTTCCAGAAATTGAACTTCCATCTGATTCTGCGAACTAGTTGGGAAATACATTTCAAAAAACATCTCTTTAAATCTTTCCCACGTAATTACACCTTCACCTCCTCGCACTTTGTTTGCTTGCCACCAGTAGCTAGCCTCAGACTTCAACATAAACGTTGCAAAAGCGGTCTTCTGGTCTTCTCTAACCCTAGCAACGTCGAAAACCTTCTCCATTTCCATAACTCACGTTTGAGCCTCGATTGGGTTCATGGAACCTTTGAACTCTGGCGGTCCCACAGCCTTGAAGTCCTTAAATGTTGTGTTTGGTGGACCTTGAGGTTGATTATTCATGGCTCCAGTCAGTAAGTTCACCAACTACTGAACGGGATTAGCGTTGGCATTATTGTTATTATTGGTTGACTCTTTATGAGCTGGTTGACGCTGTTGTCTTCTCCTTGGCGGCATATTTCTGTTAAATAAACGCTTATTAGAACTTTATTTATTTCTCTAAATAGTTAAGGCATTACTCAACAATTTAATATATCACTTAACATATCATCTCAAACAACTTGATATATTTTCATTCAAATCAAAAGTTTTAACATTAAACGATAGCATAACTGCTATTTACATCAACTATCCTGGAATAAAGAATCCGCAGGATTTAAAACATTCAAATATTCTTTCGTTCATAAACACGTCAGAATTTACATCTAAAAAACTAATTAAGTTCTTCACATAATTAAACAAATCATATCACTGTCGGTCAAGGTACTGATTAGCCTTGCTACGCTCCTCTTCTAAGATGCGATGCATTGTCCTGCGATCCATCATGTACAATGGTAGTCCCTCGAACTGGATTCGGTACCTCAAAACTTGATCTTGGGTCTCATTTATTGCCTTGTTAAGTGTAGAGTACGTTTACCCAATCTTCGCTTTCTTTGCACGACTATCATCCTCTGCACAATCAGCTCGACGTGATTCTCTTACCCAGCCTTCCTCTGTTATGATCAGCCTTTCGGAGGTTTCCTTCAGTTCCTTCTTCAGTTTCTCTATCTCCTCGGTCTTATCTTCAGTTTGACCCTTCTCATGGACCAAATCCCATTCTACATTTGCCCGTCGAGAGTGAAGAGTCGAAATCTCCTCTCCTTCCTTTCTGAGAGTAATATGCAGAATAACCGCTCGCTCAGTCAAATCTTGCACCTCATCTCGTAACTCCACGTTACGGTCATATAATAATGTCATACATCTCAAAGATCAACGGTGTACCGTGGTAACTCCTCTTCTTCCTCTTCCTCTTCCTCAACAAATTCCTCCTCAGGATCCTCCTCAGGATCAGTCTCAGGTTCATGCTCCTGACCAACAACGGTGATCAATGGAGATGATTCCCTCTGCACCAGCTGCTCCCTAACGACATGAATGTCTCGGGGCTCCTCCTCTGTAGGTACTATAGGTACATGGGGTTCCTCCTCAGTAGGTACTATAGGTACCCGGGGTTCTTCCTCCCCAGCTTGACTAGCTTCTCCAACATTCGACATCCTGACAACAAAATTTTAAGTTTTAGTTACTAAGTCGTATCATCTAACGCATACTTTAACACATAAACATATAAGGTCTTTTATTTTCTTCAATGAATTACAAAAATTCATTTCTTAGAACTCGATAAGAGTTTTCCATTACTATCTTCTTTCTATAAGGCTACTACCTAAGGTTGTTCCCCCACCTAAGGTTCATAACCTCTGACTTTGATACCAACTTGTGACACCCCCAAATCTGGGTACTTCGATTCCACGGGATTTGGTGTTCACTGTACAAATATCATCTATCTATCTACCCATAATAAATGCAAACCATGCAATAGATAGAAATAAAATCTTCCCTTTAAAGGGTTACAACATCTGAATCATAAACATAATACTAGGTTAAACTAACCTTAAACATCTGTGCGGAAATATAAATAATAATTCTTAAACAACATCATTAACTCAAGTCTAACATAAATACATCATCAAACAACATAACAAGTCTTCATCATTTGCTAACTTTGCCCTTGCCTTTACTAGTGGAAGGTTCATCGGTTCTTTCGTTCTTAACTGCAATGTTATTATTAAGCAAGAGTGAGCACTATTGCCCACAAGTATAACAATGAAATAACAGTATAATAACATGCGAGTAAATCAAAGACATCTGAATAAAAGATTAACTTTTGAATCAAGAATGAATAACAAGAATCAAAAGAATTCTGAGGGTCATAAGACCTTGAACTATGTCCTAGGTTATCAAGGGTTATACTTGAAACCTTTAACAGTCATAAGACTATGGACCTTTCTACTCGTATTTAGGGGGATCAGCCCTTAGTACCAAACTGTGCACAATATCTTAACGCTAACGCATAAGTAAATCCCTATGCAGAGTTGTTCATCTCAGTTTGACATTCGAGTCCGTACCAAAGGAAGTTTGGTTTGGATAATTCATCAAGGGTTTTAAAATTTAGAACGCTCATCAACTATGGACTAGTCGAATCAATAAGGGTTCGCTAGTCTAATAAGGTTCAATAATAATGATATTCAAATTGAATAATAATCTTAAGGAGTATACAATAGAACGATTATTGTATAACAAAATCATACTTTGAAAAGATAATCAATCTTTAATATAATAATTTGAACTTGAATAATAGTAATGATAATTACTCAAGGTAAATAATAAACTTGAACAATAATGACAAGTAGGGTTAGGAAACTTGCCTCGTGCGTAGATTACACTTTAACTAAACTCGTTCTTTGAATTTAATCCTACATACCATTCACATTCACAATACCAGTTAATTATAACTTAACTAATCATCAATGATCATTCTTTTATCTAAACTTTGGTTATGACTATACTTAGTCAAATTATCACATTGTCACATATTTTGTACTTCATGAATATCAAACTAATTATGTATTCAATAACTCAATCCACACGTAATTATGTTATTTACATGTTAAACATCTAATTTACATCTCATTATACTTCTAACATGTTTACATGTTCATTACATTAATTTACTAACACATTGTTAGACTTAAACATTTTAAAAATCTCATTCTGAAAATTCCGGAGAGTGGCTATTTGTACATTTCTAACATTACATCGTTTCTCGTATTGCTTATATGATGGCCTTCTGACGACATGGTCTTTGGCGCTGTGGCGCGAGTCTCAAGGCACAGGTCGGTAGGCCATGAGAGTTCTCGATTTCGATTCTCGCAATTCGCGAAAATTGCGTAATACGCATGGCCAAGGAACTCCAATAAAATTATTACTACTCGAATTTAATCATACCCACATGATATAATTCATGTATAATCATAACCCAACATTTATATACTGACATTAACCAATTTAAACACTTAATAACATATTTAAAGCATGTGAATTTCACTGACTTTGATGTTCTTGGAGGTTTGGAAAAATAAAACATGAAAATTGTCACTACGGATTCGTTATAACACCGAATCCGTTTGTTTAAACTTTGGTCTCTTTGTATCAACATACATAACAATATACAAGTGTAAAATTTAGGGATAATATACGATCAATACATAAAATAGCACATATAAGGCCATAAGGCCAAAACCCATACTCGATAAATTTTGAAAAACATATACGACATGTATTTTAATGAAACAGATGATATGGTTTGTGAAATATATATAATTAAATACAATGTAGTAACATTTACCACATATACAACACACAATCCACACCCTTTATAAATACAGAGACTTTACAGAAAACTGTGAAAGCCATTTTTGTAAAACTCAAACAACGTAAAATAGAAATTGGGAAGGAGAGATTACCCTGTAGAGTATAAATTAGTAGGCTTAGATTCCTCACTCTCAAATCTCTTTCACAGACTCACAATTTCTCTCTGACAACCCTCTTTGATTTTCTCTCTGTGAATAGTTTATAGACTTAGGAAAAATGAAGAAAGAAAAGAGAATACGTCGTAATAATAAACTGGCGCATTAAGGGCAGTTACCCATCATGGGTTAACTGCCCTCAACCTCTACTAGTGCCATGTTTGGCTAGCCTTAAAAGGCTTATTCTCATTTAATTTAATAACTCTTTTATCATATAGTTTAAATCATCACACCCAATTCAAATATCTTATTTAATTTAATATAAAATAAATATAATAACTTCTCATAAATTCACATAGTCATATAATTAATTTTCTCATTAATTAATAATGTCAAATTATTAACTCTCTAATTAATAATTAAATTAATTAAATAACATCATGCTTAATTAAATATTTCATTTAATTCAATAAGCTCACATAATTACATATCTTGATAATAAAAATTCTCTACATGAATTTAATAAATGTAACACATATAATTAAATTAATCTACCACAATTACATCAATTAATTATTTAATCTAATAATTAAATCATCGAAAAATATTTATTTAATTCAATAAATATTAAAATTAATTATAAAATTGTCGTTCGTCACACCTACAATAGCTACGAATACTTTCAAAATCAAGCCTGGGATAATTCAGATGATGCAGCATTCAGTTCAGTTTGGGGGAATGACAAATGACGATCCTAACGAGCATTTAATCAGTTTTCTGGAAATCTGCGACACTTTCAAGTACAATGGGGTGTCAGATGAGGCAGTTAGACTTCGCTTGTTTCTGTTTACTTTGCGAGACAAGGCGAAGAATTGGTTACATTATCTACCATCAGGTTCGATAACGAAATGGGAGGATATGGCTCAGAAATTTCTGGCAAAATTCTTCCCGCCAGCGAAAACTGCAAAGATGAGGAACGAGATTACCATGTTTGATCAGCAACATGGGGAGTCATTGTATGAGGCATGAGAGAGATACGAATAATTGCTCAAAAAATGCCCACATCATAGATTGCCCAAGTGGTTGCAGATGAATACATTTTACAACGGACTACATGGGAATCTCAGGACGAGTATTGATGCAGCATCGGGGGGAGCATTTATGGCAAAGACTTATGAGGAGGCATATCAGTTGATAGAGACGATGGCTGCTAACAACTATCAGTGGCCCACGTCATGAATGACACGACCTACGGTCGCTGGAGTGTTAGAGGTTGATGGAGTGACGGCAATAACGACACAAATTTCAACACTCTCAAAGAAGTTCGACGTTTGGTCAGGGGGACAGACACAACACGTTGCAATTATTTATGAGTTGTGCACGGGGGAACATTTGACGGATCAATACGCAATCAACCCAGAGTCGGTACAATTCATGAGTAGCTACAACAGAATTCCTTAGAACACATATCAGAATGCATATAATCATGGGAATAGGAATAATCCAAATCAGTCGTGGAATAATAATCAGAATCAGCAAGCTCCACGACCATCGTATCCCCCAGGGTTTCAGAATCAACAACCCGTTCAACGTCAAGAGAGGAAATCAGATTTAGAGGAATTGATATCAAAGTATATAATGAGTAATGAGGTAGCTATGAAGAATCAAGCAATGGCAATGAAATCACAAGAAATGGCCATTAAGAATTTAGAAAACCAGATGGGACAAATTGCCTTAGCATTGAACAACAGACCACAAGGGACTCTACCGAGTGACACCAAAAGAAATCCAAAGGGAAATCATGAACAGTGTCTGGCAGTCACCTTGAGAAGTGGAAAACAGTTGGAAGGGATAGACGTAGAAAATTCAGCTACCTCAGATGAATGAGCTGATGACAGTAAAGTGGTTAAAGGAAATAAGGGTGAGGATAAGCAAAGTGAGAAAACAAAGTTAGACGACAAGCTAGTTGTATATCCTCCACCACCGTTTCAGCAGAGGGTCCAAAAAAATAAATTAGATAAGCAGTTCGCTAATTTTTGGATGTGTTTAAGAAACTTCAGATTAACATCCCGTTTGCAGAAGCCCTAGAGCAGATGTCGAGTTATGCAAAGTTCATGAAAGGGATTCTGTCAAGGAAAAAGAAATGGGAAGACTTCAAAACAGTGGCATTAATAGAGGAATGTAGTGCGATGTTACAGCAGAAGTTGCCACCAAAGCTGAAAGACCCGGGGAGTTTCACTATTCCATGTACGATCGGGAACATGTCTTTTAATTTGCCTATGTGATTTGGGGGCGAGTGTGAACCTTATGCCCTTGTCAGTTTACACAGAATTGGGTTTGCCCGCGCCAAAGCCTACGAATATTTCATTGCACTTGGCGGATAGATCAGTCACATATCCGAGAGGCATAGTAGAGGACCTATTGGTTAAAGTGGATAAGTTTATATTCCCCACAGACTTTATTATTCTGGATTTTGAGGAGGACAAGAATATCCCGATTATCCTAGGGAGACCTTTCTTGGCCACGGGGAGGACACTCATCGACGTACAAAAAGGCGAACTCACTATGAGGGTCCAAGATCAAGAAATCAAATTCCATGTGTTCAAGGCCATGAAATTCCCTACGGATGAGGAAGAATGTTTGCGGATGGATATCATTGATCAAATAGTCAACGAAGACATGGGAAAGAGTTTGGTCAACCATCCTTTAGAAACAAAATTATTGGAGGATGAAGAGTTCGATGAACCAGAATTTGTGGACTACTTACAGATGTTAGATTCATTGCCATGAGTTAGCCGATTTAGAGAACCATTTGAACTTTTACACACAGAGGAGATAGCCACAGAAAAATTGAAACCATCATTGGAGGAGCCACCAACTCTGGAACTTAAGCCACTCCTTAAACACCTCAGGTATTCGTATTTAGGCAATTCAAATTCTTTACCACTTATCATTTCTGCTGCACTTAACGATTTACAGGAAGAAAAGTTGCTGAGGGTGCTTCGGGAACATAAATCAGCGATTGGTTGGATGATCGCGGATAACAAGGGAATCAGCCCTTCATTTTGCATGCACATGATTCTGATGGAAGATGATGCAAAACTGACGGTGGAGCAACAAGGACGACTTAACCCAATTATGAAGGAAGTGGTAAAAAAAGAAATTCTAAAATTATTGGATGCGGTTATCATCTACCCGATTTCCGACAGTAAGTGGGTTAGTCCGGTTCATTGTGTGCCAAAAAGGGGGGAATGGCCGTGGTACAGAATGAGGATAACGAGTTAATTCTGACAAGAACAGTGACAGGTTGGAGGGTGTGCATCGGTTATAGGAAGTTGAAAAAGGCAACCCAAAAAGATCATTTTCCGCTACCCTTTATCGATCAAATGTTGGACAGATTAGAGGGTCATGAATACTACTGTTTATTGGATGGATACTCGGGCTATAACCAGATCGCCATCGCTCCTGAGGATCAAGAGAAGACTACATTTACGTGCCCGTACGGCACATTCGCGTTCCGGCGAATATCATTCAGTTTGTGTAATGCACCTGCTACCTTTCAACGATGTATGATGGCCATCTTCTCAGACATGGTGGAAAAAAATGTGGAAGTCTTTATGGATGACTTTTCTGTCTATGGAGACAATTTTGATACTTGCCTAGGTAATTTGGTAATGGTGTTATAGCGATGCGAAGACACGAACCTTGTACTTAATCGGGAAAATGCCACTTCATAGTTGAGCAGGGCATAATTTTGGGCCACAAGGTATCGGCTCAAGGACTGGAAGTTGACAAGGCTAAGTTGGAAACAATCGAGAAACTACCTCCGCCGAGCTCAGTAAAAGGAATTAGAAGTTTTCTGGGACATGTTGGCTTCTACAGAAGATTCATAAAGGACTTCTCTAAAATTGCAAAACCATTGTGCAGTCTTTTAGAGAAGGACTCTATGTTTAATTTTGATGAGGAATGTAAGTCGGTTTTCGAGTTGTTGAAGATGAAATTAACTACAGCCCCAGTGATAGTCGCACCAGATTGGAATATACCTTTCGAGCTGATGTGTGATGCAAGCGATTATGCGATTGGGGCTGTTTTGGGACAACACCGAGAAAAGGTATTTCACGCCATTTATTATGCAAGTAAGACACTCACGGAGACTAAAATGAATTATACAACTACGGAAAAGGAATTGCTTGCAGTGGTGTATGCGTTTGACAAATTCCGAGCATACTTGATCGAGACTAAGGTGATAGTCTACACGGATCATTAGGCTATTCAGTATCTAATTGTGAAAAAAGATGTTAAACCATGCCTTAGCTGATGGATCCTTCTTCTCCAAGAGTTTGATCTAGAAATAAAGGATAGAAAGGGGACGGAGAATCAAGTCGCCGATCATTTATCTAGGCTGGAAAATCCGGGTAAACAAGAAGAGGATAAGTGCGTCATCAACGAGTCATTCCCGGATGAGCAACTGTTTGGGTTAAATGTAGAATTTCCATGGTACGCAGACTTTGTGAACTATCTAGTGAGCAACATGCTCCCCCTGATCTTACACGACAACATAAAAAGAAGTTCCTCCATGATGGCAAGTGGTATATATGGGATGAGCCATACCTATTCAAACAATGCGCGGACAAGATGATTAGAAGGTATGTGCCTTACAGCGAAATGTATAGTATACTGCATGAATGCCACTCGTCGACGTACGGGGGACACTATGGTAGTGAAAGAACAGCGACAAAAGTCCTTTAAGCCGAGTTTTATTGGCTTACTTTATTTAAAGACGCCCACCAATTTGTTAAAACTTATGATATATGTCAATGGGTGGGCAACATATCAAAAAGGAATGAGATGCCACTCCAAACTATTTTAGAAGTTGAGATTTTCGATGTATGGGGCATCGATTTCATGGGGCAATTCCCTTCCTCATTTTCCAATTAGTATATTTTGCTTGCGATGGACTATGTGTCAAAGTGGGTTGAAGCAGTAGCACTACCGATGAACGATGCCAAGGTGGTGCTCAAATTTTTGTAGAAAAACATTTTTACGAGGTTTGGTACGCCGAGAGCCATTATAAGTGATGAAGGTAGTCACTTCTGCAACAAATCGTTTACAGCTCTCTTGGCAAAGTATGGGGTAAACCACAAGGTAGCGACGACTTATCATCCCCAAACCAATGGGCAGGCGGAGGTGTCGAATAGAGAAGTCAAGAAAATTCTGGAAAAAGTGGTGAATCCGAATCGAAAGGATTGGTCGCTCCGGTTGGATGATGCATTATGGGCATACCGGACTGTATATAAGACATCGATTAGGATGTCACCATATCAACTACTGTACGGAAAGTCTTGTCACCTACCAGTCGAGCTACAACACAAGGCCTACTGGGCCATTTAGAAACTGAACTTTGATCAAGCAGCTGTGGGTGAAAAGAGGCTACTACAACTAAATGAGCTCGATAAATTCTGACTTCAGGCATACAAGAACGCTAAACTATACAAGGAGAATGTCAAGAAATAGCACGACAAAAAAATCATGCACCGAACTTTCGAGTCGGGGCAATCAGTACTGCTATTCAACTCACGATTGAGTTTGTTCCCATGAAAGCTTAAGTCAAGGTGGTCGGGACCATTCAACATCAAAATAGTGTTCCCACATGGCGCAATCGAACTCTACAGTTGAAATCCATTAGAGACGTTCACGATCAATGGTCAACGGATAAAGCATTACTGGGGTGGAGAGTCGAACTGGGATGCCGTCAACATTACCCTCGCCGATGCTCAGTGACATAAGAGGCACCGTCAGGCTTACGATGTTAAAACTAGCGCTACTTGGGAGGCAACCCAAGCTCTAAACTCTTTCTTTTTCTTTATATTAAAGTTTTTAATTTAGTTTACGTATGAGCTTTCATAGAATTTTTACTTCATTTCTAGCTGATTCGCAGGTTGAAGAAGGAAAATAGAGACAAGATGTCACTGACCTCATAGCGCGGTCTGCGCTGCCCAATGTACATGCCCAGCGTGGGGCGCGCTACAAGCCCAGTCCCTTCATGCCATGCAGCGTAGACCGTGCTACTTCATCAATTTCACAATATTTGGTAGCATTATACATGACAGGCTTGGCGCGCTCATCGCTCATCTCACCATTTAACCCCCTAGCGCGGACAGCGCTATCCAACACTGATATGCAGCGCGGGGCGCACTGGTACGCCATCACCTCCTGACTCCCTAGCGCGGAGCGCGCTATCTTCAGCTTCTCCACAACGCGGGTCGCGCTGCTCGTAATCCCCAGGCGCATATTTGCTTTAATTGCCGTGTCCTAAGCCATAACCCCCCACTTAGCCTTTCCTTGGATGAATTGACTTCCCCAATTCTCCTACACCCTTTACAATTCCATAACTCCATAACTCCAATACCAATGCCAATGCCCCATCACTCCTTCTCCTTTTCAACTTCTATTCACATTAAACCCACTCACCTTCCATCTTCCAACCCACGTTGGTTTTCCATCTCCTATATGAACTCCAACTATACATATAATCAAATTCATATCAAATTTACACACTACACTCCAATCCTACATCAAATTCATTCCTTTGCACAAATTCTTTCAATTGGGGACACCATTACAAAGAGGAATACACGAATTATTCAAGGTAAACACAACTCACTTCTTGCTCAATCTTCTTCTCTATTCTTGATAGCAAATAAGTAGAACAACTTGGATATCGGTTGTTTGTTTTCACAATTTGGGTAGCAAGATAACACCACATAAGCTATTTTGGGGAAAAACTCAGTCCGCTCGCCAACTGTTCGATAAAAATCCTGAACCAAACTTTGAACCTACTCACCCCAAGAACCACCATGTCTTCCCACAAAAGACAACGCCCATCCTCCTCCACTGCTCGGCCTCCATATGATCACACAAGGTTTGTTAGTGAGAGGGCCGCCGAACGATTCAAGTCATCCATTGACAAGAAAACTTTGGTGCTTGAACGTGGATTTAAGCCAAATGCTAATTTGGATGGCGACATGGCTTTGCAAATTGTTGAGTGAAATTGGTTTCAGTTAGTCGAACAACCACTTCCAGCGGCAATCAACATAGTGAAAGAGTTTTACGCCAATGCAATAGAACATGTCAATCATGTAGTCATGGTTTGGGGAAAACCGGTGGTGTTTCATGCCGATGCTATCAACGAATATTTTGGATTAGAGGCACCACAAGCTGACCGCTATGAAGACTGGTTGCCCGAGTTAGATGAATTAATTGTCAGATTATGCAAACCAGAAACGCAATGGGTAATTCAAGCCGGAACAAATAAAAAGATAAGTTTTCCCCACTCTGCACTTAGTCGGTATGGAAAAGCTTGGTATGCATTTATGTGTGCCCGTTTAATGCCCACTCGCCACCAAAATGATGTCACTAAGGCACGGGCTCTGCTATTGTATGGGATTGTTCATCACCATTTCGGTGTGAACAACTCCATTGCGTTCTACAACGTCGATGTGGGGGAGTGTATTCAAGAGTCGATTGACCGGGTGTTACGAGGGAGTAATACGGGAGGTTTGCTGCATGGGTTCTTAATCACTAATTTGTGTCGTAAAGCTGGTGTGCAGTGGCAACCTTCCGAGCCTATCCAACACCCGATGGCTATCATTGATCATGCCACAATTGAGAGGTATAAGGCATGGGATGGGGTGAGATCACATCCACGTGGAGAAGGCTATATTATGATCCGACAACCCTCACCCCCAGTTGGAGCAGAACCAAGGCAGGAGCCACCACCTAGGGCTTCAAGGAATCAATTTCTATGGTTGGCCCAGCGTCAAGATCTAATGCATCAGTACAATGACAATGCATTCAACACGCTTGCTGATGCGTTTTCCCGCTGCAATCCAATCGCCTCTCCGGTAGTCATGCCCATTCCTCCTAACCTGCCTGCATATCCTCCATCGGACGACGACGAGAAGTGACTCGTTCTCAGGGAAGGCCTCGTACTTTTATTTGAATTATTTTGTCGTAATGAGGTCATTACTTGATTTAAGTTTGGGGGTTATGTTTCTGCGAATCATGTTAGTGCATTTAGTTCATAAGTTCTTTAGTCGTTATAATTGTCATTTTCATGTTATTAAAAAATGGAATATATAAAAACAACAAAAAATATTTTGCATGCATTTTTCATGAATCTAGTTATTAGATCGTATATGTTGATTCTTGGCCAATGATGAGATTGAAATTATGTAGACAAGTACATTACTAAGTATGAGAACCTTGATGTAGTTTCTGTTATGATTTGGATCTTGTTCTACTTTGAAACTAGTATAATACGGGTAGCACGTTAATAACATCTGTGTTAATGGATTAGTTCAAATTGATACATAAAGATTTTCTAAAGGATACTGCTAGTGTAAACGAGAAAGTGACAAGGATAGGCAGTGAAAGCGAAATTAGACAAGAACCTAAGTTTGGGGGAGTATTTGGGGTATATAAGCTAAAAATAAAAAAAAATAAAAAAAGAAGAAAAATACATTGAGTTGAATAAATTGAGTCCTGTGATGGGTCAAGAATAAGTGTGAAAAGCACTCCCCATAAACATAGGCGTGAGATGGAACGTAAAACGCACTCACTATCCATCATCTAAAAAAATGAATAAAACGGGAAACAAGAGCAAAAAGCCCCCGTAGATGATGAATGAAGCATAAGTACCCTATGTGAACCCTTGATAGTGGTAATTGTTTAGTTTTAGTGGAACTTGTCTGCTTTTGAACTTTTTGAGTTTGTGATGTATGATTCCTGATAAGAAACTGGTTATGTATTAAATTTGAGCCGATATCCGTTAGTATGGGTGTTGAACACACACACACTAATTAGTGAATTGCATTTTTGCTTGAGGATAAGCAATGTTCAAGTTTGGGGGAATTTGATGAGTAGGTTTTCAACCTATGATTTATGTTCTTTTAGCTTGTTATATTGTTAGCTTTTGGTACTTTCATGTTTCTTTTGATGGGTTTTGTGCTTGTTGTAGGATAATCCATGTGCCTATCAGAATATTAGCATTGGAAAGCAATCTCTGGAGTTTCTGGCTACCTAGCGTGGACCGCGCTGTGATGAGTATTGGAGTAGCACGGGGCGCGCTGGATCATGGAATTCTCCTGGGCCGGTAGCGCGGGCCGCGTTGTCAAAGAGTACTACCTAGCGCGGGGCGCGCTGTGTCGGCATAAATTCTAGGCGAAATGTAATTTTGTGTTGGAAGTTGGGTATTGTGGGGAGTTATTAATTCTTTATGTAATGTGATCATACTAGGATTGTGGGATGGTTGTTAGATCATTTTGTGGGAGTCTTTGACTAATGGTTATTGATATTGAAAAGGATTTGGATTTCTATTGAACTTTCTATGTGATGAGTTAGAGTTGGATTAGGATTATGGTATGGAGCTGAGTTGAAGCTACTCTTATAGAGTGTGGAAAAAAATAGAGGATTCATTCATACACACTTTGAGAATGAGATTGAGGAGCAAGAGCTTGGAGGAACGAAGAAGAAGAATAATTTCACGAAGATTCAGATTTGAAGGGCGAGAAGGGTGGTGTATTACTATTCTCCTTTAATTTCAAATTTTGTAATTGGGATGATGTTTTCTTTTATTTATTCAGTATTTAATTCATTAGCTATGAACTAAATTACTTATTAGGCTTATAATGGATCTTTAAGTGGAACAATGATTATGTAACCTTGGTTTTTAGTTTAATAAGCTATTATGCAGTTTATCTATATTAATTTAAGCTTGAATTTATGAATTGCTTGATCAACAATTTTATGTGGATTTGTATGAATTCGAGAGATGAAATATGAATCTAGACTTAATTAATATAGCATGTGTTCTTGATTTATGTGAATGAACAGAATCTTGATGTATGTTAGGATAGAGATATGCTTGACATCGCATGTAATCATAAAGAAAACTTGAACTTAAGCCTTCTTTGAGTGTAATTCACATAGAGATATAGTGAGTTGGTTGATTAAGGTGTTTAACTTAATTATATCTTAATTGTGGATTTGGGTTAATACGATGTTAATACATCGAGAGGTGGTTAATACTATTTATGTGTTCTTGATTAATAAACTGGGATAATGAATTAAACTGGAATAAGGGAATAATAATCAGAGGGATGCTTAGAGTGAAGTTGTAAGCCTAATTCTCCAATATTTGTTTGAAAATCAGTTTTAGGGTTTGTTGGTATTTATTTGATTTTTAATATTTTTACTAAAAACTGGAAATTGATTAGTTTAATAAAATTAAGATTAATAGAAGATTAGTAATTGTGAGGTTAATTTCTTGCTAAGTCTCTGAGGGAACGATACTCTACTTACTATTATATTACTTGTTGACCACATATACTTGCGTGCTGTGCGTATATAGATTTTATCCAACATGATACCCCTTATCTTAGCACGTGACTAGATGTTGTTTTCTATGAAATTGATCAACCTTGAACAATGTTTGCACTCTTTATCAACACTTGGCGTAACCTTACACTGAAAAGAAATACTCACAATATTATACTCACCATATTGTAGTAAAAGAATTTTATATTTTTGGTGTTGTCATTGTGTGTATTTAGTTGCTCAACCGAGTAACCTATTTATACTGAAAATTGAGGAAACAACTAGCACACACGCTTTGAAAAAATAACCAAATGAGCTATATAAAATAATGTTAGTGGAATTTGTGGTCTCACGAAGGAAATTAAACCAACTTGTACACGTTTTAAAAAAAATGTTTTAATAATAGAGTTGTGGTCCATACTACTTTAGGAAAAGTAGAGTGTCGGCAAGTCCTGCCAAACTTACTTTTGTAAAAAGAAAATAATTGAACAAACATATGTATATTATTCTTATTTTTAATCAACATATTTTATTCATCAATTATTAATATAGATTCACAATACTTCCAATTTGTCTAATTATATCATATCAAATAATATGAGTTACTATGTCATGTAAATTATTGATTAACTAATATGAAATACCGTGTAGTTGCTACTGTGACGATTATTGAGTCAATAATATGAAGTACTGTGCAATATCGTGTGATACTATAGACTACCGCGTGCTACCATAGAATAACGCGTATTACTGTACTTTTATCACCATGTATTTCAACAGTTAACGATAAAAGTTTTGCCGTCAATTTTTGAAAAAGGTTATTTCTATTGTTTTCCCTATCCGACAATTATTCTGTTATAGGGTCCACCAATGATTTATTATTTCGGCGCCGTCGTACAAATATTCCTCGACAAAATGAGTATTTCCTGACAGACTGTTCACTTCATATAATTTACACATAACCCCCATAACTATAACATTTATTAAATCAACACCTTACTATAAACAATTTAAATTCTATTAAAAGTCGGGGTTACCAAAACATATTCACCTCGAATAAAATATAAACCAACTAATAATTCATAATTCATTTAAGGTGCCTTTATTTATCGCATAAAATCATTATTCACATTCCAAAACTTAGAAGTGGATAATAAAACTTGAGAAATCTTAAAAACTCATATATGATTGATATGTATATTTTATTTTATATATTTTGATGATAACAATTATATTGTAATTAATTAAATATGTAATTGTTTAACTATTTAATTATTTTTATCTTATTATTTTATCTAAACTATTTTATGTTCTTACTTGAATTAATTTTTATTGACCTTGATAATTTAAATGTCAAGTGTTAAATAAATTGATTCATATAAAATTCAAGGCAAGGAGGTCCTATTTTCAAATACCAAAGTTGGGCAACAATATTTCATTGCATGAATGCATAATTATTTAAACATGTGTGTGTATTAGTATATCAAGTATATATATATATATATATATATATATATATATATATACGGTAAGGATCAAGAGTATTCTCCTTAAATAACATTCTTTCTTAAATAACATTCTTTTATTAAAACTACGTTTTTTAGAGGAATGACGTTGGCATTTTTATGTAAATCGGCGGTGGCATTGTATTTACAAAAATGCCACCGCGTCCCTCCAAAACGACGTAGTTTTAATAAAAGAATGCTATTTAAGGAGAATGCTCTTGACCACGATCGTATATATATATATATATATATATATATATATATATATATATATATATATATATATATATATATATATATATATATATCTGGCCCTAAAAGCTTTAAACCTTAAAGAGCGAACCAAAGATGTAACCGTCGTCTTTGAGGTCTATGGCGGCAGTTCGATCGATCCGTCGCCATAGCCATGTAGTCTTTGGCGGCGGGTTGAACTGTCGCCATAGGCACACCAAAGACTACTGATTAAATCTTTGGTTCGCTTTTTAAGTTCTCTTTAGAGCCTCTCATATATATATATAAAGACTACATGCATATGTTGCCAAATTTGGTGTTAAAACCGTAATGTATGGGTGTATATATGTATAAGCATTAACACACACACACACACACACACACACACACACACACATATATATATATATATATATATATATATATATATATATATATATATATATAAAGACTACATGCATATGTTGCCAAATTTGGTGTTAAAACCGTGTGTATGGGTGACAGTCATTATGGGACTAAAACGCGTGAGTGTGCTGGCATTCTTTTTGCTTCAAAACATGTAGTCAAATGGTTCATTAAATGTTAAGTTGATGAAGAATGGCCCGAGCGGAATTGGAACTTCTACTGCGTGAAATCTGTTTCAATTTGGACTTTCAATTCAAAAAAATTCATCCAAACCGTGCATTTAAAATCATATTTTCAAAATTATATTTTTCCCCCGACTTCAAAAATCTATAAATAGGGAGTATTTCATTCATTTGGTTTTTACCAATTCAGTGAAAAGAAAAGCATACTTTCCTTGCCTACATTTTCTTTAAAAGCTTTATATCTCTTCTTACAAAAGTTCTGATTATTTTAGAAGGGAAAATTGGTCCAAGTATTGAGATAAGTTTAATTTTTGTTGAATTATTTCTTACCTGTATTATATCTATAGATATACGAATATACATTGTTATACATAATTTTAAATAGGCTTAAATATAATTTAGTACCCTAAACTATAGGCCATATTCCACTTCAGTGATTCACCTTTCAATTTTGTCAATTAGATGATTGAACTATTAATTTTTTCCAATTGCAACAAATTGAGTCTGCCACGTCAGAAATCGCTGACGTGGCTATTTCGGTGGACCATTAGTCAGCTGAGTTGTAACTAAAAATAGTATTTTATTATTTCTTAACACATTTAAAGGGCAAATTCGTCAAATCACTTTATATTGGACATTAATACTAATAAAAAACAACAAATTGAATCTTATAGCTCTCAAAAAATCTAAACTTAGACAGATTTGTCTCCTTCATCACTGACCCAACCATTGCTACAGAAATAAAAAAATTCATAAAAGTCCAGGTATAAACCCTAGGCAACATAAACAAACACAGAAATCCTTTCCTCATCATCTTCACCGCCATTTTTCCCCTTTCCTTGAGGAGAGAGAAAACAGAGAGTGTGTATTTTCTTTAGAGAGAGGAAACAGAAAAGAGCGTAAAAGATTTACATAAGTTAGGTTTGGGGTTTCATTCGGATCTTCGAAATCTTCAGAAAACAAATTAAACAGTTGGAGAAAGAGAGATTCAACTCAAAGTGTTTGTCTTGAGAATTTGGGTCCGAGAAAAGGTCGATATCTTTAGAGAGAGAAATGGATTGGGAAAGAATTTGGGGATAGCGAATATGTCGTTATTTCTGCGTTTCTTCTATTCAAAAAATAAACTAAAGATTGAGGTCATCAATTTGAGATGTCAAAAATGTCTTTGTTTTGATTTTTTTTTTCTTGGATTTGGGTATGCAAAGAGGTAAGTTTTGGTTGAGATCTACTAGATCTGAGACATCAGTGAACATGTGAAGTGAAGATGACAGTCAGTGAACATGGACGTGAAGAGAAGAGAGGGGGAGAGGGAGGGGAAGGAAGAGAAGAGAGAGGGGGAGAAGTTAATGAACATGGGCGTGCGGTTTCATTCGGATCTAAGAAGTCAGTGAACATGGGCGTGAAGAGAGAGAATGGGAGAGGGAGGGGAAGGAAGAAGACAGTCACTGATTGTCACGGGAGATAATGAAAGTCATGGGCTATGACCATTTTACCCTCAAATGTATATAAATTGTTTAATTAAAAAATAAAAAAATATTTTTTTATACACATTCAGCTGACTAATGGCCCACCCAAATAGCCACGCCAGCGATTTCTGACGTGGCAGACTCAATCTGTTGCAATTAGAAAAAATTAATAGTTTAATCATCTAATTGACAAAATTGAAAGGTGGATCACCGAAGTGGAATATGGCCTATAGTTTAGGGTACTAATTCATATTTAAGCCTTTTAAATATCTATATTTCATCTATTTGTCAAATAAAAGGATACTTGGGCACCGCAAGGCTACGGAGATGCACCTCTACGGAGAGGAATTTGAACCGTACAATTCCTTATAGTCTTCAGTAACCTTTTATCGACATTATTTATATAAATATCGTAAAATAGATACGACACTTGATAGCTCAAAAAACATTGAGATAGTACTCCAAAAAGAGTAGTCATCCGAACTAGATTTGAGACTCGTAGTGATCTATTGAAAATATTTATATAAATATCAATTGTAAAAATTATAAATTTTGTCGTACTTAGACGTCGCAAGGCTACGGAGATACACCTCTACCAAGAGGAATTCGAACCGTACGATTCCTTATAGTACTAAGTGACATTACTTATAAAAGTTCACATAATAGGAAAAATATTCTTATATATTATTTGAGTTAAACAATAATATTTGTTATATCAGTTTGTGCCTAACTGATTTAAATATTTTACTTTATAAATTTTGTTTGAATTAATTTATTCTTTTTATATAAGTATTGATATATAAACATCTTTCATATAATACTTGTTAAAGATTATCTAAGAAACAACTTTATATAATCCATAAAAAAACACTTTATTTTTAAAGAATAAATAATTCTTTATAAAGTGCATTAAACTTCTATATCTGCTTAAATCGAAGCATTATTGAACTAAAACTAAAATTAACTTATCTGCTTATTTAAGAAGCATCTCTCAAAAACATAAATGTTAACTGTGCATATCTTATATATTTGCTTAAACAGAAGCATCATTTGATTTAAACATAAACTCTATCTGCTTTCAAAGAAGCATATTATTAAATATAAAAGTCTTTGAACTTTTATTTGTTCTTTAATTAATATCTTTGAGAAGAACCTATCTGTACTAAATTCTTATCTGCTTATTTGAGAAGCACAGTATTGTAAATTTATTTGTAAAAAGAGAAAATGTTAGAGTTAGTTTATTTTATGTACCTGTGAGAAAGACGAGCAATTATTCGACCAAGACCAGAGTCTTAGAGAGGCCAGGGGAAAGTTGGGTCTCTAGTGTACTTGTGAGGTGAGGAAGAGACTGTTGTTTCAAGACCAGATCATAGAATAGAACTGAACTCAAAAAGGAGGTACAACTAGACTTGAAGGAAGGAGCAGGGAGCTTGCTGTCCAAGATAGAATAGAATAGTTGGAAGTTTGTCTATAAAAATTTGTAAAGGCTTCTCACTTTGTTGAAGGAGTTTTATTCTCGATAGTAATAGGATCTCAAGTTCCAAGTAGGGACTTGAGACTGGACGTAGCAACATACCAAGGGGTGTATGTTATGAGCCAGATAAATTTATGTGCATTGTGTGATTGAATTTTTACTGTCTTGCATATTAATTTCTAACACTACAAAGTAATTATCCAAAAATTCTAAAAGGCCTAAGATAATTTTTTAATCGGTAATAATCTATTCAACCCCCCCTTCTAAATTATTATTGGACTTTTAATTGGTATCAGAGCAGTGCTCTTTAACTTTTTTATTGAGTATATACATGCATACCTAAGAGTAGATCTATGGCCAACAATGCTACTGGTTACAGAGAAGGACTGTCAATGTCCAGACCTCCACTATTTGATGGTACCGACTTTGCTACCTGGAAAAAACAGATTCAAAATCTATGCTAAATCCCAAGGAATCAAAATTTGGTGTGCCATCGAAAGAGGTGTACAAATTCCAACCAAAATCTAAGGAGAAAAGACTGTAGAGAAAGACATCTATGAATTCACCACTGAAGAAGAAGAAACTATGAATATTGCATCCTGAGATGAAAAAGTGCTAACTAGTGCTTTGATTGAAAAAGAATACAAAAGAGTTAGCAACTGCAAAAATACAAAAGAAATTTGGGAAAAATTGATTATAACCTATGAAGGTACCAATCATATCAAAGAAACTAAAAAAGATGCTCTAATTTAAGAGTATGAAAGTTTCAAGCTTGAAGAAGGAGAAAATATCATTGATATGAAAACCCGATTTTCCAGAATCATTGATGAGCTAGAGCAATTGGGAAAAGCCTACACTACAAATGAGAAAAACAAAAGAATTCTCAAAGCCCTTCCATCCATCTGAAAAATGAAGGTTACAGCAATAAAAGAAATGTAAGATCTAACCACATATCCTATGGATAATCTCATTGGAAATCTTCGTGCCCACGAAGTCGATATACTCGTCAAAAAAGCTGGATCAGACACAGATCTCAAAAAGAAAGGAATCGCCTTCAAAGCTCTTCTGGTGGATCAAGAAAGTGATGATGAAGAACTAAATAAAGAACTCGTTAGTCTAGACAACAATGAAGTTACTTTACTGTCCAGACAACTCAGGAGAGTAATTCAAAGCAAGGAAAGAAAATATGGCAAAGGCTTCATGAAGACAAACAACAACTTCAACAACTGAAAGATGCAATGAGGAAATTTCAAAGCCATTAACAACAACTTCAGAAGTACCAACCCAAATGAAAATTCAAACACATGCTTTGAATGCAAGCAGCCTGGACACTTCAAAAAGGATTGTCCAAAACTGGCCAACAACAAAGTTCTTGTAGCTAAAGAAGGATGGGATCTAAGTGACGAGGAAGAAACTGCTGAACAAACCGAAGAAATTGCAAATATCTATTTAATGGCAGATAATGACTCGTCACCAAGATCTGAGGTAAATTCTGAACACCAATTGCCTAGCACCTCATTTTTTGCATACACATTGGATAATATAAATGAAGAACACTATGAATTACAAGAGGCTTATAGTCATTTATATGGAAATAATGAATCATTAAAAGAAGAGTTAGAAAGATTAAGAAAAAATAATAAAAATCTTGAAATTAAAAATGCTAATTTAATTATCACCAATGAATTTTTAAATGAAATAAACTTAGAAAATAAAGAAGAATTAGAACAACTTAAGAAAATAAATAAAAATCTTGAAATAGAAAATTCCTCACTTATTATCTCAATTGAAAATCTTGAAATTGAAAATTCAACACTTGTTGTAATCAATGAAGATAATCAAGTACAAGATCAAGCAGTAATTGAAGAAATTAGAAATAAAAATTCTCTTTTAAAATTAGAAATAGAAAACCATGATTCCATAATTGAAAACTTAACTAAAGAACGTGAAGATTTAAATACTATAATTTATAAATTTATAAACGGAAAGGAAAATCTTGATGTCATGTTAAATCAACAAAAATGTAGCTTTAATAAAAAAGGTTTAGGATATACTAGAGAAACAAGTAAATCAAAAGATAAAGGACTATATCACGTTAAAATCAAAGAAAAAGAAAGTCATATATTTTCCTTCACAAAATGTTCTTATTGTAACAGAAATGGTCATTCCTTTTATATGTGCAATGCTAGAAATGGAAACTATAAAGGAAAAATGATTTTGGTTCCCAAAGGAACATATACTACACCGACCATCACAAGAAGATAATTTCATAAACAACATTATCATACTTCTCACAATCCAGTTACTCATAGAATGCTTTTTTCTACTAAAATTGATTATCCTATGCCGAGTTTTGTAAAGGAAACTTCAAGTGCTCCTTATACAAAATGGAAAACTCACCCTAAGGACCCTTCAATTTAAAGGGTACCAACTTGTAAAATTAGTACATACATTGCAGGTATGTCTTGCAGCTGATATGAATAAAAGCAAATGGTATCTTGATAGTGGATGCTTAAGACATATGGCTGGCGACAAGTCCAAATTAAGAAATCTGCAAGCTACAGACTTTGGTGAGGTAACTTTCAGAGATAACAATAAAGGTATAATAGGAGTTGGATGTGTGGGTATTGACCACATAACCATTTCCAACGTTCAATTAGTCATTGGACTCAGGTATAATCTTCTATCTATCAGTCAACTATGTGATAGTGGTTTTAAAATATCCTTGAGTACACATAATTGCTCTATTTTTGATCAAACTGGTAAATTGATTTTAGTTTGTCCTAGATATCAAAATGTGTATACTTGTGACTTAGATGCATACTCTCATTTAGATAACATTTGTCTTGTATCTGCAAATGTTGATCCTTGGCTATGACATCACAGACTAGGACACATCAATATGAAACTCACAAATAACATTTCTTTTAAAGAACATGTCAGTGGTCTTCCTAAATTGAAATTCTTTAAAAATCACATATGTGAAGCTTGCAAATTAGGAAAACAAATTCATGCATCACATAAACCTAAATTTACTGTGTCAACATCTCAACCCTTAGAATTGTTACACATAGACCTTGTTGGACCTATCCCTAAACATAGCATGGGTGGTGCTGTATACATTCTAGTTTTGGTTGATGATTATTTACGATTTACATGGGTTTCTTTTCTAAAATTTAAAAATGAGGCTATTAATTCTTTTTCTACCATGTGTAAAAAGATTCAAAATCAACAGGGGAGTTCTATTGTCTATATTCGATCTGATCAGAGAAAAGAATTTGACAATTCTTATTTCATTATGTTTTGTGATGAGAACGGTATAAGTCATAACTTCTCTGCTCCTTATACACCTCAGTCAAATGGTATAGTTGAAAGAAAAAATCGTTCTTTGCAAGAAATGGCTAATACCATGTTAAATGAATATAAATCTTCCAAAATATTTTTGAAATTTGAAGGCGTAGCAACATCATGTTACATTTTAAACAGAGTTTTATTAAGACCTATTTTGCTCAAAACTCCCTATGAGCTTTATTATAAAAGAACTCCAAAAACAAACTATTTTGGTATTTTTGGGAGCAAATGTTTTATTCTAAACACCAAAGGACATTTATTGAAATTTGATCTCAAATTTGATGATGGAATATTTCTTGGATACTCTCTTAATAGTAAAGCATACAAAGTTTTTGTGACAACCCGAATTTTTATATGTTATTAAAATAAGAATTTAATAATTAAAATTCTTATTATGATATGTATATATTTTGATTTATGAGTTTTGAGTGTGGGTATATATATTTGTAATTTATCTTGAAATATGTGATTGGTGTGAAGAGATTAAGTGTAAATATAAAAGAGATGTATATGTTGGGGAAATGAGGTTTAATAGTTAATTTAACTATTGAAGAAATTAAATGAGATTGTTACAGAAAGGAAATTAACTAAATAATATTAGTTAATTTAATTATGTTGAAAATTATATTATGAAATAACATAATTCAATTATTATGCTTTATGGCGATGAAATTGTTATGAATTAAATTTCATAAATAATGTGAGTAATTCACTTAATTAAAATAGTGAGTTAATGTAAATATATTTATTTTAATAAAATGAGAGTAATATATTGCATATAAATGTGGTACGCTAATATAATATGATAGTTGAAATGTTTATTAAATAAATAAATATTTTAATTAAAATATTTATTGAGTAAAACAAATATTTGATGAGAATATTATAATTTAATTTAATTATTAAATTAAAGGATTGATTTGTTGAATAAAATTATAAATGTATTGGCTAAGTGAAATGTTGTGTGGTCAAATGAGGAATACGATTTAATTAAATTGGGTGTGGCATTTGTACTCATATAATAAGTGAATTATAAAAAAAAAGAGAATTAGATTGAAGCTAGCCAAACAAGGTCTTGGGACCTTTGGCATTTTTATCAGTTAGAACCTTTTGGGTTTGTATAACTGAGAGCTGAGTAATTAAAGAGGAAAATAAAACACATAAGTGTATCAGTTATATTTACAAAATACAGACGAGTAGAGGCTTAGAGAAGGTTGGAGAGTTATGTGAAATGGAAGAGGAGAAATTCTGAGAATCAAAGGAAAAAGAAGAAGGTTGATCAATTAGTTGATCATCTAATTAAACTAAGAAGGAATCAAAGGTACTAACCTAACCCTAAAACTCTTATTTTTAGTTTCTTGAGTTTTCTCTGTAAATGATTTTGATGAAGGTTAATGATATATTTGTTTATAGGTGTGTATAATCTGTGTTATGTCATCTATAAACGAGTTTAGAGTTATCAAATTTATGTAAATATGTTTTAGAATAAGGGATTTTGTGTATGGCTTAGTATATGTATTTTGGTCTATTTTAAGGCTTAAATGGATGGTTAGATCATGTATATAATCTGAAATTGGTTATAGATGTTGTTAGTATGATGAAAAATGAAATCAACCCAAGTTGAACGAGTCAAAACGGATGTAAAACGAATTCGTAGCGAATGAATTCGCTAAATATGTTTAAAACATGATAGTATAGCATGAACAGGGAATTGGAACCCTTAAATTGATTTGTTAAAGTTTTTGAAATGTTCAAATTATTCTGTAGATGAGTAGTTCAGTGTTTCATGAGTTCATAGAATCGAAAACCAACTAATTTTGACTTAAAATGAAGAAGTTGTGAAGATTTGAAGTAAAAATATCGTAAAAAGCGTAATCTGAAAGGCGAAGCGAAGCGTAGCGCCACGCTACCGAGGGCCAGCGGAGCTTGATCGCACCGATGAGCATCTTGCTAACTAAGCGGCAGTGCCTGGAGTGTGAAGGAATTGGGCACGACCACGCCCATAGTGTGTCAAGTGTGACTGCTTTGACATATTTTGGTAAAACAACCATAACGTTTTCATATTAACTCTGATTGATGTGATTCAAGATGATACGGAACAAGGACGAATAGACCTATAACTTTTATTCTTTAAGTTTTGAAATTAGAGGTCAGAAACAGGGGTCAAAATGGTCATCTTTAGGATTGTTGTGTTTTCGGGGATAATCAGAGGGCTTCAGGCATGCACGTATGCAATTGTAGTGCTTCTGACGATAAAAGATGTTGTTCTAAGTTATAAAACATGAATATTATGAAGCATAATGATGCTTAACATTAATAAATGATATATTAGATAAATTGTATAAGCATACTAAGCACACACAAGAGAGACAAATCGGGTGTGTGATGAATGAACGTCGAAACTCTATGACAAGTGTTAATGAATCTAAAAATGTTTTAAGTCAAATGAAATGAATAATTATAAGATATGATACGGGGTTAATATAAAACCAATAATTAGTCATGTTGGGTTTCGGCACATAAAATGTAACGGAAATTAAACAATTTAAAGTGCAATTTCGAAACCCTAAAATAGGATCCATGCGAAAACCAAATTAATTCAGTGGTTAGAAATTTATACCGATTATTGAAGCTAGAATCGATGCGGTCGAATCTCCAACGCAATCCAAATGAACTGCGTCTCTACGGTATCCACACGAACGCTCCGCGAATCGTCGTACGATCTTCAGAAAAGGAACCGTGGTACTAGCCACCAAGGATGAGGATTTTCGAAACTGTTTTTCTCTAGTCTCTCTCTAAGAGTGGCTAGGGTTTTTAGGTTATGATTCGTTACCTAAAAATGACTGCTATATATCATATATATATAGTAGTTAATAGGAATTAATCAAAAACCCTAATCTAATAAAATCCAAATTTATATATGTATATTTCTTAATTAAGTCTTACTTAATTAATATACCTATATATAAATTATCCTATTAATTTAAATTCTTAATTTAAATTCTATCAATCATATTGACATATTTAAATCTTTACAATTTAAATTAATTCCCTATTAATTATGTTCTTTGTGTGTGACCCTATAGGTTATTATTACGTTGGCAATAATTTTAAAATCATATTATAAAATTATAAACAGTGAGCGACATTTAGTAATGCATCACTGCTACCCAAGTAATAAAAAGATCGATGATTCGATGCAACCTTTTCGTGACCAATGTTTCAATGCAATTTAATCCTTTTAACCTTAATATCCTATAATAAACTCGTGTCATGGAATGTGTCATACTCTTCATAATTTAATTTGAGTTTTTCTTGATCAATGAGTATACTATATGAAACAAATCACTATTTGAGCATGGCCATGCATTTCGTAGTCCTACTCAATCAAGAGGCCTATGGATATCACCCCTAATAAATACGAGGGTTAAATTCCATCTAGATCACTCATATTCCTCACACGATTCATGATGTACCCAATAATCACCTTTATAGTCCACCCTACTAAAGGTGACATTTGATGATATCAAAGTACATAAATTCTCGTGTAGTAATATAGTGATTTTAGGTCGGAGGACCATTACATCGTTGTCACTATGAGAATCGCTAATGACACTTCGTATAATGCTCCTTATAGAATTCTCATGGTGGGTCTGTCCAGTACATCGTTCTCTAACACGTACATATGCATTGACTTAATATCTCATATATTTATGACCAATGAGATTTGGTCATCAGTCAATCCACATACTAGTCTCAATGCATCATTATTGTCCCATCAACAATGATACTCGACTAGGGACATTTAAGAGCAATGATACTAATTTTAAATATATAATCTCATGTTCAAGTTACATACTTTAAACTATATAATTTGTATAACTATTATAAGGAATTTTATTATGTTAACATTTATATAGCGCAGTAAATAGAACCATAATAAAATCAATCATTTATTCAATCAAATATACTATCAAAATGTTAAGCAATTATATCAAATAATTGGCCTCTAGGGCATAAACTCTAACAGTCTCCCACTTGCACTAGAGCCAATCACTCATTTATCTAATACCCATGGAACTAGTGTGACCGTGGGTTAGCCTGCTGCGACAAAGCCTTGGTCAGTGGATCTGCAACATTATCATCTGTTGGCACTCTTCCTATATGTACATCTCCTCTATCAATGATTTCACGGATGAGATGGTACCGCCTAAGTATATGCTTGGATCGTTGGTCAGATCTGGGTTCCTTAGCCTGTGCAATGGCTCCATTATTATCATAGTAAAGCTTAACCGGATCAACAATGGTTGGAACAACACCAAGTTTAGTGACAAACTTTTTAATCCATACAGCCTCCTTGGCCGCACTAGAAGCAGCAATATACTCAGCCTCTATTGTAGAATCAACTACTGTCTCTTACTTCGAACTTTTCCAGCTAACAACACCACCATTAAGGCAAAACACAAAACCTGACTGAGACTTATAGTCATCATTGTTAGTCTGGAAACTAGCATCTGTGTAACCCTTTATTACCAGTTCGTATTCACCTCCATATACCAAGAATGAATCCTTAGTCCTTTTTAGGTACTTGCGGATATTCTTGACTGCTGTCCAGTGACCTTCACCTGGATTCGACTGGTATCTGCTCGTCATGCTCAAAGCATACGAGACATCCGGATGAGTACATATCATTGCATACATGATAGATCCAATTCTTAGAAAGCATAAGGGATCTTTCTCATCGCGCCTCCTCATCATCTTGTGATTTAGGACATTGGGCCTCGAGAGATCTTTCCATCATGAGTCACGAGTAAGTTTCCTCTTTTACGCCTCTTACATCTTTGAACTGTTTGACACTTTATCAATATATGTACTTTGACTTAGGCCGAGAGCATTTTCTCGATCTATCTCTATAGATCCGATACCTAAAATGTAAAAAGACATCACCCAATTTTTTCATGGAGAAACATTTTCCTAACCATGTTTTTTCAAATGACTGTAAGGAAGGAATGTCATTCCCAATAATTAATATGTCATCAACATATAATACTAGGAATACAATGTGACTCCCACTAACCTTGTTATATACACAAGGTTCATCTTCATTTTTTATAAAGCCAAACTCTTTGACTGCTTCATCAAATCGAAGATTCCAACTCCGAGAGGCTTTCTTTAATCCATAAATGGATCGCTACAGTTTACATACCTTTCCAGTATCCTTTGGAGTGACAAAACCCTCAGGTTGTGTCATGTACACATCCTCAAGGAGATTTCTGTTAAGGAAAGCAGTTTTGACATCCATCTGCCAGATTCCGTAATCATAAAAGGCTGCAATAACAAGTAATATCCTGATGAATTTAACCATTGCCACTAGAGAGAAGGTTTCATCATAGTCAACACCTTGAACCTATTTGAAACCTTTTGCTACCAGTCGGCCTTTATAGGTTTGTACGTTACCATCCATGTAAGTTTTCTTCTTGAAAATCCACTTGCACCCGATTGGTTTTACCCCTTCGGGTGGATCAACCAGAGTCCATACTTGGTTAGTATACATGGATTCCATCTCAAATTTCATGGCTTCAAGCCATTTCTCAGAATCTGGTCCATTCATAGCTTCTTGGTAGGAAGCAGGCTCATCTTGATCTATGAGCATCACATCGCCGTTTTGAGTCACAAGATATCCATAATATCTCTCGGGCTCTTGGCGTGTCCTACCAGATCTATGAATGCCTTGTGTAATTTGAGAAGGTTCACTTTCCACAATATCTTGTGGTTTCTGCTCACGTTCCAACTCAGGTTTAATGATATTTTGTGGTTCTCGAATTTCTTCGAGTTCTACTTTCCTCCCACTATTTCCTTTAGAGACAAATTCTCTTTCTAGAAAAATACCAGTTCGAGCAACAAACTCTTTGTTCTCAAAAGGTTTGTAAAAAATGTTTTTCCAAATTTTGGCTCTAACATAGATAAACAGGCTTACCGGAAAAGTTCGCCGTAAAATATTTTCCGGTCATCTTCTCTGACGGATTGCCCAGTTTTCGGAGAGTTTTTCGGTGAGTTTTTCAGTGTTTTTCTGCCAAGATCAGATCTACTATATTTTAGGAGTCCAACCATGGTCTTAGATTTGAAAATAAGCCACCAATCACCGTTAGATCGATGAAATTCCATAAAGCTTAATCTCTTTAATTTCTTATTTTCTCTTGTTTAATACTTGTTCAAATCATCTAAAACAAGTATAAACATAGCATCTATACATAAAATCCATGAAATTAGCATCTATAATTGAAAAACAAATGATTACTTTTCATGGTTTTATTTTCTTCTTTTCTTCTTCTTTTCTTCTCTTTCCTTCTTTTTTTCTTCCTTTTTCTCTCTATTTTCTTTCTTCTAAAAATATTGCTATGGGAGGGAGTGTGATGAAATGAAATGTTGATTTTTCCTTATTAGGCTTAATCACATAACCAACATCCATGGCCCATTTGAATTAAAGGACCTATCAAAAACAAGTTCGGTGAGGATTTCGGGAAAATGTTTGGAAGTATATAGGAAATTAATATCAGTACATTCCTCGCTCAATTATTAGCCTCTTAGCCGCCACCCATATGCCAACCTTCTAGAAGATTTAATCCCCCACTTTTATTTACTCACTTATCAGTTTAATTGTTCGTTTGACCATTTATAAATTTAACATTTTACAATTTTAAAATAATAATCATAAATTAAATTAGACTTTTATTTCATAAAGGTCGGGGTCTTACATCAACAATAACCGATAATGGTAAAGAGATTTGTGATGCGATTTGTGAAGTGCGAAGTGCGAAATGAAATTTGCGAAAACATTTTATGATTCATCATACCATTCATTACATTGTATCATTAAATTTATGTTGTCATATATCAAGTGTCTAGTAAATTTTATCATGTTCATTCCATTGCATTGCATTAACATGATAAAGAGGAATCTGTAGAAACTCAAAAAAAAATTTCCCTGGTACTAACCCTGCAGGAGGGCAAAAGTGTCTTTTTACATCTCGGAGACAACCCCGAGAAGAGGTTATAACAACAATCAACCACGGAGACAGCCCCGTGGAACACCAAATCAATCTTGGAGATCAACCCTAAGGAAAAGAAAAGTTGTCAACAATCAAACCCCGAAAACAGCCCTGAGCGATAGCCAAAAGCCACTTCAAGCCCGGAGATAACCCCGGGCGGGAAAAAGGGGAGTTTTGACAATACAACATAATACCACAAACATCCAGCTGTAGACATGGTTATCAAGATTCATCACAGCAATCTCGAGTGCAAACTACTCAAAGACAACTTAATGGACTACCTGCGAAGACCTGAAGATGTTATTCTGGTCATGGACAAATCTTCCTAGATTCATAATATGGCAACCATATTTCATTACATAGCTCTCAAAAAGAGCTTTTTGGAATGGTATGGCACATCTCCATAAGATTCCCGAATTGCAAGTTATGAAGGTTTCAAGCAACCTGCACAGCGATCGAGGTGAACGTACTTCAAGGTAACAGTGCCAACCAAGCCCAGCTGCAGGTTACCTGCGGTTGCCGCAGGTAGACTCGCGGCTGGCCGAGTCTATAAATATTAGACCCCTCCCCCCCCCCCCTAGCTCATTTCAGCAGTTTTGGAGAGAGAGAAAGGGTCTAAGAGAGAGAAAATCTGAGATCTAGAGTGAGAAATAGCTCAAATCTTACTTTAATCCTTGTAAATCTCTTATGTAAACACTTTTATACATATATACTTCAACATATCAAGTTTTAATGGTGGAAATCGAGTTTAAAGGCACTAAAAGCCATTCGATAGCAGTTCTCGTGCCAGACTATAAGATCTATTCATATTTGCTTCTATTTCTTACTTTACTATATATATATATATATATATATATATATATATAAGTGATATATATATATATATATAGTTAGTAGTTAATATTGCGTAGATCTAGCTTTTTAGCCGTCCATTTCATGTAAATAGTCAATATTTACGTTTTATTAACTAGATCTAGTCAGATCTAGCTTTTAACTAGTTCAAAAGTTGTTAAACTTGAACCTTGAAGCTAGAATGACTAAGATCTGGATAGATCTTGTTTACTTTCTAATTTTGTAAATATTAAGAAACCACGTGACCCTAGATATGTGACACCCCCAAATCCGGGTACTTCGATTCCACGGGATCTGGTATTCACTGTACAAATATCATATATCTATCTACCCATAATAAATGCAAACCATGCAATAGATAGAAATAAATCTTCCCCTTATGGGGTTACAACATCTGAATAATAAACATAATCCCAGGTCAAACTAACCTTAAACATCTGTGCGGAAACATAAACAATTAAGTCTTAAAAACATCATTAACTTAAGTCTTAAACAGAAATACATCATCATATAAAACAACAAGTCTTCATCACTTGTTAATCTTTCCCTTGCCTTTGCTAGTAGAAGACTCGTCGGACCTTTCGTTCTTAACTACAATGTTATTATTACGCAAGAGTGAGTACTATTGCCCAAAAGTAAAATAATGAAATAATAATGTATAATAACATGCGAGTGAATCAAAGACTTCTGAAATAAAAGCTCAACTTTTGAATCAAGAGTGAATAACAAGAATCAAAAGATTTCTGAGGGTCATAAGACCTTGAACTATGTCCTAGGTTAGCAAGGGTTATACTTGAAACCTTTAACAGTCATAAGACTATTGACCTTTCTACTACTCGTGCTTAGGGGATCGATACTTGAGTACCATCTCATGCACAATATCTTAACGCTAACGCATAAGTAATCCCTATACAGGGTTGTTCATCTCAATTTGACATTAGAGTCTGCACCAAAGGAAGTTTGGTTTGGATAAATCAATAAGGGTTCTGAAATTTAGAACGTTCATCAACTATGGATTCACTAGTCTAACAAAGAACAACAATAATGATATTCAAATTGAATAATAATCTCAAGAAGTATACAATAGAACAATTATTGTATAACAGATTCATACTTTAAAAAAATAATCAATCTTTAATATAAAAATTCGAACTTGAATAATAGTAATGAGAATTTACTCGAGGTAAATAATAAACTTGAACAATGATAACAAATAGGGTTAGGAAACTTGCCTCATGCGTAGATTACACTTTAATTAAACATGTTCCTTGAATTTAATCCTACATATCATTTACATTCACAATACCAGTTAATTATAATTTAACTAATCATAGTAACTTCATTCTTTTTTTCTAACTTTGGTTATGACTATACTTAGTCAAATTATCACACTTATTGTCACATAATAAACACTTTACGAATAATAAGCTAACTATGCATTTAATAATTCAGTGCACATGTAATTATGTTATTTACATGTTAAGCATCTATTTTAACATCTCATTATACTTCTAACATATTTCTATGTTTATTAAATTAGGTTAATACCACATTGTTAGACTTAAACATTTTAAAAATTTTTATTTCTGAATATTCTGGAGAGTGGCGCTGCGGAGCCACTTTTATACTAGGTCTTGGCATTTCATGCATTTGGCTGAATGCTTCTGACTTGAGACTTAGTATTTATGGCGCGAGACTTCGATTCTGGAGTTGGCCCATGGCTAAAACTCCAGATTTTGATTCTCAGTTCGTGAAGAACACAGAGTTCAGCGAAATAAACATTACATGACCATTAATTTCACTAATTTAACATACCCACATGTTAGAATTCATACATAATCACTACCCAACATTTATATAATGATTTTAATCCATTAAAACACATAATTACAGAATTAAAATATGAAATTTTCACTGTTCTTGATGTTCTTGAAGGTTTTTAACATAAATCATGAAAACTAATACTACGGATTCGTTATAACACCGAATCCGTTCATTTAAGGTTTGGTCTCTTCGTATCAACATGCATAATCAAATAAGAGTTGAAATTTTACAAAAACATTTATGTTTGACATATTAAAATCACGTATAAGGCCATATGGCCATAACCCATACTCTGTAATTTTGAAGCAATCATATACGATGTATTTTCATGAAACAAATGATATGGTTAATAAAATATATATAATCAAATACGATATGGTAACATTTAACACATATACAAACTCATAATCATACCCTTTCCCAATTATAGAGACTTTACAGTAAACTTGAAAGCCATTTTTTTATAAAAACTCAAACCACGTAAATTTAGATTTTGGGAAGGAGAAGATTACCCAGATTGTAGAGTATAGATTAGTAGAGATGATCAAAGATGATCCTTTCACAAATACTTGTTGATTACACACTCATAATTTCTCTCAATCTCATAATTTCTATCTGACAATTTCTCAAACTCTCTCTCCCTCTCTGTTTTCAGACTTAGAAATAATAAGAAAGAAAAGGATACGTATAATATAATAAAGCAACTGATGCGCATAATGGTCAGTTAACCCAATCATGGGTAACTGCAATCAACTCCCTTTAGGGCCTTGTTTGGCTAGCAATAATAGATTTCAAAACCATTTAATTTAATGATTTTCTTATACTATAGTTTAAATCGTGTCACACCCAATTATACAATAACTCAAATATATTATTTAATTTAATTAAATAACATATAATAATTTCTCATTAATTCACATAGTCAAATAATTAAATTCTTATTTATTAATAATGTCAAATTATTAAATCTCTAATTAACTATTACATTAATAAAAAATAACATTATGCTTATTAAATATTCCATTTAATTCAATAAGCTCACATAAATACATACTTGAATAATAATTATTCTCCACATTAATTTAATAAATATAACACATATAATTAAATTAATCTATCACAATTGCATCAATTAATTATTTAATCTAATAATTAAATCATCAAAAATGTTTATTTAATTCAATAAATATTAAGAATTAAATTACAAAAATCTCGTTTATCACATCTTTCCCCCCTTAAAAGGATTTTGTCCCCAGAATCACGACTCAATAAATTCGACCCGTTACATTCTCCCCCCTTACAAAGATTCTGTCCCCAGAATCGCATACACATAAGTTACGTAAATAAATGAGGGTAATTCTTCATCATATTCTCTTCGAGTTCCCACGTAGCTTCTTCAGCGTTGTGGTTCCTCCAAATTACCTTAACAGAAGGTATTACTTTATTTCTAAGAACTTGTTCTTTTCTGTCGACAATTTGAACAGGAATTTCTTCGTAAGATAAGTCTTTTTCAAAATGTAGGGGTTCGTATTCAATTACATGCTTGTAATCGGCTTTGTATGGTCGTAACACAGAAACATGGAATACGTTGTGGACATTCTCGAGTGATGGAGGTAAGGCTACCTCATACGCAATTTCTCCGATTCTTCGAAGTACTTCAAAAGGCCCAATGAATCTTGGGCTTAATTTCCCTTTCTTTCTGAACCTGATCTTCCCCTTCCAGGGAGAGTCCTTCAAGAAAACATAACTACGTGATTCAAATTCGATATTTTTACGATGTGGATCAACAGATTTCTTCTTCAGAGATCTTGAGTCGCTACTAGTCGTGTTTCGGATCACTTTGACTATTTCACATGCTCATTGCATCAATTACGCCCCTAGCAATTGTCTTTCGCCAACTTCATCCCAATAAAGTAGAGTTCTGCATTTTCTGTCGTATAACACTTCATAAGGCGGCATGCCAATACTAGCGTGGTAACTGTTGTTATAGCCGAACTCTACTAACGGTAGGTGATCATCCCAATTTCCTTTAAAGTCCATCACACAGGCTCTTAGCATATCTTCTAATGTCTGAATCGTTCTTTCTCTTTGTCCGTCTGTTTGAGGGTGGTAAGCTATACTCATTCGCAATTGCGTACCCATGCATTCCTGAAGACGTTTCTAGAAATTCGTTGTGAAGTACGGATCCCTATCGGAAACAATTGACATCGGCACTCCGTGTCTCGAAACAACATCTTTTACATATAACCTCGCCAACTGATCTAAATTGAATCTGATTTTGATCGGAAGGAAGTGTGCGGATTTCGTCAGTCGGTCAACGATAACCCATATCAAGTCAGTAGCCTTTTTTGAGTCGCTTCAAGGCCAACCACGAAATCCATTATAATATGTTCCCATTTCCATTCTGGGATCTCTAACGGTTGTAGCAATCCACTCGGTCTCTGATGCTCTGCTTTTACTTTCTGACAGGTCAGACATTTGGCAACACACTCTGCAACATCTCGTTTTAAATTTGGCCACCAGAAATGTTGTCAGAGATCTTGGTACATTTTGGTACTACCAGGGTGAATCGAATATCTTGAATCGTGAGCCTCGCTCAAAATTTCTTCCTTAATTTCTTGTCTTCAAGGAACCCAAATTCGCTTTCAAATCTCGAGATTCCTTCCTTATCCATCTTAAATGTCTGTTCGGTTCCATCGACATATCTTCCTTGTCACCTTTTTACATTCTTCGTCCCGAAGTCGAGCCTCCTTTACTTTATCTAGTAGAGTTATACCAGTTGCATCTGAAATAGCTTCTCATCAATCTCCATAGGATACTTCACTTCTAACTCCGCTCCATTTACGCAATTAGCTCCTCCCGAGCAAATAACATCATTAATTTCTCACCACCCTTTCTACTTAAGGCGTCGGCAACCACATTTGCTTTACCCGGATGGTATAAAATCTCACAGTAGTAATCCTTAATTAATTCAAACCATCTTCTTTGACGCATATTCAAATCCTTCTTTGTGAAAATATATTTCAGCCTCTTGTGGTCCGTATAAATTTCATACTTCTCCCCGTAGAGATAGTGCCTCCAAATTTTCAAAGCAAAAACAACTGCAGCTAACTCCAAGTCATGGATCAGGTATCCCTTCTTGTAATCCTTCAATTATCGTGATGCATACGCAATAACTTTGCCGTTTTGCATCAGCACACAGCCAAGTCCTTTATGCGACGCATCACTATAAACAACAAAATTTCCTGTATCATCCGGAAGAGATAACACAGGCGTTGTACTCAACCTCTTCTTCAATTCTTGAAAGCTTTCCTCACACTTCTCCGTCCAAACAAATTTCACAGCTTTTCGAGTTAAATTCGTTAGCAGAGTTGCGATCTTGGAAAAGTCTTGTATGAACTTTCTATAATATCCTGCCAATCTAAGAAAACTTCGTACTTTCGACGGCGTCCTCGGCTGATCCTAGTTAATCACAGCTTCGACTTTGGATGGATCTACCGAAATTCCATTTTTATCGATCACGTGCCCAAGAAATTGCACTCGTTCAATCCAAAATTTGCATTTCGAAAACTTGGCATACAACCTTTTCCCTTCTCAATACTTCCAATGTTAATCTCAAATGCTCTTCATGTTCTTCTTTGGTTTTCGAATAAACCAAAATTTCATCTATAAATACCACTACGAACTTGTCCAGAAACGGCTTGAACACACCATTCATTAGTCCCATAAATGCTGCAGGAGCATTCGTAAGACCAAATGACATTACTAAAAATTTGTAGTGACCATATCGCGTTCTAAACGCTGTCTTCGGTACATCCTCTGGCCTCACCTTCAGTTGATGATAACCGCTTCTCAAGTCTATCTTGGAAAAGTATATCGCTCCCTTCAATTGATCAAACAGGTCGTCGATCCTCGGTAATGGATATATGTTCTTAATCGTGACCTTATTCAGTTCTCTGTAGTCAATGCAGAGCCACATCGATCCGTCCTTCTTTTTCACAAATAACATAGGCGCTCCCCACGGTGATACGCTCGGTTGAATGTACTTCTTGTCCAGTAATTCTTGTAGTTGTACCATTAATTCTTTCATCTCTACTGGTGCCATTCGGTATGGTGCCTTCGATATTGGAGCAGTTCCGGGCGCCAAATCGATAACGAAATCTACCTCTCTATCTGGTGGAAGTCCTGGAAAATCGTCTAGAAATACGTCGACGAAGTCCCTCACAATCGGTATTTCTTCTACCTTCGGATTCTCTTTTCGATTGTCGACTATGTAAGCTAAGTATCCTACACAGCCTTGTCTTAATAACTTCCTGGTCTGCATCATCGTCAGACAACTCGCTTGTCTAGGCGACTTGCTACCATAAAACACAACCTTTGACGGAGTCATAAGGTTAATACGCTTCTTTTGGCAATCAATTACAGCCCCATAATTGAATAACCAGTCCATTCCCAATATGACGTCAAATTCCCCAAGTCGAATAAGGATAAGATCTACGTTCATGATATTACCCTTAATATCCAATCTACAGTTCTTATACACGTACTTAACAGGGATTATCTCTTTATTCGTAATTTCTATGTTCATGGGATATTCCAACTCATCCTTAAGCAAATCTAAACTATTAGCAAAGTCATCGGATATAAAGGAACAAGTAGCACCCGAATCAAATAATACATAAGCATTAATTTTATTGATCAGAATGATACCTGACACCACATCACGAGACTGAACTGCATCCTGCACCGTCATGTTGAAAGTCCTGGCGGTCGCTCGGTTTGTTGCGGTTGGTCCGGTGATAGTTAAGGCATTTCCACTGTTATTTCCCCGATTTCCTCCTGATCCTGACCCTCCCAATCCCTTCTTAGGACAGTCTCTTGCCAGATGGTCCTTCGAACCACAAGTGAAACAAGCACCCTTCTTTGGGTTAGGACAGTTAGGTGCTATGCGGCCTTCTTGACCACAATTGTAGCACACTCTTTTTCCCTTCATACAAACTCCCAGATGAGCTTTCCCGCAGGTCAGACATTCTTCGATTCTTTTCTTCTGACTTCCTTGTTGATTCCCCGATGATGAGTTTTCATTCCACCTTTTCTTCTGATTAAAATTACCACCTCCTGTGCCACTTCCACTAGTCTTGTTATTTCCTTCACCTTCGCTCTTCTTCTTCTGATCTTGATTGTACTTGGTCACTGCATCGCTTCCACCTTCAGCGAGGATGGCCTTTTCCAGTACTCCAACAAAAGTGTTTATCTGAAACATTGATACTTTACTGTATACCAAGGTTTTAGTCCTTGTTCGAATCTTCTGGCTTTTCTCTCGTCCGTGTGTACTTAATACGGGGCAAACCTCGCCAACTCGTTGAATCTAGCCGCATAATCAGGTACGGTCATATTCCCCTGCTTCAATTCCAAAAATTGAACCTCCATCTGGTTCTGCGAGCTAGTCGGGATATACATCTCGAAGAACATCTCTTTAAATCTCTCCCAAGTAATTACACCTTCACCTCCTCGAACTTTGTTTGCTTGCCACCAATAGCTAGCTTCAGACTTCAGTATAAACGTTGCAAAAGAGGTCTTCTGGTCTTCTCTAACCCTAGCGACGTCGAAAACCTTCTCCATTTCCATAACCCACGTTTGAGCCTCGATCGGGTTCATGGAACCTTTAAATTCTGGCGGTCCCACCGCCTTGAAATCCTTAAATGTAGTATTTGGTGGAGCTTGAGGTTGATTATTCATTGCTCCAATTTAGCAAGTTAACCAATTCTTTGAATGAGATTAGCATTGGCGTTATTGTTGTTATTCGTAGACTCTTCCTGAGCTTTGGTTGACGTTGTTGTCTTCTTCTTGGCGGCATAATTTTGTTAAAATATATGCTTATTAAATCTCTATTAAATTCTCTAAATAGTTAAGACTTAACTCAACAATTTAATATAATCATTTAACACATTATCTCAAACAACTTGATATATATTCATTCAAACTAAACGTTTTAACATCAAACGATAGCATCACTACTATTTACATCATCTATCCTGAGACAAAGAATCTACAGGATTTAAAATATTAAAATATTCCTTCATTCATAAACACATCGGAATTTACATATAAAAACTAATTAAATCTTTCACATAATTAAACAAATTCTATCACTGTCTGTCAAGGCGCTGAATAGCCTTACTACGCTCCTCTTCCATGATACGAGACATCGTCCTGCGATCCAGCATGTACGATGGAAGTCCTTTCGAACTGGATGGGGTACCTTAAAACTCGATCCTGGGCCTCATCCATTGCCTGATTAAGTGTAGAGTATGTCTCTCCAAGCTTTGCCTTCTTTGCACGACCATCCTCTTTCGCAAGATCAGCACGATGTGACTCTCTCACCCAGCCTTCCTCTGCTATGATCAGCCTTTCAGAGCTTTCCTTCATTTCTTCTTCAACTTTTCTATCTCTGCGGTCTTATCTTTGGTTTGACCTTCTCGTGGACCAAATCCCATTCTACATTTCCCGTCGTGAGTGAAGAGTCGAATCTCCCTCTCCTTACGCTTTCGAGAGTAATCTGTTTGAATAATTGCCCGCTCGATCGGATCCACGCACCTCATCTCGTAACTCCATGTTACGGTGCATATAATGTGTCGTACATCTCAAAGATCAATGGAGTCTTTGTGGAAACTCCTCTTCTTCCTCTTCCTCTTCCTCTTCAAATTCCTCCTCAGGATCAGTCTCAGGTTCATGCTCCTGACCAACAACTGTGGTAGCCCCGAATCCGGGTCCCGAATCGCCATGATCCGGGCTTCGCTATTTCTACAACTATTTGCGGAAGATATAAACATAAATTGTTTATACATTACATTACACACTATTCCCCAAGGTCGAGTAACCTTTACTTAAACACAAATCATAAGCTATCTAACACATAACAATACTATTCTTCAACCATACTTTTACAAATTAGTCAGACATTCTATCCCAAGTCGAACTTGCATTTTCCTTTTCCTCAGAATCGCCGTATTCGCCTTATCTGCAATGTTTTATCATGATATAGCAAGGGTGAGCATGAAAGTTGCCCAGCAAGTTTAAAAACAATGCAAAGATATATCATGATGGAAAGAGTTTGAATAATAAACTGACTATCCTTCACAATGTATTTGTGAATTAGCATGAAAAGTTTTGACTGAACAAGTATTTAACAGGAATAACAATATATCTGGACCAACTGGTAATAAAGGTGATCAGCCTTTCATACACGACTTATACATACAAGATGTACAGAGTACAATTCATAAGCATATCTGTCTGAAACCACTCTTAAAAGAGTTTAAGTAAAAAGAACTTGAAAAACTTGCTGAACTGCTGATTACTTAAGTAACGCTAATATAATACGCTTCTCCACAAGACCTAATATTAATAATATAGATCTCCAATATTAGAATAATATCATCATTGTTATAAAATAACTTAAATATATTTCCACATACTCCTATCGGTCTATCTGATATATAAAACCTATAATAGATCTTTAGGTTAGTCATAACATATAGTTAAGTATTAGACATTAGTTTTAAGTCTTAATATTATTATTATACTTTGATATTCTTTTAATCACATCATAACTTATACTTATAAGTTATTCATTTTATATGTTATCCTAGTAAATTAGATAACATCTTAGTAAACCGAAATACCATTTTAGTAAGACGGATTTTATTTCAAAGATCCCAAAATCACTATTCTTTTCACGAAAAATATCAAATCAACTTATTATTTTTTATCCTTTGGTCAAACATATATACATGTATTTCATACATAAAAAATATTTTTCCGTAATTTTTCAATTTCTTTTACTATTTTTCAAAAATCATAATTAGTGCGTGACTTAAGAAAATTAGCTACCTCATGCTTAACTCCAGAGATGCCCATCTTTTGACATAACCTTATATATGTTAACGTGATGCTCCATTTTAAATTTCGCGGCAATCGGAGTTGTAGAACTCCGGTTATAGCGATTTCCGTCGGAAAATCACAAAAATTGAAATGGTCATAACTTGGTCGTTTTAAGCCGGAATTAGCTCATTTTTGGACACGAGCTACATATTACCATATATTTTCATTTCCCAAAAGCCTGTAATTTTTCTCATTAACTAAATGTCCAAAACAGCCCTCGGAAAATTTTGGCCAGAAACTTTTTGCACTTTGGCAGTTTTGGAGTCCTTCACCAAAACTTAAATAAAACGAAATCTGTAACTCCGATTAATGATCCGTCAATTTTGTTGGATTTGTATCTTTCCGCACTACAGTTTTCATATATCACAATCCATATTTGGATATGTTTAGCTCCCGGAATTTAGCCCGGAAGTGACTGTTCCAAAACTGTCCTTTTCACAGTTTTCTTAACTTTGTGTAGTTTGGGAGAAATCCCATAACTCCCTCCTCCGATGTCGGATTTAGTCCGCTTTGAGTCTATGGAAAGCTTATTGAGTGTACTATAACATATCACAAGTCCAGAATTTTTAGAGCACTCTAACAAATCCGAAATTTTCTGTTTTAGGGCAGCAGTCCACTAACTCATTTAAAACAAAAAAAAACTGTTTTGGTTATTCTTCTTTGTTCAAGCCTATCAACCCTAAAAATGGCAAGATCTAACCATAAAATATCATATATCATGTAGATCTTCCTCATATGGATCAAAATCATAAGTTCAACACTTGATCTAAAACACCATATCAAAACACTTTTAAACTAACAAGAGTTTTGAATTTAGGAAATTTTCATACCTTTTCTTAAGCCTTCCTTCTTCTTCTTCTTCTTCTTCTTCCTTCTTCTTCCATGGATGAACTTTCTCTCTTAATTCTTGAAAATAATTGATGCAAATGGTTTGGTTGATATGAGGGGCTAATATTGCTTGGATTATTGCCCCAACAAGTTGCCAATTATTGAACATAGGATTCTTTAGCAATTATTCACCAAAATGGGACAAAAGGGTAAAATGGACATTTCCATATCAATAATTGATTTCTTTTTTTTTCTTTTTTTTTTAGCATACCAAATGTCCAATATGTCCCTCCTTAATTGGGCTTAAATTTGGGCCACCATTTCCATCTTTTGGGCTATCAATAAATAATATATTGGACTTAAAATTTAATTCTTTGGGCCATGTAAATTAACATAGTCAAATTCTTTTCTATCTTACCCAACCCTAAATATTTAATTAGGATATCCAATCTAAATATTTAATTAGAGTATCATTCCAAATAATTAGAATTTAAATCATCACTCTACTACAATAAATTCTATAACCCAATTAAGCATATTTTAATTAAGTTATAAAATTAAAATCTTGAGATAATAAAAATATATCTCTTAACTTAATATAATTTTAATATTATTACTATTCTCCCACAAGTAGGCTTAGTTTGGGCCATTAATTAATCCCATTGAGCTAGCCATTTTACTTGTATTACTTACTAACAAAAACTAACTTGGGTTTCCACCCAAAATTTAATTGGGTCATTATAATACTTGTCCCATACATAATATATTGGGCTAGATTAAATAATTAATTGCCCTAAATCACTTTATCTACAAGTCTCATGCTTAATTAATTAATTGGGCTTATTTAGATGATATAACATCATTAGTCCATTAAATCTACTTCTCTTGGACTCTATTCAAATTAATTGGGCTATAACCTTATTATAGTCCATTATTTTTAATTCTATTCCATTCTACCCTTATCTTTAAATTAGGGTTTACATCTCTCACTCTAGAAAATAAATTCCTTACTCATGCCCTTTTAATTTCATAAACCAAATTATACTTGGTTATAAAATTAATTATTGGAGATATATAAAATAAATCTCTTAATGTCAAAAGATATACATTTATATACTAATATTCTCCCATATTATAACCTCTCGAGTTATTTAATCACCACACCTAATATATATATTAGGTTACATAACTTAATTCTTACTTCACCCTTATATACAAAATAAATGTATTCACATTATAAAATGTATATTTATTTACTCATATCCATAATTCATATAATCATAACATATTTCACTTCTCACACTAATTTTGACTTTTCTCCATAAAAGTTAATCATTGACTTTGACCAAAAGTCAATCTTTACACATTTTGTGCTTCTTCGTCCATTACGATTAAACTCGACGCTTTGGGCCGAATCGAAAGCGATCCATGCTTCAAAATTCTATCTCTAACTCAAATTTTGAGTTTTAAATTACTCCATTCTCATTACTAATCGTATTAACTAACGACCTTATACTTCTTCAAATTCTTATTTGTCGTACAAGCCAACAACACTCAAGCTATGTTAATTACTAACATAGTTTTATCTTGATCATTAACTTGATTCATCATTCCTCTTGCTAAAATATATATATATATATATATATATATATATATATATATATAAAGATATAGCATCTCTTCCTCGTGTGAAATTTTATCTCCAATAATAAAATTTCCATATGTACTTATATAACATTTCTTAGACTATTCATTTCACATCGAATTTACAGGTATCGTAATACCTTATTCTTGATATTCCTCCAAGTACATATTGATTCATTTCTAGGGTTTTTGGAATTTTGTAACCCATATTTTCTCTATTCTCATTCGAATATCAAACCATATAGGTTTTTCTTGAAAATTTTAAATAAATTCTCAAATTCTCATCTAGGTTTTATTCTTTAACCTTTATTCTAATCATTCAAGATTTTAGAAACTTTTCGGGTTGTCACAACAACGATGATCAATGGAGATGACTCCCTCTGTACCAACTGTTCCCTAACGACATGAATGTCTCGGGGTTCCTCCTCCGTAGTACCTTGGTACTCACTGGGTTCCTCCTCCCGAGTTCGACTAGTTCTTCCAACGTCAGACATCCTGACAACAAAAATTTCGAGTTTTAGTTACTAAGTCGTACTAGGTGAGCACATAATTTAACACATAAGCACATAAAGTCTTTAATTATCTTCAATGAATTACAAAATTCATTTCCTAGAACTCGATAAGAGTTTTCCATCTCTATGTTCTTCTATATAAGGCTACTACCTAAGGTTGTTCCCACAATCAAGGTTCATAACCTCTGACTTTGATACTAACTCGTAACACCCCAAATCAGGTACTTGATTCCACGGGATTTGGTGTTCATTTGTCTAAAATATCTTCTATCTATCTACCCATAATAAATGCAAACCATGCAATAGATAGAAATAAATCTTCCCCTTATGGGGTTACAACATCTAAATAATAAACATAATCCCAAGTCAAACTAACCTTAAACATCTGTGCGGAAACATAAATAATTAAGTCTTAAAAACATCATTAACTTAAGTCTTAAACAGAAATACATCATCATATAAAACAACAAGTCTTCATCACTTGTTAATCTTGCCCTTGCCTTTGCTAATAGAAGGCTCGTCGGGCCTTTCGTTCTTAACTACAATGTTATTATTACGCAAGAGTGAGCACTATTGCCCAAAAGTAAAATAATGAAATAATAATGTATAATAACATGCGAGTGAATCAAAGACTTCTAAAATAAAAGATCAACTTTTGAATCAAGAGTGAATAACAAGAATCAAAAGATTTCTGAGGGTCATAAGACCTTGAACTATGTCCTAGGTTAGCAAGGGTTATACTTGAAACCTTTAACAGTTCTAAGACTATGGACCTTTCTACTGTTTTTAGGGGATCACCCTTAGTACCATCATCATGCGCACAATATCTTAACGCTAACGCCTAAGTAATCCTTATACAGGGTTGTTCATCTCAGTTTGACATTAGAGTCTGCACCAAAGGAAGTTTGGTTTGGATAAATCAATAAGGGTTCTGAAATTTAGAACGTTCATCAACTATGGACTAGTTGAATTAAATCAGGGTTCACTAGTCTAACAAAGTTCAACAATAATGATATTCAAATTGAATAATAATCTCAAGAAGTATACAATAGAACAATTATTGTATAACAGATTCATACTTTAAAAAAATAATCAATCTTTAATATAACAATTAGAACTTGAATAGTAGTAATGAGAATTTACTTGAGGTAAATAATAAACTTGAACAATGATAACAAGTAGGGTTAGGAAACTTGCCTCGTGCGTAGATTACACTTTTATTAAACACGTTCCTTGAATTTAATCCTACATATCATTTACATTCACAGTACCAGTTAATTATAATTTAACTAATCATAGTAACTTCATTCTTTTAGTCTAACTTGAGTTATGACTATACTTAGTAAAATTATCACACTTATTGTCACATAATAAACACTTTACGAATAATAAGCTAACTATGCATTTAATAATTCAGTCCACATGTAATTATGTTATTTACATGTTAAGCATCTATTTTAACATCTGATTATACTTATAACATATTTCTATGTTTATTAAATTAGGTTAATACCACATTGTTAGACTTAAACATTTTAAAATTTTTCATTTCTGAACATTCTGGAGAGTGGTAACTGCTATTAACTTTTATACTAGGTCTTGGCTGCATGATTGAGACTTAGCTACTGCACATGGAGACTTCGATTACGAGTTGGCCACGACGCCGAAACTCCAGATTCGATTCTCGATTCACAAGAACACGAGTTCAAAAAATAAACATTACATGATCATTAATTTCACTAATTTAACATACCCACATGTTAGAATTCATACATAATCACTACCCAACATTTATATGATGATTTTAATCCATTAAAACACATAATTACAGAATTAAAATATGAAATTTTCACTGTTCTTGATGTTCTTGAAGGTTTTTAACATAAATCATGAAAACTAATACTACGGATTCGTTATAACACCGAATCCGTTCATTTAAGGTTTGGTCTCTTCGTATCAACATGCATAATCAAATAAGAGTGGAAATTTTACAAAAACATTTATGTTTGACATATTAAAATCACGTATAAGGTCATATGGCCATAACCCATACTCTGTAATTTTGAAGCAATCATATACGATGTATTTTCATGAAACAGATGATATGGTTTATAAAATATATACAATCAAATACGATATGGTAACATTTATACAAACTCATAATCATACCCTTTCCCAATTACAGAGACTTTACAGTAAACTTGAAAGCCATTTTTTTTATAAAAACTCAAACCACATAAATTTAGAATTTGGGAAGGAGAAGATTACCCAGATTGTAGAGTATAGATTAGTAGAGATGATCAAAGATGATCCTTTCACAAATACTTGTTGATTACACACTCATAATTTCTCTCAATCTCACAATTTCTATCTAACAATTTCTCAAACTCTCTCTCCCTCTCTGTTTTCAGACTTAGAAATAATAAGTAAGAAAAGGATACGTATAATATAATAAAGCAACTGACGCGCATAATGGTTAGTTAACCCAATCATGGGTAACTGCAATCAACTCCCTTTAGGGCCTTGTTTGGCTAGCAAGAATAGATTTCAAAACCATTTAATTTAATGATTCTCTTATACTATAGTTTAAATCGTGTCACACCCAATTATACAATAACTCAAATATATTATTTAATTAAATTAAATAACATATAATAATTTCTCATTAATTCACATAGTCAAATAATTAAATTCTCATTTATTAATAATGTCAAATTATTAAATCTCTAATTAACTATTACATTAATAAAAATTAACATTATGCTTATTAAATATTTCATTTAATTCAATAAGCTCACATAAATACATACTTGAATAATAATTATTCTCCACATTAATTTAATAAATATAACACATATAATTAAATTAATCTATCACAATTGCATCAATTAATTATTTAATCTAATAATTAAATCATCGAAAATATTTATTTAATTCAATAAATATTAAGAATTAAATTACAAAATCTCGTTTGTCACAAGATCTGTATCTAGATGAAACGGGAAGCTTGTTTACTCGCGTACAAGGATTTAATCAATAAATCTCTTGTTTAGCGAAGTTTTTAAGTTATATGCACATAGTAGGTTTAAATATCCATTTTGGAAGCTTTAAATAAATGTCATATGAGCCTAGGAACTACAATGGATTGAAGATCCAGTCAGTGGATCTAGATCCGGTTTCGAAGATGGACTTGTTTAAGTTGTAAATGTCAATTTGCAACCCTTTATACATGTAAATTTAGGGCCTTAAAGCGGTTATTCGGATTTAAGGCCCCAAAATAGTGAAAACCTTTATGTGGTGCTCGAGCTTACTTCGATGACTTTCATGCCCATAAGAAACCCGACCCTTGTAGATATTAATTTCAATATTGTCAAAGATGTTTCGCATCTCAATAAAATCTATTGGGAATTGCATATTTAAATTTGATGTTAAAAGTAAATAATCATGCTCATATGTAAAGTCCTTCAAGAAATACATGTACAAGGACTTAGTGATAGATCAAAATTGTTAGGTTTGATTTGTGCTTTATGTTTATCATTCTGTGAATGAATGTATAGAAGAAAAGATCAAATTAGGTTGATCTAATTTTTGAGATGTAATAGATAGGCTTCAATGTAATCGTAGTCCATGCCGATCCATCCGCAGATTGCGAAAGCCAAGGTAGAATCAATGAGAGCATTGAGAATCGTGAGTCATGCGCTTTGGAGGGCCTCTCCCAAAATCGTATAGTGGTCCAAACGCCTGCCGAGCTAACTCAAGAATCGTAGTGTGCTCTCTGAAGCGTAGAGTCTGCAAATCAAGCAAGCAAAGATTGTAGCCTACCAGTACTTAAGAGAAATCATAGTGTTCTCTTCTATCAGTACCGGATCAAGCACTAATGTGTCAAGACACCACGATCATGATCGTAATGCATCATTTATCTGCATCAGAAGTATCGAGCTTTGTCCATTTGTTTAAAAATAAATTACAACAAATGTGGAATAGATTATAGACGTTGAGACTCTCGAGAATCCAAATGACCCAACACTCATCCTTAGTATATAACAAAGAACTGTATTAAAGAAGCTAAGAAAAGTACTACATGTCAGCCGAAAACACCTTTTCAGGTGTTAGGTGAGATAGCATCTGCTGTGTCAGTGGGCCAGACGGCTAAATAGAAGATTTGCATAAAGTCACCATCAGTGTTTAGAAATGTCAAATATAATTAATGCTTCAATAGATGCCTTTAAACGGATACATTTCAAAGGCACCTTATATACAAATCAGATGCAGATGCAAGAAGTAAGCAAGTACACAATGAAAAGCTGAAGAACACTCAACGCTTAACTCTAAGATCTTAAAAAGAAAGCTTGCTTAGCTACTAGGAGCCTTGAGTGCTCTGAACCACTTAAATTCTCTGTGTCTTTTTTATTCATGCTTTAACTACTATACTTGTTATATCTGCCAGTTAACTATTATCTCTGTTTATCTTAAAGGGGGGACAAACAAATCATATATTCCGCTAAAACTAATTAACAAATTTGACAAAGTATTTTGGAAAAGAAAATTTAAAATATCTATTCAACCCCCCCCCCCCTCCCCTTCTAGATAACTATTGTGCCTCTGGGAACTAACAAAATCAAATCAAGACGAATATGAAATAAAATTGGAAGTATTAAATGCCTCAATTCCTATGCAAGCAAAAGGGTTTGAAAATAGCTTTTCAAAACATCACTTTAATATGCTTGCTAAAAATGAACTTTTCAATAAGTCAAACCCTTCTTATATAGCTTCAAAGAGGCATATCACTACTTTCAAATAAAGCACTCAAACACTTTTGTATATTTAATCACACACACACACACTTCACATGATAAGAGAGTGAAAAAGTAGTGGTAACCGTGTTTCATGAAAGTCGGGGGTGTAAGACCCCAACTTTTTATGAATAAGATTAATTTTATATAAATATTATTTTAAATAGTATGGTGTTAATTTAATAAATGTTATAGTTAAGGGTGATATATGCAAATCATCAGATAAATAGCTTGTTGAGGAATATTCTTTCTGTTAGGGAATATTCTTTTTGTCGGGAATATTATATTTGATAAAGTACGACTGTGACGAAATAACCAATCATTGGACGGCCCCACAAACGAAATAACTGTCGAATTTAGAAAGCGACAGAAATAACTTTTTTATAAAATAACGGCAAAACTTTTATCGTTAACTGTTGAAATACCCGGTGATAAAAGTACAGTAATACGCGTTATTTCACAGTAGTACATGGTATTGCATAGTATTTCTGATTATTGATTCAATAATTGCTACAGTAACATCTGCATGGTATCTCATATTATTGATTCAATAATTGTTACAGTAACATCTGCACAATATTTTATATTATTAAATCAATAATTGTCACAACACAGTAACTCATATTATTGAAATGATATTATTAGATAGCATTATTGACAATGTCTAGAAAGTTCTGTCAAGAAAAGGGATTACGTTATATAATTGCGCGTCAGTAAGGAGAAACCCTTATCAGAAAACCCCCTCTTTCTTGGGAACGACCTAGTTGTCAATATTGTGATTCTGTAATATTAATTGTGAATAATAATTGATGAATAAAAATTGTTGATAAATATGATAAGTAAATAATTGTTCAATTTTATAAATGGAGGAATGTAGCATGAAACATTTGTTAAACGTTTGGCATATCTGACTAAGTTTCAACCCAAGTCAGACGAAAGAATCTTTCTCAGATATGCCACAGAAAGTAAAGCTTATAGAGTATTCAACAAAAAGATGTTAAGTGTTGAAGTCTCGATTCACATCACCTTCGATGAAACAGACTCAGACAACGACTCAGACTCTACGAACAAGGTCGTCGAGCTCAACACCACGATCGTATCCCAGAAGATGAAATCGCCGAGCCTGAAGAAGAGATCGTAGAGGGAACTACTCCAGACAACGAACCTCCACATCAAGAAGCAGAGATTGATCTTAAAGAACTCATACAAGAAGGCATCAGGGCAGATGTTCCAACAAGAAACAGATGGGAAAGAGATCACACTCAAGACCTAATCATTGGAGATCCAAATGCAAGAGTCAAGACAAGATCTGCCACCCAAAATGAGTGTTTCTATCTAAGCTTTCTATCATAAATAGAACCCAAGAAGATAAAGATGCTATGGAAGACTCAAGTTGGATAGAAGCCATCCAAGAGGAACTAAATCAGTTTGAAAGAAGCAGAGTATGGATATTAATTCCAAGACCAAGAATGTAACGATCGAGAAATTTGTATTTTAATTTAAATATTTATTGAATTAAATAAATATTTTAAATAATTTATTTATTAAGGGAAATAAATAATTGATGAATTGTAGTGAATTAATTTAGTAACTAAATTGATTAATGTTAATTAAATTGAATAATGTTAATTTTATCTGAAGGATTTAATTTAAGGAAATAATTAAATTAAATCAATTGCTTAATATTTAAGAAAATAATTAAATTAAATGAACTGTTTAATTTAAAGGAAATAAATAAATTAAATAAAGTGATGTTTCTAATTTATTAATTAAATTAGATATATAATTATTCATTAATTATAAGTATAATGATAATAAGATTTTTATTATTATTATAAGTTATTTAAATTAACTAAACTAAAGTTATTTAAATTAATCAAACTAAAGTGTGACAAGTGGAAACTATATAATATAAGGTTATTAAAATAATCTAGTAAAGGAAAAGTGTGGTTAGCCAAACAAGGCCTTGTGGCCTTTGGTTTATTCAACGGATGTATTTTTATTTTTTTTAACGGAAGAGTGCGTGGGAGAGTGGCCATTTTATTTCTACGTATCTTATTTCTCTCCTAAGGCCTAAGAGTAGTGAGCTGGGTGAGAAGAAGAAATACAGAGAGTTTGCAAGAGAGAAAAACACTGAGTTTTTGAGATTGGCAAGAGGAAGAAGGGGAATTTATAAGCCCTAACACTATCTTTTGCTAACATACAATCAAGGGTTTAAGGTATAAATTTCTTCTAATTTATATGTTTTGATTTCTTTGTGGTTGTTCCCTATAAATTTATAGTTATGATTAGATTGATATATATACTTGTATATATGGATTATAAACTGATAATCATCATATATGATTGATATTTGTTTGTCAAATTCATGAAATTTGGGTTTGTAGGAAGAAAAGTATATAACAGTGTTTTTACATGAAAATTGGCTTTAGAAAGTACAAAATGGTATGCCCTATATGTGTTATAATCTGGAATTGAGGTTGGATTGTGTTAGTATGTTAAGAAACAAAAGCGGCGTAGTTTAAATCGTGTCTATTGGTTAAGAAACGAGTTCGTGGCGATCGAATTCGCTAAATATGTAAAAATAAAGAAATTGGGAAATTTGGGGGTTCTGATTCTTCAAATTTGTGTATATGTGATGTTTTTGTATATAGAATGATGTTTAGCATGTGTAATCATGTTACCACATAGTTTTAGAAGTTGAGTGTGGTGTTTTTGGTGAATTTTGGGTTGAATTGGGTTTCATTGCATAATGTAATCTCATCGCAGCTTTCTTTTATGCGTGCGTATTAATGGCCTTTTACTGCATTACATGATGAGAAATGGCGTTATTCTTAAATGAGCTTCATTTCACCCAGGCTAAGGCTTGGGACAAATAAGTAAATCAAGACTCTTGTTCTCGAGCCTGGCGTAGTAGTCTGCTTGTTTGTAGGTCATGAGTAATGGACTTATGTTGGTTAAGCATGCATGCTAATGATGTTAAGACATAAAATAAGCTATAATATCATATTATGATGTGTTATAATACAAAGTGTGAAGATTTGTAAGTGTTTGTTAATTAAGTTATGTAATGAATCAAAAAGTGATGTTATGAAAGTTAAAAGTAAATGATGAGGTTTATGTGAGGGATGCCATTCAGTGCCGATGCCATCAACACGTATTATCAGCTGCGGGTGCCTAGACAATGCCAATATGCTCATTTGAGGGATTTTGACCCTGACTTTGAGGTGGTTCTCAAAGAAATGACTAAGCCGGGAACAACGTGGTTAAAGGGTCGGAAAGGAGGCATAGTTTTTCACAGCAAGGATCTTAGCCGGTATGGAAAAATTTGGTACGCCTTTTTATGTGCAAAATTGTTTCCTTCTACGCACACCTCTGATGTGACCAAGGAGAAGGCACTACTTCTGTATGCTATTGTGCAAGACTTCATCATCGATGTTGGGGCCATAATAAGTTTTTCTATTCGTCGATGCCTATGGGGTAATTTTTCGGGCGGATTGCCACACCCATCCCTCATTTGTGGGTTGTGTCGCCAAGCAGGAGTTCGATGATCTGATGATGAACCCACCCAAATGCCGATGCAGCTACTAGATTCCAGAATGATAGCACGGTATTTGGTGTAGGCCGAAGGTGAATCACATCCTCGAGGTTTAGGTTTTGTATTTCCATCAGCTTCGGAGGACAAAGCTGACGCTGAAGACACCTCGGATGATGAGGATGAGACTATGGGAGAGTAAGGAACTGAGGCTGAACCATCTTCTGACGCCATATCTAACCCTCAGTTTCTTGCATTTCAACAACAAATGGAGGAGCACAACAAGGCATCCCGAAGGGAGATGAGGCGGCTCGCAGCGAGACAAGACCATATGTTTGATGCAATGAACCTGTCGTTCGCATCTTTGAACACGACGCTTCAAAGCTTCAATCCTAATGCCCAATTTCTATATCAGCAGCCAGGTCCAATGCCACGCTTTCCACCAAGTGATTCAGAAGAAGAAGAACAACACAACACACCACCACCCCAGGCTTAAAGTGATTATAGGGAAGTCCTCATATTTTTACTGCGTTATCTAAACAATGAGGGCATTGTAATTTTTAAGTTTGGGGGAGTTAGATTATTTTTTCATTTCATGTTGCATGCATAATGTCATTAGTTATATCATGTTTAGTTTAGAATTTTTACATATTGCCACGTAATTGCATAATAGCTTAGATGCATAGTAGTTTAGGATAGTCTTATTATTTCCTGCATTTTGTTATGTTATATTTGCCTTATATATAAAAAAAATTAGTTAACTATTATGTTAATATTGCATATGTCCAGCAGTGTGTAGTTCATATTAGTTTGGCCAATGATGAGATTGAGATTAAGTAGACAAATACAGCACTGATTTTTAGAACTGTGATGTAGTTTTGATCATGACTCGGATCTTGTGCTTGTTTGAAACTTGTATAAAAAGGGTAGCACATAATAACGTATGTGTTGACTGGTTGGTTTAAATCGATACATAAATAGTTTCTAAAGGATAATGCTAGTATAGATAAGAGAAGGATAAGAATAGGCAGTGAAGTAAGCAAATTAGGGAAGAACCTAAGTTTGGGGGAAAAAGTAGGGTATATAAGCTTAAGAAAAATAAAATGGAAGCTAGTTGAGTCTTGTGGTGGGGTGAGGAGAAATACTCCCCATAAACACAAGCATGAGATGGAGCGTAAAACGCACTCACCAACCATTTATCGATAAAAAATAAATAAATAAAGATAAGACGGGAAATAAAGGCAAAGAGCCCCCGTTATTGAAAAAAAAAAGAAAAAAAAAGAATAAATACCCTATTCGGACCCCTAATCTTGGTAAACGTTTGATTTGAGTTGGAACTTGTTTGTTTTTGAAATTTTCGAATTTATTCTGTATAAATTCTAATAAGAGATTGGTTATGTGTTGAATTTGAATTTAAATCAGTTAGCATGGATGTTGATCACACACACGAACTATAGCAGTGATGACAATCTAAGATTCGAGGAATTGATAAGAAGTTGTTGATGGGTTTTATTATGAAGTATTGTAGTGTGTGTTTGATTGTTCTGAGGCCGGAATAATAAATTTGATTTTGTGATACTGTTGGATTCGTAGGCATATAGTTAGATACATTACATTTCATTGCATTGCATTGCATAGCATTTAGTTTGTTTGATTGCATGTGCTCGAGGACTAGCACGTTTTAAGTTTGGGGGATTTTGATAAGTGGATTTTATATCCATGAATTGGTTCCTAATCCAAGCTTAATCAGTGTTAATTACTCGTGTTTATGTTCTATTTTACTTTTTTATTGTTATTTAATGTGTAGGTGTGGTGGTGTGGCGTTTGAGCATCAAAGAAATTCATTTGTGGAAATAATGTGGCAAGGAAAGGAGAATTCAAGAGCAAAAGCTAAGTCATATTTTTCACTCTGCCCACGCCGGCTGGCCTCTTTTTTTTACACCCCTCGCCGAAGTGGGGTCTTCAATTATCGTGTGATAGGCTGAGCCCACCGGAAATGAGCTATTCCTTTAGAAACACCCACGGCTAAAAGTGTGTTAAGCGGACTCTCCTATCTAGCCTTGAACTCTGTTGGGACATGGAAATTAGCACTTGGATAGCATATGGACTCTGTTTAGCATGGGATTTCGACCAAGACTTGTGTGTTGGATATATATTGCTTGAAAAACAACAAAATCATAATCATGTAAAGCAATTAATCACAAATTTTCATATTGAGCAACGGAGTGAAGATTTTGAAGAACGTTTATATCGTTTGCGGATTAAGGTTAAAGTGAAGGGTGTTCTGCGTTATTCTTCTCCTTTAGTTTTATTTCTGTAATTAAGAAGATGTTATCTTTAATTTATTCAGTTATTATTTCATTTATTATGAACTAATTACTTTTTAGGCTTAAGACGGATCTTTGAATGGAACGATGATTATGTAATCTTTGATTTCAGTTTAATAAGCTATTATCCGGTTTATCTATATTAATTTGAGCTTGAATTTATGAATTGTCTGATCAACAATTTTGTGTGGACTTGTATGAACTCGAGAGATGAAATATGAGTCTAGACTTAGTTAATATAGCATGTGTTCTTGACTTTTGTGAATGAACAGAATCTTGATGAATGTTAGGGTAGAGATATGCTTAACATCGCATTTAATCAGATAAAGAACTTGAACTTCAACCTTATTTAATTATAATTCACATAGAGATATAGTGAGTTAGTTAATTAAGGTGTTTAACGTAATTCTATCTTAATTGTGGATTTGAGTTAATACGGTATTAGTACATCGAGAGGTGGCTAGTGCTACATACGTGTTCTTGATTAATAAACTGGGATAGTTAGTTAAACTGGAATAATGGTGTAATAATCTAAGTGATGCTTAGAGTGAAGTCGAAAGCCTAATTCTCCATTATTTGTTTGAAAATTCAGTTTTTAGCGTTTATTGATTGTGTGGTGATTTTAATAGTTTTAATATTGTTAGTTACAAACTGGAAATTGATTAGTTTAATAAAATTAGGATTAATAGGAAATTGGTAATTGTGAGGTTTAAATTCTATTTACAGTCTTTGAGGGAACGATACTCTACTTACTATTATATTACTTGTTGACCACGTATACTTGCGTATTGTGCATAACTAGATTTTACCCAACAGTAAGATCGATAGAAAAAGTACTAGTGGCACTTGTCAGTTGCTAGGAAACAGACTTGTGTCCTGGTTCAGCAAGAAGCAAAACTTAGTATATACCTCAACAAAGAAGGTTTAATACATTGTCATTGGGCAAATTCTGTGCTCAAATCTTATGGATGAAAAATTAGCTAAGAGACTATGGGTTTGATTTCAAATCTATACTTGTTCATTGTGATAACACAAGTGTCATAAAAATAACACATAATCCTGTCATGCATGCTAGGACTAAGAATATAGAAATAAGATATCATTTTATTAGGGACCATGTTCAAAATGGAACTATATCTTTACAATACATCCCACCTGAAAATCAACTTGTTGATGTCTTTACAAAGCCTCTAGATGAATGTAGATTTAATAAATTGATAAGTGAGTTAGGCATGCTAAATCTGTAACCATAAACTCTATGCTCTAGTTTGTGTTAACCATGCAGATAAAAAGGCTATGTTTAAAATTGTAGAGATGACTAAAGAGGAACCACGATCGTAGAACAGCCTCGACATAACAGAGAAGCATCATGTGATGACATCATTTATATCAAATCCAAGCTACCCCTTTGATAAGCGCCTCAAGGACAAACCTAAACCTTAGTTCAGTCTAAGAGGTTGGTCGTTCATGAGCTACCTTAACCCAGAAGGAATGTTATGTCAAAGCTCATCACAAGGACTAGGACAGACAATGATCGTAGACAAGAGTCAGCAATGAACTCTACCATCGTAGTGCAACCTCGACGATCATAGTCCTCCCAAAGGATACACTAGCTCAGGGGGAGATAAGGGCAGATCGGTATTTCCAATACTATTTAAAATCGTAGAGCCCGGCAGAACTCGACACGTGCCCCACTATGCAGATCGGGTGGAGGGAAGTTACAAGTACAGTTTGAAAATGTTTTTTGAAAATTCACCTCAGAATTTCAAAAAGCTCATTCCTCTCTCTCTATCTCTCTACCTCTCTACCAGTAGAAACACTAGCTTTCAGAACCCTCAGCCAACCTCAGCTCAAGAAAATTAATGGCTACTTCCAATGTTATCTCTAGTTACCAACTCTGCTTCGATGAATTCAAGACAGTTGACCCTCGCCACAAGATTCTCGCCTTTCTTCAAGAAAATGGGTCTTGAAAAAGCTCGAGCACCAAAGACATGGATATACCCAAAGTCAGTGAAAGAGTTCTACAGCAATGGAGTCTTTGAGAACGACATCATCACTACAAGGGTCAAGGGGGAACAAATTAAACTCAAAGTTGAAGATATAAACCTAGCCCTAGGTTTTAAATCAAATGGACTCGTATCTATGGATGTCATCGACTTTCATGAAGGTCTGAAGAAGATGCACCACACAAAGTTTCAGAACGTCAAGGGATACAAGAAGAAAGAGTTTCCCCAGAAGTATAAATTTTTGGCTGACATTGTTGGGAAATGCATATGTTGTAAAAGCTCTGGCCACGACTCTATAAATGAAGTTCAACTAAAGCTCATGACAGCAATCTGCTTTAGGATTCAACTCAACTATGGGGCCCTACTTATCTATTGGATTGGGAAGTGGATACTCAGTTTAAAGAAATCAAAGAGCTCTGGAAAATGCTCTATGGGAGGTTCATAAGCATAATCATGCAATCGGCTCTGGGTGACAAAATTGGGGACAAGGATGGAGAATACATCAATCCCAACACAAAAATGACCCAGCAGCTGTTTCAAAACTGGAAAAGAAATCCTGCATAAAATGTCTGAATAATGTCTGAATCCAGTAGAAGGACTGGTGAAGCAAAGGAATCTGGGCTACCAGGAAACATGTCGATTATGAAGGAAGCTGATGAAGAAGAAGAAATTAATCAAGTGGAACACATCGCTTTGATCAGAAAAAGCAAGGGTAAGAGGAAAATGAAGGCTCAAACAACCGAAGAACCTCAAGGCTCAACTACTAATGCACCCCAAGAGAGTTCGGGCACTAAAACTCTGAAGGAAATGAAGAAGAAAGAACAGCAGTCTGAGGAGGAAGAAGACAAAGCCACCATTTCTCAGCTGCTTAAGATGGGAAAACGTAGCCACAAAACAAAGAAGTCTTCGCTCTCTTCGATCGTAGAGTCCAGACTTGACATCACTCCAAAAGTGGATGCTGCAACAGTATCTCAATCAATCGATAGAGTTGCAATTGAAGAAAGCACCAAGGCTGAAACTCAACCCAAAAAGGCAAGGAGAAAGTTCATCAAGACATATGTACTTGAAAATGTGAAAGCTTTGAAGGAAGAAGAAAGGAAAATAGCTACAGAAAAGTAGCTTCCTGAAGTTCCTGCATTAGAGAATGCTCCAGCTGAGGAGGAGCTGCCTGAAGTTCAAATAAATGATCAGATTGAGAGGGAGTATCTCAAAGTTCATGTATAAGAAAAAGCTAGAGCTGAGGAGGAGATACAAGAAAGGGAAATTGAATGTGTAAGAGATGTGGAGGAAGAAAAGGGTGATGATCATAGCAGTGGGCTGGGATGGATATAGGAGAGCCAACTACAATCAATTGTTCTCCTATTTACCTATGATGCCCTATCATAGAGCCAAAATTCTCAACTCCTGGGATCATATGTTCTGGACTTTCAAAGTTTATCCAACAATCTCAGTGCTTGCACGCAGATTCCCAGGCAACCTCACATTTGCTCAGAAGCTAATCACTAACCATCCTTCTTCAGAAACTGGGCATGAGGTACAACCAATTCCCATCTCTTTCAAGGTTAGTCATTGTCCTCCATCAACCTTCAACCAATTCTACAAATTGCCAAGATGGTTGGAAGTCATACTTCATCCACTAAACCAATTTCCAGCAACAGAATCCCAACATTCTGTAACTGATGAACCAAATATACCTAATTTTATATTGATCCAGTCTCCTACCATCTCTCACTCTACGAATATTGAGCTTACAAATAAGCTTAGGGAGATCATCAAGGAAATGATCCACACTATTAATGAAAGGGATCAAATTCACTTTCAGGCTGCCAGGAAGCAAAAGGAAGCAGTTCTTCTTCTGCAGAAGACTCAGGAATCTCAAAATAAACTTATGATGGAAATTCTCTCAAGTCTACGAATGTAACACCCCAATCCCACATCGAAAGATAGGGGAAATATTTGTCTACATATAAGGAAATAAGTTACTACCAATAGTACCTTCAAGTCATAACCTTTTGGGAGCTTGTGGTGGGCTAAGATGACCCAAGAAGATATTATTGGGTCAGTAGTTTGAGGCCTTATTTTGATGGATTTGATTCGATTCGGATTTGGGATTTGACCCGAGATTTGTTCTGGACTCGGGATTTGACCCGGGTTGTTTTATATGGTATCAGAGCCGACTCTCGAAAGCTCGGGTCGGATTATCCGATCGGGTTGCCGGAGGTGGGGACAGGAAGGCTGGTGGTATTATCCCACAATTGAGAGATGAAGGTCCGGAGGTTGGGACACGAAGCCAGCCGGTATTATCCCATAATGGATAGAGATGCAAAGATCTTTGGGTTGTGTGTGTGATCGGATTCTGACGAGGATGTCAGAAATTTAAGTGGGGAAGTTTGTAACACCCCAGTCCCACATCGAAAGATACGGGAAAAATTTGTCTGCATATAAAGAAATAAGTTACTACCAATAGTACCTTCTAGTCATGACCTTTTAGGAGCCAGTGGTGGGCTAAGATGACACAAGAAGATACTATTGGGCCAGTAGTTTGAGGCTTTATTTTGATGGATTTGATTCGATTCGGAATTGGGATTTGACCCGAGATTTGTTCCGAATTCGGGATTTGACCCGGGTTGTTTCAACGAACCTCAATGAAATAATTTCAAGAATTTTTAATGGGTCAAATGCAATAAACAGAAATTGTCTTGTCCATTCTACAAAAGAACAAATCTCCAACTAATTATCTGGTTCAAGAAAACCGTGAAGACATTGCTCAATCCATGAATCAGCTCCACGAGCTCGTCCAAGGCATGAATTGACTATCTGAAGACATACGAAACCTTGATGCTGACATAAAGGGGGAGAATAAAGGGGAAGGAGAAAAAGGAAAAGGCAAAGAGAAACTCATTTCTTAATCCTCAAGGATCCCTCCCTCAAGATAGCCTCGCCATCAGACTCCACGACCTGAACAGCAGCAAATTCTCATGGCACAATTGCTAAGGAGTCAAGGGTCATCTCCTAGATCACAAGGGGTAACCACTACTGGCTTACATATGCCGATTGGAGACCCTACCTTTATGAATAGACATGATCATGGAAAAAGGCTGAGTCAAAGCGAGCTGGAAGATATTGCATGGAGAGACGAAGCCAGCAGGAAAAGAAGAGTTGCAGAGCATGCCAATCCTCCAAGGAGCAAAAGGCAGAAGAAATAGAGATAAGTTAGAATTCATTTCTTATTGATGTAACTAAGCTTTATTGTAATATCCGTCTTTATAAACATCAATAAATTCATGATTATTCTCTAGAGATTTTAGCTGCTCACTGAAATACTAAGTCATATTTACTTTCTAGCAACTGTAACTAGAAATTGTTGATCATAATACAAATCTACTTGGTTATGTCAACATCAAATAGGGGGAGATTGTTGTGAATTGCATATTTAAATTTGATGTTGAAAATAAATAATCATGCTCATATGTAAAGTCCTTCAATAAATACATGTACAATGACTTAGTGATAGATCAAAATTGTTAGGTTTGATCTGTGCTTTATGTTTATCATTCTATAAATAAATGTATAGAAGAAAAGATCAAAGATGTTAGGTTGATCTAATTTTTAAGATGTAATAGATAGGCTTCAACAGAATCGTAGTCTATCGAGCCAATCAAGAGATTGCAGAAGCCAAGGTAGAATCGTAGAGCATCGAGAAACGTAGGTTGTCTGCTTTAGAGGGCCTCTCCCAGAATCGTAGAGTGGTCCAAACGCCTGTCGAGCTAACTCAAGAATCGTAGCGTGCTCTCGAAAGCGTAAAGTCTACAAATCAAGCAAGCAAAGATCGTAGCCTATCAGTACTTAAGAGAAACCGTAGTGCTCTCTTCTATCAGTACTGGATCAAGCGCTAATGTGGAAAGACACCACGATCATGATCTTAGTACATCATCTGTATAAGTCAGAAGCATCAAGCTTTGTCCATTTGTTTAAGAATAAATTACAACAAATGTGGAATGGATTATAGACGTTGAGACTCTCGGGAATCCCAATGACCCAACACTCATCCTTAGTATATAACAAAAAAATGTATTGAAGAAGCTAAGGAAAGTACTAAATGTCAGCCAAAAACACCTTTTTAGGTGTTAGGTGAGATAACAGTCTGTTGTGTCAGTGGGCTAGACGGCTAAATAGAAGATTTGTAGAAAGTCACCATCAGTGTTCAGAAATGTCAAATACAATTAATGCTTCAACGGATGCCTTCAAACGGATACATTTCAAAGGCACCTTATATACAAATCAGATGCAAGAAGTAAACCAATACACAACGAAAAGCTGAAGAACACTAAACGCTCAACTCTACAATCTGAAAAGAAAGCTTGCTTGGCTACTCAGTTCTTTCAAACATAAGCTTAACGGCAACTGAGTAGCACCATCCAAGAACTCAACCATCATTAAGTGAAGTAAAAAGTTCCAAGTCTACTGGACTTGAAGAGTTCTGAGTGAACTAAGAAGTTCCAAGATTGCTGGTCTTGAAGGAATCTGTGTGATTCAAAGATTTTAAAGACATCCTTAGTGGATTTCCTACTCAAAGAGTAGAAGAGTGGACTAGGAGCCTTGAGTTCTCTGAACCACTTAAATTCTTTGTGTCTTTTATATTCATGCTTTAACTACTATACTTGTTATATCTGCCAGTTAACTATTATCTCTATTTATCTTAAAGGGGAACAAACAAATCATATATTCCGCTAAAACTAATTAACAAATTTGACAAAGTATTTTGGAAAAAAATAATTTAAAATATCTATTCAACCCCCCCTTCTAGATAACTATTGTGCCTCTGGGAACTAACAAAATCAAATCAAGACGAATATGAAATAAAATTGGAAGTATCAAAGGCCTCAATTCCTATGCAAGCAAAAGGGTTTGAAAATAGCTTTTCAAAACATAACTTTAATATGATTGCTAAAATAAATTTTCAATAAGTCAAACCCTTCGTATATAAGTTCAAAGAGGCATATCACTACTTTCAAATAAATCACTCAAACACTTTTGTATATTTAATCACACACACACACACTTCACATGATAAGAGAATGAAAAAGTAGTGGTAACTATGTTTCACGAAAGTCGGGGGGTGTAAGACCCCAACTTTTTATGAATAAGATTAATTTTCTATAAATAGTATGGTGTTAATTTAATAAATGTTAGTTAAGGGTGATATATGCAAATTATCAGATAAATAGCTTGTTGAGGAATATTTTTTATGTCGGGGAATATTCTTTTTGTCTTGAATATTATATTCGGTAAAGTACGACTGTACCGAAATAACCAATCATTGGTGGGCCCCACAAATGAAATAATGTCGGATATAGAAAGCGATAGAAATAACTTTTTTATAAAATAACGGCAAAACTTTTACCTTTAACTATTGAAATAACTGGTGATAAAAGTACAGTAATACGCGTTGTTTCACAGTAGTACACAGTATTGCATAGTATTTCTGATTATTGATTCAATAATTGCTACAATAACATCTGTAACGATTGAGAATTTTTTTAATTTATTATAAATATTTATTAAATTAAATAAATATTTTAATTAATTTATTTATGGAGATAAATAAATAAATGATGAATCGTGATGTAATAATTTAGTTGAGTGTGTATGCTAACTAAATTAATGAATGATAATTTTATTATTTGAGGATTTAATTTAATGAAAATAATTAAATTAAATGAATTGTTTAATATTTAAGAAAATAATTAAATTAAATAAAATGATGATTTAATAATTAAATTAGATATATAATAATTTATTAAGCATAAAGTATAATTATAATGAAAATTATAATTATTATAATTGTAGTTGTAAGTTATAAAATTAACTAAATTAAAGTGTGACACAAGAACTATATAATATAAAGATTATAAAAATAAATTAAAAGAGGGGGGAAATTTGTGTAAAGCCAAACAAGGCCTTGTGGCCTTTGGCTTATTTTAACTAACGTAAACTTTTTGGGTTCTTACCTGAAGAGTACGTGGGAGAGAGGGAGGCCAGTTTATATCACGCGTGTTTTTCCTTAAGGCTAGATAGCAAAGAAACACAGAGAGAAAAACACAGTGAAAATTGAGAGAGAGATTGTATGTGATTTTGTCAAAGAGAAAGAGTTGGAGCACCAAGGGAAACAAGCAATCCTTTATCATCCTTCTTCCTAATAATCAAAGTATAATTGCTCCTAATATTCCATGTTTTGGCTTCTCAATGATTATTCACTATAAATTGAAAATCATGTTAGATTGATGTATATATATATATATATATGGTTTTGTAATCTGTTAATTATCATACATAAGTAATTGTTAGTAATCAAATACATAAAATTGGGTTGTACGAATAAATTGAAGTAACAAGTGTTATATGCATATAAAAATGGCTTAGTAAGTCAAAATTTGATGTTCAATATTTGCTAGAATCTGTTAATTGGTTATATATTATGTTATTATATCAAGAAACGAAAACAACGTAGTTTGAATGGTGTAATTTGTTAAGAAACAAAGATTCGGCAATCGAATTCGCTAAAAGTATTAAAATATGAAGAAATTGATAAAATATGATTTTTAATCCTTAAAAGTTAATTATATATAATGTTTATGTGGATAGAATTATGAAATGCATGCTTGTTGATGTTGTTACAAAATCTTAGCTGTTGGGTTTTGTGAATTTCTGTGGAAATTGGAAAAATTGGAATGTTGGTGCAAAACAGGTCAAGTCGAGTAGTTTTCTCAGTCACAGATCACAGTTAAATGCTTGCTTAGTACCATCGGGTAAATGGCGCCGATGCTACCGTTGGTCTTTTGAGATCTTGCACCAACAGAGATCTTACTTAAGTCTAGTCAGTCAAGCTTAGATGCCGGTAAGTTACAAGCAAGCGTACTGCTCAAAGGGTAGTGAGTTCTGATTAATTGTAGATTTTAATACTAAGACCTAATCTAGTTTTGTATGCATGATAAAGATGTTAAATCATAACATAAGATACTATATCAGATTGTTATGTGTGGTAATACCAAAAAGTGAAGATTATAAATAATCATTTAAACAAGTTATGTGATGAACGAAAATTGGTGTTTACAAGAGTTAGAGGTGAATGATAAAGCTTGTATGAGGCGATAGTGAGATTTCATATTCGTAAGAATGGTTAACTAACATGATTAGATATTAAGATAAAGGTTATGGCTTAAATGGTGGGTTAAACTTATAAAGCTAATGATGATACAACTAATTGGTATTGCGATTTCAATGGTATGTGTAGGGTAATTGGCGAACGTTATTAAACTTGTGTAGCTTACACACGAGGCAAGTTTCCTAACTTCATTCTCTTTATAATAAATGCAAGTTTCATAACTTCGTTATCTTTTGATTGTCAAGAAAGCTTTCTAGTCCTAAATTGTCATTATGCAAATCCTATATTATAGTTGAATGAGCTTATTGATTCTATCTTCTTATGTTAATGCAAGCTCTTGTAATCTAATTTTGTACATCGAATGAGTTCCACATTTCGGACTCTTGTTCTTGTTATTCAAGGCATGTATTGTTTAACGTCATTATTCTAAATGAGATTTCCTAACTCTTTTGGATGTAACACTTTGCATATATATACCATATCTATTCAATTATATATTATCATTATTCGATCTTTGACTTAAGTATCATTATCCAATTCTATATTATTGTGTTGACCTTCAAATAGCAAGCAAACTCTTATTGATTGGACTAATCTATAATTGAATAGTGTTCTAAAATTCTAGAACCACTGATAAGCTAATTCCAAACTAAACTTTCTTTAGTGCGAAAATTCTAAAGTCAAACTGAGATGAAACACCCTAATATAGGGGATTATGTACGTGTTAGCATTTAGATGTTTGTACACAATACATGGTACAAAGGGTTGATCCCCCTAAGTACGTAAGGAAGGGTCTGTATAGTCTAAACAACTGTTAAGGTTGAGGTAAAACACCTAATTACCGGGGACATAGTTTGTGGTCTTAAGACCTTCATATGAAAATCTTGAGCTTGTTTTCTATTCTTGATTCATATAACAAGTTCTCTATTATTCAGTATTCATTGCTTAACCTTATGTTGTCGCTATTATTATTCTTTATAATATTGGGCAATTGTTTGCTCACTCTTGCAATTAACACTGCAGCTAAAGTTGAGAAAGTCGATGATCCGTCTTCTAGCAAAGGAAACAGCAAGATGTTCAAATGATGAAGACTTATTTGCTTAACTAAAAATTATGTTATAAGACTTATGTTAATTTATGATGTGTTCCGCAGACTTATGCAATAATTAAATGTTAGAGTACCTGGGATTGTTTTAAGTTGATGTAACCCTTTAATGGGAAGATTATTGTTTAAGTTATTTAAATTATGTCTTTACCCTTTATTGTGGGTAGTTAGATATAATTTTTTTTGGATAATGAGCACCAAATCCTGTGGGAATGAAGTACCCGAATTTGGGGGTGTCACTAGGGGTGAGCATGGTGCGGTTTGGTGCGGTTTGAAGTCCAAATCAAGACTAAAACCGCTTAGGTGCGGTTTGAAAATTCAAAACCGCACTCCAAAACCGCTGTGATTGATTGCGCAAGTGGTTTTTAATTGGTGCGATTTAGGTTACAAAACCAATTAAAACAACAAAAAAGTCTAAGCCTTCAATAAAATTTAACATAAAACTTACATCGAGCAATTAACTTAGTGACAAAGTCGGCAATGGGAATTATATCAAGCATGCTTTAAAACTAAAACATACGTTATATAAAACAACGGAGACCATATATTCGATAACAAGCAAGAATGTTTATCTAGTTCCCCAAAAATTAAAAGTATATACTAGAGATAGAATGAAATTATATCTCATATATTGTAGGGAGGACTTATAGAATATAATCCTAACTATACCTAATTTGAAAAACAATCTATTAGACTATTACTATTATAGCATTGACATTAACTAATGCATCAAGTGCTCGAGCCACTCAGCTATAAGCCCCTCCAATAACGCATCAAACAAATTCGAAATTCCAAAACCCAATTGCTTAATTTTTGACTCTATAATTTCTAACATCTGACAATGCAAGACTGGGGTTTTCTCTGAGCGTGTTCAAGTGAAAAGTAACTTTAGAATTTACTAGAGATAATACATACATACACACACATGGTGCGCTTTGGTTTTATGCGTATGCGGTTTTTGGCTAGTAACCTGAACCGTAAATTTGTTATTCAATCCCACCTAAAAACGCACATATACGCCTTTGAACCGCTTAAGCAGCGGTTTTTAATTAAAAAGCGATTCGTAGTGCGGTTTTAAAAGTGCTTTCGGTCCCAATTTGGTTACTTGCTCAAATTTCAGGTGTCACAACATCTGCATAGTATCTCATATTATTGATTCAATAATTGTTATAGTAACATCTGCACAATATTTTATATTATTAAATCAATAATTGTCACGACACAGTAGCTCGTATTATTGAAATGATATTATTAGATAGCATTATTGACAATATCTAGAAAGTTTTGTCGAGAAAAGGGATTAGGTTATATAATCGTGCGCCAGTAAGGAGAAATCCTTATCAGAAAGCCCCCTCTTTCTTGGGAACGACTTGGTTGTCAATATTGTGATTCTGTAATATTAATTGTGAATAATAATTGATGAATAAAAATTATTGATAAATATGATAAGTAAATAATTGTTCAATTTTATAAATGGAGGAATTTAGCATGAAACATTTGTTGAAAGATTGGCATTTTTTTTCTATAAAACCATAATTATCTTCTCCGATAAAATATTAATTCAAATATATTATTATAATATTATATTATAATAGTATAATGTGATTATATAATAGTATAATTTTATAATTTAAACGGTATTATTATTATTATTATTATTATTATTATTATTATTATTATTATTATTATTATTATTATTATATATAATCTCCAGCATGTGAATAAAAGTGGAGTGAATTAAGGTTAGCATTTTTATTTTGAATTCCTTTTTTCAAAAAACCTTTTGTGCACTTCTCTCCTGCACATTTTTTTTCTAAAGTGGTGGCTTGAAAGTTCTCCTGCAATCCTTTCATTTCCAAATTGTGGGCCCTCAACCAATAACGAAGAAAAAAGGTTAGGTAGGAAATTTTATTTTTTTTCCTTCCGAGTTGTACTATAAAAGGGGGGGTAACCCTTCAGCTAAAGACACCAAAAAAAACACAAGTGTTTCTACTATAATATTGTGAGTATTTCTTTTGAGTGTAAGAATACTTTGAGTGTACCTTATAGTGCATGATTTTCTCAGGATAATATCCGTTATACCAGTCAGATCTAGTTTTCTACTAAGGTAAATGATGTTATTTTCTTTCAATACTCGTAAAAGATATCATTTTCTTTCATACTCTATATTATGTTAAGTGATATTATTTCAATTCATATTCTTAAATCTAAACTTACTATGGTAAGTATTGCTTCTATAATTCCTTAAATGATTAGAAATTCCTTAAGGTTTGTGCTTTACTCAAAGACGATAAAAATTGCTACCGCGAGGAGATGGTCCATTTCAAGTTCTGGAGCGCATTAATGACAACGCCTACAAACTAGATTTACCATGTGAGTATAATGTTAGTGCAATATTCAATGTTTCTGACTTAAGTCTGTTTGATGTAGGTGACGATTTGAAGGCAAATCATTTTCAAGAGAAGAGGAATGATGAGGACTAGGGGTGAGCATGGTGCGGTTTGGTGCGGTTTGAGTCAAACCGCACCCGAAATCGCTTAGGTGCGGTTTGAAAAATTCAAAACTACACCCAAAACCATTGTGATTGGTGCGGTGCGGTTTAAAGTGTTCTAGTCAGGCTTTTAATTAAAAGTGTTTTGATTTAAAAACCAATTAAAACAACAAAAAAAGTCTAAGTCTTCAATAAAATTTAACATAAAACTTACATCGAGCAATTAACTTGTTGGACAAAGCTCAAGAATGGGAATTATATCAAGCATGCTTTAAAACTAAAACATACGTTATATAAAAACAACGGAGACCATATATTCGATAACAAGCAAGAATGTTTATCTAGTTCCCCAAAAATTAAAAGTATATACTGGAGATAGAATGAAATTATATCTCATATATTGTAGGGAGGACTTATAGAATACAATCCTAACTATACCTAATTTGAAAAATAATCTATTAGACTATTACTATTATAGCATTGACATTAACTAATGCATCAAGTGCTCGAGCCCCTCAGCTATAAGCCCCTCCAATAACGCATCAAACAAATTCGAAATTCCAAAACCCAATTACTTAATTTTTGACTCTATAATTTCTAACATCTGACAATGCAAGTCTGGGGTTTTCTCTGAGCGTGTTCAAGTGAAAAGTAACTTTAGAATTTACTAGAGATAATACATACATACACACACATGGTGCAGTTTCGGTTTTATGCGTGCGGTTTTGGCTAGTAACCTGGAACCGTAAATTTGGTTATTCATCCACCTAAAACCGCAATACATACTGCCGAATTAGCTGATGCGGTTTTAATTAAAAGGATTCGTCTGGTTTTTGGTGCGATTTCGGTTCCAATTTGGTTACTTGCTCAGCCCTAGGTGTCACAACATCTGCATAGTATCTCATATTATTGATTCAATAATTGTTACAGTAACATCTGCACAATATTTTATATTATTAAATCAATAATTATCACGACACAGTAGCTCGTATTATTGAAATGATATTATTAGATAGCATTATTGACAATGTCTAGAAAGTTTTGTCGAGAAAATGGATTAGGTTATATAATTGTGCGCCAGTAAGGAGAAATCCTTATCAGAAAGCCCCCTCTTTCTTGGGAACGACTTGGTTGTCAATATTGTGATTCTGTAATATTAATTGTGAATAATAATTGGTGAATAAAAATTATTGATAAATATGATAAGTAAATAATTGTTCAATTTTATAAATGGAGGAATTTAGCATGAAACATTTGTTGAAAGATTGGCATTTTTTTCTATAAAACCATAATTATCTTCTCCGATAAAATATTAATTCAAATATATTATTATAATATTACATTATAATAGTATAATGTGATTATATAATAGTATAATTTTATAATTTAAATGGTATTATTATTATTATTATTATTATTATTATTATTATTATTATTATTATTATTATATATAATCTCCAGCATGTGAATAAAAGTGGAGTGAATTAAGGTTAGCATTTTTATTTTGAATTCCTTTTTCAAAAAACCTTTTGTGCACTTCTCTCCTGCACATTTTTTTTCTAAAGTGGTGGCTTGAAAGTTCTCCTGAAATCCTTTCATTTCCAAATTGTGGGCCCTCAACCAATAACGAAGAAAAAAGGTTAGGTAGGAAATTTTATTTTTTTTCCTTCCGAGTTGTACTATAAAAGGGGGGGTAACCCTTCAGCTAAAGACACCAAAAAAAACACAAGTGTTTCTACTATAATATTGTGAGTATTTCTTTTGAGTGTAAGAATACTTTGAGTGTAGCTTATAAAGGCATGATTTTCTCGTGATAATATCCGCTTATACCAAATGATCTAGTTTTCTACTAAGGTAAATGATGTTATTTTCTTTCAATACTCGTAAAAGATATCATTTTCTTTCATACTCTATATTATGTTAAGTGATATTATTTCAATTCATATTCCTAAATCTAAACTTACTATGGTAAGTATTGCTTCTATAATTCCTTAAATGATTAGAAATTCCTTAAGGTTTGTGCTTTACTCAAAGACGATAAAAATTGCTACCGCGAGGAGATGGTTCATTTCAAGTTCTGGAGCGCATTAATGACAACGCCTACAAACTAGATTTATCATGTGAGTATAATGTTAGTGCAACATTCAATGTTTCAGACTTAAGTCTGTTTGATGTAGGTGACGATTTGAAGGCAAATCATTTTCAAGAGAAGAGGAATGATGAGGACTAGGGGTGAGCATGGTACGGTTTGGTGCGGTTTGAAGTCCAAACCGCACCCGAAATCGCTTAGGTGCGGTTTGAAAAATTCAAAACTACACCCAAAACCACTTGTGATTGGTGCGGTGCGGTTTTAAAGTGTTCGGTGCGGCTTTAATTGGTGCGGTTTCGGTTACAAAACCAATTGAAGCAACAAAAAAGTCTAAGTCTTCAATAAAATTTAACATAAAACTTACATCGAGCAATTAACTTAGTGACAAAGTCGGCAATGGGAATTATATCAAGCATGCTTTAAAACTAAAACATACGTTATATAAAACAACGGAGACCATATATTCGATAACAAGCAAGAATGTTTATCTAGTTCCCCAAAAATTAAAAGTATATACTGGAGATAGAATGAAATTATATGTCATATATTGTAGGGAGGACTTATAGAATATAATCCTAACTATACCTAATTTGAAAAATAATCATTAGATTATTACTATTATAGCATTGACATTAACCAATGCATCAAGTGCTCGAGCCCCTCAGCTATAAGCCCCTCCAATAACGCATCAAACAAATTCGAAATTCCAAAACCCAATTGCTTAATTTTTGACTCTATAATTTCTAACATCTGACAATGCAAGACTGGGGTTTTCTCTGAGCGTGTTCAAGTGAAAAGTAACTTTAGAATTTACTAGATATAATACATACATACTCACACATGGTGCGGTTTCGGTTTTATGCGTGCGATTTTGGTAAAGAACCAAACCTAATCAAATTTGGTTATTCAACCCACCTAAAACCGCCACATACGCTTCTGAACCGCTGGTACGATTTTAATTGGTGCGTTTGCACGATTTTTAAAAGTGCGGTTTGGTTCAATTTGTTACTTGCTCAAATTTCTAATGAGGACATGCCTAGCTTGAACTCGAATGGAAGCTATGGGTCAGATCCAGTGCAAGTGCGAATTAGGTCAGTGACGAGAGCTCGATATAAGCGTTTTAAGGAAGGACTTATCAGAATCATTAAAGGAGTTTTGTGTGAGGTAGGAACGAGTTTGAAGACTTTGGAACTGGAGTCGAAACTCTTGAATTTGATACAAGTGTTTGTACCAAATTACCGAACCAAACCAAAATAATTTAACTGTAATTTTATGATAATTTGATTATTTGTAACATTTTGATTATATCCGAAATTATTTACGAGTTTTGGTTAGTTTATACGGATTTTACTTTTGAATTATTCGGTTTAACTGAATAACCGAATAAATATAAAGTTGACAAATTCAATTTCTCTTACCATCAATTTGTACATAACCGAACAAAGTCTCCATCTCTATTTATCTCTCTTCATGCCTTCCCCCTTTTATTAATTTCTCTCTCCAAAGTCTAAACACATCAAAACCCACATCCATTTATCTCTCTTCAGGGCTTCCCCTGTTATTAATTTCTGTCTCCAAATTTCAAACACATGAAACCCCACCTCCATTTATCTTTTTTCCTGATCTTCCCCTTTTATTAATTTCTCTCTCCAAATTCCAAACACATGAAAACCCACCTCCGTCAATTCCACCATCGAGCACCGCACGCAATCCAATGATCACCGCTGTCTGATTATGCATCGTTATTTGATTTCTTTTTGTTGCGGTTCAACGACAACTTCCCGAACATCACCGCCATGCCACAGTCGTCAAATCCAGTCAGATCTGACCCCATCAAAAATTCAATCAATCAGGTGCACAACCATATCAATAATATATCGGATGGAGGCATGAAGATTAATGATTTGTTTTTAGGGAATGGCATATGTGGAATTCTGCATAAGTGGGTGAATTACAGGAAAGGATGGAGGCTGAGGTGGTTTGTATTGGACGACGGTGTCGTTCAAGATTCATGGGTCTGATAAGATTGTGATTAATCAAGAGGTTGTAAAAGGATTTAAAGTTACTTTTGGGTTTAAATTCGGTTATTCGGTTATCATAGATTTCGGTTAAGTGTTCGGATATCCAAAATAGTATAATTTCGGTTTTCGATTATAACCAAAATTTTTATTCGGTTCGGATAATAACTGAATGCTCACACCTAGTACCAAGTACAGCAGGGGAAAGGAACCAAAAGTCACTTCTGGCTGACCAGCGCGCCCAGCACCATGATGGTACTGGTAGTAGTGCACTCCGCGCCAAATATAAGTCAAGACAGGTGCTCCCCGTGCCAGGTTGTCTGAAATTCTCTGCCTAGGTAGTGCGGCCCGCGCCGCTCGTGGGCCAAGGCCGGCGCGCCCCGCGCCAGGCGTCTTTCATGTCGGGCACATTTTTTACCAGATTGCTTTCTTTAATAGATTTCTTTCTATATTTTTATGGATTCTTCATATCTTTTATATTTCTAATGTCTTTTAGGATACTTTTAGAAAGGTTTTTAATTACAAAACAAGTTATTAATTCTTTATTGGATTCTAGAGTTTTTCATTACCATTATTTAAAGGCTTATTGATGTAATTGACATAATTCATTATTCAATATTATTCAAATTTATTTTACTTGTGAGATTATTCTCTACTTTTGGTTCTTTGAAGAATTCCCAAGTAATTTCTTAGTTTATTCTTTGATATTCAATTTAACTTATCATACAACAATACATAGTTGTGTGTGGCGTCTTCTACCGCATCAATCGTCGATTGTGCCGATGTTCCTGTTTTAATATAAATAAGGGGTTTAGGCATCGTTGGTGTTCCATTCAATGCAGATTTCATTGCTTGATCGATTGTACCAATGTTCTCATCTCAATATAGACGATGGGTTGAGGTGTCGAGAGAGTTCCACTCTATCAACTGTGTTAGAAACGATACGGGCGATGACCACGTCACGCAAGCGTGTCGTGGAGTCTATTAGTTAGGCCCACAACAAAAGTTCTTACTAGTTCTCTAGGGAAATATGTTGATTTTGTAGAAGGTTGCCTACTTTTCCTTCTTTTATGTTGCCTAGATGTGATGAGAATTTATATAATTCCTCGAATCTATTATTTAGAGGTAAAGGATTACCGGCGCTTATTCAGAGAATTGTTTCTAAGTCGACAATTCCTGATGATATCAAGACGTCATTATGTTTGGATATTTTATCCTTCTCTCCAGGAAAAAACTTGATAGAAATCGCTCCAGTATGTATTCTTGTCATCAGCCACTTGTTCGACCATTCAGTTACAGAGGTATTTTAAAAAATGAAGCAAAATTCTTTGTCGGGTAAGCTTTGACCTGCACGAAAGGCATAACGATCTGAGCACTATCTCGAAGAGAGGCTCAACTTGCGTGTGTGTATTCAATGACAATTTTTTTATGGAGTTATTCTCTTTCTTAGTGTAATACTCACTTGTAAATGATTGGTGTCATAATTTTTCAATTCAGGTGTGATCAGTCTCATCCATGTAAGAATTAGGAATTCCTCTTCCAACTCGTCCTGAAAATGGGTGTTATGATAAAGAACAAGAAGAAAAATAAGGAGAAATTTGTCCAATATTAATAAAATGATGACTTTGGCTATCAAATGATTGAACAATCGAGAGTAATATTAGACCTTATCAGAAAGTACTTGATACTACAATCATTGGAGGAGCAATACCTAATCCTCAAGATGCTCCAAAATCTTTTTGATTGCTCGTTCAAGAACTACGATCTTTAGCTCTGGAACTGAATAACTAATAAAAGAGACCTCAATCTAAATCAAGATATCTATTAATAATGGCTAATGAATGTTAGGGTGGTGATTAGTCGTTCTATTTCTCGATGGGGGCACGGGAAGAGATATAACTCAACGGTAAGTAAATCTTGTTTGGGTTGTTTAGTAGTAGTCTTTACATTTATATATAATGGATTTACCTGGACCAATACATGATTTTCTTTACAAAAAACCCAATTATTTTTTTTTTGAGAAGGATAAAAAAGACTGATATAAGAGAAGATTATATCCTTATTCTTTCAATTCTTATTTGGATAATGATATATATTACAACTATTTTATGTCAATTATTTGATTATCAGTTACGTTGATAAATATTAATGGCAACTTGTTTAGAGAGATGTGTAATAAGTAGAGTTATCCTATAATTCCTATCAATTGTATTGACAAGCTTCACAATTGTAAGTCAGTATAAATTTATCACAATACATGCATATGACTTTCTTATTTTATTAATCGATGAACGAGTAGGAACTTTTTTGTATCTATCGATAAACCAACAACTCATCATCATTATGGATATTCTATATGAAATATTAAAATATTTAAGCGATTACATTTTATTTTCACAAAATCGAAAGGTTGTTGTCATTGAACGTTGTCATTGAAATAGAACGAAATCGAATAATAACAATACATATATAATACATATAAGTTGAGCTATTCAAGATCTGGCCAGATCGACTTGATCATAATATTGAGGGATTGGAACTTTTCTCGAAAAACTCTGAATCTTGCACCTAAAAAGTGCATTTCTTTTTGAAAATAAGCAAGAGCAGAGCATAAAATGGAGCAAGGAAGATAGTAGTCACTTCGAAAACAAGCACACACATAAAGCAAAACAAATTAAGGTTGGTAGAAAAGTGAATAGGAGAGGTAGCCTTTCTAGCCATCGAAGCAAGAATTTTAGAATGTTATCCAATTCTTCAGTAAGCGAAAAGGGAAAGAGAGATGGATCATATAGGAAAGAATACTAATCAAAGCTAGTAAGACTTTTTAGAATCTTCTAAAGGTTCCGGCACTCCCCATCTATCCTCCTGGAAAGAAGTTTGGTTTCAAACCCCAATTTGAATTCCATCTCTCGAGCCTTAAAGAAAACCACCCCCCTTGGATTCCATCTCTTTTGACTATATATATATATATATATATATATATATATATATATATATATATATATATATATATAATTTGCTTTTTGCTTTTTTTTTTTTTGAACTAAAAAAACATTATGGAATCGAATTTTTTAATACAACGTTTTGGGCGTGATTTGAATATTTATACCAAAAAATGTATGTACACATGTGCATGCATCGGTATATACATACTGCTTTGTTATACGTATTCAAATTACATCCAAAACACCGATATTATATAAAATTTTAGTTTCATAATTTTATTTTTTTAGTTTTAAAAAAAGCAAAAAAAAAAAAAAAAAAATCCGCATTTTAAGAAAATGCGAGAGTCCTGATAGAACTAAACTATATATATATATATATATATATATATATATATATATATATATATATATATATATAACTAATTTAAAACACTCCTATTAAATAACACTCTTAAATAACACTCATTTATTAAAATTAAGCGTTTTGAAGATTATTTTAAAATACAAAATAATATTAAAATAAAATAATCCCACTTACTTTCCTTTTATTTACAAAAATATAACTCGCGACCCTACTTGTTTTTTAAAAGAATCTACAAATCGACGTAATTTTAATAAAATAGTGTTATTTAAGAGAGTGATACTCCCTCCGTTCCTTAATATAGGTCGTTTTAGAGTTGTGCACAAATATTAAGAAAATGATTGTATAACATTAACTATAATATCAATTGTCTATATTGCCCTTGTATTGGAAAAAGAGATCGTTATTTATTGGACAAAAAATAATAAGAGAACCAAAGTTACATTTAATACTTAGGGTAATATTAGAAACTAAGCAATTAATGCTTACTTGAAATTCTCAAATGACTTATATTAAGGAACAAAAATTTCCTCCAAAACGACTTATATTAAGAAACGGAGGGAGTATTTAAGAAGAGTGCTTTAAATCCATCCTCTATATATATATATATGGCCACTAGATATCTATGAAGGTTCAACCACCTCGTTACAGTGTTCCTTTCTATTGGCGCCTTAAACAAGCCCAACAAACTCTAGATTAGCTCAAAAACCAATGCAATGCAAGAGTTTTTACGAGTTGGAGGTCTAATAGTGTCAAACATTATCTAGAATATCTCTTAAATTCACTTAGCATTGTCGGATCACTAAGGTCGACTTTCGTCCCTGCTCGACAAGTTTGTCTTGCAGTCAAGCATATCATTATTGTATCAAGCACCGGTAATTCACCGAAACTCGCGTTCCCAGTAACATCTTATTCAACAAAGATTTTCAAGAGAAATACGAAGATAAAAGATTTATTTACTTACAAATTTAGTCACCGATTCGATCCAAGGAACTCTAAACTCAATGTAGTACTAGAATCATGCTCTAGCAATGATCCAAAATGAACTATTCCATACTATGATAAAAGAATAAATACTGCAACCTATTACAAATATAGAATGTAAATGTTTAAAAAAGATTACCAATAAAAGAAAAAAAAAATATCAGCAAACTGGGAATCGGGGAAAGATGTTATAAGAATATACATAATGTGATGTAAACTGGAAACCGATGTGTTAGCCATGCAGAGAGAATAGATGTGGTTTCCCCGAAACTAGTCAGGGCGGAAGCAAGTAAATCCAAATCACGAGGGAGCCAGAAAAACGATGATGAGCAACAAAATCAGTCTTTATAAAATCCGAAAGGTTGTAGTTAAAGGGTGCCGGAACTCAACAAGCATGTCCAATGGCCACTAACTCCCTACCCTCCACCAACTTTTCTTTTTCTTGGTTTCCATTTCAGGCAGATCTGTGGAATAAAATAAAACATTACTAAACAGAAAATAAAAAGAAAGTGGACAATTTTCACTTAACGATTTTACAAACCTGCAGAAGATGATAGACCTCTGCCATCCTGTCATTACATATCTCTAAAATGTAAAATGAAACTCAAATATAATTATGCAAGAGGTACTCTAGGCCTCTTGCAAGAGGTCCTAGGTTCAACCCCCTCCCCCAAAATTAGCAAAAAAAATAGTATAATTATGCATAATATTGCAATAGATATAGAGTTTCTAGGGGTACGTATTGTAAATATACATATGTGACATATGCTAGGAATCTTGCTTATTGTGTTGTGGCTCTACTTATACGGCAGAAGTTGGGCCATAGATTAGAAGCATTTCCATTTTGCAGAATTACTAAAATGTTGTAAAAACAAATCCATGTATATATAATTGCCTTGACTATGGAAAGTAGATCAATCAGATAAATGCAGATCAAAGTGAAGATCAAAGTGAAGAGTACAGGACCTCCAAACCCTCATTATCTTCTATTAGGCCTGCAAAGCACCTTACAATTAAACTAATGATGGTATTCTCAATGAATCTAGCTAATGCAGACCCTTGCAGATTGATTTTGCATATTAGTAACATCAGCTACATGCTGTCAAAGTCCCTCTGCAAAATAATAGTTTTCATTGCGTGAGTAGGCCCTCTAACACACGACCAACCTAGATCCCTTCAATTCTTATGCCTTACAGTGCCATCCACTACAATTTGAGTGAATGTAGAATAAGCATTGAACAACTAGTTCTTGATATAACTAATCAACTACATACTGTTTGTATAAACTACCAATTTCTAGTGAAACAAAACAATTTCACCCTAATTTTACCACCTATTTTTCATAGAAATATGAGGCCAACACATTGTTCCGAAACAAGTATCAACTTTCAAGTAAGGACCCTATTCTACTCCATAATCCTTTAATATTGTGTGCCACATGTATACTATGGACATAGTAGTGACTTCACTGTTTCTGGAAATATCTATGTAAAAGGTGGAAACTTAAGTCCACTAACATTTGGTTCTTCACCATATAGAAACAAAAAATGATAATTTACAAGTTAATCATAGACAGATAATCCATCATCTCTCACTATTTTTCATCTACATTGAGGACATGTCTCGTTCTCTCACTCCAACCAATGAGGTAAAGCAATAAAACATCATACTGCCATAAAGTTGAGTTTCATAGGTTCCATTACACGTGCATAATACGCTCTGTTGGTAGATGAGACCATAAAGAGGAAGAGCAAAACAAATTCATTGGTTCATCTCAATTCTAAGTAGATATAACAATTAAGTATCATGAACTATGTCACCAGATCATTTCAGAGTTTCTAGAGATGATCCCTTAGACTAGTGACAACAGACAAGATAATATTGTACATGGGAGATGTAGCTGAATGCTCTTTACAAAATTGAAAAACGATGAGGCAAAGTATTAACAAAAATAGCAAAACAATGATATCTTAAATGATTATGCTAAAGAACAATGCTATATGAAAAACAGTTGATGAAGTCATTGTGTGACTAAATGTTAAATAAAATATACGTAGGGCACTTGATCAGATATGTTAAAATGCGTAAATAAGTTTACCTCCTTGTGGATAAATTGAGTTGTAATGCACTTCGGCCCAAAAGCTTAAGGTAATAACTGCAAGAAAGAGAAACAAAAAGTTTTATGCAACTACAGGTCAATAATAAAATTATGCAATACGATTAGAAAACAGAATAGAAATCCCTTCTCATATTTTGACTTGCCCTATTTCTGTTCCGTATAGCAGTTATTTACGGAAAAACAATTCAGATTTTAAATGAAGATATTACAGATAATGTTGACAGAATACAAATCCCCTCTCATATTTTGAATTGCCCTATTTCTGTTCCATATAGCTGTTATTTGCGGAAAAACAATTCAGATTTTAAATGATGATATTACAGATAATGTTGATGGTAACGCGGTAACTGCCTGACCAGAATGGTATATTACCCACACCTATGTGACACTACATAGTATCAAGGAAGATTATGTTTTAATTCTATTTTAGATTTTATGGAATTCAATATAATTACTAATATTTGATTTAGTTCAGTTAGTAGGCTTAGTTATTTTTGGGCCCGTTTTGTTTTTGGGCTTACTTTTTCTTATTAGGCTTAGGTATTTTAAATAGTCTCTTTAGGGTTATTACACAACTTTCATCGGTATTCAAATTTTATCAAATATTACGGCTGTTCTACGGTCTTTATCTACCTTTTGATTTCAAGAATTTTTCTGATTGACTTCTTGTGATTTTTTCAAATATCATATGCACACCTTTCTCCGTGTCTGTTGGCATCAGAACTACGACTACCCCATGATGATTTCTGCTGACAAAGCAAGAGAGAACCTCTACCCCTTATTAATTGTTTGAGGAATGATGATGATAGGTACTCCCAAAAGTATTTCCTAGAAGGAAGTACTTTTGTTTGTCATGAGCACTCACCAACGCTAGTTATCTTTTATATATTTATTTTTTCCTATTTTCAAAATATTAAAAAATATATTTACAGTTCACTGGAATGTGCACCATTGTCGGAAATCAGCCACCATAGCATTCAACATCAGTTGCTCATCATCTTGCCACGGCACCACAATCACCATCTCCATATTTTATAATTTTTGAACCGCCTCAACATCACTACACAATCGTCTCAATGAAACCTCACAACTGGCATAAAAAATTCTTGCCACCGTATCTCAGAAATCCTGCACCGCCTCAATTTCACCATTGCTACCGCAATCAAATTAAAACTCCACCATTAAAAATTAATAATCACCTCCAAAATAAAACCCCAGCCACAAAACTAAACACGGAAAGAAAAAAAATTCAGCCACCGCAAAAGCCACACCTTCATTTCAGTTGGAAATCACAACAGATCTGCAATCCCTAACTGTGTGTTGTCTGTTGAAAACCTATCCCACCCATTGTTTGAAACCTACCGCGCCATGCTTTCTTTCAGTAAACTCACCCATCGCCTCCATCAATTGAAACCTTAATCTGCGAATTTTTGCAAAAGTCACTTCTTCTTTCCCGACAAAGATTTGTGCAAGGTGAATACAAACCAGAGGAATGTCTTTGTAGTTCAGTCCTCGCATCTTTATATTTAAAATGTCTAAGGCTTCAAAGGCAACGATTGCCCAAGTCAAAGCATGAAAATTCTTAAGAAAGAATGTGATTTGATGGACTATGAAATCTATGTACGTCAAATATGATGATCTATTAGAGGAATTGGATGAAGCACACGATAAACTTGACAAGTTGAAACAGTTATCAGATGTTCGAAAAACTTGTCATTCCTTCAATCCTGATCCTCACTCATGTGACATGCTCATGGTCAAGGAAAATTTAGAAAAATCACAGGGAGTTGAAAAAGAGGTTATATTTTAGATTTTACGGAATGTCAATATATTTAGTATATTTTTAGTTATTATTTAGCTTAGTTAGTAGTTTAGGCTTTAGGTAGCATAAATATGGCACAACTTCAATCATTGATCAGTTAATATCAAATATTACGGCCGGTCTACAATCTGTATCCTATCTTCTTGATTTCAAGTTTTTTGCTAATTATTCATGAGATTCCTTCAGTGTTAGCGAGCCTTTCACGGTGCCACTATGTTGGAAGTTTGTGCTTCCAGTTGCAGTCAAAGCAAGAAAGCCTATCAAAAAGGAAATGTTGCCCCTCAATCCACTGAGGAAATGGTTTGGACCATAAGAACCCAAAGGAGTTGTTTGTTAGGTTAAACTGAAGCTCATCAGTCCTTTGGGTGAAGAGTTGAGGGTAGGTGTACTTCACTAGTGTCTCCTAAGATGAAACAGAGAGAGGACAGTGAGCTCAAGTGTTTAGACTAATTGGTGAATTACAAGGAGTTCAAGGGTTCCCGGAAGGGGCTTTCAGATTTTCTATCATGGAGATAGATGATTGGAATCTGAATGGGTATAAGCACAAAAGGCTTTCTGTGAAGGAGTTATTGTCCAAGGGTCACCCTGTAAGGATTTGGATAATCAAATTACTTACTGAGCTCAAGTTCAGCTCAATTTATGGAGATTTGTGACTTAGAAGAGATTTAGAGAGAAAGAGTTCAGAAGAAGTAGAGAGAAGTTCAGAAGGAAGAAAAATTCATTTCATGCCCTCAACTGATTACAATAGTTTCTTTTATACACAATAAAATTATAAAATGAACACTACGGAAATGAACATAAGAAAGGAACACAACGATACCCAACCGACTCAATTATTACACAAAGACTATTATACCCTTAATGAATATTGATCGTAGAGTAGAGGTATTATCGTAGTGTGTATTATCGTAGTGTTGTAATAGTTGGGTTCCTTACAATCCATCCCCCTTAAAAAACCACTTGTCCTCAAGGTGTAAAATCAGAAAATTTAGCATGCAAATCAGACCACAATTCCCAAGTGGCCTCTGAAGGTAGAGCGTTAGCCCATTGAACTAAAACTTCAGCCGCAACTGCATTGTTTTTCTTAACCATTTTCTGATCCAGCACTGCAAGAGGTTCAATAACAAACTGGCCATGAGTATCAACTGGAGGCAGAACTGGGGAAACTTGAGCAAAAACACCAAGTTTTTTCTTCAATTGAGACACGTGAAACACTGGATGTATTTTAACAGCAGAGGGCAGTAGTAATTTGTAAGCAACAGAGCCTATCTTGTCCAGCACTGGAAAGGGACCATAATATTTGGAGTCCAACTTGGAATATTTAGATTGTGTCATAGAATGTTGTTTGTAAGGTCGAACCTTCAAATAGACCAAATCTCCCACATTGAAGACCCTTTCCTGTCTGTTGGCATCAGCATAATTCTTCATACGACACTGAGCTTGGGAGAGATTGTGCTTCAAAAGTTGTAACAACTGGTTTCTAGACTGGCAAAACAATCTAGTTGTAGGATTAGAAATAGTACCATATTGATGATAAGAAACATGTGGAGCTGCATACCCATATAAGGCTTGGAAAGGAGTCAACTGTGTACCACTGTGGTAATGAGTATTATACGACCACTCAGCAAGCGATGGCCATTCACTCCATGATTTAGGTCTCTGACTACACATACATCGCAGATAAGCCTCCAAGCATTGATAAAGTCTTTCAGATTGGCCATCACTCTGTGGGTGATAGGATGTACTAAGTTGAAGTTTAGTACCCAAGAATTTGAATAGGGATTGCCAAAAATGCCCTATGAAAATTATATCCCTATCTGAGACTATAGAACTAGGTAGCCCATGCAACTTATGAATATGATTGATGAACAGGGTAGCAACATCAGTGGCAGTAAAAGGGTGCTTTAAAACCAAAAAATGTGCATATTTAGTGAGTTTATCTATAACTACCAAAATGGAGTTGTAACCATGAGAAGCAGGTAATCCTTCAATGAAGTCCATAGCAATATCCTTCCAATGAATATTAGGAATAGGGAGTGGTTGCAACAGCCCTGGCACCACAGCAGTTTCATGTTTGCTCAGTTGACAGATGTCACATTCCTTAACAAAACGGATTACATCCTTCCTCAGAGATGGCCAGTAGAAAAACTTTCAAATCCTTTCAAAAGTCCCTCTTCTTCCTGAGTGACCTCCCACAGGAGAAGTATGAAATTCATGTAAAAGCTTAGTTTTCACAGCTGGATCGTGACCAACAACTAATCTGTCCTTGTATTTAAGTATGCCATTAACAAAAGAAAAATCTGGCAAGGAAGTAGGATCTAATGCAAGTTGAGCTATCACCTGCTGAAATTCAAGATCAGTTTCCCAAGTCTGAGCTAGCTCTTGAATCCAAGTAGGAGTAACTGAGGTAATAGCCATACAATGGGAGACATTGTTGATACCTTCCTGAGACTCATGATGAAGTCAGCTTGATAAACCATCACCGCTTAAATTTTCCTTTCCTGTAACAGATTTCATAGTCCAGTCCCATTAACCTTGTGATCCATTTCTGTTGATTAGTAGTAGCTATTCTCTGATCCAACAGATATTTGAGACTTTGGTGATCTGTTTTAATAACAAACTTGTTTCCCATTAAGTAATGCCTCCATTTCGGCACAGAGTAAATGGCAGCCATCAACTTTTTCTCATAAGTTGACAAGCCTAAATGTTTTGAAGCAATAGCCTTGCTTAAGAAAGTAATAGGCCTGCCATTTTGCATTAATACGGCTCCAATTCCAGTAGCACTAGCATCAGTTTCTAATACAAATGGCTAAAATTAGGCAAAGCCAACACAGGAGAAGAAACCATAGCTCCTTTGAGCTTAACAAAAGCCTCTTCAGCTTCAACACTCCAATGGAACTGATCTTTTTTGAGCATATCAGTCAGTGGTTTACTTATTAAACCATATTGTCTAATGAACTTCCTATAATAGCCTGTGAGACCCAGAAATCCCCTCAAACCCTTAAGGTTCTTAGGCTGTGGCCATCCTACCATACACTCTATCTTTGCAGGATCAGTAGAGACTCCCTCAGGTGTAATGATATGACCAAGATACTGAACTTGTTGTGTAGCAAAAATACATTTGGATAATTTGACATACAACTGATGTTGCCTCAACAGCTGTAATGTTATTTCCAAATGCTGTAAATGAGTCTCATATGTGGGACTGTAAACTAAGATGTCATTAAAAAAAACTAAGATGAACTTCATCAGATAAGGAGAAAAAACAGTGTTCATTAAGCTCTGAAAGGTAGCTGGAGCATTGGTTAGCCCAAAAGGCATAACCATAAACTCATAATGCCCTGAATGAGTCCTAAAAGCTGTCTTAGGAATGTCAGGTGGGTGTACTCTTATTTGATGATAACCATACCTGAGATCCAACTTTGAAAACCAGCTTGACCCATTGAGTTCATCCAACAACTCATCTATAGGAAATTTATCTTTTATAGTAGCATCATTGAGTGCTCTATAATCAATACACATTCTCCAAGTATTATCATTTTTTCTTTACTAACAATACTGGAAAGGCAAAAGGACTGTTACTATTCTGAATAACCCCACTATTCAGCAACTTAGTCACAATTTTCTCAATTTCAGATTTCTGGACATATGGATATTTATAAGGTCTCAAATTCATAGGTTTGCTACCTTCCAGCAAATTAACATGATGGTCATGAGATCTTTCAGGTGGCATACCTCTAGGTTCTTCAAAGACATCTGAGAATGATTTCAGAAACTCTTTTTAAGTTTTGGACAGGTAGGTTCTGAGGGTGGACAGTCTTCACATTCCAAGATTCCATATAAGCATCCAAAAAAACCATGAGATGTTGTTTGCAACAGGTTATGGAACTCACTAGATTCCATTAGCTGTATTGTTGGAGTGACATTAACGTCTTCCCCTTTCATCAACACTGTCTCCCCATTTTGTACAAATTGGAGTTGCAGTTTATTGAAATCAAAAATTTACAGATTTATCGTCCTCAACCATCGGACCCTAGTAACAAGATCAACACCTCCCAAGGGTAGAATTCTCATCCTCAGTAGTGTAATCTCTACCTTGCACCATACCATCGAACTCTGAACACACTTGTTCACTCTGCACCTTAAAACCATCTCGCAAATCGAGACCGCCACCGGTGGAGTATTTGTTAGCTTAACCTTGATCGCTTAGCGGTGAGGATCTAAGAAATTTCAATGCTACCACCATCATCAATTAATATGCTAACCGATCCATTCCACTAACCCTTGGACTCTGATGGTATTGTTAGCATTATGTCCAGATAAAGCATGCAATGTTATTTGTACATCATCCTTTTGATCCTCCAGTAATGGCCTGTTTTGCTCTTCCTGCATCTCTACTTCTGTTACACAATTTTTTTGTTCCTCAGTTACCAAGCACATTTCCTCCTCAGATGGTACCATCATGAACAAATGAGGTTGTTTGCATACATGACCAAATACATACGGCTTATCACAGGAAAAACATAGCCCCTTCCTCCTCCTTTTCTCAAGTATTTGATCTCTAGTCAAATGCTTAACTGGTATACCTCTTCTCTGCTCATTTCCAGACCCAGCAACCTTAGTTTCCCCCACATTAGGACTAGAGAATTCCATTCCATTATTGCTGACACTTTTCTGCAAGCTAGAATTCATTACTACATTCCTCCTCCTAGAATTATTAATGATCGAAGATTGTAGTACAGTTCTGCTTCTTTTAATCCATGCTTCCACTTTAGCTTCAACTCTAGCCAACCGAATAGCCTCCTTAAGAGTAGTAACCCCTAACTCATGGATACCTAACTGAATATCCTCCCTCAGTCCACCAGCAAAGCAATCAATAAAAAATTCTTCATTCAACTTTGAATTTTTAATCAGTGCCCAATCTCTTAGTTCCTCAAACTTTGTTCGGTATTCATCTACAGTTGTGGTTTGTTGCAACTTTTTAAGTTCAGCTATAGGATTCATCTTAGTCTCAAGACTAAATCTAGCTAGCAATTCATCAATTAAACCATTCCAGGTCAGGTCAACACCATTTTCAACAAAGCTAGAATACCACAACTCAGCCTCTCCTTCGAGATGCATAGTTGCTAGGTATATTTTCTGATTTTCAGTAACATTATGATAAGAAAACAATTTATTGCACTTCCTAATCCAGGTCCTTGGGTTAGATCCATGGAATTTAGGGAATTCAAATCTAATAGTCCGAAAAATACCTTCATTTATATTGTTCTGTGTACTACCTCCCTCAAACGATCCAAAGATTGATCCAGACCTTTGTTGATTTAGATTTGGATTTGGAGGAGTTTGTTGAGTTTGTTGATTGTGATTGTCAGACTTTTCATTATCTTGCTTCTGTCCTTGTGCTATCAACATTGCTTCTACACCTTTCATTAGCTTCTCAAGCTTATCATCGAATCCTTTTTGCAGATACTCCACTGAGGATTGCAATTGAATTTGCAAATCCTGGAGGTTCGTTTCTAGATTCGTTAATCTCTAATTGTTAGTAGTCATAACCACTGATCGTAGCAAGCTTTGATACCACTTGTAAGGATTTGGATAATCAAATTCCTTACTGAGCTCAAGTTCAGCTCAATTTATGGAGATTTGTGACTTAGAAGAGATTTAGAGATAGAGAGTTCAGAAGAAGTAGAGAGAAGTTCAGAAGAAAGAAAAATTCATTTCATGCCCTCAACTGATTACAATAGTTTCTTTTATACACAATAAAATTATAAAATGAATACTATGGAAATGAACATAAGAAAGGAACACAACGATACCCAACCGACTCAATTATTACACAAAGACTATTATACCCTTAATGAATATTGATCGTAGAGTAGAGGTATTATCGTACTGTTGTAATAGTTGGGTTCCTTACACACCCCAAATATGGTAGTTATTTAGGTGTCTCAAGCATATTTAAGTGTCTTGACATAAAGATTGGGAGTTATGTCCTTCAATTGTGGCATCGTGGGCATCATTTTTAGTTGAGATTCTAGAATTGTGTTACCACTGGTGATGCTAAAGGTCATGGTGAGTGATGTTTTATTTCAATTTGTGGCTATATTTCTTCACTGAGCTCAAACAAACCCACTAAACAAACCTTGAGATCCATTTGGTATTAAAAGTCATGATGGCTAATGGAAATTTCTCACCGTTGGATATTTGGTAATATAAAGTGATGGTGTGGTGGTACCAAATACTAACGAGTTGATATTTTCAGCTCCGTGTATGTTTTGAAGAGCATTAGTTTATATGAATTCATTTTGTTGTTTCAATTTACTAGGATAATGATATGAAAACACGTGTACTTTTGACAAATTCTTATTCTATTACGACTATGGTAATGGTTAATATTGTAATGGTAGCACAAGAATTATGAAACTCTAAAGGTAGTGTAAATGCATTCATTATTTCATATATTCTACACCATGCAGCTCTAGAACCCTAGCATCAAATTTCACTATAATTAATATAAACTTTATTAAACTTACTTCTGTTTGACTTCTGAATATGTGGAAGAATCTCAATGTAACAAGTATCCTTGAATGATGTTATGACAAATATTTTGAAACCATACTGCAAAAAGACCCAACCAAGAATTAGTTTCAGTCAACAACTGTACACAAAAAATATTCTTAGGGCCTTTCCCCCAAGATGTGTGTGTGTGTGTGATCAATTCAAAAAGAAGTGCAACTATGAAGTATGCAAATTAAATCAAATCATGAATACATCATAACAATGACAGTATACAAGAAAATTCTTAAAAAGTAGGAAGCTGACATGGAAAGGACATATCACTATAAAAAAGTAATACACACGCACATATGGGAAAATTGACAGGCCGTCCTAATTTTTCATGTTCTAATCATTTATAAGATTGAATTTTAAAGAAAACATTTAAAAATGTCATTTTTGCAGTATTATGCATGCCTTATATTTCTGTCTCTCTCTGACACACACATATATATATATAAATAAAAAAATATGTGTGTGAGAGAGAATAATGGAGGTACAAGGCTTGAAAGTTTTTTTTGTGCAAAGTATGTGAAATGATTTAGTTTCTTCACTTGAAAATCCAACCATACGGATGCACAGAGCATGAGATAGAGAGAGAGAGAGGTTCTAATACCGAATCTGCGGCAGCCTGTAGAGTGACATGATCACCCCATTCACCGGCCCTATAATCATAAATATATTAATAAATTATTATAGAAAAAATAAAATAAAATTGAAACCATGGTGCATCTTGTTAATGGCATATAAGATCAAATAAAGAACAGTACTCTACTTGCTGATTTTCTTCAAATAGTCGTCAAAAGCCATAGGAACATAGCCTTCATATAGCTCTCGATGATACTCGAGCTGTTAGCATAGACACGGTATAATATCGAAACATCAGTTTCTATAGATTTGGACAATGATGGCACTAGAATCACATGAGCAATTTAAAGAGGAATATCAGAAATTGAATGTAAACCAACCTGGATAACAATTTGTTCTCTCACAAATTCATGATGCTCAGTAGTACGATAAATTTGATCTGACAAAGAACGAAACTGGGAAAATATGAAAGTAATAAGGTATCTCTATAAAGAAATATAGAACGGTCACACTTAAATGTTGTATTCATTCAAAATGCTATTGTGTTCATTCAAAATGCTATATTTTTATAAGACTAAAAGACAAATTGCACCCCAAATTTTACACCTCTGTTGATATTTGCACCCCAAACTGAAAAATGTGTCTAAGTACACCCCAAACTTCACTCATTCTGAACAAAAGACACTTTGCTGACTTAACCGGTCAAAAGTGACCGGCTAAGGCACAGATCCACATCTGAAGGGGTATTTAAGACTTTTCTTTCTTTATCTTCTCCACCTTTGCACACTGGCACACAAATGCACATCACCTGCATTAATGCACAAAACAGACAAATTCAATCACCCCAAACTGCAATTGCCCACTTGCATTATAATCTAACCCTCCTCAAACTTTATAAAGCTCCTCCTCCTTTCTTTCTCTCTCTATAGAGCTATCTTGTAGCTTCTGCAATGGCAAGGAAGACAGAGGAAGGGGAGGAGGGTTTGTTTTGGGATGGATTTATAGAGGGGATGCCTGTGTTTGCAAAGGAGTTGATTGTTGTGGTGTGGCTGGTGGGTTTGCTAAGACTGTTGTCGCTCCTCTTGAGCGTGTCAAAATCTTGTTTCAGGTACTAATTAGGTGCTTTTTTGGTCTGTTTTAACTTAATTACGGGTCTTGATTTGAAATGATCGGTGATGTTGAAGTAATCTTTAATGGGTTGGATTCAGGAATTCTTTTTTAGTATTCTGGGTTTGTCATAATTAAGGATCATTTGTGTTGTTTTTAGTGAATTTGTAGTTTATGATCTCTGTGGAACTTGTGATTAGTTAATTATACGATAATGTTTGTTTGTTTGTTTTTTTTCATATCTCAATTGGGTGTGGGTCGGTGACTATTTCAATTATTTCATTTGTAATCTTGTTTGATTATCTTTTGTTAAACTCGTTGCTGAAATTGATTGTATAGAGATGGTTCTAGGAGATGCAATCGGTCACATTGTTTAATGATTGAGCAAATTAACATTAGATTGACTCGCAACTAATCAATCACAGAAAAGAACTTCTTTTAGTATCAGTGATTGAATTCTCAAGAGATTCATCAGCAATCTTGGGGGGAAAATGAAAGTGAAATGATCAGAACATTTATCCGGCAATTCATTTCCTGATTTTTTGTTTTTCTATGTAATTGGGTTAGTTGTTCAAGTAGCAAGGGTAATTCTTTCACGAGTTATGCTGTGTTGGGGATGTGGTGCATCCAGTTAGACATAGGTAGTGTGAACTATGCATCCTGGATAATGTTGAACTGGGATAGTAGTGACCTTCTTAATACTAGGCAGAGCTCAAATTCCTTTCATTTTTGGTAATTTGGATCCTATAGATGTACCAACAAATATATAATGCAACTCAAAAAAAAATATTACCCCTCATGCAATCAGGCCTAATCCTTACAGCAGAATGACGATAAGACTTTAAATTTCAAAGAGATACTAAGATATCAGAATAACCACAGGATAACCACAACACTTGTATTTCCTCTTCAAAAATACATATATTTGGTCGTGAACTGCTACTATTCTACTTAGATATGTAAAAACCCACTTGAAAAATCAGATATTGAAGACACTCATTCTTTTATTTTTATGTTTCCTATTTCCAGACCAGAAGAGCTGAGTTCTAAAGTGTCGGGCTCTTGGGATCTTTCAATAAGATTGCTAAAACAGAAGGACCACTCGGTTTCTACAGGTAAATGTTTAATTTTATTTTCAGTTCATTCCTTGTGATGTTTGTTTCCATAAAGATTGTTTCTGTATTTCAATTCCGATAAATCTAATGTATATGGCATGAATTATCTTCAGAGGGAATGGAGCAAGTGTTGCTCGAATTGTTCCTTATGCGGCATTGCATTATATGGCCTATGAATAATATAGGCGCTGGATTGCATACAGTTTTCCTGGCATTGGAAGCGGTCCCGTTCTTGATCTTGCAGCAGGATCATTTTCAGGAGGGACAGCCGTTCTTTTTACCTATCCTCTTGATTTAGTTAGGACTAAATTGGCTTATCAGGTACATAGCTTCAAGTCTTTAACTAAGGCCTCTCTCTCTCTCTCTCTCTCTCTCACACACACACACACACACACAAAACACAGTCAAGGAAGACAGAGGAGGAGCTTTACTATGCTACAGAATCACTCTATAATAAAGTTGGAGAAGATAAAGAAGGAAAAGTCTTAAATACCCCTTCATATGTGGATCTATGTCTTAGCCGGTCACTTTTGACCGGTTAAGTCAGCAAAGTGTGTCTTTTGTTCAGAGTGAAATTTGGAGTGTACTTAGACACCTTTTTCAGTTTGGGGTGCAAATATCAACAGAGGTGTAAAGTTTGGGGTGCAATTTGTCTTTTAGTCTTTTTATAATATCAGATAATGTAACTAATCCATCAATGAAACTGCCTGTCACAATTCTTTGAAGAAAATAATGGAAAACCTACCGTTGAAACAACTGACTCACGAGAAACAGATAACTGATATTTCAAGTCTCATTGACCCTATTCATCAAGGAAACTTTGCAAATTGTGTCCATGGACAACTTGGTGTTCATCTCAAGCACGTTATTTTTAATCTCACTTGTCAAGCAAGCTGAGCTTGTACAAGGGTGAGCTCAACTTATAACGACTTGGGTTGAAACCCAAGTCCAGAGAACGCACAGCAAAGAGTATCTTATTTGTTGGATCATTTCGACCCACCCACAATTAATGACAAGTTATTTGTGTTAGGACAATTGCATATTTTGATTTGATGATGATGAGATAATATATGAGATAATGCATATTTATAACTAGTAGCTTTTGTGAAATTAAACGATCGTAAAGCTGTGTGTACGATCGTAAAGATGTTTAGCGAATTGTACGATCGCAAAGTCTGCTCAAAGATCGTAAGGCAAGTCAAATATCGTAAAGTCTGCTCAAGATCATAAAGTGAATCGAAGATCGCAGAGTTCGCTCTAAGATCGTAAGGCAGAATGAAGATCGTAGAGCAAGCGGATCGTAGAGTCAGCCAAGACAAATACTCTATTATCTCCGTAAAACTCTACGAACTGGTAAAACGTAGAGTATGTCAGGTCTGACATTGAAAAGACCTATGGAGTGAAGATTGTAAGATGGTTGTTTAATGAAGATCAGATCGAGATGTGTTTATCAGTTAGTTTGGCGATGTGACATCACCCACGTGGTTGGTACTGCAGCAGTCTGATGTAACATATCAGAGTCTCCCTAAAAGTCAACATCAGAGATCTTCTAGGATATGTGCATTAAATGAGCAACGACAACTTTCCAATGGGAAAATCTCGAGGTCCTCTATAAAAGAGTGTAGATTCAATCAATAAAAATATCACAAAACAAGAAAAAGTTGAATTGCTGTCCAAACTTTAAGAACACTCCACTCTACGAAATAGAACGACTTGTTCTGCTACTAAGTCTTTCAGAAACCGAGCTTAACACCTCTTAATAGCACCTCAGAAAATCAACTCCTCTGACATCTCTTGTAATTCATTGGTCTTAGTGACCTATTGTTCCAAGTCTAAGTGACTAGAACTCAGTGAACTGGTCTGAGTAACCTTTGTCTTGGTGACATCTGTCAAGTCTGAGTTACTTGAAGAAATCTTAGTAATTCATTGTTGTAATAGATCTTAGTGATCACCCTGCATCCTTAGTGGATTTTCTACTCGTTGAGTAGAAGAGTGGACTAGGAGTTATTTGTACTCTGAACCACTTAAAAATTTCATGTGTCATTTTCTTTTCTGCACTTATATTTTTGAATTTATCTTTTATATTTGTTGTGACTTTATTCCACAAGTAAACTAAATTCAGAGCTGAGATTTCTTTAAATTTTTTAAGGGGTTTTTCAAACTAATATTCCGTTGTGCATAATTAAATTAATTTGTTTAATTTATAATATGGTAACACTTCCTTAAAAAGAAAAAGTTTTTAATAGATCTATTTAACCCACCTTCTAAATTAAGAGATCTCTTAATTGACTTTGGAAAACAACAATTTGTAAAGTTAACACCTAAAATACAAATCAATCTTCCCCAACCCCCAACATCAACATGTTTCGACATGGGACTAGGGTATTTGTTACATAAATATTTACAAAATCCTTTTTAGATAGAAAAACGAATTTTAATCCTCTGTTCCACAAAAGAGACTTTATTGCAAAACTTGCAGTGGTGACATGATAATGAAATTATAATAACAAACTTGGGAATATTGTGTCATTCTATACTACTATGAAAAAAAAAGACTCCTCGTGTGGAAAAATAATTTGACAAATGGTACTTTTGTAGAACATAGGAAGGTTTTAATAAAACACTGAAAATACAAACATATAGAGGACTATAACTACAAATCAAAAGTTATATTGTTGTTTCCAAAAATCGAAATTCTTGATCAACGGAGGAACAATATCACCATTTTTGTTAAAAGTTGAGAATTGTGCTCATTCCAGATTCCCCAAAGAACATAATGATTGAAAACTTCCACAGAATTTTAGCATCCTTCCTCCCCACCAACACCTTAATACTGAACAAATAACAAATCCCCCCACAAAGAGCCAACACACCAGACATATAGTTCCACAATCCCAAGTAACAAAGTAATGCAAAAATGGATTAAATTGTCTTATTATTTTTCATAAACAACACAAATCTGAAATCTCTAAAAATTAGCTCTATGGAGTACGTTAATGTAGGATTGAAATTGATGAACAGATAATTAATTGGAACTGGTAAATCAACAAAGAAAATTAAGAGAACTAGGGTGATCTGACCGCAAGTGCATGAAAACACTACCCCTAGGTTTCCTAACCGCGAGAGGGAGAAAAAAGGTATTGATCGCAACTAATAATTAGAAAATTTTCATATCAAAATGTAAACATGACTTACAAGCATATTTATAAGAAAATAAACTCTAATAACCCTAAGCCCTTAATAATTGGGCCGTTGCATAAATAACTCAATACAGAAATAAACCAATAAATACAAATCCAACAAACTAAATAAATAAATAAATAGACGACTAATAAATAAATAGCTAAATAATGAATCATCTACGACGACGACGTCTCAAGCTCCCCGACTGCGAAAAATGAAGCCTCTGTGCAAAAATGAAAACCTCATATCTCTCCAAAAGGTCTAGATCAAGCCGACAGAACTCCTCAACACTAATCCATGTACAATCATCTGATGGTCTGTTGCACCACTTCACCAAAAACTGTAGGTAACCACCCTGCCTAGTCGACACAACCCACTCATCAAAAACATCCTCAATAACCTATGTTGTACATTGTGTATGAACAATAGGAGGTACAAGTGGAACAAGTAAAAGAGGAGCAAGTATAGGCTCATCAGGGTAAGCAATTGTAGGCGAAATAGGTGAAGAAATAGGAAAAGAAGTGGAAGGAGTGGAATTATCAAAAGGCCCATGATAAAGAGTAAGGTCTTTCACATTGAATACATGACCAATACTCGTACCACTAGTAAGATCAAAATCGTATGCATTAGCACTAACCTTCTTTCGAACTCGAAATGGACTCATCCTATTAGCATGTACTTTCTTCTATGTACCAGGAGGTAATCTTTTAGCACAGTATCGCAGCATCACTCGATCATTCTCATTAAACTCTTGATACCTACGATAAACATCTACAGGGGACTTATAATTTCCATTGCTCAAATTAATTTTCTTTCTTATCTCGGCATGTAAATCATGAATGTGATGCGCAAAAGACTCTGCAAACTCATTAGCCTTATATGTAGTGTTAAGAGGAGCTAGATCAATAGGTTTTCTAGGTTGATAACCAGTGTAAGCCTGAAAATGACTCACTCTAGTCGAAAGATTAACTGAGCAATTATATGCAAACTCGGCCATAGGCAAAACCCTATCCCATGTAAACACACGATCACCCACAAGACAACGTATCAAATCACCTAGACTCCTATTAACAACCTCAGTCTAACCATCGGTCTGTGGATGATAAGCAGTGAAAAACTTAAGCGAGGTGTTAAGTTTCTTCTAGAGAGTTTTCCAAAAATAACTCATAAATTTCGCATCTCTATCAAAAACTATAGTCAATAACCCACATAATCTCACTACCTCACTAAAGAAAATCATGACAATATGTGAGACATTATCAGTTTTGATGCAACGAATAAAATGTCATCCTAGTGAAACGGTCCACTACAACAAAAACAGAATCATGACCCCTTTGAGTCCTTGGTAACCCTAAGACAAAATCCATGCTAAGATCCTTCCAAGGTGCACAGGGAACCGGAAGTGGAGTGTACAAACCCGTATTCTACTTCCTACCCTTGGTAGTCTAACATGTGCGGCACTCAGAAACAACACGAGCTACATCTCAAGAGAGGTTATCCTCAACAATGGCAATGGTCTTATCATGACCAAAGTGTCCAGCTAAACCTCCCGCGTATAACTCCAGCAACAAATATTCATGCATCGATGTAGGTGCCTTTTAAAGATACTCATCATGCATACAAAAATCACTAGAGCGGGGTGGGGAACTAAGATCCTGTAGGGCACCATAAATATCACTAAAATCTCGACAAGTAGGGTACTGCTAGATAATGTGCTCAAATCCCACAACCTTCACTCTCAAAAAGTTAACAAGGATGGACACCCTACTCAACACATCGGCAACCACATTCGCTGTCCCTTTGCAATGCTTGAGCACAAAAGAATACACTCTTGGATAAACTCTACCCACCTAGCGTTTTGATGACTTAGCTTATTTTGGGAGCTATGGTACTGGACTGTCTGATAATCGGAGTAAAGAACAAACTCCCTATGCAACAAATAATGTCAAGATAGTGTCTGGACTATAGCATAAACTCCTTATCATAGGTAGAGTAGGGCCTTATTCAATTTCTCACTAAAGAACGCTATCGGATGAACCTTCTAACTAAGCACTCCCCTTATCCCTATGCCTGAAACGCTACCTCAAACACTTTATTAAAGTCCAGTAGCACGAGGACACGTGTTTGTGTCAACCTATTCTGGATTTTCACAAAGGCTTTTGTAGTCAATTTATACCAAACGAACTCTCCCTTTTTCAAACTATCAGTGATAGGAGCCATAACGATACTAAATCCTCTAATGAACCTCCTATAAAACGTAGCTAGACCAAGAAAGCTTCGAGCTTCGCGAATATTAGAAGGTTCAGGCCACTCATTAATAGCCTTTGCTTTCTCGAGATCGGTAAAAAAACCCCTCTTTGGATATCATAAACCCGAGGAAAATGACCCGACTTCTGAACAAAAGAGCACTTCTTCAAATTAACAGTTTTTCATGTAGAAGAACTACTAGAATCTCTCAAGTGAAGTGGTCCTCTCGGGTTTTACTATAAATGAGGATGTCATCAAAATAGAATACTATAAACTTGCTTATGAAAGAACGTAGCACTTGATTCATAACTCTCATAAATGTGTTGGGTGCATTAGTTAAGTCAAAAGGTAAGACTAACCACTCATAAAGTTCGTCCCCAGTCTTAAAAGCACTCTTCTCATCTCCCGCTCGGACACGAATTTGGTGGTATCCACTCCGCGGGTCTATTTTGGTGAAAATACGAGCCTCGGTCATCATTATCTAGCATGTCATCAAGCATAGGTATGGAAAACCTATACTTGACAGTGATCTTATTTATGTCTCGAAAATGATCTTATTTATAGCTCGGCTATCACAACACATCATCAAACTCCCAACACCCTTAGGGGTGAATAAGGCTGGAACGGCACAAGGGTTAAGACTCTCTCTAACAAAATCCTTCCTCAACAACTCACCTACCTGTTGTATCATCTCAATCTGCTCTATGGGATGCATTCTATAATGTGGCATGTTAGGTAAAGAAGACCCCAAAACAAGGTCAATGACTTGTTGGATGTCCCTAAGAAGTGGTAACCCATCGGGTAACTCATTAGGCATACATCAGCAAACTCATGTAAAATCTGACTAACATCACTAAGAATCTCTCTAGTACTCTCCTCAGTAACATCTCTCGCTTCTTTAGCTACTACCATATACACAACATTTTCCTCCCAACACTCTGCTCAAACTCCTTTCTATTAAGAAGACGGAGTGGTTTGCTTTGTTGGGTAGGTAAGCTAGTCTTCTTTGGTTGATTCTTGGACGACACTCGGGGTCTCACATGTGCTAATGATATTTTATGCCCCTTGTTCATCCTCCCATAATGAGCTACATTACGGTCACATTGCCAAGGTCGCGGAAGACGATAACGAAGAGAAAAGTGCGACAGGTTGGGTCGATTGTAGGTAATGGCACGGCGATGATTTGGGTTATGTGATGCCTTGATCTGGGTCAGGTTCAAGTTAGGTTTGGGTTGGGTTTGAATTAGGTTCGACTTTATTGTTGTTGCAACGGCGGAGATGGGGCTCTGTATGATTGCAACAGCGACTATTGAAGGAGATGAACAGTGATTTTGGGACCACGAACAATACTTCAAAATAAAATAAAATTTCCCAAGTTTTGGCTCTGATACTTATATGATGTACGACTGATTTTGATGAACAGATAATTAATTAGAAATTGTAAGTCAACAAAGAAAATTAAGAGAATTAGGGTGATCCACGCATGAGAACCACTATCCCTAGGGTTTCCCAACCACGAGTGAGAAAAAATTTATTAATCGCAACCAATAATTAGAATAATTTCAATATCAAAGTACAAAAAGTCTGACATGACTTGCAAGCATATTTATAAAAAAAGTAAACTCTAATAACCCTAAGCCCCTTAACAATTGAGTCTCTAAATAAATAATGTATTGAAATAAACCAATAAATACAGGTACAACAAACTAAATAAATAAATATAACATTAGCATCTAACATTTGTAATAGTACCAAGAACTGTATAAATGTCTTGATATTGGGATGGAACCTTTACCTTACAAGAAATGTCTTGATATTGGGATAGAACCTTTGCCATATAAGTCATTTATAATTTTTTTGTTGTATAAATGTCTTGATATTGGGATTAAACCCCATTAACTCATAAAGTAAAGCTCATGAGGCTCAGAATCAAGTAAATGACCAGATTCAGAACCCAAATTTTACACTCGTTAGGTAAATATGTTTTAGTTTGAACAAAGGAGTCTTCAAGGTCAACTTGGCTCATTTGACACACTAGTTACCAAACGCAGTTAATAGATGAACTACACTATCAAGTTTGATCTCTATTATAGCTTCACCATCTAGTCTGTCAATGTAATCAAGCATGTGTACTGAATATAGTAATTAGCATTACCACTTTTCAATAGTTTGATCAAAGAGTCGTTCAATTCAAGTTAAGCGGCCATTCACATGGGGAACAATGAAATTAAAGGAAATGAAACGGCTCTTGGAATTAGTTGTTTGAGATTACCCATCTCAAATGGTGTCAAAAGTTGGATATTTTGCAAAGTACAATAAAGAACAAAAAGTTTTCCACGATGGTTTTGAAAAATCAAGTTTTCAAATATATTTCAAATGGGCCTGAAGGCTTTGAACACACTGGGAGATGTCTTGGGAACACACTCTGTCAGGCCAGGGTTAGGCCATAACCAGAAATACAGAAGAGATAAGAGTTTTTGAGGAAGGAGAGGAGAGAAGTCGGTGCTCTCTCACATAGCTAGATACAGAGAAGAGAGAGAGGAAAATACGGAGAAAGCTTTAACAAGCTTCTCATTTTCTCATTTCATCACTTAATTCTCAATGCTTACAAAATGATTATTATTCCAGCTATTTATAGAAAAGGAAGCTGGAAAATAAAGCTACCAAGGCTAATCCTGCACTACTCATTCTTCTCCTACACTCAGATGCAACTAACTTTCAGATGCGCTAACACGCATTTTACTCCTACTAGAACCTACTATTATATACTCAGCTGCCCATACTACCCCTTCCCTGACATATTCAGGTCACTATAAAACAATTAATAGAACGTGTTTTAGCAGACATCCACAAATGAGTACAAATGAACAGTGACATGTGTCCTGTGCAACTTCCCTGCAACATAAAGGGATAGTCCTATGATTTTTTATTATAACGAACCAAAACATTATGGGTATAAAAACCAAAGACTACTTTGAGTAGTTATATTTGACCACTTTTATTATTGTTATCGAATTGCAAAGGTATTTCTTTTAGAGAGAAAAGTTTATATGAGTAACTCAAATTATCTCTTATAGCGCCCAGCGGCACAAATTTTTGACAAAGTTAGTTGAGTATATTTATATAAATTATATGAAATTAAAATAGTCCACAAAATGTTATATAAAGCTAGACAAATAAAAGTTATAGCATGCAGGTGGTGTAAATCTGGCAAGGAACCAACCTGACAATTGCCATCTCCAAGAACTTTTAGCTCAACCAAATCAAATAGTTGCAATCTGATTAACACCCAAAAAATGGAATTAGAGACCATGCATGGTATTACAAACCATTGGGAAGAGAAAGACAAAAAATTCAGATAACCAAAAGGAAGGAAATCGTTTATATTTTGTTTGCTTTTTTTTCTCATTTTAAAGTAAAATGAAATAGAAACAGAGGACAAGGAAATAAACTTTAAGGAATAAGCTTCTAGAAATAAACTCGTAATTAATACCTACCATGATACAACAAACCATAAATAAACCCTATAATTTCTTCCTAATATAAAAAAAGATAACTACATTATATCCCAATTTTTTAAATCTAAATATGACATAATATATCGTGAAAAAGGAGCTACCCTAATGGGTATTCATTTAAAATCACTCGTTAAATATGGATTACAAGTAAGAGAGTAAGAGGGAAATATGGCAAAAGACCTGTCCATGAGCCTTTGGTGATCTGACATTTCTTCATCAACTGAGGGTATTTCTCCATTGATTTTAGGAACATGCTGCAAAAACAAGTCATAAATTTTGATATGTCTGCAAAGTGCCATGCCAACCTCATGTCTCATAAATGTAAATGTTGTATGCTGCCATATAGCATCTGATAATAACCTTAGACAAGTTCAGTCCTAACTTGAAAGAACTGCTTATAGTAGGAGGAACACAACACTCAACAAAGGAAACTGAAAAACAATAAAGATTTCCTTATTACCCAGATTAAAAAGTACATAAAATTCATGTCTCTTGAATATTTATACATTTTATCATGAATTAATATTTATTATTGAAATTGTAATGTATGTATATTTATATATACAAAAATATATTTAACATGTAAACATGTGCTGAATTCTCGAATTCTCATTTTTTGAGATTTGCCGAACCGCCCAATTCCAGTATGGCAAACCCGAATCCTTGCTACTTAGCTTTTAGACATTAATGTATAGGCATATATGTTTCCATAAAGCATTAATGGTGCAAGTATGAAGTACATATACATGGTTATTCAGAATGCCAAGGGGAGAAAGAAAGATTTTAAAAAATATAGGACATCAAAACACGAGCATTTACTTTATCATGTGAGCATCTGCTAATGCCAGTCATAAAATCAAAAGTACCTTTAAGTTTTACTCTTGGGGAAATAAAATCTTAAAAAAGTGTATGCTCATCAAATGACAGATATAACAAATCAAACAATCTCATTGGAATAAGACTGGATTCTTCCCATAGAACTAACATATAGCTTGACAACAATAACATCCTTCAACGTAAAGAAAGCTATTGAATGTTATCACTATTACAAACTAAAACTAAAGATATGAAAGACCAAGAAAGCATTATTGATAGTATGCAACTCCATAAGAGAGACAATGAAATTCCTGATATATTGAAAGTTCTATTATTATTATTTTTTGGCTGAATAGCAGCTATTAAGCTATATAAATATATAAAATCTTACTTACAGGAACAGGAAACATCTGATTCAACCTCTTGCCTACTTCACCATCAAGAGAAATCTCATCTGCTATCTCAGGACATAGTTGGTTCTCCTCGTCATCAGATTGTTTTCCTATGCTAGAACACGAGCAACAATTTCCCCGCTCACCTTCCTCTTCCAAACTGCTCTCATTCCCTGTAGTTTTTTAAAATACTATTAAAACAAAATTGACTGCATAAGAAAAGAACCGGCAAACTTTCCAAATTCAAAATGAGAAGCTTTCATATCCAGTACAAAAAATACCATGTCTCCTTGAACTACCACTCCAATCCTGTTCAAGAATGGACTCCCTCTGATCATCCACAGCAGGTAGAGAACCAAATGCCTCTGCATTTGCAAGTCGAGATAGTTCTTCTTGAAGAGCATGTGCAATTACCTCATCATTCTCCACATTGATGTGTTTTGTTTCGTAGTAACCTTCTATGACATACTCAACTTGAGAGAGGTCTTTGCCATAATGAGTGACAGTATCAGGAGCACCACCATTAGAAATAGAGCAAATATCTAGAAGGTGGAGACCCCACCGAACTACATCAGGGTCTTGCTCATTGATAGTCATCTGCTTTTATAATTCCCTGCAAAGCTCTGCCCCTTCAAAACACAGGGTTTGCCCACAGCATTTCATGACACTAATCAGATTTGGTCTTCAAGATGCATGAACACTTAATTGAGCATTTGAACTTAATCATTCATAGCATGTATTTCTTTCTCCTTATATTATCTTTTAAAAGAAGTGTAATGTTCAACTTTGTAAACAATTGCAATACTATATTTACTGAAATAGTTAAAAAAATATAAGAAAAAACATAGTTATTTCTACATTGACAATATTTCAGATTAAAAAATGAATTAGAAGGAATCAAGAATGATACTGAATCATGCCAACAAGTAGACATAGAAAATTCTAACTAATGGTGCAGACAAGCTTGTCCTACTGTATTCCAGTTCGCAGCTTCTAGTAGAGTTCCCCTTACATCACCAACTATCAACAATCTTTTTTCTTAAAAACAGCTTCAATTTTTTCCCCATCTTAATAAGTTTCCCAATATATGTTACAAAATGGAGGAAAACATTAGTCTTGTGCGTTTGGATAGTAGTACCAGATGTTACCTTAAGCGCTACACTCAAATCTGTAAGTTTGCCTTACCTGCCTGTCTGTCATGCTAATTGCTACAAATACTTTATGTAACTTTTCCATTTAACTTTCTTATTCAAGGAGCAATTTCCAAAACTCACTGAGATAGAACCTGCTAACACCTATTCTTCCACGGCAAATAAGGTTAAAATCTCGAGTACTTCAATACTATCAAGGGCGGACCTAAGGCAGGGGGGGGCACCTGACCCCACTGAATTTTCAGGGGGTCAGGGGGGCATATTAGAAATAAAATAAAATAAAATAAGAGGGTCTAAAGTGAAATTTTTGGCACTTGATGGTCAACTCCAAAAAATAAGAGGGTCTAAAGTGAATTTGCGAAACTTTACCCTTCAAAATTTGATGATATGGAACTTTTGGCACTTGATGGTCAACTCCAAAATTATATTGTGGATATGAGAAACGATCCCAATTTTTCGAGTATAAAAGGAATTGGTGAATTGGCTCACATGTTGGTTCAGAAAAGAAAGGATGATGTGTATCCCTAAGTCTATTTGTTGTTGAAATTGGCTCTACTTTTGCCCGTTGCTACTGCAACTGTTGAAAGAACATTTTTAGCAATGAATATCGTGAAGAATGAACTTCGTAACCAAATGGCAGATGAATGGATGAATGACTATTTAGTAACATATATTGAGCGTGATATTTTTGTAACTATTAAAAATAAGGCTATCATGCAACAATTTCAAGCAATAAAACCTCGAAAAATGTTATTATAAATAATATTTGAGGATTGTTTAGTTTTGTAAGTTATTTTATAAAAATTTTATTCGTAAAAAAAATTTTCCCCGAGTTTGACCCCACTGAACTATCGATCTGGGGAATGATTGCATTACAAGACCGTTATGAGATATTTACTTTGTCTGACCACTAAAGATGTGTAGAGAAACCTTTTATTCTGATTGAGATGTGGGGCGTAGAAATGTACACCAAATTTCAGTAGTTAAATATTTACCACCTAACCAATCAAGCAATCCCACTCCCACCTTCCTAAGAATGTGCAAATGTCTTCCGGTGTTCATCATAGAAATATTCTAGTACGGTCGTTAACATATGAGACAAAAAATGGATAAAATTTCAATGGATAAAAATCTAGAACTGCACAATCCAAAATCTTGAGCCCCAAAAATTTCTAACAGATGACCATGTCACTAGATTCACACCCAGCTGAAAACACTAAATTAAACACATCCAACGTAAACACAAAAAATATTATAATTACACTTATAATGTTTTGCACTCTAAAAAACAGTTTGATAAATCCGTGCTATATATATAATAATAATAAACCCAGAAATATTAACAACAATCAATACCCAAAAACATTAGTAACTTGAACAACAAAATACTTGATATTTATCGATTAAAACTTCCAGAGCTCAAAATAGAAACCCTACCCCAAATTAAACCTTCAAAATATCTGATAAATAATTCGATTTAAACAAGCTTGTAACCTTCAATTCATTCGCTAGATACGATTCTGGACATGAATTTTAGCACAACTTACCTTAAAAATTTTGGGAAATGAGTGACGAAGGCCAAATTTGTTCGCTCTACAAAGCGTAAAACGACGTCCCAACTTTATTTGAATTGGCAACGGAAAAGCATGTGATTTGGGCGCCGCTGAAATCGCCGTCTATTTAAGCGACGTTCTCCTTGAAAATCTGTTACCTGGGCCCCAGTTTCCTTGTACATGACGCTGCGTGGCTGTTATTATGCCGACCCGGATTCGCGACTGCCAGTCTTTGAAAGATTTCTTGTAGCTTGTACGGATGTAAATGGTTTGGAATGGTTCAATTTTATTATTATTATTATTATTATTATTTTATTTTATTAGGTATTACTATGGTTTTTGGCTACTTTACTTTATTTTTTACCAGAAAATTTTCCATTATTTTAGGTAATTCTAGAGAGTATTTTAAATTGGGTCTATCAATCCTAATTAATGACTAGAAAAAACTTATATTAGTATAGTAATAATAGTAATAATTAGGGGCTAAAATATTTGCATTCCAATTTATATCTCTTATTATTAACTGGGACAATTTTTTAAGACTTTTTGGTGATTTTGTGTCATAATGAACTCTGATTTTGCAATTTAAGTAGTAATTATGATTTATAACTGTTAGTTTATAAAATATTTTTATTTATAGTTAAAAAATTCTTTTAGATAGAGTAATAATGTATGTTTACATCATTATAAATACTAGTATTCTAGTACACACAATGTGTATGTAGAATGAATGATAAAATGTTAAAAGAGATAATAGGAACAATAATAAAGTAGTGAGGAATAAAAAAAGGGAAGCTTTTGAATTTTAAAAAGTAACTACTATTACTTAGAATGAAGAAAACTTGAGTAGATTGAAGGCCTTATATTTATCTTTTTTTAATTTTTAAGGGTAAAATAGGAAAGTAAAAAAATTATTTTTTTTTGTTTGCACACACTTTCTTCCCGTTTTATAATATAATATGAAAAATGATATACATGTCGATAAATATTTTATAAAGTTGAGTTACGACTAACGTGAAAATGTGTGCGATGAGATAATAAATTAAAGTGGGATCATTCTTAATTCTTACCTATTACTTATATGCACATCTATCACAATCATGATTTGTCTCATAAAAAACATTGTATAACAGCACCCTTATAATATAGTTATAGAAAGCTACATAATTTTAAGAAATTAAGGTACGTAAATGAATTGAGTCGAGTCAAGTATTGAGTTGCTTAAATTTGATTTATAAAATTTATCGAGTATAAAATAAGGTTTGATTGAAACTCATTTAGCTATTGAGTCGAGCACGATCTCGAATCGAGCCCGAGCCATTTGAACTTTTTGAACGAATATGATCCGAGTATCAATAAAAAATTACAATTTAAGGAGGTTCGAGTAATTTATCAAATTTTAAAATTTGTTCTTATTTGACTCATTTATATGTCAAGTCGGGCTCGAATCGAACTTTTAGTCGAGTGAATACGAATCGAGCCCGAACTGTTTGCTCAGTTTACAGCCTTAGGTGTGTGACACTGTAGTATATATTTTCTTTTTTTTTTCTCAACAATTTAGGTACAAACATGTATATTTGTGAATATTTAAAACTGTTAGTTCCCGGAGGCACATAATAGATCTAGAAGGGGAGGTTGAATAGATCCTTCTTCTTTTTAAAACGTTTACTTTGTTTTCTTTTATCTTGTTAATTGATTAATAGATATTGAATAGAGGAATCAATTCATGCACGGCGGAATAGATTAACCTACCCTTCAGACATATAACATTAAACACAGTTATAATGTAGAGTTAATTGCAAGTAGATATAGCAGTTATAGTATAGAATGTAAATGACGTAAAGTAAATGACACCAGATGTTTTAAGTGGTTCAGAGACAGAATGCTCCTAATCCACTCTTCTGCTTCAACAAGCAGGGATTCCACTAAGGATTTGATTAACTCTGAATCACTAAGATTCCTTCAAGACCAGCAGTCTCGGAACTCTATTTCACTAAGAACTCTTCAAGGCCAGCAGCCTTGGAACTTATAAACTAAGCCCAGCAGACTTAGAATCTCTTGTACCCTCTCACTAAGACAAGGACCCTGCAGGCCCTGGTTGCTTTGCTGTTTGTTTGTTGTTTGTTGTTGTTGAGCTGCTAAGATGACATTCAGCTTGTTCATCTTCTAGTACTTAGCAGCTTCTTGTGATCATTTGACATTTAGCATTGGCGTTTGATCACATCTACTGAACTGCTAAGATGTACGTTCAGCTTGACATCTTGTTGGTACTTAGAAGTTTTGTTTCATCCTTTGGTGGTGTTGCTCTTTGTTGTTGATGTTTGTCTTCATCTGATGTTCAGCATTGTGCACCATCACGTTGAGATACTGCTAAGTTCTTTGCACATCAGCTTGGCTTCTTTGGGTACTTAGCAGTCCTTTAACATTGGTTGTCTTGTGTAGGATTGAGCAAAAAACGGATAAAATCGAATTCCCGAACTGACCCGAATTTTTTTAACCGAATTTTTTTGGGTATTTTTTGTAATTCAGTTATATCCGATTTTATTTCTGATTTTCGGGTTCGGGTTTGGTTTTTAATTTTTGTTATTAGGTTGCTAAGAATTCTAGAATTAGTAAAAAATAAAACTAGAAAATTAAAATAGTCTCAAAACCCAAATCTCAGATCTCCTCTCTCGTCTGTCAGATCTCGATCTCATCTCTTAGATCTGCTCCTTATCCTGTGGGATCTTCAATGGCAACCTTAGCCCCATTGTCATCATCATCAGATTTGAGGCCTGAACTTTTATCCGGATTCCGAATCTAGCTTATCAACCAGAAATCCAGAATGTCTACTTCTTTGAGCACAACTGCTGGTTCAGTTGGTTCAACCTTCTCAAGAACACCCTCCTTCCTCAATCTACTATCCAAAGATCCGGTGAGTTCTACCCTTCAACAGCGGCGACAGAAAGGGCATGTTGGTGAGGTTCGTAATTCGAGGGAGCTCCAGCCTCCAACCGTACCTAAATCAAAAAGTCTGATCCAAATGTTTATATCCCCAATTAGCCCGGAATACCCATACCCATATCTTAGTAATCAAATACACATATCCCCAATTAGCCCAGAAGTTCATCTTCTCTCTCCTTCGGTTCGAACTTACCAGTTCGCAGCAAAGAGCGTAGGGAGAAATGGCGATATGGCTAACAATGATGTTAACAAAGAACTTCTACAGTTCTACTGGACTCCCAAAATACCTCCATCAAATACCCATATCTCAAATCAAGCTAAGTAATGTGTTAATTTCGGTTATTTACCTAATAACCAAATTATAAATTCGATTATTTGGTAATTCGATTATCAGCTAATTCAGGTAACAATTCGGATATTAGAAATGTGTTAATTTCGGTTTTCGGTTATAACTGAATAGCTTATTCGGTTCGGTTATAACCGATTGTTCACCCCTAGTCTTGTGCACAGAATCAGTTATGTATCTTCTTCTCTTCAACTTAGTGTGTTAATGATGAGACATAGCGTGGCTTAAGTATTTTACTTTCTGATCTGCCACTCAGGTTGTTACCTTCTTGGCCTTCTGGCTCTTAGTACAAATGCCATTTCGTTATCATATTCCTTTATGTAGAGTGAAGCTTTATCATTGTAGAACTCTCATTAGTTGTGCTTCACTCTACTGTGGTGGTCTCACTCTCTTGGAAACCTTTTCTCTGTTCAGCTCTATATGACATGCATCCCTTCAAGTCAACAACTTCAACTTCTTTGAAGCTTAGGCTATTTATGGATTCTCCAGTTCTCTTCCCGTTGGAATATAGCCGTTGGAGATCTACTATTGACGATCTCTCCTTTTGAATATCTGATGTGACGTAGTTTTTGAAATATCTCTGTTGAAGGCATCCACATTAGCAATTAATGTTCAAGACATTTCTGAGCACTGATCGATGTAGACATGTCAGGTTGATGTGACAACTCCTTTTTGACTTTCCTAACACATCAGTCTGCTTTATCACCTAACACTTCATATACGTTGCTTTCAGCAGGTAGTAACTTCTTTTCTTGTTTCCTCGATTCTCATCAAGTATGTTTGGAAAGGATATCGGGATCCCCAGTTCACAACGTTCAAATGTCAGTCTTCTTTGCTTGGGCATTCCCACTCTTCATATGAATGCCCTCTACGATTTTGATGCTAACCTTTATGAACTCTACGAGTGCTTGTCTGTGGAAGCCGTAGGGTGATTTGACCTTGATCCCTTTTATGATTCTGAGAGAGTTCAACGTTGTGTCATCTTGTGCTTTTCTCTCACAATCTACTCTACGATCATGTTTGATTCAGCTTGAATAAAGAGAACACTACGAATTCTCTTTAGCACTGGTAGACTACGATCTTTTCTTGCTTGAAATGCAGACTCTACGATTCCGAGAGTAGACTATGATTGTTAACTTGGCTCGGCAACCTCTTGGACCAGCTCTACGATTATGAATGTGGCCCTCCAAAACAGACTACGATTATGAAGCAACTTTCTCGATACTCTAATATTCTGCCTTAGCTCATGCAATCTCTTTTGATTTGTCATGTGCAGCTTCCTTAACGTTCAGTCTTGTGATCTTTTGATCATACTCCATGGTAAGGCTGAGCACTCACATCCTCCTTGTTTATCCTTTGCTCTATGGCAGGTCTACCATAATCTTTGCATTTTCTTTGTCAGGCTCTTCTTCTTTTTGGTGAGCACTGCGGTCGTAGTTTTCTATTTAGCACTTGTTGGAGACTCTTTCAAACTGGATTGTTACTTCTCTATCAGTTCTCCTGTTGGTGCTTTGATCTTCCATTTGCTCGTAGACTATTTAGAGAATGCTTTCTGATATTCTTTAAATAGGCTGCATTCTTAAGCTTGATTGTTCTTACTAGGGAAGGCGATCCATGCATATATTTCAGGATAGCTTCTGTAGAGAATCGCAAAGTGCTTCTACCTCTATACTTTATGATTGTGCCTTTGCTAAATAAGCATCTTGCTATCAGCGATTTTGGTTCTAGTTCTGCAAACTGTGATCCTAATGGGTGATATATATGTTGGTTATGCTTCAAATTTATGGTTTTATCAAAGTCCCACATCGGCTATTGTGACACCCCCAAAATAGGTATACATATTTCCATTCTGAGTCGCCAGATACATGATAAAAAATTCAAATACAACTTAATTATACAACTGTCGTGTAAAGTATGACAAAATATAAGCTAGGAGTTTCAACACGAATATTGTCTTCTAGACAATATCAAAACTCAAATTCAATATTATTACATTTATTTTCACACTACTTCACAAAATAGTGAGGACTACTAATGCAACCATCTGGACCGTCAATCCATTCCCCGACTAGTCCCAGCTATTTTCTCATTTCCTGAAGATAACAGTGAAAGAAAGGGTGAGCTCAACTAGCCCAGTAAGAAATATTATGACTAAGATAATGCATAATAAATTATCCTTAGCCTTCAACAGTATAACAATTGATAAAATATAATAGATAACAAGTTTTAGATCAACAACTGTAGCGGAATAAGCAATCCATTAGAAGAGTCAAGTAGAGCATGATATCTACTATTTTCTATGATTTAAAAAGTTTATCATCAATTTTATCGCTAAGACTCAGCTTAATAAATAATCCACATCATCGAATCATCCCTGCACTACGGGCCAAATATATTCTTTAGTATCGCGACCACAAAATTATCCATGCACTACGGGCCAAGGATAATTGTGTTTTCATTAACGGTCATGATCATGCCATAAAACAATTCATCTTTGCACCCTTGGCCGAAGAGAACCCATGGCCATGATCATACTAAAAAGCATCCCATCAATGCACTACGGGCCAATGAGGACTTTTTACCACATCATTTGTAACATTTTGTCATGATTATATCGAATAATCCCTGGTCATAATCATACCAAGTCCATCTATCCACTACGGCCAAAGATGACTTTCATAACAATATAAGCATGAGGATGATGACAATGACATAATAATTCAATAAAACAAGTTCAATGATAAATTTTAAAGACTTTAAATTTAATTTATCCAGAATTCAATAACGTTCAAATTGTCAACATGATACTACTTTGTGGAGTAAAATTCAAGAATAATATTGTACCAAAAATGATTTGGCCCGAAAATGAATCAATTTTTATCATAAATAGTACCCGTGAATAGTAACTTCGGGAATAGTAATCCCGGCATGAAAAAGTTAAAACTTATCAAGAACACTCAGAATAATATTTCTATGAAAAGATACTGGATGAAGCGCAAATATCAAGGATATTCTACTAATTTCATGGAGTATATAAGCCAAAACTTTAACAAAATGAGTATAGAATTCGAAATCTGAAACGAAATAATATTACTTATATACTACAGAGTATGGAAAAAAAATATTATTTTATACGAATACTGAACAAAAATAATATCCCTTATGAATATTAAACGAAAATAATATTCATTACAAATATTAAACAAAAATAATATTCATTACGAATATTAAACAAAAATGATATTCCTTACGAATATTGAACGAAAATAATATTCATACGAATACAAAAAATAATATCTCTTCAGAATATGAAATAAATAATACCCCTTACGAGTATTGAAAGAAAATAACTCTCTTCATGAATACGAAAGAAATAATACCCCTTACGAGTATTGAAAGAAAATAATTCTCTTCATGAATACGAAAGAAATAATACCCCTTACGAGTATTGAAAAAAAATAATTCTCTTCATGAATACGAAAGAAATAATACCCCTTACCTCAAAAAAAAATCAATTCCGACTGGTATAGTGGATATATTTTGAAGAAAACTTTCACTATTTTCTAAACTCAAAGCTTTCTAAAACTCGAAAGAAATACGCTAAATATTATAGAAGAAGAATTCTCTGATTCTTGTATGATTTTCAATTCTAACTAAACATCCTATTTATAGGAGAATGGAAATGATACTATTTGAATTTTGAAATCACGGACTGCACAGTAATGATTCGAACAAGTTCACGGGCGAATTCAGCCGGCGACATTTTTTGAAAATTTGATTTTACTATTCATTACTATGCAATAAAATATTCTAATAAAACAAAAATTTTAAATAAAATATAATATATTCTATTTATAATTAAATAAAAAAACTTATTATAATATATATATATATATATATATATATATTTCCTAAATCACACGGCATCACCTGTGTGATGCCTTCTCCTTCCTCCCACATTTTTCTTCTCTTACAACACCATTATTCTCCCACCACCAACCATCACTTTCACACACATGTTATATACGAATATATATATATATATATATATATATATATATATATATATATATATATATATATATATATATATCACTTCCACTTCCTATGAAGGCAACTACCACCCCCCCATTTCCCTCCCGTACCACACACACACACACACACACACACACACACACACACACATATATATATATACTACTTATATATATATAACAAAACTGAGATAATTTCTACCGACAATTTTGAAAAATGGGTAAATGGGGGTCCAAATAATACGCCAAAATTTACAACAAATATTTCATTAAAATTCCCTCAATATTTTTAACAACATATATTATCATTATTATAATTCGCAATATTTAACAACCAGGTCGTTCCCAGGAAAGATGGGGTTTTCCAATAAGGATTTCTCCCTATTGGCGCGCAATTAGGTGATCAAACCTCTCCTTGACAGAACTTCTAGACATCGTCAATATTGCAAATAATAATATTAATAACTTTGTCGTCTCAATTATTGATTTACTAATATATAAAATATCGACAATAATTGAATCAAATAACGTGAAATATTATACAACAATTACTGTAGTAATAATTGAACAAAACTGAGTGACTTCTCACGTAAGCATCAATAATCAATACCGTGTGCTACTATGCAACCACGCGTATTACTGTACTTTTATCACCGGGTGATCCAACAGTTAAACGGTAAAACTTCCATCGTTATTTTCATAAAAAGATATATTTTTCGTTTTCTTATTCCGACAATAATTCCGTTGTGGGGTCCACCAATGATTGTGTCGTCGTACGAATATTTCCTGTTAAAACGAATATTCCCCGACCAATCGAATATTTTATGACAACTTGCATACTTTGCAAAATTTATAAATATTACCCACAACTATAACATTATATCAAATCCACATCATAATACTTAAACAATTATTTTGAAAAAATTAATCTTTATTCATAAAATTTGGGGTCTTACAATCTCCCCTCCTTATGAAATTTCACCCTCGAAATTTACGTACATACCTGATATACCGAAGAGGTGAGGATACCTCGTCAGATTCTAACTCTTGAAGTATAACCTTTGAGCACAGAATATGTTTCTTCTTATCCAAGATTTTAACAGGTATATCCTCATACGTTAAATTTCCGTTATCTCGTCCGTTTCTAATTTAATAATGTGGGTCGGGTCGTCCACATATTTACGTAACATCGATACGTAAAAAAAACGTTATGAACACGCGACATACGTACTTGGCATTAAAACGAGTCTATAGGCCACAGTTCCTACTCGATCGAGGATTTCAAATAGAACAATTAAATCGAGGGTTGAGATTTTCCTCTCTTCATCAATTCTTGCTTCTAGAATAATGCCCTCTTGAACCTTCTTCTTCACATTCATCAGCTCTGAGTTTGTAGCTTAAGCGGCTTTAACTTTATCGATTAAAGTCAGTTTTAATCGTATATTCGTTATCTTCACGTAGGTTCGTATATTCGCACTCGTAAACGCATACGATCTTCTACTCAATGCGTCAGCTATCACGTTCGCTCTTTTACGATGATATTGAATGGTATGGTCGTAATCTTCAACAGCTCGAGCCAACGTCTTTGGCGCATGTTACGTTCGTTTTGAGTGAGAAAATATTTGAGGGTTTTAGAAATGAGTTTTGTACTAGGGTCAAATTTAAACGTTGAGCGCAAGTAGGAGAAATAAAAGAATGGGTAGAACCGGTATCAAATAAGGTATAGACTTCGTAAGTGTTTATGATTAACTTACCAGTGATAACTTCATTCGGGTTCCTCGATAAACGTTTTTACTTAAACTATCGACTTTGAATTTTCTGGGACATCCTTTGGCATCACTATCCCAACTGGACTTGACTTCACTACACGACAAAATCGAGCTAGGTGACCTTCTCTTCCATAATTGAAACATGCTTTGGGTTGCTGCGTACAGTTTGGACGGATATGTCCCTCTTGTCCGCATTTGAAACATACGATCGGTGGTCGTTCTTCGTCCTTGGAAACTGGTGTTGCTGTCTTTCCATCATTATTGAACCTTCTCTTCTTGAAGTTGTTCTCACTTAGTTCACCTTTCCTATTATCCTGGCCATGATTACCACCGAAGTGGTTACCATTTCTGGTATATTGATTCCCTCCACGTTTGTTGTCAACGCTTTGATGACTGCTACCATTGGTATTATCGATTTGCCAGTTGCTCTCTCTTGGTTGGGTTGTCTCATTATCGCGTTCCAATAACTGAGCCCTATTTACAACATCTGAATACAAACACAGTTTATGAGAGATAAAGTATTGACGTTTCTCGGGTTTCAAATCTCTTAGAAACATCCGCGTCATTCTCTCCTCGTTATCAACTAAGTGGGACGCAAATCGGAACAACTGGGCAAACTTAGCTTCGTACTGTGACACAGTCATGTTGTTTTTCTTCAGCTTGATGAAATCTACCTCTTTCATGTGACGAATACTTTCGGGAAAGTACTTGTCATTGAACAATTCTTGGAACTTCTCCCAAGACATCTTGAGTGCGTCAGGTTGGGTACGTTTTATAGATTTCCACCAATGATCTGCTTCTTCACGCAACATAAAGGTGGAGAATGGAACCTTTTGCTCCTCTGAGCATTTCAAGACATCAAATATCTTGGTGATCTGCTTTATCCACGTCTCTGCCTTAAGTTGTTCTGGCTTTGCCACAAACTCTGGTGGTCCCAACTACTTAAACTGCTTAGCGGTGACCAACCGTGGGTTGCCATTGTTTCCACCAGCATTATGAACAGGAGTCTCTCTCGTTCGGTGTTGCATGAATTCTAAAAAGCTCCTAAACGTACCGCCATTCGTCATTTAGTCGGTGTCGTTGTTCACCTGAGGATTGTTGCCTTCTTGTTGCACATTAATTATCCTGGGTATTGATTTGTGGTGACTCAACGGTCTCCTGTGCTCCATTACTATTCTCAACATTCTCGGATGTCATTTTCAAATACTGTCACAAAATAAGGGTTAATTGACATGTCACATATTATCTCTATACTCTGTCCGACCAATTAAATACCAAATAAACTTAGGTAGGTCATACTAGTGAAGGAATTCTCCGTCTCTCCCCTCCTAGTTCTTATCTCACATCTCAGCCAGTGATCATATCCCTAAGCTTTGATACCAACTGTGACGCCTCCAAAACAGGTATACATCAACTATTCTGAGTCGCCAGATACATGGTACATAACTTAAATACAAACTTAATTAATACAATTGTCGTGTAAAATACGACAAAACATAGCTGAGAGTTATAGCTCGAATATTGTCTTCTAGACAATATCTAAACTCAAATTCAATATTATTACATTTATTTTCACACTACTTCACAAAATAGTGAGGACTCCTAATGCAACCATCTGGACCGTCAATCCATTCCCCGACTAGTCCCAGCAATATTCTCATTTTCCTGAAGAGAACAGTGAAAGAAAGGGTGAGCTCAACTAGCCCAGTAAGAAATATTATGACTAAGATAATGCATAATAAATTATCCTTAGCCTTCAACAGTATAACAACTGATAGAATATAATAGACAACAAGTTTTAGATCAACAACTGCAGCGGAATAAGCAATCCATTACAAGAGTCAAGTAGAGCATGATATCTACTATTTAATATGATTTAAAAAGTTTATCATCAATTTTATCGCCGAGACTCAGCTTAATAAATAACCCACATCATCGAATCATCCCTACACTACGGGGCAAGGATATTCTTTAGTATCACGACCACGAATTATCCATGCACTACGAGCCAAGGATAATTGTGTTTTCATCAACGTTCATGATCATGCCATAAAGCAATTCATCTTTGCACCCTTGGCCGAAGAGAACCCATGGCCATGATCATACTAAAAACTGTCCATCAATGCACTACAGGCCAATGAGGACTTTTACCACATCATTTGTAACATTACGGTCATGATTATACCGAATAATCCCTGGTTATAATCATACCAAGTCCATCTATGCACTACAGCCAAAGATGACTTTCATAACAATATAAGCATGAGGATGATGACAATGACATAATAATTCAATAAAACAAGTTCAAGGATAAATTTTAAAGACTTTAAATTTAATTTATCCAGAATTCAATAACGTTTAAATTGTCAATATGATACTGCTTTGTGGAGTAAAATTCAAGAATAATATTGTACCAAAAATTATTTGGACCGAAAATGAATCAATTTTTATCATGAATAGTACCCCGGGTGAATAGTAACTTCGGGAATAGTAACCCCGGCATGAAAAAGTTAAAACTTATCAAGAATACTCAGAATAATATTTCTATGAAAAGATACTGGATGAAGCGCAAATATCAAGGATATTCTACTAATTTCATGGAGTATATAAGCCAAAACTTTAACAAAATGAGTATAGAATTCGAAATCTGAAACGAAATAATATTACTTACATACTACAGAGTATGGAAAAAAAATATTATTTTATACGAATACTGAACAAAAATAATATCCCTTACGAATATTAAACAAAAATAATATTCATTACGAATATTAAACGAAAATAATATTCATTATGAATATTAAACGAAAATAATATTCCTTACGAATATTGAACGAAAATAATATTCATACGAATACGAAAAATAATATCTCTTCAGAATATGAAAGAAATAATACCCCTTATGAGTATTGAAAGAAAATAACTCTCTTCATGAATACGAAAGAAATAATACCCCTTACGAGTATTGAAAGAAAAAATAATTCTCTTAATAATCTGAAAGAAATAATACCCCTTACGAGTATTGAAAGAAAATAACTCTCTTCATGAATACGAAAGAAATAATACCCCTTACCTCAAAAAGAAGCAATTTTGACTGGTATATAGCGGATATATTATTGAAGAAAACTTTCACTATTTTCTAAACTCAAAGCTTTCTAAAACTCGAAAGAAATACGCTCAATATTATAGAAGAAGAATTCTCTGATTCTGGTGTGATTTTCAATTCTAACTAAACATCCTATTTATAGGAGCATGGAAATGATACTATTTGAATTTTGAAATCATGGACTGCACAGTAAAGATTTGAATGAATTCACGGGCGAATTAAGCCGGCCAAATTTTCTGAGAATTTGATTTTACTATTCATTACTGTGCAATAAAATATTCTAATAAAATAAAAACTTTCAATAAAATATAATATATTTTATTTATAATTAAATAAAAAAACTTATTATAATATATATATATATATATATATATATATATATATATATATATATATATATATATATATATATATATCCTAAATCACACATCACCCGTGTGATGTCTTCTCCTTCCTCCCACATTTTTTTCTCCTGTGAACACCATTATTCTCCCACCCACCAACCATCACTTTCACACAAATGTTATATACATAATATATATATATATATATATATATATATATAAGTATTATATATATATGTGTGTGTGTACGGAGGAAATGGAGGGGGGATGGTAGTTGCCTTGCTAAGAAGGAAGTGATATATATATATATATATATATATATATATATATATATATATATATAAAACAAAATTGAGATAACTTCTACCGATAATTTTAAAAAATGGGTAAATGGGGGTCCAAATAATACGCCAAAATTTACAACAAATACTTCATAAAAACTCCCTCAATATTTTTAACAACATATATCATCATTATTATAATTCAAAATATTTAACAACCAGGTCATTCCCAGGAAAGAGGGGGCTTTCCAATAAGAATTTCTCCCTATTGACGCGCAATTAGGTGACCAAACCTCTCCTTGACAGAACTTTTAGACATCGTCATTATTGCAAATAATAATATTAATAATTTTGTCGTCTCAATTATTGATTTACTAATATATAAAATATTGATAATAATTGAATCAAATAACGTGAGATACTATACAGCAATTACTGTAGTAATAATTGAACAAAACTGAGTGACTTCTCACGTAAGCATCAATAATCAATACTGTGTGCTACTATTATACAACCACGCAGACATTCGCATTTACTTTATCACCGGGTGATCCAACAGTTAAACGGTAAAACTTCCGCCGTTATTTTCATAAAAAAGATATTTCTGTCGTTTTCTCATTCCGACAATAATTCTGTTGTGGGGTCTACCAATGATTGCGTCGTCGTACGAATATTCCCCGACCAATCGAATATTTTATGACAACTTGCATACTTTGCAAATTTTATAAATATTACCCACAACTATAACATTATATCAAATCCACACCATAATACTTAAAAAATTATTTTGAGAAAATTAATCTTTATTCATAAAATTCGGGGTCTTACAACTATTTTAGGAACACTCATAGTGTATATTAGTACTTTTTTCTATGAGCTTAGTAACTTGGTTGAGGAAATAAGGATGGGCTCGCGCAATGAGGACGACTAAGGAATTGGGCTAGGCCAAGCTTGGTTCTTGGACTTTCGGTCAGAAAATCTTAGTGCGTGTGCTGCTTGCGACACGCCCATGTGAAGTGCCAATCCGTGTGGATCATGCCTCGCATGGTGCACCTGTAGCCAATTGCTTGCTTAAATCCCTAACTCCTATTTCTTTTTATTTAGTACCAAACCCTAGCCGTTTTTTCCCCAAAAACCATAACGTTCCTTTTGACGTTTTCTGTAACTCCCGAGTGTCTCATTAAAATTCCGAGTTCTCTTCGATCGTTAAATTCCGAGCGTTTTCTTTTTTTTTCTTCTGATATACTTCTTCTTCTCCCTTGTATAAACGATTTTTGTTCTTCACAGAATATACAGTGAATATAACATCTTTTTCTCTCAAAAATACTCTATTCATCGGGCAATCCACATAGACAGGTCCAAGGTCTCCTTATGTGAGTACACACGATCGGAGACTTTTGTAAGACCCTGAATTTTATTAAATGAGAGTATTCAATTTTCTTATAATTATTATTTTATTTCATAAATGGTTAAATTGATAAAGATTAAAGTTAAGGGTGATATTTGAAAATTTTGCAAAGTATGCAAGTTGTTATAAAATATTAATTTGGTCGGGAAATATTCTTTTTGTCGGGGAGTATTATGCATTTACTTTAACAATCATTAGTGGACCCCATTAACGGAAGTATTGTCGTATTTAGAAAGCATGAAATTATCTTTTTATAATAACTTGGCGAAAGTGTTACCGTTAAAAGCTGCTGAACTACCCGATAGTAAAAGTACGATGTCTACGCTATGGTTGCATAGTAGCTACGATATTGATTATTGATGCTTACGTGAAGAAGTCACTCAGGTTATACTCAATTATTGCTACGATGAATTGATGCATCATATCTCTCATATTATTGATTCAATTATTGTCACAGTATCATCTGTATAATATGTTATATTATTAAATCAATAATTGAGACGACAAAGTTATTCATATTATTATTTGCAATATTGACAATGTCTAGAAGTTCTTTCAAGGAGAGGTTTGGTTACCTAATTGCGGCATACTAATAAAGAAAATCCTTATCGGAAGCCCCTCTTTCACGGGAATGACCTCGTTTGTTAAATATTGTGAGTTATAATATTAATGATGAATAAGTTCGTGTTGATTAAAGATGAAATTGATAGTTCCATTGTGTTGGAATTATTAGCGTTAGTGAAAATCGACATTTATTTCGATAATAATTGATGTTTGGAGGTTATATTGACCAATCGGGTAATTAACCGGATAAATGAGCAATTAATTGCTATTGATTCATATGATTATAACTATTTGTTCACATGTGTGTACTATTGATTCACATTCATTTACTATTAGGGGAGTTGGTGCAAGATTGATAAAATTTGAATGAATAAGTTAAAAATGGAGGTATAGATGAAGGTACTATACTATAATTATTTTTTTCACTTGTTTAGAACTATTGAGTCACATGATTTACTATTAATTCACATGATTTACTATTAGGAGAGTTGGTGCAAGTTTGATAATACTTGCAGGACTAAATTAAAAATGAAGGAAAAGAAGAAGGTATTATACTGTAATATTTCGAGCTCCAAAACGTGCAATTATCGAAACTATATTTTTCTATAAATAGAAGCTCATTCTTCCTTTATTTCTCACCAATTCACTAAAGCTATAGAGCAATTATTATAGAGAGAAATTATAGAGAGAAAGAAGAAGAGAAGTTTGCTACCTCACTATTCTAGTATCCAGTTTTCTTCTAAGGTAAGGGGTATTATTCCTTCGTATTCATGAAGAGAGTTATTTTCTTTCAATACTCGTAAGGGTTGTTATTCCATTCTTTATTATTATATTGGAATAACTTGTCTATGCGAATTACCGCATACATGGTGAAATTCTTCTGTTATTCCATTCTTTATTATTCTGTTGGAATAACCTGTCTGTGCGGTCTATCGCATGCCTGGTGAATTCTGTTGTTATTCCATTCTTTATTATTCTGTTGGAATATCCTGTCTGTGCGGATTACGCATGACCTGGTTCCATTCTTTATTATTCTGTTGGAATAACTTGTCTGTGCGGTCTATCGCATGCATGGTGAATTCTTTTGTTATTCCATTCTTTATTATTCTGTTGGAATAACTTGTCTATGTGGATTACCGCATGCATGGTGAATGATCCTTCGTATTCATTCCTTATTAAATTGTGGAAATTATCTGTCTACGTGGATTGCCACATGTCGGGCGAAAATCCATTTGTAGTTTCATATATTCTATTATACTCAGTTGGTTAAAGTTTTGGCTTCTATACTCCATGAAATTAGTAGAATATCCTGGATATTTGCGCTTCATCTAGTTTCTTTTCATGGAAATATTATTCTAAGCTTTGTTGATAATTATTGATCTTTTCATGACGGAATACTATTCATGAGTTACTATTTATAGGTTACTATTCACTTTAGTATTATTCACTCGGGTATTCGGGGCACTTTTCGTGCCGGAGTACTATTCACGAGTTACTATTCACCCGATTACTATTCATTCTAGTATCATTCACTCGGGTATTCGGGACACTTTTCGTGTCGGGGTACTATTTCTGAAGTACTATTCACGGGGTACTATTCACCCAAAAAATATATTTCTTTTCTGTCCAAATTATTTTTGGTACATGAATATTATTCTTGAATTTTACTCCACAAAGCAGTATCATGTTGAAAATTTGTACGTTATTGATTTCTGGATAAATTAAATTATAAATCTTTAAATTTTATCCTTGAACTTGTTTTATTGAATTATTATGTCATTGTCATCATCCTTATGTTTATATTGTGATGAAAGTCATCTTTGGCTTACGTGTGATGGACTTGGTATGATTATGACCGAGGATTATTCGGTATAATCATGGTAAGTAATGTAACAAATGATGTGGTAAAAGTCCTCATTGGCTCATAGTTCATTGATGGACAGTTGTTGGTATGATTATGACCATGGATTATTCGGTATAATCATAACCATTGATAAATACACGAATATCCTTGGCCCGTAGTGCATGGATAATTTGTGGTCGTGATACAAAGAATATCCTTGGCCGTAGTGCAGGGGTGATTCAATGATGTGGATTATTAAGCTGAGTCTCAGCGATAAAGTTGATGAAAAACTTTTTAAATCATAGAAGATAGTAGATTTTATGCTCTACTTGACTCTTCTAATGGATTGCTTATTTTCGTTGCAGTTGTTGATCTAAAACTTGTTGTCTATTGTATTCTATCATTTTAACATTGTTGAAGGCTAATGATAATTTATTATGCATTATCTTAGTCATAATATTTCTTATTGGGCTAGTTGAGCTCACCTTTTCTTTCAGTGTTCTCGGGGAACGGAGTGATGGTCCAGGATAAATGGCTTTAGTAGTCCTCACTATTCTATAAAATAGTGTGACAATAAATGTAATGAGGACTCCATTGAGTGTGGATATTGTCTAGATGACAATATTCTTATTAAAACTCTTAGATTATGTTTTGTCGTATTTTACACGACTGTTGTATAATTAAGTTGTATTTGAATTTTGTACCATGTATATCTGGCGACCCAAGATGGGTGATGTATACCTGTTTTGGGGGCGTCACAGTTGGTATCAAAGCTTAGGGATATGATCCCTAGCTGAGATGTGAGACAAGAACTAGGAGGGGAGAGACGGGGAATTCCTTCGCTAGTATGACCTACCTAAGTTTATTTGGTATTTAATTGGTCGGTCAGAGTATAGGGATAATGTGTGATATGTTAATTAACCCTTGTTTTGTGACAGTGTTTGAAAATGGCATATAAAAATGTTGAGATCAGCAATGAAGCACATGAGACCGTTGAGTCACCAATGATCAATACCCAAGATAAGGTGCAATACAAAGACAATAATCCTCAGGTAAACAATAACACCGATGAAATGGTGAACGATGGGATGTTCAGAGGCTTTATGCAATTCATGCAACATCAGGTGAGAGCGGTTCCTATTCAAAAATGCAGGTGGAAACAATGGCAACCCATGGCTGGTCACTGCTAAGCAGTTCAAGGAGCTGGGATCGCCAGAGTTTTTGGGAAAGCCAGAACCACTTAAGGCGGAGACGTGGTTAAAGCAGATCACCAAGATATTTGATGTCTTGGGATGCTCCGAGGAGCAAAAGGTTCCCTTTGCCACCTTTATGTTGCGTGAAGAGGTAGATTACTGGTGGGAATCTGTAAAACATACTCAGCCTGACGCACTCAAGATGTATTGGGAGAAGTTCCAAGAGTTATTCAACGACAAGTACTTTCCCGAAAGTATTCGTCACTTGAAGGAGGTGGAGTTTATCTGTGAGGGCCCCGAATCCGAGGTCCCGAATCACTGCAAATCCGGTTCGATCATTCTATCACTATTACTATATTTGCGGAAGATATAAACATAAATTATTTATACAATAACTTTACACATTATTCCCCAAGGTCGAGTAACCTTAACTTAATACACAAATCATAACTTATTAAACACATAACATTATTATTATACAACTATTACAAATCTAATTGCACACATTAACTTTAAGCTGGAATTGTCTTTAATCTTTCCTTGTATCCGACGCGTTTGGCTTAATCTGCAATGTTTATCATGATATAGCAAGGGTGAGCATAAGATTGCCAAACAAGTTTAAGTTCAATAATTTAACGATATATCATGATTGAAAGAATCTGAATAATAAGCTGGCTATAATTCAACAATATAATTGTGAACTAGCAGGAACAAACTTTTGACTGAACAAGTATATAACATGAACAAATATATATGGACCGAAGGGTAATGAAGGTGATCAGCCTTTCATACCTGACTTATACATGCAATATGTACAGAGTACAATTCTACAATGGCAATCAGCAATGATTATCCATAAACATATCTGAATGAAACAACTCTTAGTAGAGTTAAGTAAAAACAAACTTGCTCGAACAGGTTGATTATCAAGCTACGCAATTTATAACGCTTTATCCGAAGACCTAATATTAGTAATATAGATCTCCAATATTAGAATAATATCATCACAATATAATACTATTATATATATAGACATACATAGAATAACCTAAACACATAACACATAATCCTATCAGTCTATAACACACATAAGACTCGGTATCAAGTCAAACTATTGCAGTCTGAGTTGAACTCGACACAAATCTGACATCCCGACGAGCTAGTCGGACAATATCGAGTTTAAGTTCAGTTAAACTCTACCTAAATACTTAACAATTAACTTAGATAATCATAACAGTAAAAATATTTTTCAAGTCTCATAATAATTTTTACATAATTATTATCATTTAAAATGATTTTTCAATATTTACTATCATATTTATATGATTTAAATACTTTAATATTATATATAATAAGTTTTCAATATAACTTGATAAATTATTTATGACTTTAGAAAACTTAATATATCATTTCAGTTTCTATTTCAGCAAGCTAAAACAAAACTGACATCTCTTCTGACATTTTGGTTTCCCATTTCAATAACCTGAAATGTTCATTTCAGGAAGCTAAAATGTTCATTTCACGATATATGAAATCCACTTATTATTTTTCAATCTTTTGGCCAATCCTATACACATGTATTCCATACACAAAAAGTATTTTTCTGGAATTTTTCAACTCTCTTAAGTATTTTTCAAAAATCAATTTTAGTTAATTCCTTAAGAAATTAGCCACCTCGTACTTAACTCCAGAAATTACCAACTCTTGGTGGGATCTTACACATGTTAACATGAGCCTCCAGTTTAAATTTCGTGGCCATCGGACTTATAGAACTCCGGTTATAGCATTTTTCGTCAGAAAATCGTAAAAATTGAAATAGTCATAACTTGGTCATTTTAAGTCGGAATGAGCTCATTTTTGGACAGGAGCTACTTAATACCATATATTTTCATCCCCCAAAAGGCCTGAATTTATTTCAGAAACTAAGTGGCCGAAACAGCCCTTTCAAAAACCTTGGCAGTCTACTTTTGTCAGTTTTCAATTTTTGACTCCTTTGCTAAAATTAGTCCACACAAAAATCTACAACACCTTTTCCAGTGATTCTACTTGGAGACGTTAGAAAACTCATAGATCTAACTCTAGGACTTGACCACACTCAAAAATTCGAAATATAATATGAGATATGGTCGTTTGAATTTCATGTTTTGTTTTTATGAAAATATGATTTTTAACTTTTGATAAAATCTAAGAAAACTTTCACGATCTCCCATAAAACCAACATAACTCATCATATTAACTCAAAATAACTCATATACTCATGGATCTAACATGATCCATGGTTTAATTCACCAATTAGCCAACAAACACAAGATAAAACACAATCAAGGCTAAGAAAAATTAGGGTTTTAATTCTAACTTTTGAAAAACCTAACTCATATTTCTTAGTTTAGATTCAACTTTTGATCTACAAAAGAGTTGGATCTAAACATAAAACACTTTTAAATACCAAGATCTAAGGATTTAAGCCTCAAGATCATAGTTTTACAAAAATCAAAACTCAAATCACCACAAAGAGAAATTAAACAATAAATGTAGGGATTTCGTATACATTCTCTTGATTCCTCTTCTTCTTCTTCTTCTTCTTCTTCTTCTTCTTCTTCTTCTTCTTCTTCTTCTTCTTTCTAATACTTCGATTATGGAACTTGAAAACTTACAAAACTCTCCCCCCCCCTCTCTCTCTCTCTCCCTATTATGGCCGAAAATCATCCTCTTGCACTCTCTCTCTAGTTTTGCTTTTTGAGCTAGGAAGTGTGAGAGATGAAATGAAGTAAATATTTGTTTTTAGCAAAAGTAAATAGATATAAGGTATATATCTATTAATATTAACCAATCTCTTACTCTTTCTCCCTCTCATCATTATGAGGTTGCTTGTAAGCTTGTTCAAGAATGTTGGATAAATAAAAAGAGGACACATGGAGAGTTGGTGAAGAGTTGGTGACCAACTTAGACAAATATTAGACCAAAATGATTTTACTCACATGCAATATAACACCCACAAAGGGGCCGGGTACTCCCCCCTTTCTTTGCTCCATTTTAGTTTATTTTTATTGTTAAAATTGATTAATCCAATGACCAAAAAGTCCCTCCTCAATTGGGCTAAAAGTTGGGCTTTTCATTAAATTCTTTTGGGCTTCTAAATTAATTTCTTGTGCCATATAAAATTGACATAATCAAATACTTTTAAATTCTTATCCAAACCAAATTATTTAATTAGGGTTTTCATTTCCTCAATTATAATTTAAATTCTTACTCGTGTACATTTATTTCCTTAATCCAATTAGACTTGCTATTCTTAGGTTATAAAATTAATTATTTGAGATATATAAAATAAATCTCTTAATGTTAGTATATATTATAAATACTATTATCCTCCCATACCATAACCTTTAAGTTATTCAATTTTTCATTCCTATTATATAATTAGATTACCCTAGTTTCTTTTATTTGTTTATATAGTAAACAAATATACAATCACATTCACATACTTTTAACCCTTAGGGTTTTATACATAGCATTAGGGTTTCTAATTTAGCAATTAGGGTTATCCCTAATATATAATCAAAAATACTTAAGCCATTATATTTAGCTTTTGATTTCCCAAATTAGGGTTATGAATATCCGAATTAGGGTTTCGAATTCTCGAAACTGAAATTAGGGTTTTTGAACATATCGATAGGGTTTCTAATAGTTCGTTTGATTTTCTAACTTAATCACCATATTCATATCATGAATTTAGGGTTTGACACCTATGTAACTTATCTTGATCAAAATTTGATCCTTATTTACAAATTGTTCACATAAACTAACACTGTACACATATAAGTTCACATATACCGACTCGTATACACGTAGATACTTAACCCTGATAATTCTTCACAAGAATTTTAAATCCACCAAAATCTTATACCTTATTACCAAACTATCACTTACTGTCTACCAAATTAATCAGGTCTTGTCCAAAAAGTTTGAAATCCTTGAAATTTCATTACGGTCCCACAATTCCATACACTTATTTTCCTGCTCAGATCCTAATATTGAACCTTAAATCAATTAATAATTTTTTTAAAAATATTCAAAATTTTCGGGTTATCACATTATCAAGTTGGAGCAAAACAATATGACCGTGTCGCAATACAAGGCTAAATTTACGAGTTATCCCGGTTTGTATCCCATTTGGTCGATAATGAGGAGCAAATAGCGTGAATGTTTCTAAGAGGTTTGAAACCCGATATACGTCAATACCTCATTTCTCACAAACTTTGTTTATATTCAGATGTTGTGAATAGGGCTCAGTTATTGGAGCGCGATAATGAGTCAAAGACAACCAAAAGGCAACGACCAACAACACGATAATAATCGTCTGCGGTGCTTGATAGCCATCTAACAATGATAACCATCGTGGGGAAATTATCATGCCAAGAATGGTAACCACTTGGTGGTAATCATGGCCAAGATAATAGGAGTGGAAATTTCAAGAAAAGAAGGTTCAATAATGATGGAAACAACAATGACACCAACACACATTAAGGAAGGAGAGCGGCCGTCGATGCATCGATGTTACAAAATCTTTGGAGGGAGGGACATATCGGTCAAATCGCGTGATGCGATCCAAAGAATGTTACAATTGTGGAAAAGAAGGTCACCTAGCCCGATTTTGTCGTGCACCAAAGTCAAGTCCAAATTGGGGACGGTGGCACCAAAGGCGATCTGGAAAAAACAAAGTCGGTGGTTTTAGGGAAGAGCATTTTTCGTGACTTCTCAAAAGCGAGTAACCCGAACGGTTAGCACTCAAGTTAGTTAATTATAAATTCTTGAAGTCTATACCTTATTAGATCTGGGTTACGCCCATTTTTTATCTCTCTTACTCGCGCTCAACATTTAAATTTGACTCCAGAGAAATTAGACTTTGACTTATCGGTTGAAACTCCGTTAGGAGAAACCTTCATTACATGTGTTATCCAAGTCTTGGATGAGAGTCACATTTTTGAATGATATTTCTATTGTTAATAAATTTCTTGACGTATTCTTGAAGACTTCCTAGCCTACCCCAGAGCGTGAAATCAAATTTTGTATTGACCCCAGTACAAAACCCATTTCTAAAACTCTTAAATATTTCTTCACCTAGAACGAACATATTATGCGCCAAAGACATTGGCTCGAGCTGTTGAAGATTACGACCATACCATTCAATATCATCGTGGAAGAGCGAATGTGGTAGCTGACGCGTTGAGTAGAAGATCGTATGCGTTTACGAGTGCGATGTTATTAACACAAAAACCCATTTTGTATAACTTTCAAATGATGAAGATAGAGTTAAAGACTCTAGGAACCCGCGTGAAGATAACTAATATACGAGTAGAATCGATTTTAATCGATAAAGTTAAAGCCACTCAAGCTACACACCTGAATCTGATGAATGTGAAGAAGAAGGTTCAAGAGGGCGTTATTCTAGAAGCAAGAATCGACGAAGAGAGGAAATCTCAACCCTCGATTTAATTGGCCCATTTGAAATCCTCGATGGAGTAGGAACTGTGGCCTATAGACTCGTTTTACCGCCAAGTATGTTGCGTGTTCATAACATTTTTTTTTTCACGTATCGATGTTACGTAATTATGTGGATGACCCGAACCACATTATTGAATTGGAATTAGACGAGATAGCAGAAGATTTAACGTATGAGGAGATACATGTTAAAATCTTGGATAAGAATGATCGTATTCAACACTCAAAGGTTATACCTCAAGAGTTAGAATCTGAAATGAAGTCAAGGTATCCTCATCTCTTTGGCATACCAGGTACGTACGTAAATTTTGAGGGCAGAATTTCATAAGGAGGGGAGATTGTGAGACCCCAAATTTTATGAAATGAAAGTATTCAATTTTCTTATAATTATTATTTTATTTCGTAAATGGTTAAATTGATAAAGGTTAAAGTGAAGAGTGATATTTGAAAATTTTGCAAAGTATGCAAGTTGTTAGAAAATATTTGTTTTGTCGGGGAATATTCTTTTTGTCGGGGAATATTTGTACGACGACACAATCATTGGTTGACCTTCTACAACGTTAAAAGTATTGTCGTATTTAGAAAATGATAGAATTATCTTTTATAACTAGCGAAAGTGTTACTGATTAAAAGCGTTGAACTACCCAAAGAGTAAAAGTACGATGTCTGGCGTGGTTGCATAGTAGCACACAATATTGATTATTGATGCTTATGTAAGAAGTCACTCGATTATACTCAATTATTGCTACAAGATGGTTGATGCATCATATCTCTCATATTATTGATTCAATTATTGTCACGGTATCATCTCATATAATATGTTATATTATTAAATCAATAATTGAGACGACACAAAGTTATTCATATTATTATTTGCAATATTGACAATGTCTAGAAGTTACATCGAGGAGAGGTTTGGTCACCTAATTGCGCGCCAATAAGGAAAAATCTTTATCGGAAAGCCCCCTCTTTCTTGGGAACGACCTGGTTGTTAAATATTGTGAGTTATAATATTAATGATGAATAAGTTCGTGTTGATTAAAGATGAAATTGATAGTTCCATTGTGTTGGAATTATTAGTGTTAGTGAAAATCGACATTTATTTTTATAATAATTGATATCTGGAGGTTATATTGATCAATCGGGTAATTAACTGGATAAATGAGAAATTAATTGATATTGATTCACATGATTCTAACTATTTGTTCACATGTGTGTACTATTGATTCACGTTCATTTACTATTAGGGGAGTTGGTGCAAGATTGATAATACTTGCATGACTAAGTTAAAAATGGAGGTATAGATGAAAGTACTATACTGTAATTATTTTTTTCACTTGTTTAGAACTATTGAGTCACATGATTTACTATTAATTCACATGATTTACTATTAGGGGAGGTGGTGCAAGTTTGATAATACTTGCAGGACTAAATTAAAAATGAAGGAAAAGAGGAAGGTATTATACTGTAATATTTCGAGCCCTAAAACGTGCAATTCTCGAAACTATATTTTCCTATAAATAGAAGCTCATTCTTCCTTCATTTTCACCAATTCACTAAAGCTATAGAGCAATTATTATAGAGAGAAATTATAGAGAGAAAGAAGAAGAGAAGTCTGCTACCTCATTATTCTAGTATCCAGTTTCTTCTAAGGTAAGGGGTATTATTCCTTAGTGTTAGTTCTCAGAGGGCACAATAGATCTAGAAGGGGGGGGGGTTGAATAGATCCTTTTTATTTCAAATACTTTTCTGCTTTATATTATATTGTTCATAATTAACATATGACAAACATAAGAATCTTTTTAAGCACAACGGAATAAGTAAAAGATCCCCTTCATTGATATGTTCATAATCATACATATACTGTTCGTAGAGTAAGTTTAGTTGTAAGCAGTTAAAACATACATAGCAGTTATAGTACATAATGTAAATGACATAATATAAAAGACACAAGGGGTTTTAAGTGGTTCAGAGACTCAAGCTCCTAATCCACTCTTCTGCTTTCAACTAGCAGGAATTCCACTAAAGAAGGGCAACACCCTGAATCACTAAGATTCCTTCAAGGCCAGCAGCCTTGGAACTTCTCTAGTTCCCTAGGAACTCTTCAAGCCCAGCAGGCTTGGAACTTCATTTAGTCCCTTCAGACAAGGACCCTTCTGGCCCTGCTTCATTTATTCCCTTCAGACAAGGACCCCTCAGGCCCTGCTTCATTTAGTCCCTTCGGACAAGGACCCCTCAGGCCCTGGCTGTTGAGTTGTTTGTCTGTTGTTATTGGAGTCGGTGTTGAGCTGCTAAGATGTCTTCATGCTCTAAACATCTTCTATACTTAGCAACTTGGCTTGATCATCCTTGAAGTGCAGCTGAGTGTTGTATGATGCTCAGCTTCTTCAGTTGCTCAACCACTTCGGATGACCCCTTGATGAACTGCCTTGAAGATCATTCTCCCTGATACTTGATGGCTGCACATGATTGGCTTCTAAGATGACTTTAAGCTCTTCTGTTGGGTACTTAGAAGCTTTCTCATGCTTGACACCAAGATGGAATTTGTGATCTCCCTTCTTGCTACTTGATGCCTTCTCATGATGGACTTGCTAAGATGACTGTGAGCTCTTCTCTATTGTACTTAGAGTCTTCCTATGATGGACATCAAGATTACATGATGCTCTTCTTTCTCTTAGCAGTTCAGAACACTCTTCGTGTAGTAGAACTCTCACTTCTACATAGTAGAACTCACACTTCTACTTCTCTCTTTTTCAGTCTTCTGAGTGTTCTTGGTGGATCGTAGAGTGAGCCTTCGGACTCACTATCTCACATGGTTTAGATCAGTCCACCTTATCTCCAAACTCGGCAACTCCAGCAACCTTTGATCTTTGAAGCTCTTTCTCGTTTATACTTCTTCCCAATCCTTCCGTTGGAAAGTAGCCGTTGAAGGCTATTCAAATCTCTTCACAGATCTCGAGTTGCTTGAGGTAGACTACTTGATGTGACATGTCATACTTTTTTTGTGCTGCGTGCGAGCTTCTTTGTTTCACCTACCCTGTCAGATGTATCACTTTAATGTCTTGGGCAGGTTGAAGACTTTATTACCTCTTTCTGATTTCTCAATCAGAGGTTGTCCTATTGCATCGATGCTCTCACTAAGCACTTGTCCGAATATTACCCTTCTGATTGAACCTTTGCCAATGCTTCAGTCTTCAGCTATTCGAACTCTACAATTCTGATGCACGTCTTCAAGGACCTGATCGTAGTGTCTTGTTGAGTGTTGCTCATTAACTGGTAGAGTTAACACTACGATCTTGAAGAGTGTTGATTGGATCTTCAATGTAGAACACCTCTTCCTTCTATATTGCAGAGCTTCAATACTTCTATTTGCTTCTACTGTTCTTAGAGACTGATGGCCTAATTCCTTGCTGTGGTCCCCTTCTGAATAACAAGACACTTCAGATTTGTGGCGCGTCCAGCTTGCTTTCTCCTTGTGATCTCCCGTTCACTTATCATTAATGAACTGACCCTGCACTTAATCACTTTAGCCTTGCTCTTCAGAGGCTGACCAATATTTTGGTTCACCTTCCATCAGTTCTTTCTTTGTTTGGCAAACACTATGATCTTGGTTGCTTCCAAGATCGTTGTCTTCTGTTTACTTGATAGCTACTGCTTTAGCTGACTTTCCTTAGTCAGCTTCTGAAGTCTTCTTTGGATCTCCTTGTGGAAGACTTCATCACGAATGACCTTACAACTCAATCTTGATGCTGATTGGGTTGGTGCTTAGATCTTCTGTTAGCCTGCATGCCATTAGTTGAGTACTCTCTGGTATCCTTGGATGTAGCTTGTAGCTTGAACCAGAGGCTTCGTTCCTTTGGATATTCTGGGAGTGCTCATTTTTTGAGAATCGTACTTGCTCTATGATTCTACCTATGCATTATGAGCACTTCTTTTGAGGTCGTAGTTCTGCACTCTATGATTTCTACTTCGGCTGTGCAGACACTACGATCCTGAGATCAGATCTTGAAACTCTACGATTTCTACCTTGGGCTTGTTGTCTTCATCTGATCTTGCTCTACTGCGATCTCTGCATGTAGTCATTGGACTCTACAAACTCAGAGTGTAGTCTATTATCTTGACTTGGCTTCGGCAGATGACCGATCGGCTCGTAGACAGGTTGTCTCTATGATTCTGAACATGACTTCCTCAGCACACTACGATCCTGAGGAAGCTCTACTTGACACACTACGATCCTTCTTCGTTTCCCCTGCAAGTCTACGAACTCCAAGATCTACTATCTTGCATACTCCTATTCTGCCTCGATAGCTCTCGAGTTAGCCTTGACTCTCCTGGCAGACTACGACTTCTGGTGCAGTGCTCGACGATCAGACAAGCCTATCTATTATGTAACGACCCCAAAATAGGTCCATTCCATCCAACCCATTTTGAGTCGCCAAATACATGGTACAAAAAACAACTACAACTTTATTACAACAATTATCTTGCAAAATACAACAACACATATGTTGTGAGTTTGGATACAAATATATATCAACTGTGACTCATGTCCCAACCGTGGACAGCAGCTCATAATGACACCTTACATAAAGGTATAGTCGAAAACTATTTTAAAAATTTTTGAAGGTTCAGAAGAATTTCGAAATAATAACCCTTAAAATTCCTTATTATCCCTTACCTCAAAAGCGATACTTACATTTGGAATAACAAATCGCAATTTGCACCAGTATATAGCAATACTCAAAGTATACTCAAAATACTCACAAGAATAAACTCGATAATATAGAGAGAAAACTTGATTTACGGTGTGATTTTCAATTATAACCCAAGCACCTATTTATAGGAAATTGCTTAGAACACCAAAGCGAAAATTTATTAAAATATTAATATATATATATATAATCTTCTACGCATGCCTAGAATCAAATTTTCACCATCAAACAAATGTTAAAGATGCCCCCAAACATGTCAAAATGTTTTTCTTAATTAATTAATTAAAACTCCAAAAAATGATAATTAATTAATCCAAAACTTCAATAATTCATAATAAATAGCCCCTTTATCGGAAAATTTCGAATCATGAGTTTTTTTTTATAGAAAATTCAATTCTCTACAACTGCGGAGAAAGTTTTTCCAAATTCCAAACAAAAATTGGCCCGAAATCCACAAACGAAGCGATTTTACAAGCTATAATCAAATTTCGATCGAGAAATGGAGTCCACCTACATGTTTAACATGTTTTAAACATTTTGGTAACAAAATACTCCTCCTCCTCATATACTTATATATCCCACATTCGTTTGTAAAAATATCACCATTATTATATTATTAAAATATAATAATATATATATTAAATGAATTATTTTATCGAAAAAGATAAAATTTCAATTTTCAACAATTGTCACATTAAAATTTTCTCCATCTATATCCATATAAATCAATATTTTCCTCATCATATGAATCAATAATTAATTATTCACAAATAATATTACGGAATCACAATATTGATGACGAGTGCAGGTTCCTACAGGAAAGGGGGCTTTCGAATAAGAATTTCTCCTTCTTGGCAGCATGATTAGGTGACCAAACCTCTCCTTAGATGTAACTTTCTAGACATTGCCAATAATGTTATCCAATAATATTATTCAGATAATATGAATTATTGCTCAGATAATGGAAAATCTTTGTGTAATGACAATTTATTGAAACAACGATAATATAAAATATCAATGCATCAATTATTGAATCAATAAAATAAAATATTGAGCGATAATTAATTCTTTGTAACAATTATTGAGTAGTGTCTTCTTACGTAAGAATCAATAATTGGTGCAATACCGTGTCTTCTTGTGTTTTAACCACCAAGTATTTTAACGATATTACTTAGTAACAACTACTAGTCATTTATAAACAACTTATATTTGTCATTTTCTTCATCCAATCGCTTTATGTTATGGGGCCCACAAAAGATGGCATACGTCTGAATATTATTCCCAAAAAAAGAAGAATATTCCACGACCAAACGAATATTCACAAACAACAATGAATATTTTATAGCCACTTGCGTATTTTGTAAAATTTGCATAATTCACCCATAACTTTAAACTTTTATCAATTTAACCATTTCTTGAATAATAATTATAAGAAAAATTGAATAATTTTATTTCATAAAATTCGAGGTCTTCTGATCTCCTCCTCTTATGAAATTTCGTCCCAAATTTTACGTGCTGAGTATTTCAAAGAGTTGAGAATACCTTGCTTTCATTGATTCCATCTTCCCATCATCATCATAATTTCTCCAATGCTCATCTCCCGTATTTGGATATCATTCTAGAATCAAACTTCAAAACAAGGGCTAATTGAACAAATTAACATATCACATAATATCCCGATATTATGACCGACCAACAAATAAGCTTAGGTAGGACACACTTGGCGAAGGATTTACTTATCTCTCCCCTCCTAGTTCTATTCCCCGATCTCCGCCAGAGATCATATCTCTAAGCTCTGATACCAAATGTAACGACCCCAAAATAGGTCCATTCCATCCAACCCATTTTGAGTCGCCAAATACATGGTACATAAAACAACTACAACTTTATTACAACAATTATCTTGCAAAATACAACAACACATATGTTGTGAGTTTGGATACAAATATATATCAACTGTGACTCATGTCCCAACCGTGGACAACAGCTCATAATGACACCTTACATAAAGGTATAGTCGAAAACTGTTTTAAAAATTAGAATCTTTGGGAAGTGCTCAAGGAAACTTTCGTACATGGGAGGCCATGCGTATAGGTTATGATAGATATCATATGGCCACAGAATTATCCTTGGTTGACCCAATAGACCCCAAAGAAAAACGAGAAGATTACTATCATATTCTTCCCAATGATGAGTCTTCTCTTGACATATCATTATCTCCACTGTCTCTAATTGAGTATTATACTCCAAACAAACACCAAGACTATATAGGTAGTGCTGGTAGATATACTCAGCAAGTGGATGAGTACAATCCTGTCTTATGATGACTCAAAGTTGTATGTCATTAAACATCTTATATAATAGTGACAAAATACCCTTCCAAAGTTGAATTCACCTCACCCTCAACATCTATAGACCACCGTTCTATTCCCCTGTTATTCCCCGCTTGTCCCAGCTACACTTTTATTACCTGAAAGGAATTGTGAAGCAAAAGGGTGAGCACAACTAGCTCAGTAAAAATATCACGACTAAAGATAATTAAATTATCAATAGCCTTCATCAATAATAAATCAGAGATTTAGAACATATGGTAGATGATAAAAAAAATTCAACCATAGTTGCAGCGGAACGAGCAATCCATTAGAAGAGTCAAATAGACTATAAAGTCTATTATCTTCTCCATGTTAAAAGTCCACCAACAATGTTTTATCTTTGTAACATCAATCAACAATTCCTCATCACAATCACATGTATAACTCATAATCGTAATTGTTGTTCTAAATTCCTTTTCTCATTCGGAATGAAGATAATTTTCATCACTTGTCTTTACGAAATATCAAAGATCATGGTTATACCAAATCACAGTTCTGTTTCATAATCATACTAATAAATTCATCTTTTTTCTACGACCAAAGATATTCATCAACAGATTCATCTTTACTTCTGAGCCAAAGATATTCATCAACAGTTCATCTTTGCACTACAGGCCAAAGATATTCAACTATAGGTCATCTTTGCACTACGACCTAAAGATATTCATCAACAATTCATCTTTGCACTACAGGCCAAAGATATTCATATCTCAAAGAAATACATAATCATTTCAGAATTTATATAAACCATAATTATAACCATATATGTTGATCAATTCACCTTTGCACTTAAGCTAAAGATATTCAATTATAAATTCAATGGTCATTATCATACTAGTCAACAATTCAACTTTGCACTACTGGCCAAAGAGAACCTATAGTCACGATCATACCAATAATCTATCCATCTTTACACTCAAGTCAAAGAGAAATATCATCATTAGGGTTATAAGAAAACAATATAATCAACATATAGATTTAATCTCAAGAGTAAGATTCATAAATCAATGATTTCATAACAACTTAATCAAAATGTTATAAATCACTTAATAATCTCATAATCTAATATTATTAATACTACCATAATATTTTAATCATTTCTTAAACTTATAAACAATTTATTTTAATTGTTTACACTTTACTAATAAATGCATTTAATCATCTTAAAATGCCAACCTCATAAGATCTCATCACCAATAGCCAAAACCCTCATCAAAAATGCGTATAAATCTCATATATAATTCTCAAGCATACTTGCATATTCATTCATATATATATATATATATATATATATATATATATATATATATATATATATATATCATAATCAAATCATATATTAAATAGGAATATCTTTCACATGTTTATTCCTGACACTTCGTATTCATGAAGAGAGTTATTTTCTTTCAATACTCGTAAGGTGTAAGACCCCGAATTTTATGAAATAAAAGTATTCAATTTTTCTTATAATTACTATTCAGTAAATGGTTAAATTGATAAAAGTTAAAGTTAAGGGTGATATATGAAAATTTTTTAAAATATGCAAGTGGTTATAAAATACTCATTTTATCTAGAATATTCGTTTGGTCGTGGAATATTCTTTCCGCTTGAGAATATTAAATGCGACAGTAGCCATTTGTGGGCCCCATAACAGAATAACCGCCGGGATGAAGAAAAAAGACAAATTTGAGTTTTTACAAATAACGGCGTAATCGTTACCGTTAACACTGTTGGAATACCCGGTGGGACGAGTCGGGGAACGGAGTGATGGTCCAGGATAAATGGCTTTAGTAGTCCTCACTATTCTATAAAATAGTGTGACAATAAATGTAATGAGGACTCCATTGAGTGTGGATATTGTCTAGATGAAAATATTCTTATTAAAACTCTTAGATTATGTTTTGTCGTATTTTACACGACTGTTGTATAATTAAGTTGTATTTGAATTTTGTACCATGTATTTGGCGACTCAAGATGGGTGATGTATACCTATTTTGGGGGCGTCACAACTTTGCCGTTGAATCCTGGAGAGTGACCACTGGTAGCCCATTTTGTACCTTTGATTGATATCAGTGGGGGCGAAATCACTTTTTAGGACAGTAGCTACGCTACGCCTCGGTTTCCAGCTAAGTTGTTCCAATTTACTGTATTTTTCGTCTTGTTAATTGCTATATTTTCCAACAATATAAACTTCACGATCTAGATTCAAGTCTACGATTCTAGCATGACAGACGCTCGACATACATCTTCTACGATTCCTGAGTGCAGACTACGATTCTGTTTTATTTTCTTGACATGCTAGCATGACTTATGCAGATCTCTACGACCAGACATGCCTATCTATTACACTTCAAAAATAGACCAACCTAACATCTTTGATCTTTTCTTCTATACATTCATTTACAAAATGATAAACATTAAGCATGAATCAACCTAACAATTTTGATCATATCAATCTAAGTCCTTGTCCATATTACCTATCATCTATTAAGGACTTTACAGTTTTTATCAATTCAGATATATCTGCATATTTATTCATTTACTTCATCATCTTCATCATCAAATTATATGAATAAAGGAATAACATTCACATGCATATTCCTAAAAAAAACATTACTCAACCATTGTTTCAAAAGCACACATTTCCTGCTTCCTTCTGTCTAATTCAAAAATACTTTTTTTAGACCGTTATCAAATAATAATAATAATAATAATAATAAAAGATCTTAATTTTTAAATTCTTTTATTCCACCAAACTGCTTAGATAAGCAAGATCTAAGATTTAGGTTATAATTATGATATGTATTCCTTGAGGAATAATTATGAGATTTTGTTATGGAGAAATGGCATGTGCACATGTATTTCCATCATAAATTGCTCATTATTATAAGATGCTTCAAATTATGTCTCATTTACTATCCCAACAAGAATATTGTCCCTTGTGATAATTTTAATGTAATTGTTACATAATAAATGAAAAGATTCAATCAAAATAAGAAGAAAAAAGAGAGAAGGAAACTACTATATATATATTGTTATGAAATGTTATAAAAGATAACTAAAATCAAGTACAAAGATGATTAGAGAGAAGAGAGTATTTCCATAATATTTTGTATTCACCATTCACTTTACAAAATGATATTATTTATACATGTACTAACATTAATATTAGGAGGTTATAAAACTCAAAGGTCATGAGTTTTATAACTCATTGAACATGGGAGTTACAAGATAAGAATGAATCTAGACATCCTATGAATCTAGACATCCACTATAATTTTATAACACTCCCCCTTGGATGTCTATTGTATAGCAATACGCATTGAAAGCTGCCTCATTAAAAATCTTACCAGGAAAAACCCAATGGGAAAAAACTTTGGTTAAGGAAAAAAGAGTGCAGCGCGCATTAACTCCCCCTCATGAATGTATACTTAAGTTCTTCAGCTGTCACATTCCAATATTGCGACGCAATCCTTCAAACGTTATAGTTGGTCTGCTAGATTATCTTTGATGTATCCTCCCTTTAATTGAGCTATACATGCAACATTGTCTTCATACAGAATGGATGGAGTTCTTTTGTAGCAATTTTCTAAGAATATGCCTCGTTAAAAACCTTACCAAATAAAAACCCAGTGGGAAAAAATTTTGGCTAAGGAAAAGAGTACAATATTCTTGTATAACTTCTAGTGCCTTGGGTTGCCTCATTAAAACCTTGCAAAGGAAAACCCAGTGGGAAAAAACCTTAACGAAGGAAAAAGAGTACAATCAGCACATATCTTTTTTACTCTTCATAAGTATATAGAATTTCCATTGTTCGTGGTAAAAATATCATTAAGTCGAAGTATGCCAATATTGTGCACCATCTTCTTCAAAATCATAGTTGGTAATGACTTAATGAATATATCAACCAAATTATCACATGATCAATATTGCCATTCTTTTGGGGCTCATGTGTATAAAATAATTTTGGTGCAATATGCTTGGTTCTATCACCATTTGGATTAAATAATCCCAAATCAATAGTCTCAAAAAGATAACGTAAAATATGTTTAATTTCATTACAATATCTTCGAGTTGGTGCATAACTATACATTGCTAGTATGTTAACTGCAAATGCTATATCAAGTCTTGTGAAATTTGCAAGATACATCAAAATATCAATTGCACTAAGATATGGTACTTCAGGACCTAATATATGGTACTTCAGGACCAAGAGTTTCTTAATTATTTTCTTGTGGCAAAAACAGATATTTCTTGATATCAAGTGACCAACCCATTATTGGAGTACTCAAAGGATTAACATTATCCATATAAAGTTATTTCAAGACTTTTTCTGTGTATGTTGATTGATGAACAAGAATTTCATAGTTCAATTTGTAGGCCAAGACAAAAATTTGGCCTATCAATATCTTTCATCTTAAATTAGTTATTTTTGTCGACTCTTCTGGAGCAAGATCTTTCATCAATAAATACAATAATAATAACAAATCCAGATTATGATCTTTTGATAAAAATGCATGCACAAATTGGATTATTCTCAAATCTTTCTTTCAAAAGATATCCACTTAGGCGATTATACCACAATATGCATCTGGATTGCTTTAACCTATATAAAGATCTTTGTAGCTTAATAGAATACATATTTCGAGATGTAGAATTATATACTTCAGGCATTTTATATCCTTCAGGAATTTTCATGTATATATAATTATATAATGATCCATACTGATATGATGTAACAACATCCATTAATTTATCTTTCTATCAAGCTAATTAAAAATCTGAATGTAATTGTGTCCATTACAAGAGCACATGTTTCTTCATAATTAATACCATGTCTCTGCGAAGAAACCTTGTTCTACAAGTTGTGCTTTGTACCATATAATTTTATTTTTCTTATTTCATACAAATACCCATTTGTATTCAACAAGCATTACACCTTTAGGTGTTCGGACTACAGGTCCAAAAATTTCATATTTACTTAGTGAATTTAATTATGCTTGAATCGTCTCTTTCTACATTGGCCAAATATTTCTATATTCATCAACGATTTGTGGTTCATATATATGATCATTACTTCTGGTAATATCCATAGCAAATTTATATGAAAATATATTGTCAACAACGATTTTATTTCTAGCCAATATATACGTCTCCTGTATATATATATATATATATATATATATATATATATAATGTATCGAGATCTCGTTATTTTCAGGTACCTGATCCTCTTCAGGGGATAACTCATCCTCTTCAGGGGATAACTCATCCTCTTCAGGGAATAACTCTTCAAGAGTTTTATTTACAGGAGATTTTTGTTCATAAGTTTTGAATAGATTGATAAATTTTGTAGTCTGTTTCATGGGTATAGCCTCTTTATAGGCTGCAACTTGTTTTTCTTGTACTTTCTTCTTCTGGGAAATTCTATGTTTCAGGTGTGACTTTGATTCAATTTGCTGCTGCATTAATTGATTGTCCTACAGGGACATCAATCCTTGCTAGGGTATTAACAACTAGAATGTGAGATATCACTATTTTTTTTATTATCGGTGAATAATTCTGGTAATTAATTTGCAATTCATTGCAAATGAATAATCTTTTGAACTTCTAGTTCATATTGATTTGTATGAGAATCAGGATTAAATAACGTTGAAACATTCTAATTAATCTCCCATCGTGCTTCAGGCAACGACTTTTCTCCCCCTAATGGTGGGAAGACTATTAAAATAACAATCCTCAAAATATACCTTAAAAATATCTCTGAATTCTTTTTTAGAAAGATGAACACTAAATAACAATAATTAAATATGATAGTTTGGTAATTAATTTACTTTGATATAATCAATAGGTAAAGGAATCTTCTGGTTCTTTAAGAGATGTTCATGGGAGTTTTCAATAATTCAATGCATCATTATTGATCCTAAATGATCATACCAAATCATAAAAATATTTGAATCTAAACACTTCTGGTGTATTACACACTTCTGGTGTATTACAACATTTGTTTCAACTATTCTCATTTTAGTATAATATAACCTAGAAGAGAAAATATACAAATTTTCTAATATGAGCTTACGGCTGATACTATTTATTGATTTCAATATAATAACTATTATAACGTATATCCTTAAAAATTTGAGCAAATTTTTGCTTTGTCTCGGAAAAAATATAAAGAATCATCAATATAAAGTTTTGTGTTCTTTGACAACATTATAATTGCTCTTCTAGAGACTTTAATTAAGTTTGATGAATAATCACTCTTCAAGAGTCTTTTATGTTTGATGAATAATCGCTCTTCTAGAGCCTTTAATTAAGTTTGATGAGCTTCTGGCCCATACAACTTCATATATGCAAAACAATAAATTTAACTTTATAACTTAAAACATAAATAAAACATATAATAAAAAAATACTTATTATAATACCATAATACAATGAAATAAAAATAATTAATTGGTTTGAACATTTCTATAAACATTATCAAGTAAATCATAGATATCAAAATTAGTTATATTCACTCCATTTGAAAAGTCAAAATAATTCATGGGATCTTCAGGATCATTCCATTTCCTTTTCTTTTATGGAGTCTTGGTATAAATCTACCAAATGTTTAGGAGTGCGACGGGTACATTCCTTTTTATATATTAATTGTTCATTTCAAGTCCAGTACCACAACTACAACCATAATTTCCTTTATGATTATCAAATGAGGTTCCATTCACTTCAGGGAATGTAATAGAATCGATCGTGTGAGATTGTTGGTTTTTTCAGCAAAAACTCATTATATTGTACAGCCATTAGAAGAAATGATATCACTTCTAGGAATATAATTTCCTTTATCGTTTCAGGGAATATATTATGAACTTACACTCACAATATTGCTACTACAGGAGCATATTCGAGGGATGAAAATATAATAAATATTTTCTCTAACATGTCTTCATCAGTGTTTTTCACTCTCAACACTTTTAAAATCTTGCAACTTCAGGTGCAACCAATTATAATGAGCTTTTAAAATCTTTCCTTTAAATCATTTCATAAGACAAGTGAGACTTTTACTGTAATGTACTCAACTTTTAATTTTTCATGGAGATGATAGCGAATAAAAATCATTAATTTTTTTCATGATCCTGCAGGGATGCATGATTGTCAACTATAATTGTATCTCCAAGGTTCTTTGCCTTTATATGAATCTCAGCATCAAGATTCCATTACAAATAATTCTTGCTCGATATAAATCAAGGGTAACAAATTCAAATTTATAAAATTTGAATATTAAATAACTAAACATATTTCCCATCAAATTAAATAATTATATATGTTCAGATTTAATTGTAATGAAACAATTTATAGAAATGCAGTAAAACAAGAAACTAAATTTGTCCACTAAAACTAAATAACAAACCAACACTACTAAGTATATTTGCCATTGTAACTTCATACAAAAATATATCAAAAATCATTAGAAATTTAGTTTATTATAACTATCCACATATAACTATTCACATGTGCATGAACATATACATATATATACAATATAACACACACATATTGTTTTCTCATTTCAATTATTCATCATCATCATTATATTGTATGACTAAATATATATTGTACTACAAGTTTGTTATTATGTGAGGTATATTTTATCTTTTGTCACAATAAAATAAAATGCTAATTGAAACTAATTTACATATATTATACCTTCTTTGCAAGTTCTTTTACTAAACCTTTTGTCCCATAAACTAATACATATGAGAATAATTTTGCTCACAACTCCAAATCGACTTTATGTAGCCTATTATCTCAAATGGAGAAAATGGATTCAAATTTGGAGAGTTTACGATACATAAGATCGAAAGACACACAATATCAAAAGCGAGCTACTCGATCTCTTGCGGGTAGTAGCTCGTTATTGACCATTGAAATAAAAATAAAAATTGCGATATGTTTTGTATCATTGTAGCGAAATTAGTATATGAGTATATAAGTAGAGATGTGAATAAAGGAAATGAACACAATAGACAAGCACAATATACATGCAGTAAATCAAACCATGTATGCGAACACAAAAAATATATTAGTGCTTACGATATATATATATATATATATATATATATATAATATAATATAAATATACCTTCTCCTTCAAATCAAATATGATTATCTTTAAGATGAAAGTTAGGAGCAACTCGTGCTGATAACATGTTATGAAATGTTATAAAAGATAACTAAAATCAAGTACAAAGATGATTAGAGAGAAGAGAGTATTTCTATAATATTTTGTATTCACCATTCACTTTACAAAATGATATTATTTATACATGTACTAACATCAATATTAGGAGGTTATAAAACTCAAAGGTCATGAGTTTTATAACTCATTGAACATGGGAGTTACAAGATAAGAATGAATCTAGACATCCTATGAATCTAGACATCCACTATAATTTTATAACATATATATTTTTTCTTTCACCCAATTACTCTTTCCATAATAAAAGTCTTTCTTTCTTCCAAATTCAATTCATATTCAACCTCAATTAGTGCTTGTTCGTCTACCAGTGTTTACAACGTTTGATGCATTTAAAATTTTTAAACGCACTCGAGAATTTTGTTTAAGATTCGCTAGAGAAGGGTACCCTATATATATATATAAAGTTTAATATTTTATGGAACTAAATTTTTTACATAATACAGTGTTTTGAGTGTGATTTAGATACATATAACAAAACATGTTTGTACAGTTTGTACAGACATATTTTGTTATATGTATCCAAATCACACTCAAAACACGGTATTATGTAAGAATTTCAGTTCCATAAAATATTAAACTTTTTTTAGTTGTTTTTAAAAAAAGTAAAAATAAATTAATAAATGGGTCCGAATTTTGTTCAGGTCCGGGAGTCCGGACCTGATCCATTCTCTCTCTCTCTCTCTCTCTATATATATATATATATATATATATATATGCACACACAAAAATCATATAAATATTATAAATTACATACTATTATAATTTTAAAGAGAGCATAAGAAGATTATATAAGAAGTGAGATTTTCTATTATTCTTCAAGTACAACCAATACATGGATAGTGAGCCTCTATTTATAGGCTACACAAGTACATGACTTAAATAGGGAGAATGAATAGCTCATCAATGTATGTAGGTTATGTAAGTTATAGAAAATGAATGGACATCCATATTATAACTATTTATAACACTCCCCCTTGGATGTCCATTACTGAAGAATATGCCTCGTTAAAACCTTACTAGGAAAAACCCTGTGGGATAAAAACCTAGTGAAGGAAAAAGAGTACATAATTCTTCAAAAACTTATGAGATATTGCTTTATGAAAAAAAAAATTTAATTACTCCCCCTCATGATTATATCATTTGAGATCTCTACGAGTCGACGTAATCCAACGCGTTGTGGACTAGCTTCTCAAATGTAGAAGTAGAAGCGCCTTTGTTAATAAATCGCTAAATTTTCACTTGAACGGATTTCTTTGAACATTTATATCACCATTCTTCCGAAGGTCATGAGTGAAAAAGAACTTTGGTGAAATATGTTTTGTTCTATCACCTTTGATATATCCTTCCTTGAGTTGGACAATGCATCTTTGTATTATCCTCATATAAGACCGCTTGGTTTTCTTCTCCCGAAGATAAACCACAAGCTCCTCGTATGTGTTGAATTACAGACCTTAACCATACACATTCACGACTAGCCTCATGTATTGCCAAAATTTCAGCATGGTTAGAAGATGTAGCTACTATAGTTTGCTTCATCGAACGCCAAGAAATGGCGATTCCACTACAAGTGAATACATATCCAGTTTGCGATCGAGCATTATGAGGATCGGATAGGTACCCTGCATCTGCAAAACCAATCAAATCTTTTTTGGGTTGGTTAGGAAAATACAAACCCATATCCTTTGTACCTTGTAGGTAACGAAGTATATGTTTAATTCCATTCCAATGCCTTCGGGTTAGACAAGAGCTATATCTTGCTAATAAGTTGACAGAGAATGATATATCAGGTCGTGTATGAATAGCAAGATACATTAGTGCTCCAATTGCACTCAAGTATGGTACTTCAGGACCAAGAATCTCCTCATCATTTTCTCGAGGTCGAAAAGGGTCTTTATTTACATCAAGTGACCTCACAACCATTGGGGTGCTCAACGGATGTGCTTTGTCCATATAAAATCGTTTTAGCACCTTCTCTATATAAGATGTTTGATGCACAAGAATACCGTCCTTTAAATGCTCTATATGTAACCCAAGACAAAATTTTGTTTTTCCAAGATCTTTCATTTCAAATTCTCTTTTCAAGTACTCTACTACCTTTGAAATCTCTTCAGGAGTTCCAATGATATTTAGATCATCAACATATACTGCAATAATAACAAACTCAAATCTAGATCTCTTTATAAAAATGCATGGGCTAACAGGATCATTCTTATATCCCTCCTTTAACAAATATTCACTAAGACGGTTATACTACATGCGACCGGATTGTTTTAATCCATATAGAGATCTATTTAATTTGATCGAGTACTGTTCTCGAGAACTGGATTTACATGCTTCTGGCAATTTAAATCCTTTTGGGAGTTTCATATAAATTTCATTATCAAGTGGGCCATACAAGTATGCTGTAATGACATCCATTAGACGCAAATGAAGTCCTTCTTTTATTGCCAGACTGATTAGGAATCGAAAAGTAGTCACATCCATCACAGGAGAGTATGTCTCTTCATAATCAATACCGGGTCTTTATGAAAATCCTTGCGCAACTAGTCGTGCTTTATGTCGCACAATTTCACCCTTTTAATTTCGTTTTCGAACAAAAACCCATTTGTACCCCACTGGTTTTACACCATCAGGTGTACGGACTACTGGTCCAAAAACATTTCTCTTTTTAAGAGATTTCAATTCTGCCTTAATTGCGTCTTTCCATTTTGGCCAATCAATTCTATGCATGCATTCCTCAATAGACCTTGGTTCAAGATCCTCGTCATCTTTTATAACATCTAGCGCTATATTGTATGAAAAAAACATTATCGACGTCAATTTTATTTCGGTTCCATATTTTTCTGGACATGACATAATTTATCGAGATCTCATCATTTTCAATGATTTCGAATTTACTGATTGTCTTTTGAACTATAATATTAGTCATGTCTAGAGGTTTTTCATAGACTCTTACGGAGTTCCCATTTCCTCGCCATGACCATCTTGAATCTTTGTTCCTTTTTCTCATACGAGGATTCTTATCTTTGGAACCGACTGGTCTACCACGCTTCAAGCGTGCTTTGGGTTCATTGGCAACAAGAGGTTGTCCTGCTGGGACATCAATTTTATTTGGAGCATTAACAGCTGGTATATGTGACTTTGTTACACTCTTTGGGTCAGAAAATGCGTCTGGCAATTGATTTGCTAAACTTTGTAAATGAATTATCTTCTGAACTTTTAGTTCACATTGTTTTGTATGAGGATCAAAATGAGACAATGATAATTCATTCCAGCTTATCTCTTTTTCCAAATTTGCCTATTTTCTCCCCTAATGTTGGGAAGACGATTCATCAAAATGACAATCAATGAATCTAGTCGTAAATAAATCCCCGTTGATGGTTCTAAATATTTAATTATAGATGGGGATTCATATCCAACATATATTCCTAACCTCCTTTGAGGTCCCATCTTAATACGTTGTGGTGGAGGAATTGGAACATATACAGCACAACCAAAAATTCTTAGATGAGAAATATTTGGTTCTGACCAAAACCAATTGTAAAGGGGAGTACTTATGATAACTTGTTGATCCGATGCGAATTAGTGTTGCTGCGTATGTAAAATAGCATGACCCCAAGCGAGAAATTGGAAGTTTTGATCTCATTAAGAATGGTCTTGCAATTAATTGAAGACGCTTAATCAATGATTCTGCAAGGCCATTTTGTGTGTGAACATGTGCTACAGGATGTTCAACACTTATCCCAATAGACATACAATAATCATTGAAAGTTTGGGAAGTAAATTCACCAGCATTGTCAATACGAATTTTCTTGATGGGATAATCTGGAAAATGTGCTTGTAATCTGATTAATTGAGCAACCTCGTAAACGCCAGGTTGCGAGTTGATAATAGAGATACATGTGACCACCTTGTTGATGCATCAATTAAAACTATAAAATATCTAAAAGGTCCACATGGTGGATGAATTGGTCCACATATATCACCTTGTATTCGTTCCAGAAAAGTAAGGGATTCAGTCCCTATCTTAGCCGGTGATGGCCGAACAATTAACTTGCCTTGAAAACAAGTAGCATATGGGAAATCATTCGATTGAAGAATCTGCTGGTTCTCCAATGGATGTCCACATGAATTCTCAATTATTCTTCACATCATTATCGATCCGGATGGCCTAACTGCTTCATGCCAAACAACAAAGTTATTGTGATTCGTTAGCTTTTTATTAACAACCATATTTGTTTCAATTGTTCTAATTCTCGTAGTAGTACAAACCCGGAGGAAAAAAGTCGGTAATTTTTCTAATACACTTTTATTACCCGAGATTATACTCGTAATGTGAAGATACTCAATCTTTCCTTCACATGTTGTCTCAATATGATACCCATTTCGCCGATATCCTTAAAACTCAATAAATTTCTTTGAGACCAGGAGAGTATAATGCTTCATCAATTTCAAATTTTTGTTCCTCGAGCAAGAAAATGTTAGCTCTTCCTCCGAGCCTTCTATCAATTTTGCACTACCCGATATCGTACTAACATTTGCCTTTTGCATTATAAAAGAAGAAAAATATTTCTTATTCTCAGTAATATAAAGTAAAGTAGTGTACTGCTATTTGTCTGAGACATATATCTCCACCATTCATTGCAAATCGAATCAAGAGAGTATCTATGTTATTCAATGAAAATAAGAAATACATAATTAGATTAATAAAATATCCCATATATAACGAATCATAAGGAAACAGTTAAACATGATAAAAACATAATAATTAGAATTTTATTAACACTTAAAATAAAGTCCAATAACATCAAAGCATCATTTAAAAATTTTATATTTGGACACTCTCATCACCAAACAAGAAGTCAATTTTTTCTTCAGGATTTGAGAAAAAATCATTAACATCTAGATGAGTGGTATCCACACAACCATAATTAAAATCATCATTTCCAGAATCAAGATTTGTTTCATCTTTTCCATCCTCACTAGCAAAATTTGTCTCTATCTTCTTCCCTTTATCTTTTAATGATTGTTGATAGAGTTCAACAAGATGTTTTGGTGTACGACAGGTACGAGACCAATGACCTTTACCTCCACAACGATAACACAAATTCTCCATGGTATTTTTATCTTTATCACCTTTTTCGCGTTTTCCATCCTTATATTCCCGCTTCTGGTGGGTATATGTGTTTGAGAAATGACCACCACGATGATTATTTCGACCACGTCCACGTCCACGTCCATAACCACGTCCACGACTACTGGCGTGACCTCTGTTTTTTCCATTATATGTTACGACATTCACTGCAGGGAATGGAGCAGATCCAGTTGGATGGGCCTCATGATTTTTCATCAATAGTTCATTGTTTTGCTCAGCCACAAGGAGGCATGAAATCAGTTCAGAGTATTTCTTAAAGCCCTTTTCACGATATTGCTGCTGCAGGAGCATATTAGATGCGTGAAAGGTGGAGAATGTTTTTTCTAACATATCTGCATCAGTGATCTTTTCTCCACATAATTGTAATTTAGAACTGATTCTAAACATAGCTGAGTTATAATCACTTACAGATTTAAAATCTTGTAATCTTAGATGCATCCAATCATAACGAGCTTTAGGAAGTATTACGCTTTTTGGTGGTCGATTATTTTCTTTTAGATTGTTCCAAAGGATAAGTGGATCTTTAACAGTCAAATATTCAATTTTAAGTCCCTCATGGAGGTGATGACGAAGAAATATCATCGCTTTGGCCTTATCTTGACTAGATGTTTTGTTTCCTTCTTTGATAGTATCACCAAGACCTTTTGCATCTAGATGAATTTCAGCATCTAACACCCATGATAAATAATTCTTTTCAGTAATGTCAAGAGCCACAAATTCGAGTTTAGCAAGATTTGTCATTGTAACTTCGTACAAAAATATCAAAAATTATTAGAACTTTAATTTATTATAACTATCCACATGTGCATGTTATAAAAATTATATAAGCATACTATATATTTTTATTTAATGGAAGCATTTGGGGCTTACTAACGTGAACATGCATGGGGATGGGGATATGGTAGACATGCATTTGAAATCAATTTGCATGTGATAATCTATGTACATGGACAACCTATATATATATATAATTTATTAACAAAACTAAAGTTTATATTGTTATCGGGTCGAGACAGAAAACAGTGTAGATAGGAATACACTGTCAAAACTTTTATCTCCATAATTATAAAAACATACTGCAACTGATGCATGGATACTGCAACTGATATATGGATTCTCCCATGTATAAAATGATTTTTGTTAGTCAAGATTTGAATGATACTATGTATTATCCGGAAATGTTATTAAAGTTTAATTATTTTAATTTTATACTTAAGTTACTCAAATTCAGTAACAATATGTTGCTTATATATATAGTGATGTACATGTATACTAAGGAAAAGACATGCAGTATGAAGGTCTTTGTGTTGATGCACAAATAAGCTCAAATTGTGTGGAGATAATATCAAGTATACTAGTAATATTTAAAAGGCTACTGCTTATTTATATAGTATAGATGTAAACTGATAAGTCATGCATGATGATAGAAGTTCAGAAGATCTTACAATTACGTGCACAAAATGATGATGATGATGATATATATATATATATATATATATATATATATATATACCTTCTCCTTCAAATCAAATATCTTCAAAACGAAATTGAGAAGCAATCGTGCTGATAACGTATTATAATTTTAGAAAGAGCATAAGAAGATTATATAAGAAGTGAGATTTTCTATTATTCTTCAAGTACAACCAATACATGGATAGTGAGCCTCTATTTATAGGCTACACAAGTACATGACTTAAATAGGGAGAATGAATAGCTTATCAATGTATGTAGGTTATGTAAGTTATAGAAAATGAATGGACATCCATATTATAACTATTTATAACACATACAATTTAGTACTAATTTTAATATTTGCCTTTAAAAAAAATCTAAACATATATATTTAGTTATTAATTTTTAAAACGGTAAATTTGATCACGAAAGTCAATCGTCAATAGAGAACATTTATATTGGAGGGTGAGGGTGAGGGTGAGGGTGAGGGTGAGGGTGAGGGTGAGGTTGAGGTTGGGGTTGGGGGTGGGGGTGGGGGTGGGAGGAGAGGGAAGTAATGGATGCATAGACATCTAGAAAAATGCAAAAGGGAAAGAAATATTTATCCATTTGAGAAAGATGTGTTTGAACATTAAGGTTAAAACTTCTATCACTTCATTGCATAATAATAACTCACAGCAAAATAGTTCATTACATTTAACAAAGACTTCTTCACCCAAAATACCTTGAAAATCTTCCTACTCTACTCTTTTAATAGTTATTCCACTCAAATAGTACTCACAAGCTTAGGCCGCCATGTTTTCCAGACCAACGATCTGTTTTCTCCAATTATAGGATCCACAACCCTTCGCTTCAGACGCTGTCGTATGGATTTTTCATAAACATCTTTCGGAATAAAGATCTTGACAGCAGCTTGAGGATTTTCAGTGTCCGTTGTCTCTAAAACTAAGTTCACCATCTGCAAGACTCGACTCATCTTGGGGCGCATTTTTGGCTGTCGCACTAAGCACCTATTAGCTATGGCTGCCAGCCTTTGAGCAGACTTGAGGGAATATTTCCCATTTAGTCGATGGTCCAAAATTAGTTGAAACTATTTCAAGTTAGAGAGGTGTGGCCTCACCCACTCCAAGAGCTTTTGCTCACTCTTTGGTCGGTTCCTATCCATAGGACGCCTGCCCGTGATGAGTTCATAGAGGAAGATACCGTAGCTCCATACATCACTTTTGGCTGTGAGGCGTCCCGTTTGAATGTATTCTGGAGCTGCATATCCAACAGTTCCGACAACCTGTTTCAACGTAAAGCAAATACATTTCTTTGATCAAATACTTTAGAGTGGTTACTGTGATCCTCCAAAATGAAGGAGAATTTAAGAAAATTAAATCAGCACAACGGATTTTCAGCAATCCACAAAAAAATAGGTTTACAATATAAAGTTAAAGCTTATAATTGGAAAAGGTAATATTCCCAGCTTTTTATTTCTTAAAATTATTTCATTTCAATACAGCTAGAGAACCACCACAATCTACCGATGAACTGCTTTTCAATATTAAGCTAGGAAACAAATATCAGGAATAACAAAATAAAGGCAGGAAACTGCTAAAACGGAGAGAAACAGAGCGAAGAGGATGAGTAAGCTTCTTTGGTGACTTTGCACCAGCAGTACCTTTTTTTTTTATAAAAGGTTGCATCAGCAGTACTTACTCAAAAGCTGACTTATATAATTAAGCAATAAAGTTTAGGATTAACAAAAAGACGCATAATGTGGTCTAAAAGAGTACCGCTGTTGAGACATGGCTCACTCCATCTGAAGGCCCCAGCCTGACCAATCCAAAATCTGAAAGCTTTGCATTCCACTGGTCATCCAAGAGAATATTTGAAGGTTTGAAATCTCTGAAGATAATCTGCACAACTTAACAAAAGCTGCTATTAGAAAATTTTATTTTTAATTTATATATGTAATTTTGGCCTTAAGTATGGGAATTAGCTTGTAGGAAAATAGTCCTAACAGTTTTATGGAGTCTGAAAATTACCCGAGATCGTCATTTATTTCAACAAAAATGCACAAAGGCATTAATCAAAATTGGTTATGAATGTCAATGAGTCCTATATTAACCCTTTTCCTTTTTACTACTGTGGAAATCCTATACTAACTTATTTCCCAACCCATATGCGAGGTCAGTTTTGCAACACATAAGTTCACCAAATGATAAGCTTATAAATTACAACCATTCCAGTACCCATACTATAGTATTAAGCCAAGAATTCAACATTAAGAAAGAAAAAAAACACTATTATGCAGTGATGTGAGAACATTTGAACTCCTCAGTTACCTACCAGGCTACCCAGTTATACTGGACGCAACATATAGGGGTTTTGGTGAGCCATAACATTTGCTATAGTATACATAAGAATGGGAAGGCCCTACGGATTAGAATCAAAGCAAATATTACTTGTAGTTCTGGTCCTGGTTTAGTAATCCATTTACATATAACGACCCTGAGAAAGGAGATAAAAGGTGGGTGTTCTCGTTTATTTTATTGTATTTCATAAGTATATATATTAATAAGACATATCAATCAGACATAGAGCTGCAAAAAGGGGGCATCTATACCACACATCCTCCCCATTCTAAACACGAGGGGCTGAGGAGGGAGGGTACACAACCATCCGAAAGGTATAGTGCCTGTTTAGTAAAACCCTATAGGGTTTGGATCGGGGAAGGGAATTTAGGGTAGACCCTGTGCATACTGCACACTAGATTCCACAAAAAGTAGACATAGATTACTCCGGTTGCCAATGTTAATAATCCATACCACTAGGCAATGAAGTCTTAGCCTAATCATTAAGACTGAGACTCTGGGATCATCAAGTCCCAGGTTTGAATTACCATGAAAGTTATACACATCATATGATTGGACAATCAGATTATGGGAAAGAGGTACCTGAAAATTCATTCCTTCGTGGAGGTATGCTAAGCCTCGAGCAGCATCCTGAGCTATTTTCAGTCTAGTAGCCCATGGAAGAGGGGTCTGAAATCGTCTTGATAAATGATCTAGCACGCTCCTGTTGGGCATATATTCATAAACTAAAAGACGCTGGATCCCTCTCTCATCATCCTCAGCACAATAGCCCACAAGTTTGACAAGATTTTGATGTTCAACAATCCCAAGGACATTCACTTCTGTCACCCATTCCTTGTGCCCCTGGGAAATAATTAATGAGAGCCAAAATAAGGACATTTTTCTGACAAGGAAAGAGTAAGGTTACCAGAAAGGAAAGAAATGAAGAAAGGACTGAGAACACCAGAACTGTAATTTGCAAGTTCACAAAATCAATAGGAAGAACAGAAATGGAATTGTTCAACAGGTGTAGAGTAACTTATCCAAATTCTATCATTGTTTACTCAATAGGCAAACCAACCTATTGTTCAGCTGTTTGAATACCAACACTATCTAATATAGTATATGAGGTACTTGTGAAATAATTTGAAAAGAGAAATAATTAGGCTAATTTCCCTACTTTTGTCTTTAAAAATGGGTTTTAATATGTAACTGATTAGGCCCTAAAAAATTCTTAAAGAAAGGAAGACGGCCTAATGCAAATTAATCATGAACTTGTGCTTACATGAGCCAAGGTCAGTAACTATCAAGCCTAAGGAACCTAGAGATTATAAGAAGATTGAGAAGAATAAATACGGAAAAAAGATTTGAAATAAGTGGATATAAGGAAAATAGGTAGAAAATAATGCTCCTTCCATTCGCAAAAAGAGTCCTATTTGCAAAATTTGCAAATATTAAGGATGTATTTTTGTTCCATGTCTACCCCTAAATTGATAAGTTGTTAATTCAGTAGTGGTGGCATGAAAATGAATTATTATGAGAAACTTGAGAACAGTGTGTAATTCATACTACTATCCAAAAGACTATTTTTGTGGAACAATTTTTTTTTGCAAATGGTACTCATTTGGTGGAACAAAGGGAGTAATATTCTACAGCACCATCTGCCAAAGAAATCTGGACAATCAAGAAATAGGAGAAGGATCAAACTGCAAACAAGATTTCATACACGAAGCTATTAACAGAAATGGCTACAAAAGACTGTAAGTGCTAAGAAAAGTTCCCAAAATAAGCCTGTATAAGGATGAATTCTGAAAGTCTGAGGTCATAAAGTGGAAGTGATAGTTCACAGTACAAGATTGCCTTCATTAGATTTAATCCATGTTAAGTTAAAATATAGTGTAGGAACCCTACTCACAAATAACCATTAAGGCTCTAAATTAAAGTCAAATATGTTCCATCACCTAACTTTACTTTCAAAGTAGATAAACAGAAGATATGTAACACTTCTGTTCACAAATTGTATTCACTTACTTGCATGGTTTGAGCAGAATTCATGGTCACAATTCTGGTACCTCTCTAAAAAACAAGAAGAAAGAAAAAATAAAACTTGCCTGCAATCCTCTTCTGCTGAGTTGTTTAACAGCAATGTCAATCTTTTTATTTGAATTTTCTGTATCCCGCACCACACCCCTATATACACCCCCGAACCCACCTTCTCCAAGCATGAGAGAACGACTGAAATTTTTAGTAGCTGTCTTGAGCTCAGAGACAGAAAAGACTCTCAGATTACTCGGCCTCTGTGACAAACTTGTGAACGAGATCCTGGCAGGGACCGGACTCGGTGCTTATATCCGACATGTCAAGTGAATTGAACTCAGACCCAAATTTCATCACCTCAGGATCAGTTGATACCAAAGGAGAGGAGCGAACCGAAATGGACTTTGTTGCCTTAGATTCATCACTTTTATCTCCATTGGAGAATGAGAAACACTTCACAACCCCAAAATGCCAATTTTGGCTGCAAATTTATATCCATGAAAATCAAGAGAAGACAAACATATTTAGGCTTGTGAACTCTCCATCCCACCACTAAATTTATTAAATCTATAAATTACATCATGAAGATTGAAGAACATTAAAACAATGGAAATTAACCATAGAACTTCCTTAGCCAAGAAATATGTATACGTGTGTGTGTATATTCATGCATTATTAATTCCTAACAAAAACGATCAACATGGAACAAAGTATTAAATATTTAAGATGTTTTTTTTACATATGATGTTTATAAGAAATTGAACATTACCGCTTTGTTGTGCACACACAAGGGTTGTAGTTTCTTTTCACTTATATGGAAATGTTGAGTTTGACTTAACTTAGATCATTTTAGTTCGGATGTGCACACATTTGACCAATTATGATCTAAGAGGCAAAATACAAGAAGTTACATGATAATATAATTGACAAGAATTGTCTATCTATTTATTTATATATAGTTTGTTGTGCACACACAAGTCTATATATATTTGAAATGGGATCCTTATTCTCACTAGCAAATCTTTTATTAGATTTGCCGAACTATATATAATGAGGGTAATCTAGTTTGAAAAAAATAGTGGGATATACCAATTTAAAATAAGACCTAATTTATTTTGGTAATTAATTAAATGAATGTATACTAAAATGTTATTTTATTTCACATGCAGAATTTGAAAAATGTCTCACTATCACTCGTAGCATATTTGATGTTAACAAACTGACCGGACTGAGTTACACGGACTCGTTAAGAAATTTGAGAATTATTCTCACTACTGAAAAGCTTTTTTATGTCCTAAATTTGTAAGTCCCTGCAACTGTTGCAGAAACAGCCTCTGAGGAAGAGATTATTACTTTTAGAAAGTGGCAAGATGATACAACTGTGGCTCAATGCATCATGCTCGCATCCATGAGTAACGAATTTCAGCGTTAGCATAAAACTATGAATGCTCCTACTATATTGTTGCACTTCAAAGAGTTGTATGGTGAGCAAAGTAGAACTGCTAGATATGAGATATCTAAGGAGTTTTTTCGATCTCGGATGAACGATGACACTACTGTTTAGACTCATGTCCTTAAGATAATCAATTTGATTGAACGTCTTGGACAGTTGGGGTTCGTAAAGGATGAGAAGTTAAGTCAAGATTTGATCTTGCAGTCACTCCCAGACACATTCTCACAATTTGTTGTGAATTTTCACATGAATAAGTTGGACGTCAGCCTGCCTAAGTTATTTAACATGTTGAAAACTGCTAAAGGTCACTTTTCATCTAAGAGGGATTAAGTCTTATTGGTGGATGATTCTTCCAAGAAAAGGAAGAGGCCTAAGGTATATTTTGAAAAGAAGAAAAATAAGAAGGCTAAGGGCAAGGCGAAGGTAAAAAGAAAATAAGAAACCTGATCCAGATAGTAAATGAATATACTTCCATTCCAACAAGTCGTGTCACTCGAAGAGGAATTGTGATAAGTTCCTTGCGGAACAAAACAGAAGAAGCTTAGAGAACCTTTAGGTTTGTTCATGATTGAAATTAATTTTTTTGAAAGTCAAAATTCTACTTGGGTGTTGGATACCGACTGTAGTTATCACATATGTAATCCTATGTAGGGATTAGTCAGAAGTAGAAAGTTGAACAAGGATGAAGTCGTCCTACAAGTGGAAAATGGAGCAAAGGTTGATGCATTAGCTATAAATACTTATTGTTTAGCAATGCCTTCGGGCAAGTCCATTAATTTAAATAATTGTTATTATGTTCCAACACTTGTAAGATACATTATTTCATTGTCTGTATTAGATGTGAAATATTTTGATATTATAATAAAGAATAATAGTTGTTCCATTTATAATAAAATATTTTATATGGTATATGTAATTTATTGAATGGACTTTACGTAATTGACTTGCAGATGCTTGATACGAGCCTGGTCAAGATCGTATCAGAAGTCCACGTACAAAACAAGACTATTTAATTAGTACGTTGTGAAAATATAACACGAGTTTAACGACAAAATAAAGAAAGTGAGAAAATGAATCCCTACTTTCTCAGTGTGTGTTGTACTTTTAAAGGATAAGGTATTCCTTGATCCTTTTATAAAGTACTCTTTGTGATCTTTGACTATGTTACAAAGAAATGAATTAATGTTGCTACTTTGGTTTCATTTCTTAAATTCTGGACTATGAGACTATATGTGGTGATTCTGGGAAGACAGTTGATTCAAATTGAAGTAACATTAGGGTAAATGGAAGATAACTTAATTTCACCATGCTCTGTACTTATTGTCAACAACTATTATGTTTTTGAAAATGATATAGTAATAAGTGAGATGCAAAACAGAAATAGGCCTAAAGGGGTTAAGTACGACATTCTGAGGGATAAAAAATACTTAACATGGTGAAAATTGAAGTTAGTATGGGGTACTCTGAGTTTGGGAGTTTGTAGCCTCGATGCAAACCTTAACCAATTTAACTTGACGGCTCCCACATTGCATATTTTGTTAAATGGTTGATGTCTTTATTTTGGCCATAAAGGGTTTGATTTAGAACTCCCGCATTACAGGTAAACGTAGTGGTTGCACAGATCGGTAACTAAATAAATTTTTCGATTTACACATTTGGAAATCATTGGCTTATATGATAACAACGTCGTCTTTGCCATGGGCGAGTGAGATATATTAGTTAATGGATCTAAACAATGAAATGGACGACTTGATGGATATTCACATGGTTTATTGTCTAGATATAATAAATATGTGTATAAACCTCTCCATTTATACACCATACGCCAAAGGAAACAGCCAATGTGTATGAACAAGATTTAGAATTGAATTGTGGTACATAATTTTTTCACCTTTTATTGTTGTTGGTGTGACGGATATTGTTGCATATGATTTTAGTCTCTTTTGAACAGAGAAGATATATAAGACGCCTGTAAGATTGTTTGCCCCCTCCACAACATCTTTTCTTGCACTCGAAAATTAAGATGAATTGGACGAAGAAGAGAGAACACAAAAAAATGCGACCACTAAGTTAAATTACTTTTGCATTTTTCTATTCAATCAAAAACTTTGATTTCATACTAAAATGTGACAGTACTTGTGCATTTACTCTAGACGAACAAGTATTTACAGCTAAAGACTCTAGTTCAAGATAGCACATTAATCACAAACGTTTGTAAATACAAGTAATTACTGCTGACTTTCTCATATATTTCATATACAACTTCAAATGAATCAAATTATTACAACAAAAAAAAATCAATTTCATTTCTATTCAATATAATGAAAACTTTTCATGCAAGGGTTCAGAGCCTCGTATATCGACAAAGAAGAAAAACCCCAAGTACATATTATCCATGCATCTTTATCTAGGACTGGCAACAACAGGGTGAATATGGTATGAGGACCCCTCCCTATACCCGTTCTGTCGATATGGAGCTTTCCCCCGAACCCGACTCGCCTACGAAAACAACACTCGTATCTGCCCCGCCTCCCTTTGTTTACCCGATTACTCTTCTTTTTTTTGAACTAAACTTTTCTAATTTTTTTTATATTACTTTGTGTAGGGTTTTTGGCACATCAAAGCAATGAACAACGGAAAATAAATTGAACAAAACAATCCGAAACCCAAACAGGATCCATGCGAAACAAAAATTAATTCAGTGTGTAAAAGATTATACCGATTATGAAGCTGGAATTGATGTGATCGAATCTCCAACGCAATCCAAACGAACTGCGTCCGATTTGCAGAAGAAGGAACCGCGGTACTAGCCACCAAGGATGAGGATTTTCGAAACTGTTTTCTGTAGTCTCTCTCTAAGAGCGGCTAGGGTTTTGTATTTTGACGTAATCCCTAAAATGACTGATATATATCATATATATAGCAGTTAGGAGGAATTAATCAAAACCTAATATTATTAAATTCCGAATTTATATATATATATATATATATATATCTTAATTAAGTCCTACTTAATTAATATACATATATACAAATTATCCTTTTTAATTTAAATTCATGATTTAAAATACTATCAATCATATTGATATATTTAAATCCTTACAATTTAAATTAATTTTCTTTTAAATTACGTTTTATATGTGTGACCCTATAGGTTATTATTACATTGACAATAATTTTAAAATCATATTATAAAATTATAAACAGTAAGCGACATCTAGTAATGCATCACTGCTACCCAAGTAATAATAAGATCGATGATTTGATGCAACCTTTTCGTGACCAATGTTTCAATATAATTTAATCCTTTTAACCTTAATATCCTAGATTAAACTCGAGTCATGGAATGTGTCATACTCTTCATAATTTAATCTGAGTTTTTCTTGATCAATGAGTAGACTATATGAAACAAATCACTATTTGAGCATGACCATGCATTTCATAGTCCTACTCAATCAAGAGGCCTATGGATATCACCCCTAATATATAGGATGGTTAAATTTCATCTAGATCACTCATATTCCTCACACGATTCATGATGTACCCAATAATCACCTTTATAGTCCACCCTATTAAAGGTGACATTTGATGATATCAAAGTACATAAATTCCGTGTAAAATATAGTGATTTCGTGTCGAGGACCATTACATCATTGTCACTATGAGAATTGCTAATGACACTTCGCATAATGCTCCACATAGAATTCTCATGGTGGGTCTGTCCAGTACATCGTTCTTTAACATGTACCTATGCATTGACTTAATATCTCATATATTTATGATCAATGAGATTTGGTCATCAGTCAATCCACATACTAGTCTTAATGCATCATTGTTGTCCCATCAACAATGATACTCGACTAGGGACATTTAAGAACAATGATACTAATTGTAATTATATAATCTCATGTTCAAGTCACATACTTGAAACTATATAATTTCTATCACTATTCTAAGGATTTTTATTATGTTAACATTTATATAACGCAGTAAATAAAACCATAATAAAATCATTCATTTATTCAATCAAATATAATATCAAAACGATAAGCAATTATATCAAATAATTGGCCTCTAGGGCATAAACTCTAACACTTTGTACAACTATTTTTAATTCAAAATCAAACATGTAACATTTCTATTACTAGTAACATATTATATTACTAATGTTATGAATCTATAATGAAATAATCTAAATAAGTACATGATTATATATATTCAAAATGCTAATTTTTAAAAGTTACATATATACAGGTAATTGGGTCGGGGTCGAGAGTGAGATTGTATATCTCATACCCGACCCTAACCCTATAAGGTTTTAAAAAGGGTCCTTAACACTAATATAAAACAATTAGAAAGAAATTGCATTAATAGGGCATCCACAAAATAATTATAAAAATAACGCAATTCATATTAATAAGGAAACCTAAAATCAAGGATAAATAACAGCCATAATTAATAATTCAAATTCAAATATCTGGGATCTAACAACAAAAACAAATTCAAAATAATAATTCAAATTCAAATCTTTATCTCCCTCACATAGCACTTATTTGATCAAAAGAATGACTGCGATGAATAGCCAACCCCTGCAACTTTAGACCACTCTTTGCAGGAACAGAAGTTGACGCCATATTGACCATAACAGGTATTCATGGAGGGACATTTCTTTCATCGATTTGAGAAAAGTATTCACGCATACATGTAATAGAGGATGAAACAACAAAACAGAAGTAAAATACGAGTATAACAAAAAAGATCATAGACCAATATGAAAAAATGTTCCAAGATAGTGAAGAACCCAATTTCTTTTTCTAATTATCATAGGAATACATATATTTATCATTATTATGAAAAGAGATTTATGGGAAAGATTAAAATTCTAGAAAAAATCTAAAAATACTAACAAAAAAAGTAATAAATGTATGATACATGTAACCAATTAATAAATAAAGACTGCACAAATTTTATTTTCTGCATAGGAAAGAGAGAGATAAGAGAGTGATGTTTAATGTAATATTGATAACCAAACATTCGTACCAAGGTAACCAAACTTTTATACCAAGGTAGTCAAACCTTTATAACAAGGTATCCAATCAACCTCCACACATGCATTATGAATTGGTTACCTTGGTCTGAAAGTTTGGCAACCAACTACATGAAGGTTTGGCTACCAACTACATCACATTCAAAATAAATTGGTAACTTAATAAAACTGAATTGGTTACCTTGGTATGAAGGTTTTGTTACCTTGGTATGAAGGTTTGGTTACCTTGGTGTGAATGTTTGGTTACCAACTACAGTATGAAAAAACTGAAGGTGTGGAGGTGGATTGGTTATCTTGGTATGACAGTTTGGTTACCTTGGTATAAAGGTTTGGTTACCAACTGCACTATGAAAAAACTGCAGGTATGGAGGTGGATTGGTAACCTTGGTATGAAGGTTTGGTTACCTTGGTATGAAGGTTTTGTTACCTTGGTATGAAGGTTTGGTTACCTTGGTGTGAATGTTTTGTTACCTTGGTATGAAGGTTTGGTTACCTTGGTGTGAAATTTTGGTTACCAACTGCACTATGAAAAAACTGAAGGTGTGGAGGTAGATTGGTTACCTTGGTATGAAGGTTTGGTTATCAACTGCACTATAAAAAAACTGCAGTTGTGGAGGTGGATTGGTAACCTTTGTATGAAGGTTTGGTTACCTTGTTATGAATGTTTGGTTACCAATCTCTTCTATCAGTTGTTGATTTTGGATCAAATCCAATAATCCATGGAAAGTCTAGGAATTCTATTCTCCAACTTCTTACTACTATTCCCTGTACCACCAATTCCACTATTTCCACGCCCAAAATAAATCTCATGCCAAGTCTCCACAAGCATCTCCTTCACACAAGCCACACAATTATATTTCTTGCATGTAGAACGATAACTCCAGCTCCTCCTTTTCCTCCCACACTTATGACACGTCGAGCTAAATTCATGAACAATATCACTATTAGTGCATAATCACCATCAACACCGCCATGCTCCAAAACGAATATCATTCTTACAGACTTAGTATCATGAACATTAGGGAGCCGAATAGTGCACTAATAAGATCATGAAAGTAATTACCATCAACACTAATATCATTCTTACAGACTTAGTATCATGAACCCGAGCGATACTTCCCTCCACGTCGCCGAAGCTGAATAGTCCAACATCACCATTAACACTGCCATGCTCCAAAACGAGTTGCAGTGGGTTTTGTGTGAGATTTTTGAGGTTGAATTTGTGGAAGCATTTGGTAATGGAGATTATAATGATGAGTTTGATTGGGTGGAAGAAATGGGAAGGAAAGGAAAAGTTTGGGAGAAAATTGTGGAGGAATTCGGATTGCACAAAATGAAATTGTATTAATTTTGTAAATAAATATGAAAAAATGTATTACTTTTGTAATTATTTTATCTATGCATCATTATTGTAATTATTTCTAAAAATGTACTAAAATATGTAATTAATCCTTTTAAAAATCAAATCCCATTAAGGACAGAATCGGACTGGCCTATCGGGTTCAGGGAAAATTGTCCCTATCTTTATCTATACATACTTTTAGTGCTTATAATTAATTTCATTAAGGCTCCTTCGATTACTTGGAAAACTCAATGAAAATGGAAGGGAAAGAATAGGAAATGAAAGCTAAAATTTTATTGGAGAATACTTATTCATTTTTGACATTATATTTTAACATTTTTTCGAATATTATGTTTTTTAGAAGTATAAATGGTTAAATTTATATTCATTGACATAGATTATTATTTTTATATATTTATTTTAAGAAAATATTACTGGTTTTGGATGAAATTAAGTTGTTTTAACATTGATAAAAGCTTACTAAAGGCATGTTGCCTGCTCGGGAATGACTTATTTTAAATGACTTTTAAGTTAAAAATATATAAGTTGACTTATAAGTTATTTTAAGTTGTGACTTATAAGTAAATGTGACGCCCCAAAAATAGGTATACATCACCCATTCTGAGTCGCCAAATACATGGTACAGAAATAACTATAACTTCATTAATACAATTGTCGTGTAAAATACGACAACACATAAACTGTGAGTTTAAATACAAATATTATCTTCTAGACAATATCCACACTCAGATAAAGTCCTCATTACAATTATTGATACACTATTTTATAAAATAGTGAGGACTGCTAAACAACTGTCTAGAACCATCATTCCACACCCCGACTACTTCCCGCTATATTCTCGCTTCCTGAGAAGAAAAAAATGAAACAAAAAGGAAAAGGGTGAGCTCAACTAGCCCAGTAAAGAATATTATGACTAAGATAATGATCAACAAATTATCGTTATCCTTCAACAAATCAGATAAAGTATAATGGACAACAAGTTTTAGATCAATATTTGCAGCGGAAATAACAATTCATTAAAAGAGCTAAATAGAGAATGAAATCTACTATCATCTATGAATTTAAAAGTCCATCATCAATATTTTATCCCTCTAACATTAATCAATATACATCTTGAATCAAATATTTATCTTTGCACTACGGGCCAAAGATATTCATTTGTATCACCAGTTGGTCATGTTCATCTCAACACCTGTCCATCTTTGCACTACGAGCCAACGATATTCATCAAGTAATCATTCATCTTTGCACTACAGGCCAAAGATATTCATCAAGTATCACCATTAAGGACTGAGGAAGATGAAAAATATTTTAAAGAACGAATCCGGTGAGATAAAAGAACAAAGATTAACACTAAAAAAAATAAGTCATTACCGACTCTTGTCATTGGCAATGAGGTCATTAGCGACGGCATGGTCCGTCGCCCTTCCCGTCGCCCTATGGGTCGTCTCCCCTGGCTCCCGTCGCTCGTCGTCAGTAAGTGTATCATTACCGACGGGGTCATTAGCGACTGCTGACCGTCGGCAATGGGTCATTAGCGACGGCATTGGCGACAAAAAGTCCGTCGGTAATAGTTATTTCAGAAAATTAAAATACAGTCATTGCCGACGGCATAGCCGTCGCCAATGACCCTACACTGCCATCGCTAATGAGTTTTTTAGAAATTTTTTTTTGAAAGTTTGCACAATACCCCTGTTCATTTACATATACATAATTTTACATGTTATAAACTAAAGAAAAATAAAGAATTCTTCACGAACGCATATCAATAACAATAATAGCTTTTACTATATCAACCATCAAATATGTAAACAACGTAATGACTTATAGATAAAAGTCGTACGATGTAAATACAAAATGTAATCATAAACAATCAATATAGTTAGATACATATACCATCAACCTAACTAGATACTAAACTCTAGTCTGTACAAATCAAAAGCTGTATAAATATACATATATTAAAGTCAAAATATAAACATAATGTCGATTGGGCTCTGCGCCATTTGATGACCCTCTTGTTGTTTGTTTAATGAGGTCATTGGCGACGCACATGGTCCGTCATCCTTTCGTCAGCTTCTATGGGTCGTCAGCCTCGCCTCCGTAGCTCGTTGTCGGCAAGTGTATCATTACCGACGGGATCATTAGCGATGGCTGACCATCAGCAATGGGTCATTAGCGACAAAAAGTCCGTCGGTAATAGCTATTTCAGAAAATTAAAATACAGTCATTGCCGACGGCATAGCCGTCACCAATGACCCTGCACAACCGTCGCCAATGAGTTTTTTAGAATTTTTTTTTTGAAAGTTTGCACAATATCCCTGTTCATTTACATATACATAATTTGACCTGTTATAAACTAAAGAAAAATAAAGAATTCTTCACGAACGCATATCAATAACAATAATAGCTTTTGCTATATCAACCATCAAATATGTAAACAACGTAATGACTTATAGATAAAAGTCGTACGATGTAAATACAAAATGTAATCATAAACAATCAATATAGTTAGATACATATACCTTTAACCTAACTAGATACTAAACTCTAGTCTATACAACTCAAAAGCTGTATAAATATACATATATGTAAGTCAAAATATAAACATAATGGGTACTACAACCCAAGATCAGGAATGCTGGTATCATCATTGCCGCTGGTCCCACCACCGGTCCCATCTATAGTCCCACCTCCAGTTTGACTGCCGGTCCCACCCTCTATAGTCTCATCAAGATCACCGATTGGCCATCACCACCATCTCCACCACAGGGCATCGCTTGTGCATGACCTCCACTCTTCGTAGAAGTCTCATCAACAAGACCCTATAAAATTAAAATATTAATAACGAATTCGAAAATAGAGCATATTTAAATTAGTTTTGTTTGTGTTCTTCAAGTGTTGTTGAATTTTGCAAACTGGGCGATAACTCGGTCTCCGTATGTCGGAATTGAGTCTCATAAGTTGTAACGCATGTCTAATACCTACGTGGTGCTATGTGTGTGTTTGTGTGGCGTTCGGACGGCCGAGGTGGGTATTGGGCTCTTTTTCGGCTTTTTGCCTAAGTGTTGTTGAGTTTAGGAAACTGGGCGATAACTTAGTCTCCGTATGTCGGAATCGAGTACCATAAGTTGTAACGTGTGTCTAATACCTACACAGTGCTATGTGTGTGTTTGCGTGGCGTTCGGACGGCCGAGGCAGGTTTTGGGCTCTTTTTTGACTTTTTGCCGAAGTGTTGTTGAGTTTTGCAAACTGGGACTTAACTCGGTCTCCGTATGTCGGAATCGAGTTCCGTAAGTTGTAACGCATGTCTAATACCTACGTAGTGCTATGTGTGTGTTTGCGTAGCGTTCAGATGGCCGAGGCGGGTTTTGGGCTCTTTTCGGCTTTTTGCCTAAGTGTTGTCGAGTTTTGCAAACTGGGAGATAACTTGGTCTCCATATGTCAGAATCGAGTCTCGTAAGTTGTAATGCGTGTCTCATACCTACGCGGTATTATGTGTGTGTTTGCGTGGCGTTTCGACGGCTGAGACGGGTTTTGGGCTCTTTTTTGACTTTTTGCCTAAGTGTTGTTGTGTTTTACAAACTGTGAATTAACTCGGTCTTCGTATGTCGAAATCGAGTCCCGTAAGTTATAATGCGTGTCTAATACCTACGCGGTGCTATGTGTGTGTCTGCGTGGCGTTTGGACGGCCGAGGCGGGTTTTGGGCTCTTTTTCGATTTTTTGCCTAAGTCTTGTTGAGTTTTGCAAACTGGGTGATAACTTGGTCTCCGTATGTCAGAATCGAGTCCCGTAAGTTATAACACGTGTGTAATACCTACGCAGTGCTATGTGTGTGTTTGCGAGGCGTTCGGACGGCTGAGGCGGGTTTTGGGCTCTTTTTTGGCTTTTTGCCTAAGTGTTGGCGAGTTTTGCGCAAACTGGGTGATAAATCGGCCTCCGTATGTCGAAATCGAGTTTCGTAAGTTGTAACGCATGTCTAATACCTATGCGGTTCTGTGTGTGGGTTTGCGTGACATTTGAACGGTCGAGGCAGGGGTTGGGCTCTTTTTCATCTTTTTGCCTAAGTGTTGGCGAGTTTTGCAAACTGGGACTTAACTCGGTCTCCGTATGTCAGAATCGAGTCCCGTAAGTTGTAACGCATGTCTAATACCTACGCGGTGTTATGTCTGTGTTTGCGTGGCGTTCGGACGGCCGAGGCGGGTTTTGGGCTCTTTTTCGACTTTTTGTCCAAGTGTTGTTGAGTTTTGCAAACTGGGCGATAACTCGGTCTCCGTATGTCAGAATCGAGTCCCGTAAGTTGTAACGCGTGTCTAATACCTACGCGGTGCTATGTGTGTGTTTGCGTGGTTTTAGTATTATTTTATTGCAATTTAGTAGGTCTATCTTAGATTTATCTAAGCAATACAATTACAAATTACATAAATTAAATAAGGAAATACAGAATTTAATTATTTTTACATGTCGAATATGTGGTGGGATGATGTTGGCTAAGACAACTACACATACGCAGATGGCCTCCTCCCGTACTATACCCATGAGGTCGTCAACGGTAGTTGTAGGATCTATAGAGCCGTGGACAATCTCCTGAGCCAGCTGGTAGATCCGCTCGCGTGATGGTGCGCCTGACTGCACAACACTGCTCGCCATGCACCCTTCTATGATCCGCCGAAAGAAATCTTCGGATAATGAATGGCCGGCGCCTGATCCACTCGCACCACTACCTCTAGTGGGTGGGCGCCGCCGAAATCTCGTAGCAGGGACTAGGGTGTAAGCTAGGACATGGGAAATGCCCACAACTCTACCCTTCTTTGGTCCCCCTATAGCCTGCAGCCAATCCTCTATCTCTTACACACCTTTTACAAGGACATCTGATCTCATCACCGCTGACTTGCTCAAACGCGAAGTTGAAAAACTGTTCAACTCCACTACGATACTCAGAGCTAAGCCCACTCTTATCAGTGGCTACCCTACATTCCATCCAACTTCGATCAACAGACATCTCGGACAACTATCTGCTATATATATGGAAAGTTAGACAAACACAATCAAGTCTCCAAGTTAATGTATATGCAAGCTTATGAGTTTTCTAACTTCATCTCCACCTCTAACTGGTCAGGCTTCTATCCCATTCCCGGATGTGTCGCCTCACTGATGCCAACAACTTGAAGACATCTTTAAATTTTTCAAAATTTTCGGTAGCACCTCCCCATGGTCTTTAAGTACAAGAAATAGACTAACACATCGTAGTCTAAATATGCACCCGAAGATTTTCATTACTGACGGCACTCATTAGTGACGGCTACCCCATCGTCAATGACCTCATTCGCGACGGCAGTAAAGCTGTCGCCAATGCCCCTGTCGCCAGTGACCATTATTTTTGTAGTGTAGGGATTCGTACTTTAGATAATCCAAGTTCAAAAATACTCCATAATAAATTATAGTGGAGTAAAATTCAAGAATGAAGATCAAAACATGGATACAATCAAAGATAGTAACCATAATAGATATCTAGGAGACAAAAAGAGAAAATTTTATTTTTTGGTGAATAGTCTTGATTTGTGAATAAGTGTCGATGCGTTAATAAAGTCAGTATATACATGAATAGTAACCCCGACACAAAAAGGTAAAAATTTCACAATAAAATTCATACCAATATTTCAGCATAATGATATTGAAAGAAATAATATCATTTACGAAGAAAATAACATCCCTTACCTCAAAAGAACAGTATTTCTGACTAGAATATCGGATGTAATGCTGAAGGAAACTTGCACTGAATAACAACTCTCAAAGTATCTAAATACTCACAAAATACGCTCGATAATATATAGAGAGAGAAAACTTGTTTCTGGTGTGATTTTATATTCTAACTAAGCACCCTATTTATAGGAAAATGCTAGAACGCCAAAACAGACTAAATTAATAAAATATTAATATAATTGTTTTTTCTACGCATGCCACTTTGAAAAATTATCAGCCCACCACATTTGAAAAATTAATTCAGCACATTTTACCAACAAAGGATAAAAGTGGGTCCCACCCATAATTTTAATAAAAATATTTAATTTCTGAAACTTCAATAATTCATAATAAATAGCCATTTTATCAGAAAAATACAAATTTTATGTCCATTCCATAGGAAATTAAATTCTCTACAACTTTGTAGATTTAAGTTTTTTACAAATTCCAAACGAAAAATGCTCGAAATCCACATACAGACGATTTTTAAAACCTCTATTCGGACAAAATACTGATAAAACACCTCGACATTAATTTCTTCATTTATATCCATACAAAATAAATATTTTCATATCCATCATTTCTGTCCACATAAAATAAATATTTCCTTCTCATATAAATCAATAATTAATTATTCATAAATAATATTACAGAATCACAATTATGATAACTAGGTCGCTTTCTCGTGAAAAGAGGGGCTTTTCCGATAAGGATTTCTCCTTACTTACTGCACGCAATTAGGTGACTAAACCCCTTCCTGAATGTAACTTCCTTGAACATTGCCAATAATGCTATCTAATAATATTATTCAAATAATATAAATTATTAATCTGATAATGGGAAATAATGTGAAAATTAATGACAATTATTGAAACAACAATAATATAAAATATTAACTCAGCAATTATTGAATCAATAAAATAAAATATTGAACAGTAATTACTGTAACAATTATTGAGTAGTGTCTTCTTACGTAAGAATCAATAATTCAAAATACTATGCAATACCGCAAAGCCATCTTTGTGCAACCACGCCAGACATTCACGTATTTTAACCACCAGGTAATCCAATAGTGTTAACGGTAACAATTATGCCGTTATTTATAAAACTCAGACTTGTCATTTTTTTCATCCGACCGTTTTTCGTTATGGGGCCCACAAATGACTGCGCCGTCGTACGAATATTCCCCGATAACAAGAATATTCCACGACCAAACGAATATTCCCCGACAATAATGAATATTTTATAACCACTTGCTTATTTTATAAAATTTGCACATTTCACCCATAACCAAAACATTATATCAAATTAACTCCTTATTATTTCAAGATAATGAATAGAGGAAATTCAATTTTATTTATTAAAAAGTTTGGGTCTTACACTTCGCCTGTTTTATAGTCTTATATTATTGTGATTCTTTCTGTGTTTCAGGCCTTTCGTTGTGTCAATTATACTCCCGACATCAAACAGAAATGATCTCTTTCGAGTTGTATTTGTGTTTTAAAATGATTTACTATCAAAATTGAGGGACATAATCAAGTGGTTGATGCTTTGCTAGCTTGAAATTGGAAGCAAAAGTTTACAATTCATTTATTTATTCACCTTTTAAAAACCTAGCAAAAATATACAAGGACAAGAAAAGAATTTCTTTTTTCAATATGTTGAATATCCTACTCATATTTGTTGAAGTTTATGGACTGGATTAATATGGACCACTATCTTTGTTTTAAATTATTCTAATTTCCTTTGTGTTATTCATTAGTTGGTTTAAGTTTTTTGAAGATGTTGAAATTTAGATGTCTGTTTATTTGGTAAAAACTAAAGCTATTGTTGAGGGTCACAGGTACATTGTTACATTTTTGAGAATGAAAGTAACAAGGCCAACAACACCGAACGTTTAGCTATTTTGAAAACCACAGAAGGATGGATCACCTTCAATTAGGATAATCCTAAAATTCATAATGGATCCCATTAAAGCACTTGGCAAATAGCTATATACCTGATTGCAAATTTGGGAAAGATTGCTTCAATTAGGTTTAAATAGTTAATCTTTACATAGTCTTGGAGTGTTGAATTTTACGAATTTTCATGACTTCTTTCAAAGTTATCTCCGAGTGATGGTTCACACTAAGAAGTTTGTATCAGTATTATCTGGGAGGGCAAAAAATTTAATTCAAAGTCGAACAGTTATTGTTAGTATTATACCTTCCAAGAACTCCAAAGTAAAGAAAAATTAGTGTTCAAAAGGAAACCAAAATTTAGGGCACAAACTTACAATAAAGCTGTTGATGTTTAAAATTTTAAGATTTGGATGAATTTTAATCATTAATTTCTTGAATATTGTTAATCTAGTTGGGTCTCTCCTATTCTTAAAAAAAGAAAAAATCTTCTATAATAAAAAGTTTCTAATTTTGTCCCTCGAATTATTGCAAGTTTGTATATGAAATTGAATGGTGTATCACAATTTTTTTTTCTTTTTTCCTCTTTTACTTTTCCCCCTTCTGAACAAGTAATATAATTATACACTCGAAGTGTTATAATTCTGCTGAAACTATCATCTATGAAGAGCTGTTCATTATTGTTAGTGACCATTTTTATATATGTTCATCTAATCATCGTGTCTTTATAAGAGTAAATCTTCATTGTTCCATCTTTCCGGTGGTATACTTTTCTTATTTGGATACTCTTAAGCTTTAGTTTTGAATGCCTAATTTTGATGTCTTTTTTATTAGTCTAAAGTTTTTAGTTTTAATGTGTTATGTCTGTTAATAGTATAGATATTGATTTCCTGTAAAATTTATTTAACTCAAAAAAACAGCCCAAATAAAATGAAAATATTTATATCAAACTAAGAAAGATTAATTAAGATTCAAATTCATGTAAAGAGGATTTTATCGACACATCTTGTTTGTCTGCCCGATGACATATTTCACAATTAAACTTGATGGGTTTATCTCATGTATTTTTTGATTAAAATTTGTGCTCTCAGATTATGCGTTACAAAATTTTCACCTAAATTAGTTCAAGCTATGATGCTAGGATTGATAACTTTCGAAGCTATGACTCAATTAGCAAGGAACATAATTCAACGGTGGACATATCCTTTGGTGCCAGACGTCCAGTTTTTCAGAAATTCTGCAATAAAATTTGAAAGACAGGACATGTATCGGGCTTCCGATAAGGATTACATTTGCATTATGTTTGATTATAAGAACTCGTCTGCCTAGTCCATCATCCTCTAGCTATTAATGAATGTAATGCTGTTTTTGTTTGTGTTCTTTGCAATAAAGGATTTTAGAGCCACAAGTCTTGCCATTAGTGTGTATAAGATCTATGGTGAAGTCTTGTCATTATGGTTGGGACAAGTTTTAGATGAATTGGTGTCAGACAACCAGATTGCTTATGTGATGATATCTTGGACATGTCATTAGTTTGAAAAGAGACATATTAGACGTGACATTAATTGCCAACGAGGTTTTGGATAGTGAAGCATAGTAGTTATTGGAAAGCTTTGCTTCTCAAGTTGGACCTTGAGAATGCATATGATAGGGTGAATCGAAAATTCTTATAGAAAATTATTGGAGAGGAAGGAACTTGGGGAGAGACGGAGATTGTGAGATCGGGGCTGTCTATCTACCATTACACCATTCTTTGTGGGTATTTTTGCCTTTCCCTTTTGAACCATGCAAATTCTGATAAAAGGAAATACGGTCGTCGAAAGAATGGGCCGAATTCCAATCTTATTCCCTCTTTGGATTTTGTTTCACCATTTCTCCACTTTCTCATGGTACGCATTCAGTTCCAGGATATGCGTCTTATTTGTTTTTGGAGGATGTATGTTGGAGGAGTTATTTCGTTTGAAGCTTTCCCTTACTTTTTCTATCTTTCTTATCGTCATTACATCTTGATTTTCAGGTTTTCTTTGTGTTCATCAAGTAAAATTTCTATTTTTGTTATTTCTTGGTACTTGCTTCTCTTCTTTTTGACGTTTATTTTGTTTCTTCCATGTCAGTTCTTGAGTTTGGTCTGTTGGTTGTTCAAGGACTTTTTCTTGCATATCTTTCTTTTCTCCATCTTGTTTGGAGGATCCTATATGTTCATTAGCCGTAGACTCTTATATTTGGAAGGCTCTGGCTCCATGTAAGATCAAGGCTTTTGTTTGTTCTTTTATGCTTGGAAATTAATGGCTTACCGGGGTTTGTCCCACGTCGATTGTTGGGGAAATTTGGCGTGGGTTGATGTTGCTTTTGTGTCTCCTTTCTGAACAACTAGCCTTTGGGATGGGCTCCCCTAAGATCATAATGAGTGGTATCAGAGCAGTGCGATAAGTAGATTACCTTCTAACTGGGAAGGGTAACCTAGAGGTTGGAATTTAATAATAATAAGTATATTTGAGACATGGTTTGTCTATATGAAATTATATTGTTCTGGCCTGATATAATTCTATACAGGCTTATGGGGTTGAGTCCAACATCAGATGTATGGGCAACTTGGATTAGGTTGATATAGTCTTTGTTCTCCTTGTGTAACAACTAGCTTTTGGTGATGAGCTTTCCAAAGATCATAACACAATACTAATGGCTTGCTTCACTGCCACAATCGATGCATGTGTTATGTGTTGGCAGGCTGTGGTGTGAAATGCTCCCAGTTATTCTTTATGTGTTCTATCCCTCTATGGCTTTAGGGCTATTTGTTTGGAGGGATAGTTGAGTTTTAATTGTTCCTATGTCGGTGGAGGGGTATCTTCTTGTTCGTTGTCATGATTTGGAGTCAGAGGGAGGGTAAGTTTTTATGGAGGAGTCGATGTTTGGCGATCCACCAATATTTGGACTTCTCGCAACCTTTGTGGATGGTTATTGCTATTATATTTGAAGGATAAGATCACCATTTTAGCGTTTTCAATGGAGTTACTATTACCGATTCACAGTGATTGAAGTGTAGCATTATTGTACGACTTCCTACTCATATTATAATATTTGCTTCGTAGTATTCGTCCTCTTGACCATTTATACTCCTCCTTGCTAATTAAAGTTTCTTTTTTATTTATATATTAAAACAATGAATTCTTTTCTTCTCTGAAGTAAAGAAGTTGATGTTTGTGTGTTCTTCAAGTTTTTGAGGTGGTTCATGGTTTAGATTCTCTTTTATATATATCGTTATTGCTTCACCCTTTTGGGAATGGGACTGCTCCTACGGATACATGCAATCACCCAAAAACTTACGCGTGTTTACTAGTCCCAGCTGTTTGATTGCCCCTGAGAGTGAAAATACAATTTTCTGAGCTTATAATTTTTCCATGTCAAAGCCTCCTAACCACTGGGCCTCCCCTGTGGATTTGGTGTTTTTAAGGATATTATAATATTTTAAAGATGGTGAGGACATATGTTTCTTAATCTAATCTACGATGGTTAAGTCTATGCTTTATATTTTTCATTCTTGAGATAACCGGTTTACTTTTTTAATTTTTAACCTTATTCTTATGGTAATGCTCGTTGTATGTCATTGTTTTATGGCATACATCCTTGAATTGTAGATAGTAATATTGTCAGTATATATGTCACCTTTTCTAAGCATATTTTTGACTATTTGCAAACTTCTTTTTGGTCAGAGATTGGGCAATCCCGTTCTGCACAAATTGGTCCTTTCACTGTTATTGGACATGGTACTACTTTTGGGAACAAAACTTCAATTTCTAATTCGGTTGTTGGGGAAACTTGCAGTATCGGATCTAATGCAACAATAGAGGGTTGCTACATATGGCATAATGTCACTGTTGAAGATGGCTGCAAATTAAAGCTTGCAATACTATGCGATAGGGTGATATTGAAGGCTGGAGCAGTTTTGGAGCCTGGTGTTGTTTTGTCTTTCAAGGTATGTGGCTATTATTGTGACGCCCCCAAAATAAGTATCTGACCCATTCTAAAAGTCATGCCAAAATACGTAGATGCAGGAAAAGAAAACTACAACTTCATTATTACAATTGTTATGTATAATACGACAACACATACTGTGAGTTTAAATATAAATATTGTCTTCTAGACAATATCCACACTCAAATAAGTCCTCATTACAATTATTCATACACTATTTTACAAAAATAGTGAGGACTGCTAAAACAACTTTCTAGAACCATCACTCTCTACCCCGACTGGTTCCTGCTATATTCTCGCTTCCTGAGAAGAAAAATGGAACAAGAAAAAGGGTGAGCTCAACTAGCCCAGTAAAGAATATTATGACTAAGATAATATACAACAAATTATCATTAGTCTTCAACAGGAAAAAATCTGATAAAATATAATAGACAACAAGTTTTAGATCAACAAATGCAGCGGAAACAACAATCCATTAGAAGAGTCACGTAGAGAATGAATTCTACTATCTTCTAAGATTTAAAAATCCATCATCAATATTTTATCCCTGTAACAACAATCAATATACATCTTTAATCAAATATTCATCTTTTCATTACAGGCCAAAGATATTCATTTGTATCACCAGTCGGTCATGTTCATCTCAACACATGTTCATCTTTGTATTACGGGCCAAAGATATTCATCAGTTAATCATTCATCTTTGCACTACATGCCAAAGATATTCAGTAACATCATCATTTAAGACTGAGGATGATGAAAAATAGTTTAAAAAAAATGAATCTAGTGAGACAGAAGGACAAATATTAGGGATTCGTATTACAGTTTATCCAAGATCAATAATACTCCATAATAACCAATTTTGAAGCAGGATTAAAAAATAAAGATCAAAACATGGATACAATCAAAGATAATAACCATAATAGATATCTTGGACAAAAAGGAAAATTTTCATTTTTCTGAATAATGTCAATGATTCGTGAATAAGGTCGATATCGTGAATAGTAACTCCGACACAAAAAAGTTCCAAATTTGATAAAAGTTCGGACCAATATTTCGACATAATGATATTGAAAGAAATAATATTATTTACGAAGAAAATAACATCCCTTACCTCAAAATAACTGCATCTTATTGAATTTTGGATATAGTCTTGATGAAACTTGCCCTAATAATAGCAACTCTCAAAGTATCAAAATACTCACAAAAATACGCCGATAATCTAGAGAGAAAAAACTTATTTACGGTGTGATTTTAATTCTAACCTAAGCGTCTATTTATAGGAAAATGCTTTAGAACGCCATAGAGACTAAAATAATAAAATATTATTTTTTCTTTCCTTTTTTTCCTACGCATGCAAAGACCAGCCATCTAGCATGCCATTCTTGAAAAAATCCCAGTAGCCCACATGTTAAAATAACAATGGGTCCCATCCATAATTTAATAAAAATCATTTTATTTTCTGAAATTTCAGTAATTCATAGAAAATAGCCCGTTTATCAGAAAAATACGAATTTTATGTCCATTCCACACGAAATCGAATTCTCTACAACTTTGTAGCTTTGAGTTTTTCCAAATTCTAAACAGAAAATATCCGAAATCCACAAACAGATGATTTTTAATACCTCCATTCCGACAAAATACTGATAAAATACCTCAGCATTAATTCCTTCATTTATAACCACATAAAAAAAATAAATCCATCATTTATATCCACATCAAATAAATATTTCCTTATCATATAAATCAATAATTAATTATTCACAAATAATATTACAGAATCACAATTATGACAACCGGGCCATTCCTGCGAAAGAGGGCTTTCACGATAAGGATTTCTCCTTCTTGCCGGCGCAATTAGGTGACCAAACCTCTCCTTGATGAACTTTCTAGACATTGCCAATAATTCTATCTAATAATATTATTCAAATAATATGAATTATTGATCGATAATGGAAAATATTGTCAGATGACAATTATTGAAATAATAATAATATAAAATATCAACGCATAATAATTATTGAATCAATAAAATAAAATATTGAATAATAATTATCGTAACAATTATTGAGTAGTGCCTTCTTACGTAAGAATCAATAATTCAACAATCTTTGTCACAATCTGGTATGTCTTCTTGCAATGCAACCACGCGTGTATTACTATATTTTAACCACCGGGTAATCCAATAGTGTTAATTGTAACAATTACGCCAATATTTATAAAAACTCAAACTTTGTCATTTTCTTCATCCAATGCTTATTACATTATGGGGCCCATAAATGGTTTTGTGCCAAATCGCATTTAATATTCCCAACAACAAGAATATTCCACGACCAAACGAATATTTCCCGACAACAATGAATATTTTATAACCACTTACTTATTTTGCAAAATTTGCACATTTCACCCATAACCAAAGTATTATATCAAATTAAATCCATATTATTTCAAGATAATAAATAGAGAAAATTCAATTTTATTTATATTAAGTTGGGGTCTTACAACCTTCCCCCCTTATGAAATTTTGTCTTCGAAATTGACGTACGTACCTGGTGTTTCAAAAAGGTGAGGGTACCTCGTTTTCATTTCTGATTCCAACTCCCAGGTCATTTCCTCAATAGCATGGTTCCTCCACAAAACCTTAACTTGTGGTATAACCTTGGTGCGTAGGACATGCTCTTTTCTATCCAATATCTTAACAGGTACCTACTCGTATGTTAAATCTTCGGCTATCTCATCTGGTTCTAACGCAATAATGTGGTTCAGGTCTTTCACATATTTACGAAGCATAGATATATAAAAAACATTATGAACACGAGACATGCTTGGAGGTAATGCGAGTCTATAGGCCACATTTCCTATTCGGTCAAGAATCTCAAATGGACCAACAAATCGTGGATTGAGCTTTCCTCTCTTCCCAAATCTTGTAACTCCCTTCCATGGAGCAATATGTAACAATACATGATCCCCAATATTAAATTCCACGTCCTTTCGATGAAGATCAACATAACTCTTTTGTCGATCTTATGCCATTTGTATACGTTGTCGGATCATTTGGATCTTCTCTGTAGTTATGCGTACCAATTCTGGTCCCAAGAATGTTGCTTAACCCACCTCGTCCCAGCATACTGGAGAACGATATTTTCGTCCATATAATGCTTCAAATGGAGCCATGCCTATACTTGCTTGATAACTGTTGTTTTAGGAGAATTCCACCAATGGTAGGTACTTACCTCAACTCCCTTTGAAATTTAGGACACAAAGTCTTAATAGATCTTCAAGAGTTTGAATAGTCCTCTCTGATTGTTCGTCCGTTTGAGGATGGTATGCTAGAATCAATCAGAAATCCGCGCCCATAGCTTTACTCGCAAGCTAACCCAAAATCTTGAAGTGAATCTTGGGTCACGATCCGAAACTATGGATATTGGCATGCCATGCAATCTCACAATCTCATTCACGTACATACGAGAAAGACGTTCAAGGGAATAAGACTCACGTATCGGCAAGAAATGAGCAGACTTGGTTAATCTATCAACAATAACCCAAATCGCATCTATGCCTTGAGAAACTTTGGGAAGACTCGTAACGAAATCCATAGTAATGTGTTCCCACTTCCATTTCGGAATCTCAAGTGGTTGTAATGGACCCTTTGGCACTTGATGCTCCGCCTTTACACGTTGACAAGTTAAACACCTCGAGATAAACTCCGCGATCTCTCTCTTCATATTGTTCCACCAAAATGTAAGTCGAAGATCATGATACATTTTGGTACTCCCAGGATGGATTACAAACGGGGTGTTGTGTGCCTCCATCATGATTCTATGCTTCAAGTCATAATTGTTAGGAACGCAAAGTCTAGAGTTGACTCGAAGTATTCCTTCTTCATCGATTCTTGCTTCTAGAATAACACATTCTTGCACTTTTTTCTTCATACGCATCAGCCCCAGGTCCATAGCTTGAGCAGCTTTAACTTTATCGATTAAAGTCGGTTCTACTCGTATATTTACCATCATCACGTGGGTACTTGGAGTCTTTAACTCTATCTCCATCCTTTGTAAGTTGTACAAAATGGGTCTTTGTGTTAACAACATTGCACTCGTACCCACATACGATCTTCTACTCAATGCATCAGCTACAACGTTTGCTTTTCCAGGATGATATTGAATGCTATGGTCGTAATCTTTCAACAGCTCGAGCCAACGTCGTTGCCGCATGTTAAGTTCCTTTTGGGTGAAGAAATATTTGAGGCTTTTATGATCCGTATAAATCTCCACTTTCTCCCCATACAAGTAATGTCTCCAGATTTTCAATGCGAAAACGACTGTTGCCAACTCTAGATCATGAGTAGGATAATTCCTCTCATATTCTTTGAGTTGTCGTGAGGCATAGGCTATGACTTTCCCATGTTGCATGAGAACACATCCTAACCCTTTGTCTGAAGCATTGCTATAGATAACAAATCCATCAGAACCAGAAGGTATTGCCAGAACAGGTGCCAAAATGAGTCTCCTCTTGAGCTCTTGGAAACTCTTCTCGCATTCTTCGCTCTATACGAATTTTGTATCTTTCCGAGTCAGCTGAGTTAACGGGGTAGAAATTTGAGAAAATCCTTCCACGAATCTCCGATAATAACCAGCTAAGCCCGTAGCTACGCGACTTGATCCAAACTTCGGTTGCTCCCAACTTTGTATTGCTTCAATCTTCGTCGGGTCAACAGATACTCCATGTTTTGACACCACGTGCCCAAGGAATGCTACTTACTTAAGCCAGAACTCACATTTCTTCAGCTTGGCATAAAGCTTGTTGTCACGAAGTTTTTGAAGTACCAGCTTCAAATGGTGCTCATGATCTTCACGGCTTTTGAGGATGTCATCAATAAAGACAACAATGAACTGATCCAAATATTCCTCGAATACACGGTTCATCATATCCATGAAAGCAGCAGGAGCATTAATCAATCCAAAAGACATGACTAAGAATTCATAATGCCCGTACTGAGTTCTGAAGGCAGTCTTTAGAAAATCCTCAGTTTTAATCTTCAGCTGATGATATCCAGAACGAAGGTCGATCTTTGAAAAGAATTGTGCTCCTTGCAACTGGTCGAACAGGTCATCAATGCGAGGTAACAGATACTTATTCTTGATGGTGACATGGTTTAATTCTCAGTAGTCAATACAAAGTCGCATACTCCTGCCTTTCTTATTTCCGAATAAAATAGGAGCACCCCAAGGAGATGTACTAGGACGAATGAAACTGTAACAATCCAAGATTTTATTTGTAATTTAAAATATTTATTAAATTAAATAAATATTTTATTGATGAAGTTGTTGGTTTGTAATTTAAAATATTTCTTAAATTAAATGAATATGTGATTTTTGTTAGTAAATATTTATAAATTAAACTTATTAGATAATATTCTAAATTAATTTATAGTTATTATATTGTAAGATAACATGAGATGTTATATTGTTGTTGTGATGTGATAAATTAAGATGGTATATTAAATTATTAAATAAATTTTAATAAAGTTATAATTTTTGTGATGTTTGTTTAAGTGGAGTATTTATTTAAAATATAGTATGTATAATTATTTTATTTGATTAATGTTGGATATGAAAATCCAAATAAATAATATGTAATTATAAATTATAAACTAAATTGTTTATTAAAATAAAATTAAAGTAGTTTAATTTAGTTTTGACCAAACAAGACTTAAATATATTAAGTCTTTATTTTAAAGACTTTTTGCCAAACAAAGCCTTATGGCTTTTGGATTTCTTTTAATATTTGAATCATAAATAAAATAAATTAAAATATATTTATAACTGATAACGTATTATTGTTTTTTTTACAACGTCGGTTATAGACGTTTGATTTTGTGCGTTAGGCTTAGTGTATTTTACGCAAAAGAAAATTGGCTTAAACCTAAGAAGAGAAGAAGGAAGAAAATACAGGGAAACTAAGAGAAACTAGGGAGAGAATTAAGAGAAAGTCTGTGATTCACAGCAATTTCAGTGATTACCAAGCTAATAGAAGGTATTACTCATAACCCTAATTTTATATATTTATATATATGTATATATATGAATGGTACGACATATAACTTCAACTTCTGAGAATTCATCTTTTTGGAATTATTGATATACAACTGATTACTTGTTATTGTATATGTTTGTGATGATTAGAACTAGTGTTTAGATAAGACTTTTTATGCTAATTACGTTTAAAAGAAAGAAAGTAATTACAGTGTTTATAGTTTCCATATGGCTTGTGAAAAGTACAAATTTCAGTGGTTAATTTATATGTCAAACTGTGAATTGAGGCTGGATTATGCTAGTTCATTAAGAAACGAGCATAACGTAATTTGAACGAAGCAATTTGGCCAAGTGTAGAGATCACAATGTTGATTTTTGTGAAGAATATCAAAAATTGAGTTTTTATATGATAATATAGAATTTGAGAAATTAAAATAGTTTTAGTTATTGTTAAATTGTGCTAAGTGATTGTAAATATTAGCAAACATATTTATGATAGTTGTATATTTATTTTACGTGTTGATATTACTGTCTATTGGGTGAAATTTGTGTTTGTTGGGCTAAAAATTAAATCTCTTGTTCATTAGCCTTCTGCGTCTGTCAACACTTGGCAATTTTGCATGGTCTTGAAGGCAAAAAGTAGCGCAATTGCTACGGTCCCCAAGCTGTGTATGGGCGCAATGCTTGCCATACACATCTTGAGACGTTGAGGTCTGCTTCTTTGCTACTGAGACTTTGTAACACCACTATAACTTGGTCTAAGGTTATGTTAATGTGTCAAATGTGTAACGACAATGTTAAAACAACATAGTGTTATGTGGTTAGTGATTCTAAAGTTATAAGAAGTTGGTAAACTATGAAAATGACATGTTGTGATTTATTGAGAATGAGGATTAGTAAATAAGTATTATGAAGGTTAACACTTGAAATTTCTGATATTTATATAGTACCATAAGACTTGTACTAAATTAACAAGTTTAGCTATAACTGGGTGTTATTTTGGAAGTGGATGTTAACATGTCTAATAGATATTGTGATTGCACTAAAATTTGTTAATGAGTTTCAGTTTTGTGTTATGTGGTTTATTTATATGGTTAGACCTTAAACTAAAGGTTATAACTTAACTAAGATGAGAAATAAATCTATGAGGTTAATGTATGTAGCTAATGGATGTGATATTCCTAATGGGATGTGTAGGATATTGGTGTACGTGAATTGTAATTATATAGCTTACGCAAAAGGCAAGTTCCCTAACCTTTGCTACTTTATTATTCAGCAAGGTTACTTTTCACTTTTATGTTATACTCATGCAAATTCTCTATCTCTAATCTCTTGTTTAACAATTTATTGTCATGCGAATTCTTTACCCCTCATTTATTGTTGAGAAAATTAGTTAATCTTTATTTCTTTATTTCAAACGAGATTACTTTTGTAAGACCCTAACTTTTATGAATAAAGAATAATTTTCTTGAAATATATTTTTAAATATTATGGTGTGGATTGGATATAATGTTATAGTTGTGGGTAATATTTACAAATTTTACAAAGTAAGCAAGTGGTTCTATAATATTCGATTGGTCGGGGAATATTCGTTTTAACAGAAAATATTCGATATTACCAAGACAATCATCAATTGGACCCTAATAACTAAGTATTGTCGTAGTTAGAAAAATCAGCGTAATTATCTTTTATAAAAATAACGGCGAAAGTGTTACCGTTTAAACCTGTTGAACTACCCTTGGTAATAAAAGTACAATGAATACGGCGTTGCATAGTAGCACACTATGCGGTATTGATTATTGATGCTTCGTGAGAAGTCACTCGGTTATAGGGTTAAATGCTTTACAAGGTCACTCTCTTATAGGTCGACTTACAAATAGGTCGGCTTTGAACTTTTTTTCTGATCGACTCACTCAGAACTTTAGTTTCTTAACACAAATTTACAAAAAGCTTAGATAAATCGAGTTGACTTAACGGAATTGACTCGATGTGGCGATTGACTTGTCAAAAAAAAAAGCTTTATGTGGCGATTAGTTTGTGACGTGGCAGTTAAGATGTGGATTTGGAGGAAAAATTTTATGAAAAAATGGAAAACAATATTTTAAAGTATAATATAAATTATAAAAATTAGCCAAAAAAATAAATAAAAATAATTATTTTTAATAAAAATAAAAAAATGCACTTTTTTTTGTTTTTATTAAAAAAAATTAAAAACTACGCTTTTTTAATAAAAATAAAAAATGCAGTTTTTTTATAAAATGCGATTTTTATAAAATAATTTTTTTAATAAAATGTTGTTTTATTATAATAAATTTTTAATTTTTTTATAAAATGCGCTTTTTTTTATAAAAATACGCTTTTTTTATAAAATCTTTGTTTTTATAAAATGCAATTTTTATTTAAAAATTGCATTTTATAAAAAAATAATAAAAATTTCTTTTATTAAAAAACTGCTTTTTTTTTTAAAAAGCGCATTTTATTATTAAAAAAACTACATTTTTTTTTTTTTATTAAAAATATTTATTTTTATTAAAAAAAAAGCTGTAGTTTTAATTTTTTTAATAAAAATAAACAAAACCAATTATTTTTATTAAAAAATGAGTTTTAATTTTTGTAATAAAAATAAAAAATAGTATTTTTTATTTTTATTAAAAATAATTATTTTATTTATTTTCTTGTTTTTTTGGCTAATTTTTATAATTTATAATATACTTTAAAATATTTTTTTCCTATTTTTTTCAAAAAAAATTCCTCCAAATCCACATCTTAACTGCCACGTTGCATACTAACTGCCACATATATTTTTTTAGACAAGTCAGCTGCCATGTCATCACTTCTGTTAAGTCAACCTTGACTTAATGGTTTTTGTAACTTTGTGTTAGTAAACTAAAGTTCAGTGAGTTGACTGTAAGAAAAAAAAGTTCAGTGACCTATTTGTAAGTCGACCTATAGTAGAGTGACCTACAAAGCATTTAACCCCTCAGTTATACTCAATTATTGCTACAGTAATTGCTGCATCTTATCTCTCATATTATTGTCACAGTATCATCTGCATAATATTTATTATTGTTAAATCAATAATTGAGACGACAAAGTTATTCATATTATTATTTGCAATATTGACAATATCTAGAAGTTCTATCAAGGAGAGGTTTGGTCACCTAATCATGCATGTGATAAGGAGAAATTCTTATCTGAAAGCCTCCTTTTCACAGGAGCGACACAGTTGTTAAATATTGGGAGTTATAATATTAATAATGAATAAGTTCGTGTTGATTAAAGATGAATTTGATAGTTCCATTGTGTTGAGATTATTAGTGTTAGTGGAAATCGACATATATTCCGATGATAATTGATGTCTGGGGGTTATATTGATAAATCGGGTAATTTATCGGATAAATGAGCAATTAATTGCTACTAATTCACATCCTTATATAACTATTTGTTCAAATGTGTGTACTATTGAATCACATTCATGTACTATTAGGGGAGTTGGTGCAAGATTGATAATACTTGCACGACTAAGTTAAAAATGGAGGTATAGATAGAGGTACTATATTGTAATTTGTATTTTTCACATGATTATACTATTGATTCACATGATTGAACTATTGATTCACATTATGTACTATTAGGGGAGGTGGTACAAGTTTGATAATACTTACAGGACTAAATTAAAAATGAAAGAAAAGTTGGAGGTATTGTACTGTAATATTTCGAGCCCCAAAACGTGCAATTATCGAAACTATATTTTCTTATAAATAGAAGCTCATTCTTCCTTCATTTCTAACCAATTCACAAAAGCTTTAGATCAATTATTATAGAGAGAAATTATAGAGAGAAAGAAGAAGAGAAGTCTGCTACCTCACTATTCCAGTATCCAGTTTTTCTAAGGTAGGGGGTATTATTTCTTTCTTTCGTCTTTATGAAGAGAACTTCTGTTAATCCATTCTTTATTATTATGTTGGAATAACCTGTCTATGCGAAGTACCGCATACATTCTTTATTATTATGTTGGAATAACCTGTCTATGTGAAGTACCGCATACATGGTGAAATTCTTCTGTTATTCCATTCTTTATTATTCTGTTAGAACATCCTGTCTGTGCTTTATGCATGACCTGGTTCCGTTATTTATTATTCTGTTGGAACAACTCATGATTGCTTTTATGCATGACTGGTTCCGTTATTTATTATTCATTTGGAACATCTTGTGCGTAAGTTTTATGCATGACCTGGTTCCGTTATTTATTATTCTGTTGGAATAACCTGTCTGTGCGGTCTATCGCATGCATGGTGATTTCTTTTATTATTCCATTCTTTATTATATTCAGTTGGTTAAAGTTTTGACGTCTATACTCCCTGAAATTAGTGGAATATCCTTGATATTTGCGCTTCATCCAGTATCTTTTCATGGAAACATTCTTATGAGAATTCTTGAATTTTACTCTACAAAGTAGTATCATGTTGACAATTTGGACGTTATTGGTTCCTGGATAAATTAATTCTTGAATTTGTTTTATTGAATTCTTATATCATTGTCATCATCCTCATGTTTATATTATGTTGAAAGTCATCTATGGCTGTAGTGCATAGATGGACTTGGTATGATTATGACAGAGGATTATTCGGTATAATCATCATGGTAGTAATGTTACAAATGATGTGGTAAAGTCCTCATTGGCCGTAGTGCATTGATGGATGAGATGTTGGCATGATCATGACCATTGATGAATACACGAATATCCTTACTTGGTAGTACATGGAGAATTTGTGGTCGTGATACTAATGAATATCCTTGGTAGTAAGTGTGGATGATCGCTTATTTATTAAAATTCTCTCGTGATTAAAGTGATGAATTTTTTTTTAAATCATAGAAGATAGTAGATTTTATTCTCTACTTGACTCTTCTAATGGATTGCTTGTTCTGCTGCAGTTAAACTTGATGTTTGTTATATTTTATCAGTTTAACACTGTTAAAGGCTAATGATAAATTATTCTGCATTATCTTAGTCATAATATTTCTTACTGGGCTAGTTGATCTCACCCCTTTCTTTCACTATTCTCTTCAGGAAATGAGAACGTAGCCGGGACTAGTCGGGGAATGGAGTGACGGCCAGATGATAGCATTAGTAGTCCTCACTATTCTGTTAAATAGTGTAACAATAAATGTAATGAGGACTCCATTGAGTTTGTATATTGTCTAGATGACAATATTCTTATTAAAAACTCTTAGATTATATTTTGTCATATTTTACACGACTGTTGTATAATTAAGTTGTATTTGAATTTTGTAGCATGTATTTGGCGACCCAAGATGGGTGATGTATACCTGTTTTGGGGGCGTCACAGTTGGTATCAAAGCTTAGGGATATGATCCCTGGCTAAGATGTGAGACTAGAACTAGGAGGGGAGAGACGGGGAATTCCATCGCTAGTATGACTTACCTAAGTTTATTTGGTATTTAATTGGTTGGTCAGAGTATATAGGGATAATATGTGACATGTCAATTAACCCTTGTTTTGTGGCAGTATTTGAAAATGACATCCGAGAATGTTGAGAATAGCCATGGAGCATAGGAGACCGTTGAGTCTCCACAGATCAATAATCAGGATAATGTGCATCAGGAAGGCGATAATCCTCATGCAAACAACAACACTGACCAAATGATGAATGATGGAATGTTCAGAGGCTTGATGCAATTCATGCAACATCAGGCGAGAGTGGCTCCTGTCCAAAATGTAGGTGGAAACACTGGAAACTCTCGGACGGTTACCGCTAAACAGTTCAAGGAGCTGGGACCACCGGAGTTTATTGGAGAGCCAAAACCACTTAAGGCGGAGACGTGGATAAAGCAGATCACCAAGATATTTGATGTCTTGGGATGCTCCGAGGAGCAAAAGGTTCCCTTTGCCACCTTTATGTTACGAGGAGAGGCAGATTACTGGTGGAAATCGGTAAAGCGTACTCAACTTACCGCACTAAAGATGTCTTGGGAGATGTTCCAAGAACTATTCAACGACAAGTACTTCCCCGAAAGTATTCGTCACATGAAAGAGGTAGAATTCATCAAGTTGGAGCAGAACAATATGACCGTGTTACAATACGAAGCTAAGTTTATCGAGTTGTCCCGATTTGCGTCACTTGGTTGACAATGAGGAGAGAATGATGCGGATGTTTCTAAGAGGTTTGAAACCCGAGATACGTCAATATCTAATTTCTCATAAACTGTGTTTGTATTCAGATGTTGTAAATAGGGCTCAGTTATTGGAGCGCGATAACGAGTCAACGTAACCAAGAGAAAGTAGCCGGCAAAATGATAATACCAGTGGTAGCAGTCATCGAAGCGGTGACAACAAACGTGGAGGGAATTAACATGCCAGAAATGGTAACCACTTCGGTGGTAATCATGGCCAAGACAATAAGAATGGATATTTCAAGAAAAGGAGATTCAACAATGATGGAAAGACATCAACATCAACACCCGTTGTTAAGGAAGGAGAACGACCACCTATCATATGCTTTAAATGCGGAGGGGAGGGACATATCAGTCCAAACTGCACGATGCAGTCCAAAGCGTGTTATAATTGTGGAAGAGAAGGTCACCTAGCCTAATTTTGTCGTGCACCAAAGACAAGTCCAGTTGGGATGGAGGCACCAAAGGCCGTCCCAAAAAAGTCAAAGCCGGTAGTTCAAGGGAGAGCGTTTGTCGTAACCTCCCAGAAAGTAAGGAACCCGAACGAGGTCATCACGGGTAAGCTTATCATAAACTCTAGTGAAGTCTATACCTTATTTGATACCGGTTCTACCCATTCTTTTATTTCTCCTACTTGCGCTCAACGTTTAAATTTGACTCCAGAGAAATTAGACTTTAACTTATCGGTTGAAACTCCGTTGGGAGAAACCTTCATTACATCCACTATTTATAAGTCTTGTTTGATTCAAATCGGTAACCGCACGTTACCTATCGATCTTATTTCTTTAAAAATACTTGCATTTGACGTGATTCTAGGGATTGATTGGTTACCTACTCATCATGCTAAAATTGATTATTTTCGTAAGGTTGTTAGCTTTCATATTCCTAATCAACCTATTATGCGAATTCAAGCGACCAAACCTTTAAAAGCAATCACGGTCATCTCAAGCCATAAAGCTATTCGTTTATTGAAAAATGGATGTCAAGCTTTCTTAGCTCATATCACAGATTTAAACAAAAATACGTCAGATTTGAATGATATTTCTATTGTTAATAATTTTCTGACGTATTCTAGAAGAACTTCCTCTACTACCCCTCGAGCGTGAAATCGAGTTTGGTATCGACCTTGAACCCGAGACAAGACCCATTTCCAAAGCCCCATATCGAATGGCTCTATTGAACTTCGAGAGTTAAAACCCAACTGCAGGAATTGTTAGACATCGGTTTCATTCGACCTAGTACGTCTCCTTGGGGTACTCCTATTCTATTCGTGAAGAAGAAAGATGGAAGTATGTGACTTTGTATTGATTATCGGGAGTTGAATCATGTCACCATCAAAAATAGGTACCCGTTGCCTCGCATTGTTGACCTGTTTGACCAGTTGCAAGGCGCCAAATTCTTTTCAAAGATCGATCTTCGTTCTGGATATCATCAGCTGAAGGTTAAAACTGAGGATATTCCAAAGACTGCCTTCAGAACTCGGTGCGTGCATTATGAATTCTTAGTCATGTCTTTTGGATTGACCAATTCTCCAGCTGCCTTCATAGATATGATGAACCGAGTATTCAAGGAATATTTGGATCACTTTGTGGTCGTCTTTATTGATGACATCCTCATATACTCTAAAACCCGTGAAGACCATGAGCAACACTTGAGGCTGATACTCCAAAAGCTTCGTGAAAACAAGCTATATGCAAAGTTGAAGAAATGCGAGTTCTGGCTTGAGGAAGTTGCATTCCTTGGGCACGTGATATCAAATCATGGGATATTTGTTGACCCGACAAAGATTTAAGCAATTCAAAGTTGGGAGCAACCTAAATCAGTGACTGAAGTACGTAGCTTTCACGGCTTAGCTGGTTATTATCGGAGATTCGTAGAAGGGTTTTCTCGAATCGCTACTCCATTAACTCAGCTGACTCGAAAAGATACAAAATTCGGTTGGAGCGAGGAATGTGAGAAGAGTTTTCAAGAACTCAAGAGGAAACTCATTTCAGCACCTGTTCTGACAATACCATCTGGCTCGAAGGGATTTGTCATCTATAGTGATGCTTCAGGCAAAGGGTTAGGATGTGTTCTCATGCAACATGGGAAAGTCATAGCCTATGCCTCACGACAACTCAAAGAATATGAGAGGAATTATCCTACTCATGATCTAGAGTTAGCAGTAGTCGTTTTTGCACTTAAGATTTGGAGGCATTACCTGTATGGAGAGAAGGTGGATATCTATACGGATCATAAAAGCCTCAAATATTTCTCCACTCAAAAGGAACTCAACATGCGGCAACGACGATGGCTTGAGTTGTTGAAAGATTACGATCATACCATTAAATACCATCTTGGAAAAGCGAACGTAGTAGCTGATGCATTGAGTAGAAGATCATATGCGGGTACGAGTGCATTATTGTCAACGCAAAGGCCCATTTTATATGACTTACAAAGGATGGAGATAGAGTTAAAGACTCCAGGGACCCATGTGATGATGGCGAATATCACGAGTAGAACCAGACTTTAATCGATAAAGTTAAAGTCGCTCAAGCTACGGACTGGAGGCGATGCATATGAGGAAGAAAATGCAAGAAGGTGCTATGCTTAGGAAGCAAGAATCGATGAAGAAGGAATACTTGAGTCAACTCCGGACTTTGTATTCATAACAACCACGATTTAAAGTATAAAATCATGATGGAGCGCGCAAGACACACCGTTTATAATCCATCTCGGGGAGTACCAAATGTATCGTGATCTTCGACATACATTTTGGTGGAGCAATATGAAGAGAGAAATAATGAAGTTTATCTCAAGGTGTTTAACTTGTCAACGAGTCAAGGCGGAGCATCAAGTACCAAAAGGTCCATTACAACCACTTGGAATTCCAGAATGGAAGTGGGAGCACATTACTATGGATTTCGTTACTGGTCTTCCCAGGGTTTCTCAAGGCATAGATGTGATTTGGGTCGTTGTTGATAGATTGACCAAGTCTGCTCATTTCTTACCGATACGAGAAACTTATACACTTGAACGTCTTGCTCGTATGTACATAAACGAGGTTGTAAGATTGCATGGTATGCCAGTATCCATAGTTTCTGATCAAGACCCAAGATTCACTTCGCGATTTTGGGTTAGTTTGCAAAAAGCTATGGGCACGGATTTACGATTCAGTTCGGCATATCATCCTCAAACGGACGGGCAGTCGGAGAGGACTATTCAAACTCTTGAAGATTTATTAAGACTCTGTGTCCTTGACTTCAAAGGAAGTTGGGACATGTTCTTACCATTGGTGGAGTTTTCCAACAACAACAGTTTTCAAGCAAGTATTGGCATGGTTCCATTTGAGGCGTTGTATGGAAGAAAGTGTCATTCTCCAGTATGCTGGGATGAGGTGGGTGAAGCAACGTTGTTGGGATCGGATTTGGTACGTATGACTACGGAAAAGATTCAAACGATCCGAATGACGTATAAAAACCTCTCCAAGATCGACAAAAGAGTTATCTTGATCTTCATCGAAAGGACGTGGATTTCAATATTGGAGATAATGTGTTGTTACGTGTTGCTCCATGGAAAGGAGTTACGAGATTTGGAAAGAGAGGAAAGCTCAATCCTCGATTCATTGGCCCATTTTAATCCTCGATCGAGTAGGAATCGTGGCCTATGGACTACGCCTTACCGCTTGGTATGTCTCGTGTTCATAACGTTTTTCACATATCTATGTTACGTAAATATGTGAAAGACCCGAACCACATTATTGAATTAGAACCAGACGAGAATAGAGGAAGATTTAATGTATGAAGAGTTACTGTTAAAATCTTGGATAAGAAGGATCATATTCTACGCTCCAAGGTTATACCTCAAGTCAAAGTTTTGTGGAGAAACCACAATGTGGAAGAAATGACTTGGGAGTTAGAATCTGAGATTAAGTCAAGATATCCTCACCTCTTCGATATACCAGGTACGTACCCTAATTTCGAGGATGAAATTTCATAAGAAGGGGAGGTTGTAAGACCCCAACTTTTATGAATAAAGAATAATTTTCTCGAAATATATTTTTGAATATTATGGTGTGGATTGGATATAATGTTATAGTTGTGGGTAATATTTATAAATTTTGCAAAGTAAGCAAGTGGTTATATAATATTTGATTGGTCGGGGAATATTCATTTTAACAGGGGAATATTAAATGCGACGACACAATCATTAGTGGACCCCATTAACGGAAGTATTGTCGTGAGTTAAAAACGACAAAATTATCTTTTATAAAAATAACGGCGAAAGTGTTACCATTAAACCGTTGAGATACACGGTAGTAAAAAATACGATGTCTGGCGTGGTTGCATAGTAGCAATACGGTATTGATTATTGATGCTTATATGAGAAGTCACTCGGTTATACTCAATTATTGCTACGATAATTCTTTGCATCTTATCTCTCATCTTATTGATTCAATTATTGTCACAATATCATCTGCATAATATTTATTATTGTTAAATCAATAATTGAGACGACAAAGTTATTCATATTATTATTTGCAATATTGACAATGTATAGAAGTTTTGTCAAGGAGAGGTTTGGTCACCTAATTGCGCGTTAATAAGGAGAAATCCTTATCGGAAGCCCCTCTTTCACAGGAGCGACACGGTTGTTAAATATTGGGAGTTATAATATTAATAATGAATAAGTTTGTGTTGATTAAAGATGAATTTGATAATTCCATTGTGTTGGGATTATTAGTGTTAGTGGAAATCGATATATATTCCGATGATAATTGATGTCTGGGGGTTATATTGATAAATCGGGTAATTTATCAGATAAATGAGCAATTAATTGCTACTAATTCACATGCTTATATAACTATTTGTTCACATGTGTGTACTATTGAATCACATTCATGTACTATTAGGGGAGTTGGTGCAAGATTGATAATACTTGCATGACTAAGTTAAAAAATGGAGGTATAGATAGATGTATTATCTTTGTAATTATTATTTTTCACATGATTATACTATTGATTCACATTATTGAACTATTGATTCACATTATGTACTATTAGGGAGGTGGTGCAAGTTTGATAATACTTGCGGGGACTAAATTAAAATGAAAGAAAAGTTGGAGGTATTGTCTTGTAATATTTCGAGCCCCAAAACGTGCAATTATCGAAACTATATTTTCCTATAAATAGAAGCTCATTCTTCCTTCATTTCTCACCAATTCAAAAAAGCTTTAGAGCAATTATTATAGAGAGAAATTATAGAGAGAAAGAAGAAAAGAAGTCTGCTACCTCACTATTCCAGTATCCAGTTTTTCTAAGGTAGGGGGTATTATTTCTTTCTTTTGTCTTCATAAAGAGAACTTCTATTATTCCATTCTTTATTATTATGTTGGAATAACCTGTCTATGCGAAGTACCGCATACATGGGGAAATTCTTCTTTTATTCCATTCTTTATTATTATGTTGGAATAACTTTGCCTCATCTGAGCACCGCATACATGGTGAAATTCTTCTGTTATTCCATTCTTTATTATTACATTGGAACATCCCATGCATGCTTTATGCATGACCTGGTTCCGTTATTTATTATTCTGTTAGAACAACCTGTCGGTGCTTTATGCATGACCTGGTTCCGTTATTTATTATTCTATTGGAACATCATATGCAATGCGTTTCTGCATGACTGAATTCCGATTATTTATTATTCAGTTGGAATAACCTGTCTGTGCGGTCTATCGCATGCATTATGATTTCTTTTGTTATTCCATTCTTTATTATACTCAGTTGGTTAAAGTTTTTGTAACGCCCCAAAATCCGGTCTATTTTCACATCCGAATTCCGTACGTCACGATCCCATCTTCTTCCAAACATACATCATTATGTAGCTAAATATAACGACATACATTCTCAAATCCCATGTTCTATAACCATAAAACCTCTTTCATTACAAATAATGATAATTACATTATTCTTTACATCTTGTACAAGTGACTTTTATTCGCCTCCAATGATACATAATCGTTCATTAAACTATTCTATAGTTTAATTCTATCATTCTATATTACAAGTCTTCGCTTGATCTTCACGCTCATTCATATAATGAATGGCACATCGTCTGGATACTGATTAGCTTGATCTTTACGGGATCCTTAAATTCTTTCTAACATCGTTCGTTGAAAATATTTTTATTTAAAGCAAGTGTGAGCATTCAATTACCCAGCAAGTCATACAGTTGAACAAACAACTTTAAGGATTCAACCATTCTTTTAAGACCTCAATAACCGAACAAAGGTTATGAAGCAGCTTGAATAATAGGAATATTCTTGATTCCTACATCTTAAATGTAACGCCCCCAAAATAGGTATACATCACCCATTCTGAGTTGTCAATACATGGTACAGAAACAACTACAACTTTATTATTACAATAGTAAAACTGTGAGTTTGAATACAAATATTATCTTCTAGACAATATCTATACCCAAATAAATCCTCATCACATTTATTGATACATTATTTTACAAAAATGGTGAGGACTACTAAACAACTCTCTCTATAACCATCATTCCATACCCCAGGCTAAATACTCGTTACATTTCTCGCCTCTGAGAGAAAAAAATGGAACAAAAAGGAAAAGGTGAGCTCAACTAGCCCAAGAAGAATATTATGACTAAGATAATATACAACAAAATTATCGTTAGTCTTCACGAGGAAAAATCTAATAGAATACAATAGACAACAAGTTTTAAATCAATATTCGCAGCGGAAATAATAATTCATTAGAAGAGTTAAGTAGAGAATGCAAACTACTATCTTCTATGTATGAATTTTAAAGTTCATCGTCTATCTTTTATCCCTGTAACATCAATCAATATATATCTGGAATCAAATATTCATCTTTGCACTACAGGCCAAAGATATTCATCAGTTGGTCATGTTCATCTAAACACCTGTTCATCTTTGCACTACGGGCCAAAGATATTCATTAGAAATCATTCATCTTTGCACTACAGGCCAAAGATATTCAATAATATCATCATTTAAGACTGAGGATGATGAAAAATATTTTTAAAGAAACGAATCCAGTGAAACAAAATGACAAGGATTAAGGATTCGTACTTTGTTTTATCCATGTCCAAAAATACCTCAAAAATAATCATAGTGGTGTAAAATTCAAGAATGATCAAAACATGGATACAATCAAAGCTAGTATCCACAATAGATATTTTGGACGAAAAGGAAAATTTTCATTTTTCGATGAATAAAGGCTTAATGATTCGTGAATAAATATGAGATACAAATGCATATCGTGAATAGTGCCGATATCGTAAATAGTAACTCAGACACCAAAAGTTCCAAATTTGATAAAACTTCAGATCAATATTTCAAAGATAATGATATTGAAGAAATAATATCATTACTGAAAAAATAATATCCACTTACCTCGAAAGATTTATACTTCTAAATTTGAAACACCTGATATAGGCTATGACTTGAACTTGCACCAGTATAGCAATACTCAAAGTATACTCAAAATACTCACAAGAATACGCTCGATAATATAGAGAGAAAACTTGAGTTTAAATTGTGATTTTCAATTCTAACCTAAGCACCTATTTATAGGAAAATGTTTAGAACACCAAAGTAGAAAATTTATTAAAATATATTATTAATAATAAATTTCATCGCCTCCTTGGAAAATCGATTTTTAACATATCCCATATGCTCATCTTCTAGAAAAAGTGAGAAAAACGTTTTATTAAAAAAATATTTAAAACTTCCAAAATTAATTATTTTGGAACTTGAACTTCAATAATTCATAATAAATAGCCCTTTTGTCGGGAAAATTCAATCTACTTAATTTGTATAGGAAATTCAATTCTCTACAACTTTGCGGAAGGAAGTTTTTCCAAATTCCAAACAGTAAATTGGCCAAAATCCATAAGCAGGCGATTTTACAAGCTATAATCAAATTTCGGTCGAGAAATGGGGTCCAATTTAACATGTTTAACATGTTTTAAACATTTATTGCAACAAAAATACTCTTCCTCCTCGTATACTCATATATCCCACATTCGTTGTAAAAATATCACCATTATTATATTATTAAAATATAATAATATATATATTAAATGAATTATTTTATCGTAAAAAGATAAAATTTCAATTTTCAACAATTGTCACATAAAAATTTTTCTCCATCTATATCCACATAAAATCAATATTTTCCTCATCATATGAATCAATAATTAATTATTCACAAATAATATTACTGAGAATCACAATATTGACAACCAGCGGTTTCAGGAAAGAGGGGCTTTCCAATAAGAATTTCTCCTTCTTGGCGCAATTGATTAGGTGACCAAACTTCTCCTTAGATGTAACTTTCTAGACATTGTCAATAATGTTATCGAATAATATTATTCGGATAATATGAATTATTGCTTCGATAATGAAAAATACTTGTGTAGTGACAATTATTGAAACAACGAAGAATATAAAATATCAACATAGCAATTATTGAATCAATAAAATAAAATCTTTGAACGGTAATTCACGTAATCATTATTGAGTAGTGCCTTCTACGTAAGAATCAATAATTGGTGCAATATCGTGCACTTCTTGTTTTTAACCAATTTAGCATTTTAACAATGATAATTGTAATATGACTCTGTAGTTATTTTTAAACAACTTATATTTGTCGTTTTCTTCATCCAATTGCTTTCCGTTATGGGGCCCACACATGGTCATTACTGTCAGCATTTAATATTCCCCGAAACGATCTAATATTCCACGACCAAACGAATATTCCCAGAACAACAATGAATATTTTATAACCACTTGCTTATTTTGAAATATTTATGTATTTTACCCATAACTATCCACATTAATCACATCAACCCTTACTATTTCAAAATAATAATTAGAGGAAATTAAATTTCATTTATTAATTATTTGGGGTCTTATAACCTCCCCTCCTTATGAAATTTCGTCCTCAAAATTGACATACGTATCTGGTGTTTTAAAAAGGTGAGGATACCTCACTTTCATTTCCGTTTCCAACTCCCAGGTCATTTCCTATATAGCATGGTTCCTCCACAAAACTTTAACTTGTGGTATGACCTTCGTGCGTAGGACATGCTCCTTCCTATCAAAGATCTTGACAGCTACCTCCTCATACGTTAAGTCTTCGGCTATCTCGTCCGGTTCTAACTCAATAACGTGGTTCGGGTCTTTCACATATTTACGAAGTACAGATATGTGAAACACATTATGAACATGAGACATACTTGGAGGTAACGCGAGTCTATAGGCTACATTTCCTACTCGGTCAAGAATTTAAAATGGACCAATATATCGTGGATTAAGCTTTCCTCTCTTTCCAAATCTTGTAACTCCCTTCCATGGAGCAACTCGCAACAATACATGATCCCCTATACTAAATTCCACGTCCTTTCGATGAAGATCCGCATAACTCTTTTTGTCTATCTTGTCTGCTTTGTATACATTGTCGAATCATTTGGATCTTTTCAAGTGAGTCATACGTACTTAACTTTCGGGTCCCAACAATGTTGCTTCACCCACCTCATCCTAACATATTGGAGAGCGACACTTTCGTCCATATAATGCTTCAAATGGAGCCACACCTATACTTGCACGATAAGCTGTTGTTGTTGGAGAAATTACACCAATGGTAAATACCTATCCTAACCGCCTTTGAAATCTAGGACATGAGTTTTAATAAATCTTCAAGAGTTTGAATAGTCCTCTCGATTGTGCATCTGCTTGAGGATGGTATGCCGAATCAATAAATAAATCCACTCCCATAGCTTTTTTGCAAGCTAACCCAAAATCTTGAAGTGAATCTTGGGTCACGATCCGAAACTATGGATCTTGGCATGCCATGCAACCTCACAATCTCATTTACATATATACTAGCAAGACGTTCAAAGGAATAAGTCTCCGTATCGGCAAGAAATGAGCGGAGACTTGGTTAATCTATCAACAATAACCCAAATAGCATTGATGCCTTGAGAAACCGGTAGGAAGACACATGTGAAATCCATGGTAATGTGTTCCCACTTGATTTCGAATCTCAAGTGGTTGCAATGGACCCTTAGGTACTAGATGCTCCGCCTTTACACGCGTGAGATAAACTTTGCAATCTCTCTCTTTATATTGTTCCACCAAAATGTATGTCAAGATCACGATACATTTTGGTACTTCGAGATGGATTGCAAATGGTGTATTATGCGCCTCCATCATAATCTTGTACTTCAAATCGTAGTCGTTAGGAACACAAAGTGCAGGTGGACTCAAGTATTCCTTCTTCATCAATTATCGCCTTAATAATAGCACCTTCTTGTACTTTCTTCTTCATACGCATCATTTCGGGGTCGGTGGCTTGAGCAACCTTAACTTTTCTATTAAAGTTGGCTCTATGCATTATACTTGACATCATCGCACTCATTCCCGCATAAGATCTTTTACTCAACGCGTCGGCTACCACGTTCGCTTTTCGGGATGGTATTGAATAGTGTGGTCGTTGTCTTTCAATAGCTCGAGCCAACATCATCCATTGCCGCGTGTTGAGTTCTTTTTAGTGAAGAAATATTTAAGGCTTTTATGGTGCGAATATATCTCCACTTTCTCCCCATATAGATAGTGCCTCCAGGATCTTTAAGCGAAAATGATCTGCCGCCAACTCTAGATCATGAGTAGGATAATTCCTCTCATATTCTTTAAGTTGTCATGAGGCATAGGCTATGACTTTCCCACGTTGCATGAGAACACATCCTAACCCTTTGCTAGAAGCATCGCTATAGATATAATAAATCCATCCGAACCAGATGGTATTGTTAGAACAGTCTTAGAAATAAGTCTCCTCTTAAGCTCTTGGAAACTCTTCTCGCGTTCTTCGCTCCAAACGAATTTTGTATCCTTCCGAGTTAGCTGGGTTAATGGAGTAGTAATTCGAGAAAACCCTTCCACGAATCTCTAATAATAACCAGCTAAGCCCAAAAAACTACGTACTTCAGTCACCGACTTTGGTTGCTCCCAACTTTGTATTGCTTCAATCTTCGTCGGATCAACAGATACTCCATGTTTCGACACCACGTGCCCAAGGAATGCTACTTCTTCAAGCCAGAACTCGCATTTCTTCAACTTGGCATAAAGCTTGTTTTCACAAAGCCTTTGGAGTACCAGCTTCAAATGGTGCTCATGATCTTCACGACTTTTGGAATATATGAGGATGTCATCAATAAAGACAACAACGAATCGATCCAAATATTCCTTGAATACTCGGTTCATCATATCCATGAAAGCGCAGGAGCATTAGTTAATCCCGAAAGACATGACTAAGAATTCATAATGCCTGCATTCGAGTTACGAAGGCGGGTCTTTGGAATATCCTCGCCTTCTAATCTTTAGTGATGATATCCGAGCGAAGATCGATTTTTGAAAAGAATTGTGCTCCTTGCAATCGGTCAAACAGTCATCAATACGAGGTAGAGGATACCTATTCTTGATGGTGACATGGTTCAATTCCCAAAGTCAATACAAAGTCGCATACTCCCGCCTTTTTTCTTTACGAATAAAAACAGAGCACCCCGAGGAGATGTACTAGATTTAATGAAATCGATGTCCAACAACTCCTGTAGTTGGACCTTTAACTCCTGAAGTTCAATAGGAGCCATTCAATATGGGGTTTTAGAAATGGGCTTTGTACCAGGTTCAAGATCAATAAAGAATTCAACTTCACGTTCCGGGGGTAGACCGGGAAGTTCTTCAGGAAATACGTCAGGAAAGTCAATAACAACAGGAATATTATTCAAATTTGACGTGTCTTTATTCAAATCCATAACATGGGCTAAGAAAGCTTGACATCCGTTTTTCAATAAACGAATAGCTTTATGATTAGATATGACGATGGATCGATTTTAATGGTTTAGTTGCTTGAATTGCATACAACGGGTTGGTTAGGAATATGAAAACTAACAACCTTACGAAAACAATCAATTTTGGCATGATGAGTAGTTAACCAATCAATCCCTAAAATCACATCAAAAGCAAGTATCTTTAAAGAGATAAGGTAAACAGGTAAGGTGATGGTGCCAACTTGAATCAAACAAGATTTATAAACAGTGGATGTGGTGAAAGTTTCTCCTAACGGAGTTTCCACAGATAGGTCAAAGTCTAATTTCTCCAAAGTCAAGTTTAAACGTTGAGCACAAGTAGGAGAGATAAATGAATGGGTAGCACTGGTATCAAGTAAGGTATAAACTTCGCAAGAATTTATAAATAGCTTACCCGTGATTACCTCGTTTGGGTTCCTCGCATTTTGACCAGTCACAACAAATGCTCTTCCAGGAACCGTTAACTTTGACTTTTCTGGGACAGTCTTTTGAGTCACCGTCCTCGCTGAACTAGGTTTCGCTACCGTACAATCCCGAAGCGATATGTCCTTCCTTTCCACAATTATAGCATACCTTGAATCTGTTGTGGGCGCTTTGGTGATATGTCCTCTTTTCCGCATTTGTAGCATATGACCGGTGGTCGTTCTCCTCCCTTAGAACCAATTGTTGCCGGCACTGTCGTCTTCACATGGTCGTTGTTAAATCTCCTCTTTTTAAAATCTCCTCTTGACTCGCTTCTTCTATTTTCATGGCCATGATTACCACCAGAGTGGTTAACATTTTTGTCCGTCTTTTTCTTTCTCCGCTGGTTATCGTTGTTTTGTTGACTGCTATCTCCGGTATGATCCTGGTTGTGGTCCCTCAGTTGACCGTACTCGTTATCTCGCTCTAATAATTGAGATCTGTTTACAACATCTGAGTAGAGAGAAAATTTATGAGAAATGAGATCTTGGCGTATGCCTGGGGTTTTCAAACCTCTAAGAAACATCCGCGTCATCGTTCCTCATTCTCCACCAAATGAGGTGCAAACACGGATAACTCTCGCAAACTTTGCCTCGTCTTTGGGACACCGCCATGTTATTATTACGCTCCGATCCTAATAAACTCCACTTCCTTCATATGAAGAACACTTTCGGAAAGTATTTGTCATTAAATAGTTTCAAATGTCTCCCAAGACATATCTTGAGTCTTGGTGGATGGAGTGCGCTTTCACAGACTCCCACTAGTAGTCCGCTTTTCGCCACTTAACATAAAGGTGGCGAATGGAACCTTCTGTTCCTTCGTGCATCCCAAGACATCGAATATCTTGGTAATTTGCTTGACCCATGCTTCCGCCATGATCGGATCTGGCTTTCCCTTAAATTCTGGTGGTCCCAACTCTTTGAATCGCTTGGTTTGTGACAACCTGTGAATTGCTATCATTTCCTCCTCAGATTTTGAATCGAGTCTCCTCGCGTCTAATTTTGCATGAATCGCAAAAAGCTTCTAAACATCCCCTCGTTCATCATCGCTCAAGTGGTGTTGTTCACAGGAGGAACATTACCCGACTGTTGCACGTTCTCCTCGTTGGTGAGTCTGCAGCGTCTCCACGGTCTCATTTCCACCGTTAATATTCTCATCGACATTCTCAAATAACAGCCATAAAACAAGGGTTAATTAAGCAAATCAATATATCACATAATATCCTTATATCTTTGAATAACTAACAAATAAGCTTAGGTATGACACACTTAGCGAAGGATTTACTCTGCCTCTCCCTCCTAGTTCTATTCCCCAATCTCCGCCAGAGATCATATCCTAAGCTCGATACCAACCGTGACGCCCCCAAAATAGGTATACATCACCCATTCCGAGTTGTCAATACATGGTACGTAAACAACTACAACTTTATTATTACAATAGTAAAAGCTGTGAGTTTGAATACAAATATTATCTTCTAGACAATATCTATACCCAAATAAATCCTCATCACATTTATTGATACATTATTTTACAAAAATGGTGAGGACTACTAAACAACTCTCTCTATAACCATCATTCCATACCCCGACTCGTATCTGCGTTACATTCTCGCCTCCCGAGAAGAAAAAATGGAACAAAAAGGAAAAGGGTGAGCTCAACTAGCCCAGTAAAGAATATTATGACTAAGATAATATACAACAAAATTATCGTTAGTCTTCAACAGGGAAAAATCTAATAGAATACAATAGACAACAAGTTTTAAATCAATATTCGCAGCAGAAATAATAATTCATTAGAAGAGTTAAGTAGAGAATGCAAACTACTATCTTCTATGTATGAATTTTAAAGTTCATCGTCTATCTTTTATCCCTGTAACATCAATCAATATATATCTGGAATCAAATATTCATCTTTGCACTACAGGCCAAAGATATTCATCAGTTGGTCATGTTCATCTAAACACCTGTTCATCTTTGCACTACGGGCCAAAGATATTCATTAGAAATCATTCATCTTTGCACTACAGGCCAAAGATATTCAATAATATCATCATTTAAGACTGAGGATGATGAAAAATATTTTTAAAGAAACGAATCCAGTGAAACAAAATGACAAGGATTAAGGATTCGTACTTTGTTTTATCCATGTCCAAAAATACCTCAAAAATAATCATAGTGGTGTAAAATTCAAGAATGATCAAAACATGGATACAATCAAAGCTAGTATCCACAATAGATATTTTGGACGAAAAGGAAAATTTTCATTTTTCGATGAATAGTCTTAAGTGTTAAGTGAATAAGTACCAGATATCGTGAATAGTGCCGTATCGTAAATATAGTAACTCAGAGCACCAAAAGTTCCAAATTTGATAAAAACTTGGATCAATATTTCAAAGATAATGATATTGAAGAAATAATATCATTACGAAAAAAATAATATCCTTTACCTCGAAAGATTTATACTTCTAAATGAAACACCGATATAAATATGACTTGAACTTACTTGCAGTATATGCAATACTCAAAATACTCACAAGAATATGCTCGATAATATAGAGAGAAAACTTCGATTTACGGTGTGATTTTCAATTCTAACCTAAGTACCCTATTTATAGGAAAATGCTTAAAACACCAAAGCAGAAAATTTATTAAAATATATTATTAATAATAAATTTCATACGCCTCCTTGGAAAATCAGATTTCTAACATATCCCACATGCTCATCTTCTAGAAAAAGTGAGAAAAACATTTTTATTAAAAAAAATATTTAAAACTTCCAAAAATTAATTATTTTGGAGCTTCAGAACTTCAATAATTCATAATAAATAGCCCTTTTATCAAAAAAGTTGAATCTCACGAGTTTTTATAGGAAATTCAATTCTCTACAACTTTACAGAAGAAAGTTTTTCCAAATTCCAAATAGAAATTGACTGAAATCCATAAACGGGCGATTTTACAAGCTATAATCAAATTTCAGTCAAGAAATGGGGTCCACCGACATGTTTAACATGTTTAAAACATTTATTGCAACAAAAATACTCTTCCTCCTCGTATACTCATACATCCCACATTCGTTGTAAAAATATCACCATTATTATATTATTAAAATATAATAATATATATATATTTAAATGAATTATTTTATCAAAAAAAGATAAAATTTCAATTTTTAACAATTGTCGCATTAAAAATTTTCTCCATCTATATCCACATAAAATCAATATTTTCCTCATCATATGAATCAATAATTAATTATTCACAAATAATATTACGAATCACAATATTGACAACCGAGGCGGCTTCCGGAAAGAGGGCTTTCCAATAAGAATTTCTCCTTCTTGGCGCTTGCAATTAGGTGACCAAACCTCTCCTGTAGACGTAACTTTCTAGACATTGCCAATAATGTTATCCAATAATATTATTCGGATAATATGAATTATTGCTAAAATAATGAAAATACCGTGTAGTGACAATTATTGAAACAACAAGAATATAAAATATCAACACAAGAATTATTGAATCAATAAAATAAAATATTTGATATAATTCTCGTAATCATTATTGAGTAGTGCCTTCTTATGTAAGAATCAATAATTGGTGCAATACCGTAGTGTCTACTTGTGTTTTAACCAATTAGTATTTTAACGATATTATCAGTAATAACTACACCGTTATTTTTAAACAACTTATATTTGTCGTTTTCTTCATCCAATTGCTTTCCTATGGGCCCACACATGGTCGTCATGCTACTGTCGCATTTAATATTCCCGACGATCACGAATATTCCACGACCAAACGAATATTCCCCGACAACAATGAATATTTTATAACCACTTGCTTATTTTGAAATATTTGCGTATTTTACCCATAACTATCCACATTAATCACATCAACCCTTACTATTTCAAAATAATAATTAGAGGAAATTAAATTTCATTTATTAATTATTTGGGGTCTTACATTAAAACATCAGTTACATGCACTTTGAAATACATTCATTCTCTACTCTCTTTCATGCACATTTCGTCTGGCTAGAATCAATAGCACAGACTTATCAATAACGGTTCATGTAAAAATAGAACATGCTCATATTGATCAGTTCAATCACAGAACATTTCATATCATAGAAACACCGAAGTGTTCATATTTTGGCACAAGGCATCATACATTCTACCACCTTGTACAAATATCATACATTTGCACATAGACAGAACTTCTCAAGTTCAACATCTGAGAAGTTTTAGAAACTAGCATTCATTTAAAATATAAATGAAGTTAGGAAACTTACCTTACGCACATCAACAGCTTATAGTTTACGCTGAACTGCTCATTCCAAATCCCTATATAACACATAAGGAAATAACACGTACACCAATTAGTCATATACTTGACTTACACATTGGTTTACTTAACTTTACTTCTTAGGGTTCGCATTCTTGCAATATAAGTTTACGCGACTAACTTCCTTTATCAGTTAATGGCTTCTTGACATACGGAGATGTCTTACTCATTACGTTCATCATCTTTGATGATTTACATTCTTATCTTCTTCTTATAACTTTTCTAGGACTCAGCACACATCGCATCTCTACTAGTAGTCCATATGGTACTCTGAGTGGTTTCCCACAAACAACCAACAAACAAGTTTCCGTCTTATCTACACTGCCCACACAGTGAGTTAGATCGGTTGCCAGTTTTGTATATACCTTCGCTCTCTGAAGGAATTGTTTAGCCCATCTCCCATATGTCAACCATCAAAGGTTACGATTGTACTACAACCTAACTTACCTTAACTTATCCGAACTATTAAACTATAATGTCCGTTAAGTCAAATTCATATTCCTTATGGCTTCCTGGCAACTAAATGCCATACCTCAGGATTTATTCATCATTGTTTAAGTCATACAGTCTTTTGTATACTTAGAACAATTATTCCATATTCATTCTACGCATTTTCATCCGACTCACAATCGGCTTTCATTAATCTTTTTACCGTTCGCTACGACTTTCTTGATAATTCATATCTTACTTACTACCTTCCTCAACGTCTAAGTTATACAACTAGGGTATACTTAGAACGTTCGTCCAACGCGAATACGATTCACAAGGATCATTTACGTATTCAATGTTCACGTTGCTCGTCTCTTACTCTCTCATTCAACCTTTACTAAAGGTTTTAATCGCTTCTGATCATTAACTAGCCCATGAACCCCATGTTCTTTATTCTTTCTTAATGTCGAAGCCATACCGATCATTGTATGCTAAGACTGATCGTTCATCGCAATAGCGTTGCGTTCACAGCGTCTAAACGCTTTTCATTTATCTCTCATTACTATGTCATAACATTAGAATGTTATACATTACCATCGTCAACCAACGTCTAAGGAATTCACAATCATAGTAATCCCTCACGTTCGTTTGTCATGACTATGGTCCCTGGACATCGGTTCCGTAACTCGCGTCCACATTCTTTATCTTTTAATCTCATTTAAATGTTTTCGTTCCACCTTCATTACAGGTTTAAAACACTTGATTAAGTGTTACATTACGTGAACTATATGTTCATACTTCTTTCTTGCACATCCTCCAGTAATTGAGAACTAAAAATCTCATTTCTGGGCATAGACTTGCACCAAACCTTCAAGCGTGTAGTGCCCTTCTCTCTCTCTCGTATTTGGCATGCCCTACCTACTCTCTCTCTCTCTTCCGAGAATTTGGTATTGCTGCAGCTAAGTCCTTTATTATCTCATCACTGTCCATACGGCACCACTCTCCAAAAGATTATGGCCGAGCTTGCGCTGCGGTGCCACTTCTCATAGTCTATCCGGCGCTGCGGCGCCGAGACAAAACCCTAGAAATTTTTTCTAAGTCTTGCATCAAGTTTGAGACGCGTACTTTATGATCTCATATCTTCTTCGTTATAACTCGGAACGAGGTCGTTCCAAAGCCATTCTCTTCCTTATCTTACGTACTTCAATACCCCTCAGACAGAACTTTGTTCTGAATCCATTAACATGCCATTCGATTGGCTTAATCTTCAATCTTCGTTTGTGTTTACGTCATTAATATTCTTTATTCATTCGTCCGTAATTCGGTCATCCGAACTCGGAACTCATTCGTTCTTGAGTCCACGACTCACGTTTTATACGTTCTATTACTTTCTTATGAAACCCTACACGTTCGGGTTCATTTACTTACTTTCTAATTCTCATTCTTCTTTTACAAAAATTTCACCATAACTTCGTTATAGCTCAATTTTAATTCGTTCTTCATGAACGTTTCTAATGTTCCTAACCAAGCAATAAGCAACTAACTTACGCAATGGTTTTAAACTTGTCCATCAATAACAATTACACTACGATGGTTTTAAATTTGTCCATCAACAACATTTTTCGTATTCTTCGCGTTCTTCATTCGTTCTTCATTTTAATCGATATTTTGGATTACGATTCTACTTTTTCTTGGAATTTGATGTTATAGAACATCATTCCTTACTTATTAGACCCACTCATTCATAAGATTCACTCGAATCGCTCAAAATCCTTACGAATCTTATACTTCCTTAAGAAATTTATAAACTAAATTTCTAATTCTTATTTCTTTGTTTTCTCATTATTTCAACCATATGAAATCATTCTTAACTTCATCTACTACTTATCTTCATTAGGCTATGTTTTTAAACATATTTAACTTAAATAAATTTAGAAGAAATTAGGGTTCGGATTACCGTTCTTCTTTAATCTCCTTCCGTCGGACAAAGCGTGCACTCAGGCTAGCTTTTCCTCATTCTCTTCCTTCTCTTCCCCCATCCGAAGTCTCTCTCTCTCAAATTTGGTTGAAATTTTCTAACCAAACAAATGAGTTTAAGGCTTATTTATATAGAAAAACCAAAGCTAAGGGTATTTTAGTCATTTCACCCCTAACCTCCTTACTATTCAAAACTTAGCCACCAAGTTGACTTGGTGGACAAGTGGCCGCCCCACCTCCTTACCTAGCTTTCCTTGGAAGCTTCGTGCTTCCGTAATTCGGAATTCGTCCGATAGTTCGAAAACTGAAATTCTCAGAATCCAAATATTTTTGGATATTTCGTCTTTCCTCTACCGATTAACTTTTATGTATTCTTCGGATCTCTGAAAAACTAAAAAACACTTTTCCACGTTAAGAGTTTTCTTTCACGTTTTCCCCTAACATAGCTAAACGAATGAAAAGTACACAGCAGTACTTTTTGTCGTTTTTATTTTGTCCGATTTCTACACGTTTTTTGAGAAAAACTTTTTCGGCTTACTTAACTTTTCACGATATATTATCGTCAAATCTTTCGACGGAATGTCATTTTGACATACCGAACTCTCGAAAAGGCTTAGGTTTATTCAAACCCTAACCCTTAGATTTCGTCGGGTGAATAGAGCCTATTTCATCTTTTTCCCTGGAAATATTTTTGTTCCCGAATTTTTTTTATTTTCGTCTTGAAAATTCTTACTCGTTCAGTCTAGCTCGTAGCCAGAATCCTCCCGATTAATAATCATTCTAGGTTATAGAACGATTAATGAACACATAGCACATAATAATATTAATAAAAATTCATTTTATTAATAACTAATTCTTTAAATTTAAATTCTTGACAATCCGATTTTCCGGGTTGTCACATTCTTCCCTCCTTAAAAAAAATTCCGTCCTCGGAATTTCTTAAAACCAAAACCTTACCCGAGTTCTCATATTCTCCCCTTCTTCAAAGAATTTCGTCCTCGAAATTTTAGCTTACCCTTCTTCTCAACTTCTCTTCAAAGAAGTTATTATCTTTCATACATTCCCTACCCTTTATAACTTATCAAGAATCATGAAGTGAAAGGAACAAATAGGAATATAAAGATTCATTTAAAACATTTCATTCTTTTGCTGAGGGGTCAAATCGACCATGAACTCTTACTAGATTAAACAGCCTCTGCCGTAAACCTTTCTTACACGGTAAGTTTACAATCACAAAGAAGGTAAACTACCTATTCCATACGTAGGTGATCAGCTTATCGAATAACCCCATTTCAGGGTATGTTCACCTCAGACTTAGATTCTGCACCAAAACAATTTGGTTCGGCATAGCTCTTCAAAGAAAGCTCGATTTTCTTTTAATCATGACATACCATTCGTCTTAGCCAAATTAAGTAGCTTAGACCATATCAATAAATTGGATATCAACTTGAAACATTAGTCTAGTCAACTCACTTGACATCGACTACTTCTTTAAATTCTTTTACAATACATCAAAACGATTCATGACGTCATGATACCGCACTCTTCACAGTACGTTGAGGACTTCGTCAGTTTATGACTTTGTCATTATACATCATACCATAGCAGTTTGTTGATCCTATGATCAAATTCCACACCAGGTTTAATTTCATTAATAACTCCATCATTTTACCATCATTGCATCAAATGCACTGATGATATAAAATTCATTTTGATATTTCAAATCAATTTCTGTCTAGCTAAAACAATTAGCATAGACATACCAAGAATTGTTCTTTTAAAATCCATTGGTTCCAAAAGTCGAACCAATTCTTTCATTTTCCAAAACGCGCACATTATCACGATTTCAAGAAATTTCAAAATCTAACATAACTAGATGACTTGGAATATCTTATTCTCCATCTTCCATTATTGTCTTATTGCGACAATACTTAATCTTCTCTAGCACCTTAAATGCTAAGTCTACTGAAAATAACTCTCTTTCAGTCTACACCTTCCTATACCTTAGTACAGTTCATCAACTTACCACATATTATGAGTTCAGGAACTTTCCACAATAATATGAGTTTAAGAACTATCCCAGACAGAACATAGGCGTCCATTTGCTGAGAAGTTCAAAAACATACCATATAATTATGAGTCACGAACTTGCCATAAGTATGAGTTTCAAGAACTCGCACCTAATCTTATCGTTCTCTACCTACCAAGTATATACATGAGAAAAGATTCACCTTCTCATCATATATATCTTGATAGCGCGACAAATTTCAATGATTATCACTGTAATAAATTGAGTGGTTGTTACACCAAGCACACACCTCTGCCCATACAAAGATTCATACAACTCAGCTATCACATGAGTCCTCAATTGAAATTTTACAACTTCTAACTCTCTCTTTACTTAATACGAATTTTCTTTAATTCATATACTATCCTTCACAACTCAATCTGAGTTCTTCTTCCCGTACTACTTCGTAGTACCATTCATTCATAGCATTAGCTATAAATCATTCATTGTTTAACAGCTCATCTGTTACTACGATTTACTATGATCATGTGGTGATCTTCTTATCCTTCTCTCTACGATTATAGTCTTAGGTACTCTTACCTAAGATTTATAACCTATCAGCTTTGATACCAACTCAGAACGCATACAAATCTGGTCTATTTTCACATCCGAATTCCGTACGTCACGATCCCATCTTCTTCCAAACATACATCATTATATAGCTAAATATAACGACATACATTCTCAAATCCCAGGTTCTATAACCATAAAACCTCTTTCATTACAAATAATGATAATTACATTATTCTTTACATCTTGTACAAGTGACTTTTATCCGCCACCAATGATATATAATTGTTCATTAAACTATTCTATAGTTTAATTCTATCATTCTATATTACAAGTCTTCGCTTGATCTTCACGCTCATTCATATAATGAATGGCACATCGTCTAGATACCGATCAGCTTGATCTTTACGGGATCCTTAAGTTCTTTCTAACATCGTTCGCTGAAAATGTTTTTATTTAAAATAAGTGTGAGCATTCAATTGCCCCACAAGCCATACAGTTGAACAAACAACTTTAAGGATTCAACCATTCTTTTAAGACCTCAATAACCGAACAAAGGTTATGAAGAAGCTTGAATAATAAGAATAGTCTTGATTCCTATCATCTTAAAACATCAGTTACATGCACTTTGAAATACATTCATTCTCTACTCTCTTTCATGCACATTCTGTCTGGCTAGAATCAATAACACAGACTTATCAATAACGGTTCATTTAAAAACAGAACATGCTCATATTGATCAGTTCAATCACAGAACAGTTCATATCATAGAAACACCGAAGTGTTCACATTTTGGCACAAGGCCTCATACATTATACCACCTTATACAAATATCATACATTTGCACATAGATAGAACTTCTCAAGTTCAACATCTGAGAAGTTTTAGAAACTAGCATTCATTTAAAATATGAATGAAGTTAGGAAACTTGCCTTACGCACAGCAACAACTTATAGTTTACGCTGAACTGCTCAATCCAAAACCCTATATATCACATAAGGAAATAACACGTACACCAATTAGTCATATACTTGACTTACACATTGGTTTAATTAACTTTACTTCTTAGGGTTCGCGTTCTTGCAATATAAGTTTATGCGACTAACTTCCTTTATCGGTTAACGGCTTCTTGACATACGGAGATGTCTTACTCATTACGTTCATCATCTTTGATGATTTACATTCTTATCTTCTTCTTATAACTTTTCTAGGACTCAGCACACATCGCATCTCTACTAGTAGTCCATATGGTACTCTGAGTGGTTTCCCACAAACAACCAACAAACAAGTTTCCGTCTCATCTACACTGCCCACACAGTGAGTTAGATCGGTTGCCAGTTTTGTATATACCTTCGCTCTCTGAAGGAATTGTTTAGCCCAGCTCCCATATGTCAACCATCCAGGTTACGATTGCACTACAACTTAACTTACCTTAACTTATCCGAACTATTAAACTATAATGTTTATTAAGTCAAATTCATATTCCTTATGGCTTCCTGGCAACTAAATGCCATACCTCAGGATTTATTCATCATCGTCTAAGTCATACAGTCGTTTGTATACTTAGAGCAATTATTCCATATTCATTCTATGCATTCTCATCTGACTCACAATCGGCTTTCATTAATCTTTTTACCGTTCGCTACGGCTTTCTTGATAATTCATATCTTACTTACTACCTTCATCAACGTCTAAGTTATACAACTAGGGTATACTTAGAACGTTCGTCCAACGCGAATATGATTCACAAGGATCATTTACGTATTTAACGTTCACGTTGCTTGTCTCTTACTCTCTCATTCAACCTGTACTCAAGGTTTTAATCGCTTCTGATCGTTAACTAGCCCATGAACCCCATGTTCTTTATTCTTTCTTAATGTCGAAGCCATATCAATCATTGTATGCTAAAACTGATCGTTCATCGCAACAGCGTTGCGTTTACAGCGTCTAAATGCTTTTCATATATCTCTCATTACTATGTCATAACATCAAAATGTTATACATTACCATCGTTAACCAACGTCTAAGGAATTCACAATCATAGTAATCCCTCACGTTCGTTTGTCGCGACTACCCCGGACATCGATTCCGTAACTCGCGTCCACATTCTTTATCTTTTAATCTCATTTAAATCTTTTCGTTCAACCTTCATTAAAGGTTTAAAACACTTGATTAAGTGTTACATTACGTGAACTATATGTTCATACTTCTTTCTTGCACATCCTCCAGTAATTGAGAACTAAAAATCTCATTTCTGGGCATTGACTTGCACCGGCGCTGCGGCGCCGTGCCCCTTCCTCTCTCTCGCGCTACGGCGCGACCTACTTCTCTCTCCTCTCTTCACGGGCTGGCGCTGTGGCGCCAAGTCCTTTGTTATCTCTCGCGCTGCGGTGCCAATCTCCAGAAGATTATGGCCGAGCTCGCGCTGCGGCGCCACTTCTCATAGTCTATCCGGCAGTGCGGCACCAAGACAAAACCCTCAAATTTTTTTCTAAGTCTTGCATCAAGTTTGAGACGCGTACTTTACGATCTCATAACTTCTTCGTTATAACTCGGAACGAGGTCGTTCCAAAGAAATTCTCTTCTTTATCTTACGTACTTCAATACCCCTCGGACAGAACTTTGTTCTGAATCCGTTAATGTGCCATTCGATTGGCTTAATCTTTAATCTTCGTTTGTGTTTACGTCATTAACGTTCTTCATTTATTCGTCCGTAATTCGGTCATCCGAACTCGGAACTCATTCGTTCTTGAGTCCACGACTCAAGTTTTATACGTTCTATTACTTTCTTATGAAACCCTACACGTTCGGGTTCATTTACTTACTTTCTAATTCTCGTTCTTCTTTTACAAAAATTTCGTCATAACTTCGTTATAGCTCAATTTTAATCCATTCTTCATGAACGTTTCTAACGTTCCTAACCAAGCATTAAGCAACTAACTTATACGCATTTGTTTTAAACTTGTCCATCAACAACAATTACACTACGATGGTTTTATATTTGTCCATCAACAACATTCTTCGTTTTCTTCGCGTGTTCTTCGCGTTCTTCGTTCGTTCTTCATTTTAATCGATATTTTGGATTACGATTCTACTTTTTCTTGGAATTTGATGTTATAGAACATCATTCCTTACTTATTAGACCCACTCATTCATAAGATTCACTCGGATCGCTAAAAATCCTTACGAATCTTATACTTCCTTAAGAAATTTATAAACTAAATTTCTAATTCTTATTTCTTTATTTTCTCATGATTTCAACCATATAAAATCATTCTTAACTTCATCTACTACTTATCTTCATTAAGCTATGTTTTTAAACATATTTAACTTAAATAAATTTAGAAGAAACTAGGGTTCGGATTACCGTTCTTCTTTAATCTCCTTCCGTCGGACAAAGCGTGCACTCGGGCTAGCTTTTCCTCATTCTCTTCCTTCTCTTCCCCCATCCGAAATCTCTCTCTCTCAAAGTTGGTTGAAATTTTCTAACCAAACAAATGAGTTTAAGGCTTGTTTATATAGAAAAACCAAAGCTAAGGGTATTTTAGTCATTTCACCCCTAACCTCCTTACTATTCAAAACTTAGCCACCAAGTTTACTTAGTGGCCAAGTGGCCGCCCCACCTCCTTACCTAGCTTCCCTTGGAAGCTTCGTGCTTCCGTAATTCAGAATTCGTCCGATAGTTCGAAAACTGAAATTCTCAAAGTCCAAATATTTTTTGATATTTCGTTTTTTCTTCTACTGATTAACTTTTATGTATTCTTCGGATCTCCGAAAAACTAAAAAACACTTTTCCACGTTAAGCGTTTTTCTTCACGTTTTCCCATAACGTAGCTAAACGAATGAAAAGTACACAGCAGTACTTTTCGTCATTTTTATTTCGTCCGATTTCTGCACGTATTTCGAGAAAAACTTTTATCGGCTTACTTAACTTTTCACGATATATTATCGTCAAATCTTTTGACAAAATGTCATTTTGACATACCGAACTCTCGGAAAGGCTTAGGTTTATTCAAACCCTAACCCTTAGGTTTCGTCGGGTGAATAATGCCTATTTCGTCTTTTTCCCCGAAAATATTTTTGTTCCCGAATTTTTTTTATTTTCGTCTTGAAAATTCTTACTCGTTCAGTCTAGCTCGTAGCCAAAATCCTCCCGATTAATAATCATTCTAGGTTATAGAACGATTAATGAACACATAGCACATAATAGTATTAATAAAAATTCATTTTATTAATAACTAATTCTTTAAATTTAAATTCTTGACAATCCGATTTTTCGGGTTGTCACAGTTTTGACTTCTATACTCCATGAAATTAGTGGAATATCCTTGATATTTGCGCTTCATCCAGTATCTTTTCATGGAAACATTCTTTTGAGCATTCTTGAATTTTACTATACAAAGCAGTATCATGTTGATAATTTGGACGTTATTGGTTCCTGGATAAATTAATTATTGAACTTGTTTTATTGAATTCTTATATCATTGTCATCATCCTCATGTTTATATTATGTTGAAAGTCATCTCAGGCATGTGAAAGCATAGATGGACTTGGTATGATTATGACTAAGGATTATTCGGTATAATCATGACCGTAATGTTACAAATGATGTGGTAAAAGTCCTCATTGGCCCGTAGTGCATTGATTGACAGATGTTGGCATGATCATGACCATTGATGAATACACGAATATCCTTGGCCCGTAGTGCATGGAGAATTTGTGGTCGTGATATTAATGAATATCCTTGGCCGTAGTACAGGGATGATGTGGTTTATTTATTAAGCTGAGTCTCAGCGATTAAAGTGATGAAAAACCTTTTAAATCATAGAAGATAATAGATTTTATTCTCTACTTGACTCTTCTAATTGATTGCTTGTTCTGCTGCAGTTAAACTTGATGTTTGTTATATTTTATCAGTTTAACACTGTTGAAGGCTAATGATAAATTATTCTGCATTATCTTAGTCATAATATTTCTTACTGGGCTAGTTGATCTCACCCCTTTCTTTCACTGTTCTCTTCAGGAAATGAGAACGTAGCTGGGACTAGTCGGGGAACGGAGTGACGGTCCAGATGATAGCATTAGTATTCCTCACTGTTCTGTTAAATAGTGTAACAATAAATATAATGAGGACTCCATTGAGTTTGTATATTGTCTAGATGACAATATTCTTATTAAAAACTCTTAGATTATATTTTGTCGTATTTTACACGACTGTTGTATAATTAAGTTGTATTTGAATTTTGTAGCATGTATTTGGCGACCCAAGATGGGTGATGCATACTTGTTTTGGGAGCGTCACAACTTTGGTTATTCAAAGTCTATAATGTTGTTTATTCAGCTACTAATAACTATTGTTTGATCTTCGTTCTCTAATGTCATTGTACTATCCTACATTATTGTACCGAACTCTAAGTTGTCTAGCAATTCTTTACTAATTCAACTAATCCTTAGTTGATGAATGTTCTAAACTCTAAATTACCCTTGAAGTCAACCCAAACCAAACTTCATTTGGTTTGTATATGGAATCACACAAATTTTGAAATCATGTTGTCGATGATAACATTTGTTCAATTTAGAAATTGTTAATACTCTAGCTCTTATTGATTCATCGATATACCTTGTTCATGAAGATATTATAATCAAACTCTTGAATAGTAATTTGTTTCTATCTGATTCAACCAGTACTTGGTTGATGAGCATTCTAAAGATCTAGAATTCCTTGGAAGCTAATTCCCAACCAAATTTCATTTGGTTTGGAACCTGATGATCTAAGCTGAGATGAACAATCCTATTATTAGGGGATTATTTTAGAAATATGCAATAGTGTTAAAATGTTTGCGCAATACATAGTACAAAGGGTCGATCACCGAGTACTAAATGATGGTCCATATAATCGTTTAGGCTCATTAAAGGTTACAGATAGAAACACCTGTCAACCTAGATTTGAAGATGATGATTATAGTCTTTTAGGCTGATCGTTAAAAGTTAAAGTAGAAATACTTGAAACCTAGAGTATAGTTCGTGGTCTTGTGACCTCAAAGGTATTCTTTGATGTTGATATCTATTGTTAACTTAACGTTCATTATTCATTTGAACTCATAGTTGTTGAATTAAAGTTTATTGTTCCGGTAAGAATACTTTACCATTGAAAACTCAGATAATTGTCATTCATAAACCATTATTGTATATTATCCTTCTTGTGGGCAATTGTTTGCTCACTCTTGCACAAAATAATACAAATGAAGTTAAGAAGTTTGAAGAGCTTTCTACAAGCAAGGGCAATGACAAAGTGCTTAATTAGACGACAACGTTTAATTTATCTTTTATTTATGAAGCTTATGTACTAGATTTAATTATGATCATGTTTTAATTTTCCGCTGATGATTGTATTAATGGTTAGATGACCTGGGATTTATCTTGAAATTATGTAACCCTTGATGGGAGATTTATTATTTAAGCTTTTGATTTTAATTATATCCTTTATTTATGGGTAGTTAGTTATAATTTATTTGGACAGTGAACACCAAATTTGTGAAATTGAAGTATCCGAATTTGGGGGTGTCACAAGTTGGTATCAAAGCTTTAGGTTATAAACCTTAGATGGGGAAACCTTAGGCTATAACCTTCTAGGAGATCGAAAATATCGAGGTGATAAACTCTTATCGAGTTCTAAGGAATGAATTAAGGAAATTCATTGAAGATAAAATGATAAAAGACTTTATGTGCTTATGTGTTAATGACTTATGTGCTCGTGAGTACTTAGGAGTAGCATGTATTATACATATCAAGTTTTGGGGATGTTAAAACTTCGTTGTCAGAATGACTGATGAAGGATGATAATGATTAGGAACCTTTGAAGTTTTATAGTCTGAGTATGGTTGGTATTGGGAAAGCCATACTCGTTGATTTCTGTTGTAGACCTTGGGTATAGGCTTGAGTTTGAACGAGAGGATAAAGTTGGGGTGATAAAGGTGAAGGATGAGAACGAGGAGGGGGAAATCCTCCAATGAGGTGTGTGGTCATAACATTGAGTTATAAAAGAAGGTCAAGAAATTAGAAGGTCTAGCCGTAAAGCACCAAGCCACGTTAGCACAAGAAGATGTCGCGACTCAAGACCTTACTGCACCATTTGCAGATGTAGAGTAGATATTAGCTCAGTCAGAACGGTCAGAATATTAAAGAGGATAGTTATTAGCTGGGAATGAGATTGCGCAGGAATGACTGGGGAAAGAAGTCAACAAAGCGTTCGAGAGCTGAAGACGCATGGGTGAAGACTTTTAAATGCATAGATCGTGTTGAAGACAAGTCAATTAGCGCCAAACAAATGATGAAACTTAGAATTTAATCTTCCAATCTCCTGACAATTCGTATCGTGGAGCAAGAGAGCAATGAAGTTGTACAATGTGGAATGTTCTTGTAGATTGCAAGGAAAAACATTAAGATTATATAAGTCACGATGAAAGTTAATAAAATGTAAATCCTAACTTTTGAATTAAATAGTGGGATGTGATAAAGTAATCTTAGAATTTTATTATTTCGGGATAAATAATATAAATAGCAGCGAGGCTATTTTGTTATGTGTGGTATAATAAATGAATAAAGTATTGTCATTGTTTATTAAGATATATTATGTGTTATCTATAAGTGGTTAAGATAAGTTTGAAAATGTTAATGTGTGGATGAGCGATGATTTAATAGTTCAAGTTTTAAACAGTAATATGCCATCTAGATGAAGACAACAGCGTCAACAGAGCCCCAAGGAAAATGCATATGATAGGGAAGCTAACGCAAATCTAGTGCCACAATTGGTGAATTTGCTGGTGGGAGCACTGGAAAATCAACTGAATTTCTGGCTGTATAATCAAATCTCGATGTTCCAACCAAATTCGTTTACAACAGGGTTAGAGAGAACGATTGATGTAGACGGGAAAGGTAATACGCTGGCATACAATCAAGAATAGAAGAGAAAGAAGAGTGAAGATGATAAGGTGGGTGATAGTCATACCGGTAACGCTTGTAAAAGAAAGTGGGACAATAATATTAACGTTGAAAATCAGCAAGCGAAGGAAAAGAAGAAGGTGGAGGCATGTAGCAACTACGGAAAGAAACATGTAGGTATTTGTTTGAGGGGAAAAAGGGTGTGCTTTAATTGTGGCTCGAAGGATCACATTGCACCAAAATGTTCAAGATCGAGGAAGAGAGCCTGCTTCACGTGTGGATCGAAGGAGCACTTGGCTCGAGGTTGCCCAAAGAAAGCGGTAGGAAAAGCAAGTGGAAGCAAAGGGGGCAGTGGAAAAATGGTTATTGTAGAGTTAATTCCGCCGTGCCGATCAACTGAACAATCATCCAACATGTGAGGTATGGTTCCGATCAGTTATATATACGGCTGCGTGTTATTTAACCATCACTTGTTAATTTATGCCTGATGAATTTTTTCAGAAACTAGATTCGCTTCAGGAAGAGTTAGACTATTCCCTAAAAATTAGAAAGTGTGGATAGTGAGTCCTTTTAAGTTGATGTGTAGAATTGTTGTGTTGGTATTAAAGGCCACGTAATGGATTTATCTCCGATTTGATTTATGAAACTCTAAAGTGGTTAAACCAGGTGGTGATAAGTTATTGTCAAAGATAGTGCATAAACCTTAAGACTCTGAGGAAGTCAAGAAGTTATTTAGAAAATATTGCTAATTGGTAGCTAACTTAATGAGAAAATCGGTGGAATTTATATGGGCAGGAAATTATAGAGTGAATTTTCAAGGATTGAAGAAGAATTTAGTATGGCACCTATGTTGTCCCTACTAGATAGTACAGAAAACTTTGTGTTGTATAGCGACGCATCATACAATGTATTAGGAAGTGTGTTTAGGCAGAACGACAGGGTCATTTCTTATACATCGCGTCAGTTAAAATTTTATGAGAAAGGGTGTCCGACTCACGATTCAGAGTAGAGGTATTAGTGGTTGCTCTGAGGATTTAGAGGTGTTATTTTTGGGAAGTAGTGTGAGATATAAACAGACCATAAATGTCTAAAGTATATTCTCGCACAGGAATATTTAAGCATGTGTTTAAAGTGATAGTTGAAGTTGTTCAAGGATTATGACTGCAAAATCCTAAACGAATGTGGTTGCCGACGTCTTAAATAAAAAAAATAAAATTTTGTAGTTATAATGACTAATATGTGGTAGGAGGTAAGATATATGAAAAAGTCAGAGGAGAAGTTATTCAGATAGAAAACCGTATAACTTTGTTGGATAGAGTAAAGGAAGAGTAGCTCCAAGATGAAGGTGTCAAATTCAAAATCGATACTGAAGGATAGTTTAAAGTAGAAGGAAGAAACTAAGTTTCGCTAATACCAGGAATTGAAAATGAAGTTTTGCATAAAATTTATATATTGAATCAGCTAGGAAGCACGAAATTATATATTGCCTTCGATATCACTATTAGTGGCAAGATATGGCGGTAGATTTTTGGTATGTCAAAGTTAGCATATTACATATCGAGCAGTGTGTGAAGTTATGAAATCGTTTCAAGACACGATGTTTCTGTGTCAATTGTGTTGAATCGAGATTTACGATTTACATCGAATTTTCAAAAGGGTTTGTAAGAACGTGTGGAACACAATTAGAAATAAGTATGTCATATCGTTTACAAATTGATTGCCAAAATAAAAGGAAGTGGGAACATCGGAAGGCGTGCTAAGCGCACGAGAAGTTTTCGATAATGTCATGCGAGGAATCCGCATTGAGCAAGTTATGGATAAGTTAGAAATAATTTATGAGTAAGGTAATGTTAGGTGGGATTTCAACTAAGGACTCATATGGTGACTAAGTCGTACAAACCTTTGTAGGGGTAGGGGTTTTGTGCATATACTTGGTTTATCACATTGATAATCATTGGAATATCGGTATCGCGCGATCAAGGTATATGTGGTGGAAAGGTGATTCTTTTCTCATATATATATTTGATAGTTAGAGGTCTTTTAAGATTAAGTTAGGTGATATTAAGGTTAGGTTCGGTTCTTAAAACTAAAGCATATGGTAAATTCATAACTCCTAATCATATGGTATGTTTTGAACCCCTCAGCGAATGGACGCCTATGGTCGGACTAGGATAAGTTCCTAAACTCATATGATTATGACAAGTTCCTGGATTTCCAAAGTGTGGTAAGTTTGATGAACTATATTGGGTATAAAACGGTTATAGTATAGGAAGCATTGGTGAAGTTGAAAGATGGTTTTGAGGTAGCCTTACCTCTATAGTTAGAGCGCATTCGTAATATTTTTTCATGATTCATTGAGTTGATCGAACAAGCTCGATTGCAATCAGATGACCAAGTACGAACCGTTATGGTTGTGCTACTAGGAAAATTCTATCCTAATAGTCGACAGAAAAGAACAAATGCTCAGGAGTAAGGTGAAACCTTTTGTGAAGGTGATATGGAGGAACCACAGCGTCGAAGATGCTACGTGGGAACTCGAAACTGAAATGATAAAGAATTACCATGAGTTATTTGTTTTATCTGTGTCTTCGATTCTGGGGACAGAATCTTTTTAAGCAGGGAAGAATGTGACGATTTGATTGTTTGAGTTGTGATTCTGGGGACAGAATCCTTGTAAGGAGGGAATGATGTAACAATCCAAGATTTTATTTGTAATTTAAAATATTTATTAAATTAAATAAATATTTTATTGATGAAGTTGTTGTTTTGTAATTTAAAATATTTCTTAAATTAAATGAATATGTGATTTTTGTTAGTAAATATTTATAAATTAAACTTATTAGATAATATTCTAAATTAATTTATAGTTATTATATTGTAAGATAACATGAGATGTTATATTGTTGTTGTGATGTGATAAATTAAGATGGTATATTAAATTATTAAATAAATTTTAATAAAGTTATAATTTTATGATGTTATTTATTTAAAATATAGTATGTATAATATTTTATTTGATTAATGTTGGATATGGAAATCCAAATAAATAAGATGTAATTATAAATTATAAACTAAATTGTTTATTAAAATAAAATTAAAGTAGTTTAATTTAGTTTTGACCAAACAAGACTTAAATATATTAAGTCTTTATTTTAAAGACTTTTGCCAAACAAAGCCTTATGGCTTTTGGATTTCTTTTAATATTTGAATCATAAATAAAATAAATTAAAATAATATAAAATATATTTATAATCGATAACATATTATTGTTTTTATTACAACGCCGCTTATAGACGTTTGATTTTAAAGGCTAGGCTTAGTGTATTTTACGTAAAAGAAAATTGGCTTAAAGCTTCAAGAAGAAGAAGGAAGAAAATACGAGAAACTAAGAGAAACTAGGAGAGAATTGAGAGAAAGTCCGTGATTCACAAAGAATTTCAAAGATGATTACCAAGCTAATAGAAGGTATTACTCATAACCCTAATTTTATATATTTATATATATGTATATATATGAATGGTACGACATATAACTTCAAGTTCTGTGAATTCATCTTTTTGTAATTATTGATATACAACTGATTACTTGTTATTGTATATATTTGTGATGATTAGAACTAGTGTTTAGATAAGAATTTTTATGCTAATTATGTTTAAAAGAAAGAAAGTAATTACATTGTTTATAGTTTCCATATGGCTTGTGAAAAGTACCAATTTCAGTGGTTAATTTGTATGTGAAACTGTGAATTGAGGCTGGATTATGCTAGTTCATTAAGAAACGAGCATAACATAATTTGAATGAAGCAATTTGGCCAAGTGTAGAGATCACGGTGTTAATTTTTGTGAAGAATATCAAAAATTGAGTTTTTATATGATAATATAGAATTTGAGAAATTAAAATAGTTTTAGTTGTTGTTAAATTGTGCTAAGTGATTGTAAATGTTAGCAAACATGTTGGTGATAGTTGTATATTTATTTTACGTGTTGATATTACTGTCTATTGGGTGAAATTTGTTTTTGTTGGGCTAAAGTCGGCTACTGTTCATTAGCCTTCTCTACGTCTGTCTGAACACTGCAGCAAAATTGCTGCTACATCCCTAAGTTTATGTATGGCGCAGCTTATTTACATACCCCTGCCTCGAGACAAGGAGGTCTGCTGTCACTGCAGACTTTGTAACACCACTATAACTTGGTCTAAGGTTATGTTAATGTGTCAAATGTGTAACGACAATGTTAAAACAACATAGTGTTATGTGGTTAGTGATTCTAAAGTTATAAGAAGTTGGTAAACTATGAAAATGACATGTTGTGATTTATTGAGAATGAGGATTAGTAAATAAGTATTATGAAGGTTAACACTTAAAATTTTTGATATTTATATAGTACCATAAGACTTGTACTAAATTAACAAGTTTAGCTATAACTGGGTGTTATTTTGGAAGTGGATGTTAACATGTCTAATAGATATTGTGAGTGCACTAAAATGTGTTAGTGAGTTTCAGTTTTGTGTTATGTGGTTTATTTATATGGTTAGACCTTAAACTAAAGGTTATAACTTAACTAAGATGAGAAATAAAGCTATGAGGTTAATGTATGTAGCTAATGGATGTGATATTCCTAATGGGATGTGTAGGATATTGGAGTACGTGAATTATAATTGTATAGCTTACTTAAAGAGAAGCAAGTTCCCTAACCTTTGCTACTTTATTATTCAAAGAAGGTTACTTTTCACTGTTATGTTATACTCATGCAAATTCTCTACTCTAATCTCTTGTTTAACAATTTATTGTCATGCGAATTCTTTACCCCTCATTTATTGTTGAGAAAATTAGTTAATCTTTATTTCTTTATTTCAAACGAGATTACTTTGGTTATTCAAAGTCCAGAATGTTGTTTATTCAAATACTAATAACTATTGTTTGATCTTCGTTTCTAAATGTCATTGTAATTATCCTACATTATTGTCTTCGAACTCTAAGTTGTCTAGCAATTCTTTACCAATTCAACTAATCCTTAGTTGATGAATGTTCTAAACTCTAAATTACCCTTGAAGTCAACCCAAACCAAACTTCCTTTGGTTTGTATATGGACTCACACAAATTTTGAAATCATGTTGTCGATGATAACATTTGTTCAATTTAGAAATTGTTAATACTCTAGCTCTTATTGATTCATCGATATACCTTGTTCATGAAGATATTATAATCAAACTCTTGAATAGTTATTTATTTCTATCTGATTAAACCAGTACTTGGTTGATGAGCATTCTAAAGATCTAGAATTCCTTGGAAGCTAATTCCCAACCAAATTTCATTTGGTTCAGAACCTGATGATCTAAGCTGAGATGAACAACCCTATTATTAGGGGATTATTTTAGAAATACGCAATAGCATTAAAATGTTTGCGCAATACATAGTACAAAGGGCTGATCACCTGGAGTACGGAATGATGGTCTATATAGTCATTTAGATTGTTAAAGGTTACAGTAGAAACACATGTCAACCTAGGACGAAGATGATGATTATAGTCTTTTAGACTGTTAAAGTTTAAAGTAGAAATACTTGAAACCTAGAGTATAGTTCGTGGTCTTTTGACCCTCAGTGTATTCTTTGATGTTGATATCTATTGTTAACTTAACGTTCATTATTCATTTGAACTCATAGTTGTTGAATTAAAGTTTATTGTCCCGGTAAGAATACTTTACCAATGAAAACTCAGATAATTGTCATTCATAAACCGTTATTGTATATTATTCTTCTTGTGGGCAATTGTTTGCTCACTCTTGCACAAAATAATGCAGATGAAGTTAAGAAGTTTGAAGAGCTTTCTACAAGCAATAGAAAGGACAAAGTGCTTCATTAGACGACAACGTTTAATTTATCTTTTATTTATGAAGCTTATGTACTAGATTTAATTATGATCATGTTTTAATTTTTCACTGATGATTGTATTAAAGGTTAGATGACCTGGGATTTATCTTAAAATTATATAACCCTTGATGGGAGATTTATTATTTAAGCTTTTGAGTTTAATTATATTCTTTTGATGAGTGAGTTTTATACTCATAATTGAGTGCGTTTGAACTTAATCTTTTGAATGTTTTTAAGTGTTTATGTCTATTCATGCATGTTTTATGTTGTTTTGTAGGAATTGGGACAAAAGTTACTTGGATCGACGTTTGGGGTGGCTAGATGCGCGTTTTTGGCTTGCCATTTACAATGCAGTCACTTCAGAGCCAATGTGAGTATTCCTCCAGACCTTATTTCGAAAACCTCAAAGAATTAAAGTTTTAGATCTACTTCTCCTCTTTCCGGAACATCTTGAATCATCAAAATCGGAGTTCGGACGAAGAAGTTATGGCCATTTTCCTAAAGGACGTCGGAGCAGAAAATGTCAAAACATGTGCCAGCGCCGGGGCGCCCAAATCAGGCCTATTTGCAGAGCCGGGGAGCTAGGGGGCAGGGTTCCAGTAGTTGCCGTGCCCAAATATTGGTAAGGAGGGAAAATCGATCGTCGTGCTTGGACGCGTTTTGGGGCGAATTTTGACACCTTTTTGACTCCAAATAGGATTGGGTTTGTTCCTAAGCTAAAAATTAGACTTGTAACCTATAAATACATGATGTAAGACATAAAATAAAGGGAGATTACATAGATTAGATTAGAGGATAGGCATAATAATTGGGATAATTGGGATAATTGATTTATAGTTCATAATTGGGGATATTGAAGTCTTAATCTTTATTTATTTGAATTAATTTTAGAGTTATCTAGTTTTAATTGATTAATTTAGTTTTCTTAATTAGAAAAATCACAATTTATGGTTGTTTAAATAAAATTGATTTGGTTAAGAGTTAGTACTTGGTAATTTTTATTAAATAATTCCTCGTGGGAACGATACTTTTCTTATCACTTTATTGTTTGTTGACCGTGTATACTTGCACGTATATTTTGATTGTGAAATCGATCAACAAGTTTTTGACGCCGCTGCCGGGGAATTAGTTTAATAATTTTGCCAATATTAATTTTTATCAAATTATTTTTAATTTAAACATTTTTTTTCTTTAATTCTCTTTCAATTTTTTTTCTTTCTCTCTTTTCAGGTACCATGGATGACTTTGCGTATCAATGGACATACACGAACATGACTCAACCAATGGAAACATGGAGTCCACCATCCACACAACAAGTAGCAATGGTTTGTGAGTTATGTGCTGGGAGTCATGCTACAGATCAATGTGACATCAATTTAGAATCAGCTCAGTTCATAGGGAGCTATAATCGATCTACCCAACCGTGTCCGAATTAAAAAGCATATAATCCAAAGCCAATACAAATTGAGGCAACTTCGAAGACGTTGGAGGTTATCACAGCCCAACGGAGTCGAAGGATGACAAAAATGACTCAGCCAAGGGGAGCGGAGAATGATGGACTCGCGACAGCATTTTCTGAATTATCAGCACAAATTGAGACACTTTCGAAGAGGGTCAACGCTTTTGAAGCTCAACGTCGTCAAATAGTGGTGGTTACTTATGATTATTATGCTGGAAATCATATGAGTCATCAATGCGCCATCAGTTTTGAGCCGGTACAGTATGGTGGTGATTACCCCAATAATTATGTCTATCCCAACAACTATTATCAGAATTGGGGGTATCACCAGGATTTTTCATGGAGCCATACTCATCAAGATCAATTTTATGCTCCATGTCCAATATACCCACCGGATTTCTCGTGTCCACCTCCACTACAACAAGAAGAACATTCAAATTTGGAGAAAGTTTTGTCCAAGTACCTAGCTTCATGTGAGGAGAGGAGTAATCAAGAGATATTGAGTCAAAATTTAACGAACCAAATGGAACAACTAACCAATGCCTCAAATATTTGTCCTCAATACACTTGGCTCTATGACATGGATGCCGAGACTGATGCTGAGCCCGAACCAAATCTGTAACCGGATGTGCCAAATGATATAGATGTTGAAAGAGAAAAAAGACTTGGGGACCAAGAAAAGGAGATCAGCGAAGATCTAACTTTGAATACCAATGAAGATGAGCCAATTTTGATAGTGTCCCATGTACATTCTCCACCAAAGTTCTATAATCTGGGTAGTTTTGCAAAACCATGCCCAATTGGCAGTCATGTCGTCGGCAAAGCTCTTTGTGACATAAGAGCTAGTACAGTTATGAAGTCATGGTGGGATGAAAAGGAGAAGATAGAGGAAGATTCTATTATGTTTATTAAGCTTCAATGTCCTAATCTGATCATCAACATAATGGAGAAAAAACCTAGTTGTTGGACATTCTTAATAGGGAACCTATCTACAAAGAGCATGCTAGGTGACTTTAATTCAAGGGCTTTTGCTAATGGGAACCTCCCAAAAGAGACATTGCTACTGATGGATGGATGATTCCTTAATTTCCGTAAGGGAATTGGATAGAGAATTGAAGAAGTCAAGCTGAGACTATAAAACAAGCGCTTATTGGAAGGCAACCCAAGTTTTATTTTTATTTTTAGTTTTTATTAGGTTTTATATTAGTAGTTTTGAATTTGCATTTATTTAGAATTTAATAAAATTGTTTCTATCATGGTTTACAGGTTATTCAAGTCAAATTCTAGTGTGGTGCCCAATTTGTTCCATATGCCTAAATTTATTCTCCAAACTTAGCGGACAAGGAGGAAGATTGCTATATTTTCAGGGAAGTCCTCTACTTTAATTTTTTCTATTTTAGCCATTGAGGACAATGTCTAGTTTAAGTTTGGGGGCATTGTAGTGTCGTATTGCATATAGTTAGTTATCTGCATGGTAGTTCAATTTTTTTGTGTGTTAGCATTGTGTTTTTTTAGGTTGCATATAATACATGGTAGTTATTTGCATATTCATATATGTGTTGCATTAGTATGTGTTCATGTAGTATAATTACATTTTTTTTTGCATGAATCTGTGTGATTGGTTGGTGTGGTCTTAGCTCGGCCTATGATAAGATTGGTTTTGCATGTTAACTTGAACAGTGTTGATAATTGATGATGAGTCCTAATTTTAATCATGATGATAATCTGAGTTTGTCTTAAACTTATGTAAACGGTTAGCACTTAAAGTTAAACTATTTTAATCCACTTAGTTCAAGGGTTTCATAATTTGTTTCTGAGGGAAAATCTTAGTTAAAATTTAAGGAAATTAGTGAACTGGCGGTAAAGGTTGGAATGACGTAAAAGCTTGAGTTTGGGGGAATCTATGGGATATATATATACAAAATGAAAATGAAAAAAAAAGAAGAAGAGAAAATGAAAAAAAAAAAAAGAAATGATGAAAAGAAAAAAAAATAGAAATCCAGAAAAAGAAAAAAAATGAATAAACACCGTGGCATGCTTGTCTAGTTTTGTGGCATTTGTTACTTGAGTAAAATGTTCTTTAGGGATTGTCTTTACACCTAGTGCCCCTAAGGTCTTAATGGCTTGGGAGTCATTGGTCGAAAGCTCGTTAAGGTAGCACTGAAAAGCCTAAGGGAATAAGACATTGCACAACCATGAGAAAAAAAAATGAAAAAAAAAACACGAGAAAGTGCAAAAATGCCCTTGTGGTTGAATAAAAGTATAGATATATCTTGTATTTACCCTTAGACTTGGTAATTGCTTAGTTTTAACTAGAGTTGTCATGTTCACAAAAGTAATTGAATTGGAACTGAAATTTTCCTTCTAAGAAGTTTGTTATGTGATTATCTTGAACTGCGGTTAGTTAGAATGGTTAACAAGCACACACACACAACATGGGTGATGACAGGTTTGAATTGACTAATTGGTTAGAGTTATGGACTTTAACTTGATTGGATATATTGTTTGAGTATCATTGGTATCTTTGAGGCCTGTTGCTATATATCATACTGATTTATTACAGGATTCGTAGATATATTAAGAAGTAGATCATGCATATGCATTCATGTAGTTAATTTACGTTGTTTATTTTTAGTTCTTTTGTGTTTTTGCTTGAGGACAAGCAAATGTTTAAGTTTGGGGGTATTTGATGATTGAGTTTTATACTCATAATTGAATGCGTTTAAACTTAATCTTTTGGATGTTTTTAAGTGTTATGTCTATGCATGCATGTTTTATGTTGTTTTGTAGGAATTGGGACAAAAGTTACTTGGATCGACGTTTGGGGTGGCTAGATGGGCATTTTTGGCTTGCTATTTACACTGCAGTCACTTCAGAGCCAATTTTAGTATTTCTCCTGACCTTATTTCGAAAACCTCAAAGAATTCAAGTTGTAGATCTACTTTTCCTCTTTCCGGAACATCTTGAATCATCAAAATCGGAGTTCAGACGAAGAAGTTATGACTATTTTCCCAAAGGACGTCGGAGTAAAAATGTCGAACATGTGCGTGCCAGTGGCGGGGCCCAAATCAGGTTTATTTGCAGCGCCAGGGGCGCTTAGGGGGTGGGTTCCATCTTTAGCCCAGCTATTGAGACACTGGGAAGTCGATGGTCGCTTGGACGCGTTTTGGGGTGAATTTTGACACCTTTTTGACTCCAAATAGGATTGAGTTTGTTCCTAAACTAAAAATTGGACTTGTAACCTATAAATACATGATGTAAGGCATAAAATAAAGGGAGATTGCATAGATTAGATTAGAGATACAGTCCATTAGATTAGACATTAACCCTAGTTCTTATTAGTTTTGGAGATTAAAGCAACTTGGAGATCATTGAAGATCAAGAGCAGGAGCAAGAGGGGAGCATCGGATTTGCTGACAACAGATTCTATTCTCTTCTCTTATCATACTTTTATCGTTTAATGTCTATTCAATTGTGGATTCTTGGTTTTAATTCATTAATTATGAACTAACTCTTTTATTAAGATTTCAATTGAACCTGTTATGTCTATAAATTAGTTATTCGATTTATTTCAATTATTTGTGCCAAAGTGAATTGTTTATCTTGTCTTGTCCTTATTGCTTAATTATTTGATCAATAATTACCTTGTTACTCTAGAAGGATTTGGAAGAGGAATTCTAGGGTTAGAACTGGGCATGATAACATGTGACTTAGTTATTTGCATGGTGAATAATTAGGTTCATGAATTGAATGGAAATATCTGTTCACCGCATGTAACACATAAGGAATTGGAATTGAAGGAGTTTAATTCAATTGTTTTGCATAGGAATATAGCAAGATTAATCTGTATTAAATAGAAGTCAATTGATCACTTGGAAAAGGACTTTTAGCGTTTGAGAATTCCTGTTAACAATTCAGTAGGCATAATAATTGGGATTATTGGATAATTGATTTATAGTTCATAATTGGGGATATTGAAGTCTTAATCTTTATTTATTTGAATTAATTTTAGAGTAATCTAGTTTTAATTGATTAATTTAGTTTTCTTAATTAGAAAAATCACAATTTATGGTTGTTTAAATAAAATTGATTTGGTTAAGAGTTAGTACTTGGTAATTTTTATTAAATAATTCCTCGTGGGAACGATACTTTTCTTATCACTTTATTACTTGTTGACCGTGTATACTTGCACGTATATTTTGATTGTGAAATCGATCAACACCTTTATTTATGGGTAGTTAGTTATAATTTATTTGGACAGTGAACTCCAAATCTATGAAATTGAAGTATCCGGATTAGGGGGTGTCACAGAAACCGATGTCTAATAACTCCTGTAGTTGGACTTTTAACTCCTGAAGTTCAATAGGAGCCATTCGATATGGGGTTTTAGAAATGGGTTTTGTACCCGGTTCAAGGTCAATAAAGAATTCAACATCACGTTCTGGGGGTAGACCGGGAAGTTCTTCAGGAAATACATCAGGAAATTCACTAACAACAGAAATATTATTCAAATCTGACGTATTTTTGTTCAAATCCATAACATGGGCTAAGAAAGCTTGGCATCCGTTTTTCAATAAACGAATAGCTTTATGGCTTGATATGACAGTGACTGATTTGAGTGGTTTAGTTGCTTGAATTCGTATAACAGGTTGGATAGGAATATGAAAACTCACAATCTTACGAAAACAATCAATTTTGGCATGATGAGTGGTTAACCAATTAATCCCTAAAATGACATCAAAAGCAAGTATCTTTAAAGAGATAAGATCCACAGGTAATGTGATGGTTTCAACTTGGATTAAGCAAGATTTATAAACAGTGAATGTAATAAAAGTTTTTCCTAACGGAGTCTCCACTGATAAATCAAAGTCTAATTTCTTCGGAGTCAAGTTTAAACGTTGAGCACAAGCAGGAGAGATAAAAGAATGGGTAGAACCGGTATCTAGTAAGATATAAACTTCGCAAGAGTTTATGATAAGCTTACCCGTGATCACCTCGTTCGGGTTTCTCGCGTTTTGGCTAGTCACGACAAACGCTCTTCCAGGAACCGCTGATTTTGACTTATTCGGGATAGCCTTTGGAGTTACCATCCATGCTGAACTTGGTTTTGCTACAAAACAGTCTCGAGCTATATGGCCCTCCTTTCTACAGTTATAACATACCTTGGATTGTTGTGGGAAGTTTGGGCTGATATGTCCCTCTTTCCCGCATTTATAACACACGACCGGTGGTCGTTCTCCTCCCCTAGCAACAATTGATGCTGGTGTTGCTGCTGATGTCTTCCCGTCATTATTGAATATCCTCTTTTTGAAATTTCCACTTGACTCACCTCTCCTATTATCATGGCCTTTATTACCACCTGAGTGGTTACCGCTTTTGTCTATATTTTTCCCTCCTCGTTGGTTATCATCGCTCCGATGATTGATGTCACCGGTATGACCCTGGTTTTGGTCCCTCGGTAGAACATACTCACTATCTCGTTCTAATAATTGAGCCCTATTGACAACATCTGAATACAGAGAAAATTTATGAGAGATAAGATATTGCAGAAACTCGGGTTTTAGACCTCTCAGAAACATCTTTGTCATTCGTTCCTCATTCTCTACCAAATGAGGTGCAAACCTGGATAACTCTGCAAACTTTGCCTCGTACTGGGACACCGTCATGTTGTTTTGTTCCAGTCTAATAAACTCCACCTCCTTCATATAACGAATACTTTCAGGAAAGTACTTGTCATTAAACAGTTTCTGAAACGTTTCCCAAGACATCTTTGAAAAGTCCAGTCAGTACGCTTCACGAGACTCCACCAAGAGTCCGCTTCACCCCGAACATAAAGGTGGCGAATGGAACCTTCGTTCCTCCGTGCATCCCAAGACATCGAATATTTTGGTAATTTTCTTGACCCATATTTCAAATTTAATCGGATCCGCTTTCCGAAAATTCGTGGTACCAACTCCTTGAATCTGCTTGTTTGTGACAAACCGCTGCGTTATCATTTCCACCCGTATTTTGTACACGAAGTCTCCTTATGCGATTTTGCATGAACTGCAAAAAGCTCCTAAACATTCCATCATTCACCGCTTGCTCGGTGAGTGTTGTTTCTGGGAGGAATATTGTCTTCCCTGTTGCACGCTCTCCCGGTTTGTGACTAAAGGTTGTTCCACGCCTCTCATACACTCCATTCTTAACGCTTCAGCAAAGTGACCATTCTTAAATCTCGCCATAAAATAAGGGTTAATTAAACAAATTAACATATCACATAATATCCCTATATTATGACTGACCAACAAATAAGCTTAGATAGGACACACTAGCGAAGGATTTACTCGTCTCTCCCCTCCTAGTTCTATTCTCCGATCTCCGCTAGAGACCATATCCATAAGCTCTGATACCAACTGTGACGCCCCCAAAATCCTACAACACCCATTCTGAGTCGCCAAATACATGGTACAGAAAGAAAACTACAACTTCATTATTACAATTGTTGTGTATAATACGACAACACATACTGTGAGTTTAAATACAAATATTATCTTCTAGACAATATCCACACTCAAATAAGTCCTCATTACAATTATTCATACACTATTTTACAAAATAGTGAGGACTGCTAAAACAACTTTCTAGAACCATCACTCTCTACCCCGACTGGTTCTTGTTATATTCTCGCTTCCTGAGAAGAAAAATGGAACAACAAGGAAAATGGGTGAGCTCAACTAGCCCAATAAAGAATATTATGACTAAGATAATATACAACAAATTATCATTAGTCTTCAACAGGGAAAAATCTGATAAAATATAATAGACAACAAGTTTTAGATCAACAAATGCAACGAAAACAACAATCCATTAGAAGAGTCACGTAGAGAATGAATTCTACTATCTTCTAAGATTTAAAAATCCATCATCAATATTTTATCCCTGTAACAACAATCAATATACATCTTTAATCAAATATTCATCTTTGCACTACAGACAAAGATATTCATTTGTATCACCGATCGGTCATGTTCATCTCAACACATGTTCATCTTTTGCCTACGGGCCAAATATATTCATCAGTTAATCATTCATCTTTGCACTACAAGCCAAAGATATTCAAAGAACATCATCATTTAAGACCGAGGATTATGAAAATATTTTAAAGAAAACGAATCCAAAGGAGATGTAAGGACAAATATTAGGGATTCATATTACGCTTTATCCAAGATCAATAATACTCCATAATAACCAATTTTGAAGCGTAATTCAAAAATAAAGATCAAAACATGGATACAATCAAAGATAATAACCATAATAGACATCTTGGACAAAAGGAAAATTTTTATTTTCTATGAATAATGTCATATTCGTGAATAGTCACAGATACGTGAACAAAGGTCTGTGATATCGTGAATAAGAACCCAAACACAAAAAGTTCCAAATTTAATAAAAAGTTCAGACCAATATTTCGGTATAATGATATCGAAAGAAATAATATCATTTACGAAGAAAATAACATCCCTTACCTCAAAATAACTGTACTTCTGACTAAATTTCGGATATAGTGCTGACAGAAACTTGCACTGAATAGCAACTCTCAAAGTATCAAAATTCTCTCAAAGTTCAGACTAATGATAATTTATTCTGCATTATCTTTGTCATAATATTTCTTACTGGGCTAGTTGAGCTCACCCTTTTGTTTTCATTGTTCTCTTCAAGAAATGAGAACATAGTTAGGACTGGTCGGGGAATGGATTGACGGTCCGGATGGTTGTTTTAGTAGTCCTCACTATTCTGTGAAATAGTATGATAATAATTATAATGAGGACTGCATTGAGAGTGGATATTGTCTAGAAGGCAATATTATTGTTTAAACTCTCAGCTATGTTTTGTCGTATTTTGCACTGACAAACAGTATTAAAGAAGTTTGTATTTGATTTATGTACCATGTATTTGGCGACTCAAGATGGGTGATGTATACCTATTTTGGGGCATCACAATCCACTTCGATCGATTCTTGACTACTTCATACCTACGTTCTCCATTACATCAATATTGCACCTCTGATAAATATCAGAAAGTGATCTGGTTCCTCTAACAGGTTCATCATCCACATCATCATTCTCCTCCTGAACTTCAAGCTTTTTGTCATTCTCCCAACTCCAATTATCTAACTCAAAGAATTGAACATCCCTGCTGACAATTACTTTGTTTCTTTGTGGTAAGTAGATCTTATAGGTATTTGAAATTGAGCTATAGCCTACAAAAATTCTAGATTCCACTTTTTTTCCCAATTTGTCTCTCTTAACTTGAGGGATGTAAGAGAAACATAGACAACCAAATGTCATCAGGTTAAGTAACTTCGGTTTGTAGCCATGCCATGTTTCAAATGGAGTCCTTTTCTGCAAAGCTTTTGTTGGCAATCTGTTTAGCAGAAAAACTGATGTGTTAGCAGCCTCGGCCCAATATTTCTTTAGCAACCCATTGTCATGAAGCAAGAACCTTGTCATCTCCATAATTGTTCGATTTTTCCTCTCCACAACTCCATTATGTTGAGGAGTGTAAGGTGCTGTCAATTGATGTTCAATGCATGTATCTTCACAAAACTTGTTAAATTTTTCAGAGGTATTTTCAGTTCCATTATCAAACCTGATCACCTGCATTTTGAATCTGCTTTGAGTTTCAACCCAAGATTTAAACTTCTAGAAGATATCAGCAACCTCAGATTTAAATTTCATAAAATAAATCCAGCACACATTCTTGAGTAATCATCAATGAAAGCAATATAATACTTACTACTATTCAATGATGGTGTTTTCATTAGTCCTCCCACATCTGTGTGTATTAATTGCAGCCTTTGTGTAGCCCTCCAAGACTTGTTTTGTTGAAAAGGAAGCTTGGTTTGCTTCCCATATTGACAGGCAGCACATTTAGGAGGCTCATCCTCTAATTCAAGTAAGTCTTTCACTAGATTGTTGTTCTTCATAAAGAGTATAGCGGCATGATGGAAATGTCCCAATCTCTTGTGTCAAAACACTGTATTGCCATCTTCTTTATGTATAGCAGCCTGCTCCTTTTTCACCAAATCCAAAGCACAACTTTTGCCTTTCATTTGAACTTTGAACACCTCTATATCTTTTGTATCTTTAATCACACAGTTTCTATCTTCAAACAACACTTTATAGCCTTTTTCCAACAACTGAGTAACACTCAAATGATTTTGATTAATTTCATGAACGTATAAAACATCATAAATTAATTTCAAACCTGTGTGACCTTCAATTGCTACTATTCCTTTGCCTTTCACTGCAATGTGTGTTCCATTTCCAATTCTGACTTTAGAAACAGCGGTCTTGTCAAGCTCTTGGAAGAGCTCTCGATCACAAGTCATGTGATTTGTACAAACACTATCTATAAGCCAACTTTTTGTGGAGTTGTTAGTGGCAAAGCATAATACCACAAACAACTGCTCCTCTTGAGGTTGATCCTCAGCAGCCTTGGCCTCTCCTTGTTATTTTTGAGTCTTGCATATCATTTCCATATGCCCTAACTGACCACACTTGTGACATCTTACATCTAGCCTCCACCAACACTTGTTCTGTGAATGATTGGTTTTTTTTGCAATGAGGGCAAGGTGGAAAGACTTGAGTATTGCTGCTTTGACTATTTTTGTTGTTGTTTGCAAAACCTCCAGGCTTGTTGCTTTTGTTCTGCTATTTTTTTTACCATTGTTGATCTGTAATTTAGCTTGAAAAGCACCCTCCACAAATCCTTCTTTCCTCATAAGTCTCCTTTGTTCTTGTGCCTGCAATGTGTTCAACAATTCTACCAAGGTAATAGTTGACAGATCTTTTGAGTTTTCCAAAGTTGAAATTGTAGCCTCAAACTTTTTAGGAACTGTGACTAGGATCTTTTGAACAATTCTAGAATAAAAAAAATCAGTACCAAGAAGTCTTACCTTGTTGACAATACCAAGAAGTCTGTCAGAATATTCCTTGATTATTTCTGATTCTTTCATCTTTTGCATCTCAAATTCTCGGATCAAATTGAGCACTTGCATCCCTTTAACCCTTTCATTTCCTTCGTATTCTTGCTTCAAAAAAACCCAAATTTCTTTGGCTGTTTTTAGTGTCATTATTCCGATAAAAATGGTGGATGAAACTGCTGCAAACAAGGTTGCTCTTGCTTTTGATTTTCTTTGCTTCCTCTCTTTTTGACTTTTGATTTGTACAAGAGTTGGATTTTCTAGTAGGGGTGGAACTTCATATACTTATTCAACAGCTTCCCACAGTTCACTGGCATCAAGATAGGCTTCCATTATAACAGCCCACACTTGATAATTTGTTCCATCAAACACTGGAAGTGCAATATCAGTGAATGAATTTTCTGATTTCATGTTTTTGGGAAGATAGGTGATAAGTGTTTAGGAATTGTGTTCGAACTCTCTCAATCTCACAAGTCCTTTAGGATTATGCTGCTCTGATACCAATTTGTTGGATATTCAGGAACCAAAGACTAAAGATTATGAGAGAGTTAATTTAGGGACTGCTAAGAGACTTATTTTATTGAGCAACAAACCATCTGTTTATACAGCTTAATGAAAATTGAATTGTAGAAAATTTGCTACATGATAACTATAATAGCTAACTGCCTGAAAATAGCATAAAGAAATAGTCATAATCCTAAAGAATAACACCAACTAAAACTGATTCAGCTACATGAGTCATTTAAGTCAACATTACCGTTTAAAAACTGATATTGAAATAAGAAGAAATTGCAATTTCAATTAGAAATGTTCATTAAAGGTTGTTTGAACCTTTTTAATCAATGTGTGTGGATCACAGTTATCAAGTTGTCGACGCTTAGGAGTTTAGTCGGTGCATATTGGGAAGGCATCTGGGCGACTTGGTGGGATGGAAGAAAGTTGAGCAACTTGGTGGGCAACTTGTACGACTTAGTGATTGAGCAAATTTTTGGGTACTGTTGATACTATGGAGAACATAAACTAAGTAAAATATATTATGATAGAGAAATAAGTTGAAACTACAATCAAACATTGATAGTAGAATATAAAGATTTAAGGCTGAAGGATTTTTTTATTTTTAATTTATTAATACACCAAAAGAAAAGGGGATGAACTGGCCAGACACAAAGTATACTAAGAGGTAAGTAGCTCTCATGAAATTTTTTTATGAGGCCTTTGTTCATTGGCAGCACCATTTCGTACCCTTTGTAAGGGGTTATTATTTGACTTAATCGTTTCATCTGAGCTTGCATTCTCTCCCATCTAACCCCCTGGAAGATACATATATCACATATAAATGTGTGTGTGTGTGTGTGTATAGAAAAAGATGTACATGTTATAGGTCTCTTAAAGTTGTTTACTACATGTTGTGATGTGCATAAAGAGAAGGTTCAGATGATATTAGGTGGAGAATTCAAGCATCAGGGACTTTTCTTCTAATGTTGTGTTTCTATAATTATATATTATACCTTTTCTTTTTTCGGCCTCTTAGTGCATGTGATTATACAGTTTATACTTCTTGGAAACTTGCTAATTTATATCCCACAATCCATGCAAAAAAGTGCCCATTACTGTCGAGTTCCAAACTGTGCTCCTATAATTTTTGGATTCAGTTTTCATTGTTGTTTTTTAAAATCCTGATTCGCAAATCTTTTATCTCTGTCTAGAACATATAAGCTTAACCATAGTCAACACATTTAACATATTCAAGCTTTTCTAAAATCCTGATTCACAATTGCAAGGGTGAACACCTCTTCTTCTCCCTCGTTTCAAATATGTGTGCACTAATCTACGACATAATGCTATCCCAGACCCTCGCGTATTACCCTCAAATATTGCTCACTACAGGTATAAGTCATTGAAGAAGGCATCGGGGCCATTCAAAATCAATACCTCCACCTTCTTAAATGGGATATTCTCATCCAAATAGGCAAGTTTGGCCTCAAGTATGGGGATTGGATTGGAACCAATGACCTTGAGGATATTCCATGAGGCCTCTGCCATTTCTCTGACAATTCAGGGCATCTGAAAATTTTATGGTTTACCAGTATAGTTTGATAATAAATTAAAGATGTTTATTTCTGATTACATAATGTGTATAACCAAATCTTTGATAGTGTACTTTGTTTTGCTAAATTGTTGGTCTGGTCATGAAAATATTAGACTAGCTGTCTAGCTTCATCCTGTTGTGTTATTTTTTTCCCCCATCACAAGTGAAAGATAAGAATACATTATTTCCTTCTAATGTGCTTGATATGCTCGTAATCAATTGCTGGTCTTATAATAGATCTTATTTCCAAATCTCACAAATTTTGTTTAGTTTCTTCCGATTTACTTTATTCGAGATGTAAAGTTTGACACACTACAAGAAAAAGGCTTATTTTCGATTGAATATTCCATCGTTATTAAGCATATTCCATCGAAAATAGATTATTTACAAGGCAATGTTTCGTCAAAAATTATGTCGTATATACACGCGTCGGAAATAAGGTCCGTCAAAAATTTCGTCGAAACACTATAATGTCCAACTGGATTATTTTTGACAAAATTCTGTCGTAGATTGGAGTATCTTCAAGGGAATACTTACGATATAATTAATCAGTCGAACATAAACCTGGTTTAGTTCCGATGGAACTTTCGTCACAAATAAGATATTCCCAACGAAAAATGGCATTTTTAAAAATTAATTTATTGCTACTTCCGACTGAAACTTCTGTCGAAAATAAGTTATTTTCGACGGAAAATATGTTTTTAGCCTAATTTCGGAAAAACTTATTTTCGAAAGATATTCTGTCAGAAATACATTATTCCGTCGGAAATAATATACATTTATTTTTAATAATTTTTTTAAAATTTCAATTTCCAGGTGTTTAAACCCATTTTTTTGTACCTGCAACCTGTTTCATTCCAATAACAGTAATATATTTCACATTCATTCAACATAATGCTAAAAACCTATATAAACATGTATCATCGATCTCATCATCAGCAACTAAGCTAACAATGACATATAAACTAACAATTACAAATGATCTACTAACTCATCAACAATTACAAATATAATCTAATGTGATCCATAAATTATATACAATATGATTTACAACACTTATACATACGCAACTAGACTACAATATGTACAAATGATCTACAAATGAACTATAAACTAGTATGAGGATCATCATCGGGCGGAGGTGGACGACGATGTTGCTCTGGTATATGAAAATCAGCATTGTCGTCCCTCGCTCGCCATCGTCATCGCCATCCTGTTGATAGAATTAAAAATAAAAATCATTAGTCCGTATATATATGAGAATTAAAAAGATATTGTTAAATGAAAATAACATAAACTTGCAAAATACATGAGTAGGCGGGGGTTGACGAAAAGCTTACTCTAGGAGGGTAACCACCATCTGGAGGATCTCGCCGCCCAACGCGTCAAATTGCTCTTGCGATAAGCTCGTACTCTCTGCGGTGTCCCCAGTTAGAACCTCTTGAACGAGCTGGTGAAGACGAGACCTGCTACGTAACTGCTGACGAAGAAAATCTGGATCGGTATAGAACCTATCTTACACTACCGCTATCAGCCTCTGGAATAACTCGTCGTCCAAGTCAGAGCTCGTATGAGATGGTCTAATGGGTGGGACGCTAACGCTGGCTAGATCTTGAGAAAATATATATAACATGGCTATTGTCAATAATTTATAAGTTATGATAAGTTATGATAATTTTGTGAAACATAAAAAATATTATCAAGGAGTGTATATGCGGGTATCCTTGACAGGCCCAACACTCGATACTTGTCGGTACTACTATTAAGGGGATCTTGAGACTCGACCCATAGTCTCAGCTCCTCATCTCGAGATAACTCAATCTAGAAAGTGGGGATGGTGGAATCTAACGACTCAAAACACCCTTAGCAGCCTCTAACTCAGCTATACGCTGGTCCCGAAACTTCTGCAATCGGTCATGTAATTTATATTGTATACATGAGTTAATTACATCATTTTATTTTATTTTGTGAATATTAAGATTATTAAAAAATAAGATGAGTTTTACCTGTATAGATAATGCAGCCTAAGACAAAGCACGCTCCTCCTTAGGCGTGTGGGGCCCTATCCCAGAACTCTAACATGGTCAGAACTCTGCCCAAGGTCCTCCCTAAGGCCTAATAAATACAGTCATAAAACAGTTAATAATTATTCGTGTGAGAATTTAATAACTAAACATCTAAATACATTACACTTACCGTCTTTGCCTCTGCAAAAGACTGTGAGCCAGTCGTTTGTACTATGTGGAGCTTGGCACGATTCTTCTTTGTCTGCTCAGACTTCTTCTTGAAGTCTTCAGTCTCCCAGTGCGCACACACAGCCTACCATGCTAAATCGGAGACTATGCGAGGTTGGTGAACTCTGATGGTGGTCTTGGGCTGGTCATTGACAATCTGCATTAAGGAGGGATCGTATCGCTCGTACTGAGTGAAGTGCATGCACCCAATCGGGAGGTGCATCAGATAGATCGAGTGTAAGGTGTGTTTAGCGACCGAGTCTAGTATACTGCAGTAAACATTTTATAATATGTGTTACTTTAATTGTGCCATGCAATAAAATATATAGATTTAACAATGTTACTACAACGATGGATTAACACTTACTGTCCTGACCGGACATCCACCAGAACTGTAAGTAGAGCTGCTGGCGGTCGACTAAAGATACTGAGGTTATGCCATCGCTGTCATCGACGAGGTGCATCTATAATTATTAAAAAAAACTAAGTCAATAAAATGAGCTAATGCAGGTTGAGATATATTTAAATCCTATGTCAAACAACTTACTGGCTCCTGAAGACAAGCCTCCATCATGGCTAGTGTCTCCCGATTCGGATCGCCAACCCCTGCGGTGACCTCCACCGCTATGTCTAGCCATAAATATACTACTGGAATAACAAAAAGTTCTCTTTATCCACTTAATCTTCCCACGTAAACGTATTACAAATGTTATCCTTTTAAAACAGAAAGCTAGTAAATTACAATGAACTATATACGATCGAGCAAAGTTGAGCAACTAATTAACCGATCAATTCTAAAATTTGCGATTAGAATTTTTGGGAGTTCCAGAGGTCTTGAGCGAATAACTAATACCACAACGAGGCCAAATGACAGAAGGTGGAGAATACTCTAAGTCATTGCGTCACATAAAGAGTTGCCTTGTACCCATAAAATGTGACGATGGGTTAAAGTATTTTCCACCTTACTTTCTTTGCACTCGTTGAGGTATTCGTTTCCCACTCAAGACCTCTGGAACTTCCAAGAATTCTAATCACAAATTCTACAATTGACCGATTAATTAGTTGTTCTTCTTCGCTCATTCTTATATAGTTCGTTGTAATTTATGAACTTTCTATTTTAAAAGAATAAAAGTTGTAATACTTTTAAGTAGGAAGATTAAGTGGGGAATGAGAACTTATATATGTCCCAAAATGCAGTTGCGGGGACGGATTGTAAAGAAAGTCAAGGCAATTAATGCTTTCTTCATAATAAGTTGGCTGGTAAGTTGTATAGTACCATGCTGATGCCAACTTAAGTTGTTCCTACACCTTACAACTACTGTCAAACAATCCCTAGCCAGCTCAACTAAGGCGATCAACATATTAGAAGGTTAATGGAATGATATATGTACTATAAAATGTATTGTCATAATTGATTATAACTATTGAGTTTATTGAGGATAATGCCAAACTAAACGATCTATTGAGTATATTAAAGATTGAACAGATAAGAGTATTATTAAGTTTATTGAAGGTTGTGGCAAACTAAGCAAATGTTACTTAGTTTATTTTACCAATGAAAAACTAAGTAAATGTTACTCAGTTTATGAGAACTTGATAGACTCCACGGCACGCTTGCGTGAGGTGGTCGTCTATCATTTGGTATCAAAGCTAAGCCTTTCTAGTGAATTACTTATCTTTAATTTTATGTCGAAATAAATATTCTAAAAAAAGAGAAAAAAAAGAAAAAAAATTAGATTATATTTCCATTGTGCTAACCAAACTTGTAGCACACCAGGCCATCAAATCATCAAATTCCAACCAAGAGTTCATACTATTCCATCATCATCAATTCTGAAATGGAGCTATAATTTACAAATCTGAAGCAGACAAGAGGAGTACAAGGCAATCAATCGGTGATTTTGTGGTATTCTAATAGTCATACATATTTTTGTTTCGTGATAAGTAACTTTTGAATTGATTAGTAAAAACCAAGAATTTTGCTAGGGGAATTCAAGAAGAACCTATTAGAGAGAATATTTTGAGGTAAAAGGCATAGTGGTGAGATTAATCGAGGGTAAAAGCCAATTTATTGAGAGTATACACGAGTGAACCATTGACTCGAGCGAAACACGTAAGGGAGTGGTGAGGAAACTATTTTCTACTAACCCTTATTTTGCAGGAAATATGTCTAACACGAAGGATAAAGGAACTTATGAGGAACAACCCTCAACAGCTGAATTGAAATTCAAGCTAGAAGCCATGCATAAAGAATGGGATCGAAGATTGAGAAAGACTATGGAGAAAATGCAAGAACAATTAGAAGAGATAAGGGTGTCTATGGCTGAGCTATCCCAAAACACTCATGGGATACATAACAAGACGAGAACACAACAAACTGACGCAAGAAAGGAAGACCCTTACGGTAAGGACAGTAGTGCAGCGGAAGATCGTGAATCTAATTTCCTACATCAAAGACACGGAGGTGCTAGGGAAAGAGGAGGTCGGGATAGAGAAGATGGCAATTTGGATAACATAAAAATGAAAATTCCAACTTTCGAAGGCACGGGTGATCCTGAGGCTTATTTAGATTGGGTAACCAAGATGGAGCGAATTTTTGACTGTTTCAACTATTCAGACCTTAAGAAAGTTAAACTGGTCATTACGGAGTTTTCTGGATATGCATTGATATGGCGGGATCAGTTGACAGCTAATCGGAGAAGGTGTGAAGAGTGGTCGATTACAACATGGGTGGAAATAAAAGCTATCATGAAAAAGAGGTTTGTACCAGCATACTATCAACGAGAGATCATTCGTAGATTGCAAACTCTTAAACAAGGAAGTCAAAGTGTGGATGAATATTACAGGGAGAAGGAAATGTTGAAGGATCGGGCTAATTTGATTGAGGATAATGAAACATCGATGGCTAGGTTCTCGGCAGGATTGAACTGGGAGATTGAAGACTTGGTTAAACGAGAACATTATTTGGAGTTAGAAGAACTGGTACATATGTCTACTAAGATAGAGAAACAACTCAAGAGGGGAGGAGGACAACGAGGATAATCTAATGCTAGTTCATCATGGAGACCTAATTTTGCAAAGCGAGAGGAAAAATTGAATGCAATTAAACCAAAGGTGGAGCCTAAGCAAGGGTCGACTAGCCGAGAAATACAAGGTAAAAATGAAAAACCTTCATTTGGGCGTAATTGGGATATTGTATGCTTCAAGTGTCAAGGCATGGGACATATTTCTAGCCAATATCCAAATTAGAGGAAAATGTTGTTGCTTGACAATAGAGAGGTGCAAACCGAGGGTGAAGAGAGCGACACTGATTCTATGCCACCATTAGAGGAGGTGAGGATGCGATACATGGTGAAATTCTAGTTACAAGAAGAGCACTTAGTACACAGGTTAAGGAGGAGAGCAATGAACAGTGGGAAAATCTATTTCATACTCGATGTCTTGTGAATGGGAAAATCTGTTGTGTAGTCATAGATGGAGGCAGCTGCACAAATGTGGCGAGCACTACGATGGTGGAGAAATTGGGGTTGCCTGCCACCAAACATCCACAGCCGTATCATTTGCAGTGGCTCAATGATAATGTAGACATTAAAGTAACTAAACAGGTGTTAGTTCCCTTTGCTATTGGTCGGTATGTTGGTGAGATATTGTGTGATGTGGTGCCTATGCAGGCATGCATATGTTATTGGGTAGACCATGGCAGTTTGATAGGAGGGTTCAACATGATGGGTTAACTAATGTATATTCCTTTGTTTACAACAAGAAAAAAATCTCTTTGCGTCCTTTGTCACCACAACAAGTACATGAGGATCAGATTCATTTGCAGAAAGATCATGTACAAAGAAAAGAGAGTGAAGAAAAGAAAAATCAAGAAGAAAAAGAGAGAAAAAGAAATAGAGAAAAAGAAAGATGAGAGAAAAACAAATATACTGGCAAAAAAGAGTGATGTGAGAAGAGCTTTGATTTCTAAACAGCCTAAGATTTTACTTCGGTATAAAGAGGCGCTTTTGAATACTAACGCTAATGAATCTTTACCTAGTGTTATTTCATCTCTCTTACATGAATTCAAAGATGTATTTCCCGAGGAGCTTCCTCATGGACTACCACCTATTCGGGGAATTAAGCATCAAATTGATTTTGTTCCCGGTGCAACCATTCCAAACCATCCGGCTTATCGGAGTAATCTCGAGGAGATGAAGTAGTTATAAAGGCAAGTTGACGAGCTGACGAGGAAAGGATTCGTGAGAGAAAGTATGAGTCCGTGTGCAGTTCCGGTGATCCTAGTGCCGAAAAAGGATGGAAAATAGAGGATGTGCATCAATTGTCGAGCAGTAAATAACATTACGGTAAAATATCGACATCCCATTCCTCGTTTAGATGACATGTTAGATGAATTACATGGGTCTTGCATATTTTCAAATTTTGATTTAAAAAAGTGGTTATCATCAAATTAGAATGGAAGAGGGTGATGAATGGAAAACAACGTTTAAAACTAAATATGGTCTTTGTGAGTGGTTAGTATTACCTTTTGGTTTAAATAATGCACCCATCACTTTCATGAGATTAATGAACCATATTTTGCGTCCATTCATTGGAAAATTTGTCGTAGTTTATTTTGATGATATCTTGATTTATAGCAAAAACTTGGAAGATCATGCATTGCATTTAAAATTTGTCTTAGATGTACTTAGGAAAGAAAAGTTATTTGCTAACATGGAAAAATGCACGTTTTGTTCGGATAGAATTATTTTTCTTGGCTTTGTTGTGAGCTCACAGGGAGTCCAAGTTGATGAGGAGAAATACGTGCGATCTGGGATTGGCCGAGTCCAACCAATGTGAGTCAAGTACGAAGTTTTCATGGACTCGCAAGTTTTTACCGACGCCTTGTTCGGAATTTTAGTGAGATTACAGCACCATTGACCGAGGTCATCAATAAAAGTGTAGGCTTTAAGTAGGGTGATGAACATGAAAAAATATTTAATTTGATTAAGGATATATTGACAAATGCTAATTTACTTATTTTACCTAACTTTACTAAAACCTTTGAGATTGAGTGTGATGCTTCAGGTTTAGGGATTGGAGCTGTGTTGATGCAAGAAGGGAAATCAGTGGCGTATTTCAACGAAAAGTTGAGTGGGGCAGCTTTGAACTATCCTACGTATGATAAAGAGATGTACACTTTGGTTAGAGCTTTGGAGACATGACAACATTACTTGTGGCCTAAGGAATTTGTGATCCACACCGATCATAAATTATTAAAATATTTGAGCGGTCAACATAAGTTGAACAAAAGGCATGCGTGATAAGTAGGTTTTATACCTACTTATCCGGTATCTATTACTTAAATTATTTGCTTAATCTCATGTTTCTCAGTTACTTTTCATACATTTTGTGTTCATTTTGTAGATTTTATGCTTGGGAGCTGTGTGAGCGACTATTGGTATGAAAACGCAAGGAAAAGTAATCCGGACATCATTTGGGCTTTCATGTTCATGGGTTGGAACTTGGATTATGTTTTAGAGCTTCTTCTTAGCTTTTCGGAACATCTTGAATCATTCTAATTGGAGTTCGGATGCAAGAGTTATGACCTTTGTACCAATGGACGTTGAACTTCACTGTTTTCGGTGGCCATTTCCATAGCAGTCACTTTCAACCCAATTTTGACCTTATCCGTCCGTTATTTCTCAATTCTTAAAGAATGGAAGTTGTAGAGCTCGTCGAGATCTTCAATTTGATAGGTGGTAGGCCTCGTAACTCATTCCGGATCAAAAGTTATAGTCGTTTTACCATAGGATCTCAGAGCGAAAAAAAGGACCCCGTGTAAAGCGGACATTTACATACAAACCTCTCATAGGCAAGTGGTATAAGCCCAACAACAGTAGTATAGCCCGTCAGGATGGGCCAATCAGTACAAAAAACCCCGCTAGGGTGAGGGTACCCGAAGAAAAAGCAATTTTTTTTCCAGAATTTGAGTTCAAGTAGGATTGGTTCGAGCTGATTGATTCAAGGACTTCCAGGAGGACTTAAAGACATATAAAGAGGCATATAAAAGGAGAAAAATCACAAGGATTAGGTGTGATCCCATTAGATTAAATTAGAGTAGATTAGGCCAAAATCCTAGTTCTTATTAGTTTTGGAGATTGAAGCAACTTGAAGACCATTGAAGATCAAGAGCAGGAGCTTGAGGAAGAGGGAGATTTGCTGATAACAGATTTATTCTTCACTCTACTCTTAGTTTTATCTTTTAATGTTTATTCATTTGTGGATTCTTAATTTTAATTCATTAATCATAAACTAAATCTTTTATTTAAGATTGCAATGGAGCTTATTGCATAGTTTATTTTTAGTATACTTCTCTATTAATTATTGTTATTATTCTTGGATTGTCTATTATGATTTGTGTTTATTGCTTAATTGCCTAGCTAACAATTATCGTGATAATCTATATGAACTCGAGAGATGAGGTATAGATTTAGATCTGATCATAATATCATGTGATTGTGTTTTCTGCATGGCGTTGGAATACATAATTTATGTCTAGGATAGAGATATACCTATTCATCGCATGTAATCTGATAAAGAACTTGTGCTTTAAATTCTATTTAATTGTAATTCACATAGAGATATAGTGAATTAGTTAATTAGGGTGTTCTTCTTAATTCTATCATATATGGATTTAAGTTGATTTGAGAATGATGTATTGAGAGATGGTCATATTTACTTATGTGTTCTTGATTAACAATTCAGAATAGTGAGCTTAATTAATAAGAAGTGTATTAATTTAACTGAAGCAATAAGTAAAGTTGTGATCTTAAATCTCCATAATCTGATTTTTAATTAGTGGTAATTAGAATTAGATTAATTAAATAATTTAATTCATAATATTAAATTGATTGTTTAAATAAAATTAGCTTGGTTAAGAGTTAGTATTTGGTAATTTGTATTAATAATTTCTCGTGCGAACGATACTCTACTTTCACTTTATTACATGTTGACCACGTATACTTGCGTGTTGTGCGTAACTAGATTTTACCTAACAAAATTTTGGCGCCGTTGCCGGGGACTTAGTTTAATATTTTTTGCTAATATTAGCTTAAATCAAATTAGCCTTAATTTAAATATTTTTTTTCTTTCTTTATTTTCTTTTATTTTATTATCTTCATATTTCTCTCTCGTTTTAGGTACCATGGTTGGATGCAATTATCAAAGGAAATATTCGAGTATGACTTAACCAAGGGACACAAGAATTGATGGACTCAATGCATTTTTTGCATTATCAGCATAACTTGAGACAATTTCGAGGAGGTTGGATGTTGTTGCAGCCCAACGTATTCGGAGGAAAGCGCTAGTTTGTAAATATTATGCTAGTAATCATCCGAGTCATCAATGCACCGTCAGTTTTGGGCTAGGACAACATGGTGGTCACTACCTCAACGATTATGCGATGCCAATTATTATTAAGTTTGGGAGTATCACTCGGATTCATCATGGAGCTACAAATATGAAGACCAATACTACACTCCAAATCCAATATACACATCAAAATTCTTATGTCCACCTCCACTACCACAAGAAGAAAAGTCAAATTTGGAGGAATTCTTGTCGAAGCTCATAACAACCCAAGAAATATCGAGCCATAATTTTCAGAAACAGATGGAACAATTCATCATTACCTCAACCCATGGTCCTCAATACATGGATTCCAAAACTGAGACAGATAATTCAAGGTTGGAGGAATTGTTGTCCAAGTTCGTAGCATCAAATGAGGAGAGGAGGATTAATCAAGAGATATCAATTCAAAATATGCAGAACCAGATGGATCAAATGTTCGAAGCCTTGAACATTCGCCCTCCAAACAATTGGTGCTATGACATGGATGATGAAACTGATGGAGAGCCAGAAATGTACATGCCACTGGATGAACTAAAAGAAGTGGACATTGAGGAGACAACTGGGGATATGGAAAATGCAGAACATGAGCTGACCTTTATTATACCCCCAAGTGCCTTCTCAGCTAGAGTTGAAAAATCCAGTAAATTTTTTACACCAATGTCCCCTTGGTAGTCACATCCAAAGCAAAGATCTCTATGATAATGAGACCTCTTACAAACCATGGTGGAATGAGGAAGAGAAAATAGAAGAGGAAAAGCCCGTTGTATTTTTCATGCCTCAATGAAAAAATCTATTCACACATACAACGGAAGAGGCACCTAGCTATGAAATGGAAATGGGGACATCATATACAAGAAATATGCTAGGTGGCTTCAATTCAAAGACTCTCACGAAGGGGAACCTCCCAACGCACACTACGATTCTAATGGATGGAGGGTTACTCGCCTATCGTAGAGGAATCGGATAGGGGTGTCAAGAAAAGAGTCCAGCTAATGGACTATAAACTGAGCGCTAGATGGGAGGCACCCCATCCAATCTTTCTCCCTCCTTGTTTAATTCTTATTTACATTTCCATTTACTTCTTCTACTATGTTTAATTCTTCATACTTTCCATATTTCGTAGATGTTTGATAGTTGTAAGTCTTAATTATAGTTTGATTGTTTCTCCTCCCAGGTTCAATCCAATTGCTATAAGTATTCAGGATCAAACATAAGTCAAAAATACTAAAGTTGCGAGTCAGTGGGAGTAAGCGTGGCGCGTAACAACAAGCCACACCACACACACAAGATCGTGCCATATCTCAGTCATAGAAAATAAACACTGCACAATTTTTAAAATTTTTGACTCAAGCATTCGGACACTTAGAAGTCCACACTCAGTTTCCAACTTTAGATTATCTCAAACTTATCCATCGCCTAATATACCATCGGATCTTGAGGAGGCAAACAGAGATGACATTGCCACTTAGGGGAATATTCTTTCACTTTTAATTACAATGAGGGCATTGTTCGTTTTAAGTGTGGGGGTATTGGGTTTAGTCAGTAGTATAGAGCATGTAGTGTAATTGCATCATATAGAGTAATTTAATATTTGCTTAGTTGTATAACATTGCATAATCCCAGTTTTTTTAGTTAGTTACATAGAAATTTGATAGATTTTTGAACTTGGTTGATATCTTGAGCTTAGTTATAATTTTATACATGATATAATTCATGCCTGCTATTTAGATGTTACCGGGTAGCACAACAATGTTCCTTTTTGCTTGTTGGTTAAGATTAGCATGCTTGTCTGCTGAGAGGAAAATGTTTTTTTTAATGATATAATTGTGTAGGAAGTGAGTATTGACTATGAAGACACTAAAACTCAAGTTTTGGGAACGCATGGGTATGCTTGCTATGTATAAAAAATAAAAAAATAAAAAAAATATTGTGGCTAGTCTTGTTTCTGGGCCTTTGTTACTTGAGTAAGTACGCCCGAGGGGATTGTCTCTACACCTAGCGCCCTAAGGTCTTAATTGTCAGGGAGTCGTTGGTCGAAAGTTCGCTAAGGGGTAGCACTGTTAGCCTAATGGAATGAGACGTTGCACAGTCATGGAAAATAATAAAGAAAGGAATAAACACAGCGGGAAAGTGCAAAAATCTCCCTCGTGAGTAAAAATAAATCAAAATAAACCCGTTACTGAACCTTAGCTTGTACTGATGTGTTGGAGTAGTTGTTGTTTCATTTTTATGCATAGCTCTTGACTTAAAACCTCACTTTCTTTCTTAGAAGTATATGTTGGGAGATTGCATATTTAAAATTTGAAGTTGAAATTTAATTGTCATGATTATATGTAAAGTCCTTCAAAGGAACACATGTACAAGGACTTTGTGATAGATCAAATCTGTTAGGTTGATCTGTACGTTAATGTTTATCATTCTGTAAATGAATGTATAGAAGAAAAGATCAAAGCTGTTAGGTTGATCTATATCTTGAAATGTAATAGATAGGCTTCAAATGAATCGTAGTCTATCAAGATGATCAAGAGATTGCAGAAGATAAGGCAAAATTATAGAACATCGAGGATTGTAGTGTATATTCTTTAAAGGGCCTCTCTAAAATTGTAGAGTAGTCCTAACGCTTATCGAGCCAAGTCAGAATTCGTAGAGTGCTCTCGGAAGCGTAGAGTCTGTAAGACAAGCAAGTGAAGATCGTAGTGTACCAGTCCTTAAGAGAAATTGTAGTGTTCTCATCTATCAGCACCAGACTAAGTACCAAGGTGTCATGAAACCACGATCAGAAATGTAGAGCTTCATCTGTCTGTGTCAGAAGCATCGAGCCTCGTCTACGTGTTTAAAGATTAATCACAACAAATGTGGAATGAGCTATAAACATTGAAGACCTCGGGAGTCCCAATTAAACAATAGTCATCCTTAGTATATAACAAAGAAATGTATTGAAGAATCTAAGGAAAGTACCATGAGTCAGCAGAAAACACCTTTTTAGGTGTTAGGTGAGATAGCAGTCTGCTATGTCAGTGGGCCAGTCTGCTGATCATAAGTTATGCAGAAAGTCTCTATTAAAGCTCAGAAATGTCAAATACATTTAATGCTTCAACGAATGTCTTCAACGTATATATTTCAAAGGCATCATATATACAAAACATCTGCAGATGAAAGAAGACAAGCAAATTCAAAAAAAAAACTGAAGAACACTCAACGATCAAACTCTACGATTTGAAAAATAGAAAGCTTGCTCAGTTACTCAGTTCTTTCGAACAAGAGCTTAACGACAACTGAGTAGCACCATTCAAGAACTCATCAACTACTATCAAGTGAAGTAAGAAGTTCCAAGTCAGAAGGACTTGAAGAGTTCTAAGTGAACTGTGAAGAACCAAGTCTGCTGGACTTGAAGAGTTCAAAAGTGAACTGAGAAATGCCAAGACTGCTGGTCTTGAAGGAATCTGTGAGATTCAGAAAGTGTAAATATATCCTTAGTGGATTTCCTACTCGAAGAGTAGAAGAGCGGACTAGGAGCTTTAAGTGCTCTGAACCACTTAAAATTGTCGTGTCTCTTACACTCTTGTTATAACTGGTATAACTTTTATAACTGCTATAATTGCCTCACTCTCATTAACTTACTATATCTTGAAGGAAGAACAAACAAATCTTAATTTCGCTGTGTTTGAACCATTATCAAAACTAACAAAGCATTTCAAAGAAAAATTTAAAATATCTATTCAACCCCCCTTCTAGATAACTATTGTGCCTCTGAAAACTAACAATTGGTATCAGAGCAGGTTCTATCAAACAGCCTACAAAGCTTAAGTAGATCCAATGGCACATCTAATAAGTGAATCAAAGACTGGAGGAGGCAGCAAGCCACCTATGTGCAATAAAGATAAATTCGCCAACTGGAAAGTTCGTATGCAAGCCTACATGGATTCAATAGATGAAGATCTATTTGAAACTGATCAAAATGGGCCCTACATTCCTACCAAGATTGCTCCCACTGTAGACGACCCAAACAAAATTCAGATCAAGAGGTCAAAGAAGAATGGACTGACAACGAAAAGAAAACTATCCAACTCAACAAAAAGGCCAAGAACATCTTGTTTCAATCGTTAGAAGACGATCTGTTTGAAAATGTGGTAAACAGCAAAATATCAAAGGAAGTGTGGGAAGCATTACTCATCATGCATGAAGGAACATAAGAAGTCAGAGAAAACAAGAAATCTCTCATGACTCAGCAATATGAAATGTTTGCACACATTCAAGGAGAAAATGTCACTTCCACCTATGAAAGATTCAATGTATTGCTCAACTCTCTCCGAGCCTATGGAAAGATCTATCCAAATAAAGATCTAATCATAAAGTTCATGAGAGATTTACCCAGTAAGTGGGATGCCAAAACCACCACCATCAGAGAATCAAAGAATCTCCATGAAATGACTGTTCAACAGTTATATGACAACCTTCTCACATATGAACTGGAGCTCACTTAACGAGCAGAAACTCTATCTGAAGGAAGAAAGAAAGACAAAAGAGTTTCTCTAAAAGCAACAGACAACACTTCCAAAGCTAATACTGAGAATGACTCTGACTATGATGAAGATGGTGAGGACTTTGCAATGTTGGTAAAAAGACTCAGAAGGTTCATGCGTCAAAGCAAAAGCAGCAAACCTAAGAAGTTCAACAACTACAATAGCCAGGAACAAATAAACGACTTATGCTATAACTGCAAAAAGCCTGGTCATTTCATTGCAAACTGCAACAAACCTCTTAGAGAAGAACTGAAGAAGAAATCAAATTCAAAGAAGGAATTAAAAGGTAAAAAAAGGCCTCAGAAGAAAGACAAAGGTCTTGTAGCTGGAGGATCGTGGAGTGACTCAGACAATGACTCAACTCCTGAATCTAGGATGATGAAGATCCTCAAATGGCAAATCTTTGTCTAATGGCCAAGCATTATAAAGATAAAAAGAACTCCAACATTCATGAAGTAAGTATAGATGAGGTATTTGACTTTAACTCTCCTGATGTAAACATTAATGATTTAAGAACTGCACTGCATGGCATAACATCTGATCTGCATCGGTACATGAAATGGTTCAGAGTTCTGTCCAAAGATTATTCACTCCTTTAAAAGAAGAAAGAGAAATATCAGGACGAACTGGAAACAACCCTTCTAAGTACTGACTCTCTCTCCAAGCTTGAAGCTGAAAATAAGCTCTTAAAACAGACTAATGAGCTCAATGCTCAAAGAGAGTCAAGTCTAACCTCTAAAATTGAGGAGCTAGAAAGGACAATCTCTACATGGAATAAATCCTCTTTATCCATGGACTCCCTGATCTCTAGTCAGAGAAGTGCATCTGACAGAACATGTTTAGGCTTTGAGGAATCCACTTCAGAGCTATATGTGGAAAAGATAAAGGAAACTAGCCCTAGTGATGCTCCAATTTTTAGTAGAAGCATTATATTTGTAAAATTCTCACAGAAGGAAGAACCAGTCCAACCCTCCTCGTCAGATCCAACCAATGTTCTAAGGAATAAAGGATCTTATTCTGGCCTAGGTTTCAGAAGAAAGAAGAATAACTCAGTCTCTACTCTCCAACCTCGAAGGGTCGTAAAGTCGAATAAAATCGACTCCACAAACCAACTGGGAAGGAGTAGTAGAGTTAAGCCCCACTCTTCACAAATCATGAAACACAAGGACACATGGAAAAGGGAAGGAAGGATTGCTAAAAACCCACATAAGTCCAAATGGAGGAAGAATCCACACACACACAATCATGCATTGTATTAGATGTTTTGTATGTAATAAGACTGTAACAACCCGATATTTTCTATATAATTAAATAGGAAATTTTGCGTATAAATTTTTTTTTATATTAAGGATTTGGATTTGTACAAGATAATGTGTGTATGTAATTATGTAATAAATAAAAATATATTTATTACATGAATGTTTATAAATAATTTTATTTTAGAATTATTAATTATTATAAATTATATTCTTTTAAATAATTAATTTTATGGTGGAAATGTTTTTTTATTTATTTTCCATGAAAATATAATTATATATTATTTAAATAATATATGAAATGATTATTAAATTAGTATAATAATTAATCTATTTTAATATATTAATTTATGCTAGTTTAATTAAGTTAATTATTTTAACTTAATTAGTAATGTTAAATATGAATAATAAATCAGATATGGAATCCAAACCCTAATTTTGGATTTTTGATCAAGGAATGAGAATAATATTAATATATTATTATTTGTCAGTGTTATAGATATGTGTATTATGTGTGTAAGGTTAATGTAGGGAACAGTTTTAATATTACTGATAAACCCTAATTCTGGTTCTGGAACAAGGAATGATGATAATAATATAATATTAATTATATTTTGATTTTTCATGCTATAAATATGTACTGTATATGTGTGGACTGATAATGGGTGTTCAATTATGTTATATAATGACCAAACCCTAGCATTAATTTGTTTCACCCTATTGTGAAATTCAAATAGGCATTTCAAGACTGTTATATAACTGTGTTATATGATTTATGTTGTGTATTAAATAATTAATTAGGTAAACCCTAATTAAAATCTAGAAACCCTAGTTAATATTTAAAAATTTTAATTTCTAGAAACCCTAATTTGAAACTCAAATCGGAGTGTATGATTGGTAAGAAATTGTGATTAATGTTAATGCATATATTAATTATTATTATTTGGAAACCCTAATTGTTAGAAAAATTAATAGCTAATTAGAAACCCTAATTGCTAACCCTAATTTGCTAAGTGTAAACCCTAATTGCTAACCCTAATTGCTAATTGGATAATCCTAATTGCTAAATTGGAAAGATAAATACTATTTAGTAAAACTTAACCCTAATTAAGGAGAATCTTAATTATTCAAAACCCTAATTAATATTTAGAAATATTAAATTTCTAGAAAATTCTAATATTTATATTATAAACCCTAATTTATAAATTGAAAACCCTAATCGCTAAATTGGGAAGTGTAATGCTAATTTGTGTCTCTTAAACCTAATTAGCAAAGTGTTAAGTAATTAAAAACTTAATTAATTAAGAAACCCTAATTTCAATTTTTAGAAACTAAAATATTTTTTTTGTACAAACCCTAGTTAGAAAATCCTACAATTTGTGCTAAACCTTAGGGTTAAACCTTAAAGGTTTGGCAAATTACTAGTTTGCCCTTAATTTTATAAGCCAAAGGACAAAAATGCCACTCTTGCATAATTGTAGCTAGCTTGAATTATTTGTAACGCCCCCAAAATTAGGTATACATCACCCATCTTGGGTCGTCAGATACATGGTACAAAATTCAAATACAACTTACTAATACAACTGCCGTGTACAATACGACAAAACATAACTGTGAGTTTGAATACAATTATTGTCTACTAGAGATTATACAAACTCAAAAGGAGTCCTCATTACAATTATTAACACACTATTTCACAGAATAGTGAGGACTACTAATGCTATCCTCTGGACCGTCACTCCGTTCCCCCCGACTAGTCCACTGTTATGTTCTCATTTCACAAGAGAAACGATTGAAAGAAAGGGTGAGCTCAACTAGCCCGGTAAAGAATATTATGACTAAGATAATGCGAATAAATTATCATTAGCCTTCAACAGTGTTAAACCGATAAAATATAACAACGTCGAGTTTAAGCTGCGGTGAACAAGCGATCCATTAAAAGAGTCAAGTAGAGAATAAAATCTACTATCTTTTATGATATAAAAGGTTTTCATGACTTTTATTCTTTGGGACTCGACAATAAATAATCCACATCATCGAATCACCCCACGCACTGACCAGGATATTCTTTAGTATCACGACCACAACTATCCATGCCTTACGAGCCAAGAATAATTGTGTATTCATTAATGGTCATGATCATGCCAACAAGCATCCATCAATGCACTTTATGGCCAATGAGGACTTTTACCACATCATTTGTAACATTACGGTCATGATTACAACGAATAATCCCTTGTCATAATCATACCAAGTCCATCTATGCATTATAGGCCACAGATGACTTTCAACAACATATAAACATGAGGATGATGACAATGATATAAGAATTCAATAAAAAACAAGTTCAAGAATTAATTTATCCGAGAACTAATAACGTCCAAATTGTCAACATGATCTTTTGCTTTGTAGAGTAAAATTCAAGAATGCTTAGAAGAATATTTCCATGAAAAGAAACTGGATGAAACGCAAATATCATGGATATTCCACTAATTTCATGGAGTATAGAAGTTAAAACTTTAACCAACTGAGTATAATAACGAATGGAATAACAAAAGAAATCACCGTGCATGCGGTTGCCGCATGGGCCGAGTTATTCAACAGATTGATAAATGTGGAACCGGTCAAGCGAAATTACATGCCAAATGGGATATTCCAATGAGAATAATAAAGAGGCGGAACCGGTCCGTGTAAACGCTAGCCTTGATGAGGATATTCCAACGAATAATAATAAAGAATGGAACCGGTCCTGTAAATACATGCAGACGAGGATATTCCAATGAATAATAATAAAGAATGGAACCCAGTCCCGTAAAGCGCCTAGACGGGATATTCCAATAAAATAATAATAAAGAATAACGAAGTTCTCTTCACGAATACAAAAGAAATAACACCCCTTACTAGTAAAAAGCTGAATATAAGAGTAGGGAAGTAGCGAAATACTTTTCTTATTTCTCTCTATACTTTCTCTCTCTAGAGTTTCAGTGAATTCGTCATAAATAATGAAGGAATGAGCTTCTATTTATAGAAAAATGGACTGCATAGTAACTAATTCATGAACGGTCCAGTTTGATTTATTTTTAAACGGACGGTCCAGATTGATTTAATAAAATATTCTAATAAAACAAAAATCTTTTAAATAAAATATAATATATTATATATATATATATATATATATATATATAACATTAGTCACAGGTTATGAACCCGTGAACACTTTTACTATAAACATTCAACTATAACATATATATAAATATAATAATCATAATAATTGTACTCCACCCATGATTTTTCAAATCAATTCATATATATATATATATATATATATATATATATATATATATATATATATCATCCACTATGACAACATTATCCCCCCACAACATTCATGCCATCCGTATATATATATATATATATATATATATATATATATATATATATATATATATATATATATATATATATATAATGAATAACCTACTATCTGGTTTATTTTGAAAAATAGATAAATGGGGGGTCCATAAAATAAACTAAAATTACCACAAATACTTCATAAAAATCACTTCAATATTTTTAACAACATTTATCATCATTATTATAATTCACAATATTAATCGACCGAATTAGTTCTCGGAAAGAGGGGGCTTTCGATATAAGGATTTCTCCTATTGGCGCGCAATTGATTAGGTGACCAAACCTCTCCTTGTGAACTTCTAGACATCATTAATATTGCAAATAATAATATTAATAACTTCGTCGTCTCAATTATTGATTTGATAATATATAAAATATTGACAATAATTGAATCAAATAACGTGAGATCTTGTCAAGGCAATTCTTCGTAGCAATAATTGAACAAAACTGAGTGACTTCTCACGTAAGCATCAATAATCAATACAGGTGCTAACTCTTTGTGCAATCACAGCGTATTCTTTGTACTTTTAACACCGGGTGTTTCAGCAGATTAACAGTAAAACTTACCAAGATTATTTTCATAAAGTATTTTTGTCGTGTTCTCAATCCGTGATAATTCCGTTAATGGAGTCCACCATGATTGTCTTGGTCGTCTGAAATATTCCCTGCTAAAAGCGAATATTTCCCGACCAATCAGAATATTATATAACAACTTGCGTGACTTTGCAAAATTTATAAATATTACCCACAACTATAACATTATATCAATTTACTCCATAATATTTAAAAATAATATTTATAGAAAATTCATCTTTATTTATAAAAGTTGGGGTCTTACAACCTCCCTTCTTATGAAATTTAAGCCCTCGAAATTTAGAATGCGTTACTGGTATGTCGAAGAGGTAAGGATACCTTGATTTCATTTGATTCTAACTCCCGGTCATTTCCTCAACATCGTGGTTTCTCCACAAAACTTTTACTTGAGGTATAACCTTGGAGCGTAGAATATGTTCCTTCTTATCCAAGATTTGAACAGGAACCTCTTCATACGTTAAATCTTCCGCTATTTCGTCCGGTTCTAACTCAATAATGTGGTGCGGGTCTTTCACATATTTACGTAACATAGATATGTGAAAAACGTTATGAACAAGAGACATACTTGGCGGTAAAGCGAGTCTATAGGGCACATTTCCTACTCGATCGAGGATTAAAAATGGGCCGATGAATCGAGGATTGAGTTTTCCTCTCTTTCCAAATCTCGTAACTCCTTTCCATGGAGCAACACGCAACAACACATGATCTCCTATATCGAATTCCACGTCCTTTCGATGAAGATCAGCATAACTCTTTTGTCGATCTTGTGAGGTTTTTATACGTTGTCGGATCGTTTGAATCTTTTCCGTAGTCATATGCATTACCAACTCCGGTCCCAACAACGTTGTTTTACCTACCTCATCCCAGCACACTGGAGAACGATACTTTCTTCCATACAACGCTTCGAATGGAGCCATGCCAATACTTGCTTGATAACTGTTGTTATAGGAAAACTCCACTGCCGGTAAGAACTTGTCCCAACTTCCTTGAAGTCAAGGACACGAGTCTTAATAAATCTTTCGAGTTTGAATGGTCCTCTTCACTACTGTCGAATGCGAGGATGATATGTCGAGCTAAATCGTAATCTGTGCCCATAGCTTTACGCAAACTAACCCAAAATTGTGAAGTGAATCTTGGGTCTCGATCAGACACTATGGATACTAGCATACCATGCAATCTCACAACCTCGTTTATGTACATACGAGCAAGACGTTCAAGTGTAAAAGTTTCTCGTATAGGTATGAAGTGAGCAGACTTGGTCAATCTATCAACAATGACCCAAATTGCATCTATGCCTTGAGAAATCTTGGGAAGACCAGTAACGAAATCCATGGTAATGTGCTCCCACTTCCATTCTGGAATTTCAAATGGTTACAATGGACCTTTTGGTACTTGATGCTCCGCTTTAACTCGTTGACAAGTTAGACACCTTGAGATAAACAGCGCTATCTCTCTCTTCATATTGCTCCACCAAAATGTATGTCGAATATCATGATACATTTTGGTACTCCCAGGATGGATTGCAAGCGGTGTGTGTTGTGCGCCTCCATCATGATTTTATACTTTAAATCGAGTCGTTAGGAACACAAAGTCTAGAGTTGATTCAAGTATTCCTTCTTCATCGATTCTTGCTTCCTTTATATAGCACCTTCTTGCACTTTCTTCCTCATACGCATCAACTCTGTGTCTCAGAGCTTGAGCAACTTTAACTTTATCAATTAAAGTCGGTTCTACTCGTATATTCTCTATCATCACATGGGTCCTGAGTCTTTAACTCTATCTCCATCCTTTGCAAGTCACACAAAATGGGCCTTTGCGTTGACGATTATCACACTCGTGCTTGCATATGATCTTCTACTCAATGCGTCACCACTACGTTCGCTTTTCGGGGATGGTATTGGATGGTATGATCATAATCTTTCAATAGTTCAAGCCAACGTCGTTTATGTCGCATGTTGAGTTCCTTTGAGTGAAGAAATATTTGAGGCTTTTATGATCCGTAAAGATCTCCACTTTCTCCCCATATAAGTAATGCCTCCAAATCTTTAGTGCGAAGACAACAGCTGCCAACTCTAGATCATGTGTAGGATAATTCCTCTCATATTCTTTGAGTTGTCTTGAGGCATAGGCTATGACTTTTCCATGTTGCATGAGAACACATCCCAACCCTTTGCCCGAAGCATCACTATAGATGACAAATCCCTCCGAGCCAGATGGTATTGTCAGAACAGGTGCTGAAATGAGTCTCCTCTTGAGTTCTTGAAAACTCTCCTCATATTCTTCACTCCAACCGAACTTTGTATCTTTCCGAGTCAGCTGAGTCAATGGAGTAGCAATTTGAGAAAATCCTTCCATGAATCTCCGATAATAACCAGCTAAACCGAGAAAGCTACGTACTTCGGTCACTGATTTAGGTTGCTCCCAGCTTTGAATAGCTTCAATCTTTGCTGGGTCAACAGATATTCCATGACTTGATACCACGTGCCCAAGGAATTCTACTTCGTCAAGCCAGAACTCGCATTTCTTCAACTTGGCATAAAGCTTATATTCACGAAGCTTTTGGAGTGTCAGCCTCAAGTGTTGCTCATGATCTTCACGGCTTTTGGAATAAATAAGGATGTCATCAATAAAGATGACCACAAAGTGATCCAAATATTCCTTGAATACTCGGTTCATCATATCCATGAAGGCGGCGGAGCATTAGTCAATCCAAAGGACATGACTAGGAATTCATAATGCCCGTCACAGGAGTTCAAAGCCGTCTTTGGAATGTCATCGGTTCTAATCTTCAATTGGTGATATCCTAACGAAGATCAATCTTTGAAAAGAATTTGGCTCCTTGTAACGGGTCAAACAGTCATCAATACGTGGCAATGGGTACCTATTTTGATGGTGACATGATTCAACTCCCGATAATCAATACAAAGTCGCATACTCCCATCTTTCTTCTTCACGAATAGAATAGGAGCACCCCAAGGAGAAGTACTAGGGCGAATAAAGTCAATATCTAACGATTCTGCGGTTGGGTCTTTAACTCCACGAAGTTCAATAGGAGCCATTCGATATGGGGCTTTGGAAATGGGTTTTATCTTAGGGGTTCAAGGTCGATACAAAATTCAATTTCACGCTCTTGGGGTAGGCCAGGAAGTTCTTCGGGGAATACGTCAGGAAATTTATTAACAATAGAAATATCATTCAAAGCTGATGTATTTTTGTTTAGATCTGCGACATGAGCTAAGAAAGCTTGACATCCGTTTTTTAATAAACAAATAGCTTTATGGCTTGAGATGACCGTGATTGATTTTAATGGTTTGGTCGCTTGAATTCGTATAATAGGTTGATTAGGAATATGAAAGCTAACAACATTACGAAAACAATCAATTTTTGCATGATAAGTAGTTAACCAATCAATCCCTAGAATCACGTCAAATGCAAGTATTTTCAATGAAATAAGATCGACAGGTAATATGAGGGTACCGATTTGAACCAAACAAGACTTATAAACAGTGGATGTAATGAAGGTTTCTCCCAATGGAGTTTCCACAGATAAGTTAAAATCTAATTTCTCCGGAGTCAAATTTAATCGTTGAGCGCAAGTAGGAGAAATAAAAGAATGGGTAGAACTGGTATCAAATAAAGTATAAACTTCGCTAGAGTTTATGATAAGCTTACCCGTGATGACCTCATTCGGGTTCCTTGCTTCGGGAGGTCACAACAAACGCTCTCCCTTGCACTCTTGATTTTGACTTTTCTCGGGATGACCTTTGGTGCCTCCATCCTAGTGAATTTGTCTTGATGAACGACAAAATTAGGCTAAGTGACCTTTTCTTCCACAATTATAACATGTTTTGGGCAAGCATCGCGCAGATTTGGACTAATGTGCCCTCTCCTCGCATTTGAAACATATGATAGGTGGTCATTCTCCTTCCTTAACAATGAAAAAGTCTTTGGTGTTGACGTCTTTCCATCATTGTTGAATCTCCTCTTCTTGAAATGTCCATTCTTATTGTTTTGGCCATTACCACCAAGTGGTTACCATTTCGCTCACTGTTGATTCCCTCCACGCTTGTTGTCACGACTTTGATGACTACTCTCATTTGGTATTATCATTTTGTCGTCGCTTCTCTCTTTTTAGTTGCGTTGACTTTCGTTATCGCTCCACTAATCGAGCCTATTTATTTATAATACCTGAATATAAACACGATCTATGAGAAATAAGATGTTGACGATCTCTCGGCTTTAAACCTCTTAAAACATATTTGTGTCATTCTCTCTTCATTATCCACCAAGTGGGGCATAAACCGGATAACTCCATAAATTTAGCCTCGTATTGCGACACGGTCATATTGTTTTGTTCCAACTTGATAAACTCCACCTCCTTCATGTGACGAATACTTTCGGAAAAGTATTTATCGTTGAACGACTCTTGGAACTTCTCCCAAGACATCTTGATCTGGCGGTTGAGTATGTTTCTGATTCCCACCGATGTCTGCCTCTCCAAGCAACATAAAAGGCGTGAAAGGGAACCTTTTGCTCCTCGGAGCATCCCAAGACATCAAATATCTTGGTGATCTATTTTATCCATGTTTACGCCTAAGTGGTTTTGGTTCTCCCTTAAACTCCCGGTGGTCCCAGCTCCTTGAACTATTTAGCGGTATGATGACCGCTTAGAGAGTTTCGGTGTTTCCACCGCATTTTGGATAGGAGCCGCTCTACTTTGTTGTTGCATGAATTGCATAAAGCCCCTGAACATTTGATCATTCATCATTTGGTCAGTGTTGTTGTTTGCATGAGGATTGTCGCCTTCCTGATGCACATTCTCCTGATTATTGATATGTGGTGATTCAACGCTCGCTTGTGCTCCATTGCTATTCTCAACATTCTCGGATGTCATTTTTAGATACTGTCACAAAACAAAGGTTAATTGACATGTAAAATATTATCCCTAAATTCTGACCGACCAATTAAATACCACATAAACTTAGGTAGGTCATACTAGCGAAGGAATTCCCCGTCTCTCCCCTCCTAGCACTATTCTCACATCTTAGCCAGGGATCATATCCCTAAGCTTTGATACCAACTGTAACGCCCCCAAAATTAGGTATACATCACCCATCTTGGGTCGTCAGATACATGGTACAAAATTTAAATACAACTTACTAATATAACTGTCGTGTACAATACGATAAAACATAACTGTTAGAGTTTATGCCCTAGAGGCCAATTATTTGATATAATTACTTAACGTTTTGATATTATATTTGATTGAATAAATATATGATTTTATTATGGTTTTATTTACTGCGTAATATAATTGTTAACATAATAAAATTCCTTAGAATAGTGATACAAATTATATAGTTTCAAGTATGTGACTTGAACATGAGATTATATATTACCATTAGTATCAGTGTTCTTAAATGTCCCTAGTCGAGTATCATTGTTGATGGGACAACAATGATGCATGGAGACTAGTATGTGGATTGACTGATGACCAAATCTCATTGGTCATAAATATATGAGATATTAAGTCAATGCATAGGTACATGTTAGAGAACGATGTACTGGACACAGACCCACCATGAGAATTCTATATGGAGCATTATGCGAAGTGTCGTTAGCAATTCTCATAGTGACAATGATGTAATGGTCCTCCCGGCACGAAATCGCTATATTCTACTACGAGAATTTATGTACTTTGATATCATCAAATGTCACCTTTAATAGGGTGGACTATAAAGGTGATTATTGGGTTCATCATTAATCGTGTGAGAAATATGAGTGATCTAGATGGAATTTAATCATCCTATATATTATGGGTGATATCCATAGGCCTCTTGATTGAGTAGGACTATAAAATGCATGGCCATGCTCAAATAGTGATTTGTTTCATATAGTCTACTCATTGATCAAGAAAACTCAGATTAAATTATGAAGAGTATGACACATTCCATGACTCGAGTTTAATCTAGGATATTAAGGTTAAAAGGATTAAATTACATTGAAACATTGGTCACGAAAAGGTTGCATCAATCATCGATCTTATTATTACTTGGGTAGCGATGATGCATTACTAGATGCAGCTCCTCACATTTATAATTTTATAATATGATTTTAAAATTATTGCCAACGTAATAATAACCTATAAGTCACACACATAGAACGTTATTTAAAAGGGAATTAATTTAAATTTTAAGGATTTAAATATATTAATATGATTAATAGTATTTAAATCACAATTTAAATTAAAAGGATATTTGTATATATGTATATTAATTAAGTAAGACTTAATTAAGAGATATATATATATATATATATATATATATATATATTAGATTTTATAAAATTAGGTTTTGATTTGATTAATTCCTTTTAACTACTATATATATGATATATATAGCATACTTAGGTAAGATATCATAATTGAAAAACCCTAGCCGCTCTTAGAGAGACTAGAGAAAAACAGTTTTAAAAAATCCATTCCTTTTGGTGGCTAATCTGCAAGTACTTCTTATTACGAGAATCGTTCGACGGTTAAATGCGGCGTTCGTATTCGTCTTGGATCTGTAGTAAGCGTGAATCGGTTTGTATTAATGCGTTGGAGATTTGAAAGTACGCATCGGTTTTAGATTCTCGTTTTTTTGTTTATATCTGGTATAATCTCTAAACCTCTGAATTAATTGATTTTCGCATGGATCTGTTTTAGGGTTTGAAATTGCTTTAAAATTTTAATTTCATTTGTGCGTTTACATCTTAAAAGCCAACAAAGGGTATCGAGCTACTTGCGAAAAGATTAATTGATTCGTGTTTTTATTGTATTTGATATATATGATATATGATAATGCATGTTTACCGATATAAAATTGAATATATGATATTAGTTGAATGTGTATTCGGTAATATATATGATGATACTATTAATCGATATTTAATCGGTGGAATAACAATATAACTATTCTAATCGGATTAGAAGCATGAAGAATCGTTTTAATATGATTAATGGAAATCTGAAATATATGATAAATTACGGGTAATTGTTATTCGTTTTAATATGATTAAATCGAATGGACATATATGATTTATTATTATGGGTGTTTTGGTGGATTAAAATGTATGATTAAACTGCTTTTGAGATTCAGTATGGAAAAAATCTGCAATGCGTAATGTAGTTCAAAAATTTTTCGGTGGCGCCGCTTCACCAATTCCGCCATTGACCGTCAATGGGACCACTGTTGGAGACCCCCTTGGACCCCAAGTCGTAGCATTTATGGTCGTGTCCCCTATATTTTATATATAGTTTTCTTTAATTATATATAAATTGTTATGTGCTTATTGTGATATGCATGGTGCCTGATTATGGCCTTTTGACCCATAGGTTAGTGGTTTTGGTTTTGAAATACGGCTTGCATGTCGTGCCTTTCTATAAATTCTAATGTAATATTCTCTTCTCATCTAAATCCCCTCGAATGTAACTCGAGGTTTCTTTATGTCATGTAATAATCTGTAATTGATGAAGATGTCAAGATGGAGAACACAATGGAAAGATGATGATGGAGAGGAGGTGCATGCTAGAGGAAGATCCAAGGAAGTTATTTATTTTAAGATCTTTTACCACCTTAGATTGACCGTCAATCTTTCATTAGCTTGAAAAGATTGACAGTGGATTGGGCCATAACTGTGACACATTTAATTTTGCACTTTATTTATGCTTGTATGTGATATGATATGATTAATAATGTGCATGCTTAACAAGATTAAAATTGGTGAGATCTAAATTAATAAAATCCTCATTAACTTATTAAGTCTAAATCAGATGCCTTCCAATGAATAACACTCATCAAGACCTTGATCAATAGATGTAGGTTTGCCAAAGCAAAGTACCCTATTTATCTAGGTAAGATGCGATAGGATAATTGTGATATCCAAACTATTAAAATCATTGGGCCCGACTTAACTAAGTTATCTCAATAGGATTGTGGACTTAGAGGCATAGAGTTTGGTTGGTACCATTAGATGGATTAGAAACAAATGTTGTTTACCAAACTATCCAGGAGTTATATATGATATAATTGACAAGGGGTTGTTTACCTAAATAATTATGTTTTGAGAAAATAGCCAAAGCTAACTTAAGGCATAATGAAATATGGATCTTGGCTCACTAGAAAGATTTAATAGAAAATACTTTCCGAATTAATGGTGATGGCTATTAATTTGAATAAAATAGTGGGAGGTATATTTTGAATGTACTATTATCAATTATATAATATCAACTCTGTAATTTGACTTATTATTGTTGCACTTATAAATTGTAGATATCAAATGGCAAACAACAACAACACAAATAGTCTTTCATTACGATCAGTCCTTGAAAAGGACAAGCTAAGTGGAATTAATTTCCTTGACTGGCATAGGAACTTGAGGATTGTCCTCAAACAAGAGCGTAAGCTATATGTCCTCGATGGGCCCATTCCTGCAAAGACCAAATACATCATTTGCACTGCGTCACGAGCACTGATGCTTACAAGAAGCATCAAGATGATGCTCGGATGTGAGTTGTGTCATGCTAGAAACCATGAACGCCGAGCTTGAAGCAATATGAGTTAATGGATGCTTATGAGATGATCGAGCATCTCGAGAAATTGTTCGAAGGCATGCTCGACGGAGAGAGGTATGATAAAAGCAAGGCGTTGTATCAACGCAAAATGGGTGAACGTGATCCAGGTTGGTCCACATGTCTTTGAAAATGATTGGGTATATTGAGTACCTTGATAGGTTGGGTTTTCCAATCACTCCGGAAGCCCAAATGACCTTGTTTTGCAATCTTTGAGCAGCAGACTACTCTCAATTTGTTATGAACTATCTTATGAATGAAATTGAGAAACCCCTTCGAAGTTGTTGAGCATGTTAAGAACTGCTGAGAACAACATGAAAAGGCGGGACCCGCCCCATAATGATGGTGCAAAAGGGGAATGCTAAGGAAATGGAAAGGCAAGAAGAAGATAGGATCTAAATCTTTTGCCAAACCCAATTCCAAAACCAAACATGCTTTAAAACCTAAAGGTGGGGTGGCTAAAGAAGGTGAATGTCACTCGTGGGAAAACACGGACAATTGGAAAAGGAACTGTCATGCTTATCTGGAAGAAGTGAAGAAAAGAAAAGGAAATCGACTTGATTCAGTATATATATGTTATAGAAGTCAACTTATCTACTTCTACATCATGGGTATTGGATCTTTGGATGTGGTTCTCACATTTGTGTTAATGTGCACGGGGACTCAAGAAGGAGTAGAACTTTAAGCGAAAGGAGAGGTTGACCTTCCACGAGTTGGAAATAGAGCAAAAGTTGTTGCCTTTGGTCGTAGGAACTTATCATTTATCTTTGCCCACCGGGCTAGTTTTAGAATTAGAAGATTGTTATTTTGTTCTACGCTATAAGCAAAAACATTATTTCTGTTTCTTGTTTGGACAAGAAAGGTTTTTCATTTATAATAAAGAACAATCATTGTTTGTTTTACTTAAATGATATTTGTTATGGTGTTGCACAATTGTTTAACGGTCTCTATATTCTTGATTTAGAAATGCCTATCTATAACATAAATACAAAACGATTTAAATCAAATGATTCAAATCAGACATATCTCTCCTGCTTTGTCGTTTAGGCCATATAAATGAGAAGCGATATCCAAACTCCATAAAGATGGGTTCTTGGATTCATTTGATTTTGAATCATATGAAAATCTTAGTCTTGTTTATTAGGCAAGATGACTAAAGCCCCTTTCACTTTGGACACGATTGAGCAGGCTAGCGATGTATTGGGACTTATACATAGTGATGTATGTGGACCCATGAGTTCGATTAGCAAGAGGTAGGTTTTATTACTTCATTACATTTATTGATGACTTTAGTAGATATGGATATGTGTATCTTATGAGACACAAATCCGAATCCTTTGAAAAGTTCAAGGAATTCAAGAATGAAGTTCAAAAACCAATTTGGCAAAAGCATAAAAGCCCTTCGATCCGATCGAGGAGGTGAATACTTAAGCCAAGACTTTGATGACCTTCAAAGGAGTGTGGTATTATATCACGACTCACTCCACGGAACACCGCAATGGAATGGTGTATCCGAGAGGAGGAATCGAACCTTGTTGGACATGGTACGATCAATGATGAGTCATGCGAGATCTTCCAATAAGCTTCGGGGTCATGCCCTAGAGACAAATGCATTCACACTTAACCGTGTTCCTACAAAGACGGTTCGAGAAGACACCATATGAAATGTGGACTGGGAAACGTCCCTAGTATGTAGTTTCTTGAAGATTTGGGGTTGCGAGGCGTTCGTATAAACGTCTCCGAATTCGACAAGCTCGGACCCAAATCGACAAATGTAATTTTGTGGGATACCCAAAGGAAACAAAAGGGTATTATTTCTACAAACCTTCTGAGAACAAAGTGGTTGTTGCTCAACTGGTATTTTTCTAGAAAGAGAATTTGTCTCTAAAGGAAACCGTGGGAGGAAAGTAGAACTCAAGAAATTCGAGAACCACAAAATATCATTGAACTGAGAGTTAGAACATGAGCGAGAACCACAAGAAATTGTGGAAAATGAACTGCTTCAAATTACACAAGTCATTCAGTAGATCTGGTAGGACACGCCAAGAGCACGAGAGATATTATGGATATCTTGTGACTCAAAACGGCGATGTGATGCTCATTGATCAAGATGAGCACTGCTTCTACCAAGAAGCTATGAATGGACCAGATTCTGAGAAATGGCTTGAAGCCATGAAATCTGAGATGGACTCCATGTATACTAACCAAGTATGGACTCTGGTTGATCCACCCGAAGGGGTAAAACCAATTGGGTGCAAGTGGGTTTTCAAGAAGAAAACCGACATGGATGGTAATGTACAAACCTATAAAGGCCGACTGGTAGCAAAAGGTTTCAAACAAATTCAAGGTGTTGACTATGATGAAACCTTCTCTCCAGTGGCAATGGTTAAATCCATCAGGATCTTACTTGCTATTGCAGCTTTTTATGATTACGAAATTTGGCAGATGGATGTCAAAACTGCTTTCCTTAACGGAAATCTCCTTGAGGATGTGTATATGACACAACCTCGAGGGTTTTATCACTCCAAAGGATGCTTTGGAAAGGTATGTGGTCATGGCGATCCATTTATGGATTGAAGCAAGCCTCTCGGAGTTGGAATCTTCGATTTGATGAAGCGATCAAAGAATTTGGCTTTATTAAAAATGAAGATGAACCTTGTGTATATAAGAAGGTTAGTGGAGTCACATTGTATTCTAGTATTATATGTTGATGACATATTAATTATTGGGAATGACATTCCTTCCTTACAGTCAGTAAAAACATGGTTAGGAAAATGTTTCTCCATGAAAGATTTGAAGCGATCTCATTTACATTTTAGGTATCAAGATCTATAGAGATAGATCAAGAAAAATGCTCGGCTTAAGTCAAAGTACATATATTGATAAAGTGTTGAAAGCAGTTCAACATGCGAGAGGCGAAAAGAGGAAACATACCCGTGACTCATGGTGTAAAAGATCTCTAAGGCCCAATGTCCTAAATCACAAGATGATGAGGAGGCGTATGAGAAATATCCCTTATGCTTGACAATTGGATCTATTATGTATGCAATGATATGTACTCGTCCGGATGTCTCGTATGCTTTGAGCATGACGCGAGCGAGATACCAAATGTAATTCAAGGTGAAGGTCATCGACGTGATCGAAGAATATCCTCAAGTACACGAAAAGGACTAAGGATTCATTCTTGGTATATGGAGGTGAAGACGAACTAGCGGTAAAGGGTTACACAGATGCTTAGTTTCGGTGACCGACAATGATGACTATAAGTCTCGGTCGGTTTTGTGTTTTGCCTTAATGGTGGTCTTTGTTATTTGAAAAGTTCAAGCAAGAGACGATGGGCGATTCTACAACAAAAGAGGTTTGAGTATATTGTTGCTTCTAGAGGCAAACCAAGGAGGTCAGTATGGATTAAAAAGTTCATCATCGAACTTGGTGTTGTTCCAACCATTGTTGATCCGGTTTGCTTCATCTTGTGATAATAATGGAGCCATTGCACAAAGCTAAGGAACCCGGATCTCACCAACGATCCAAGCATATACTTAGGCGGTACCATCTCATCCGTGAAATCATTGATAGAGGAGATGTACATATAGGAAGAGTGCCAACAGATGATAATGTTGCAGATCCACTAATCAAGGCTTTGTCATTAGCGGAAGCACGCACGGTCACACACTAGTTCCATGGGTATTAGATACATGAGTGATTGGCTCTAGTGCAAGTGGGAGATGATAGAGTTTATGCCCTAGAGGCCAATTATTTGATATAATTGCTTAACGTTTTGATATTATATTTGATTGAATAAATATATGATTTTATTATGGTTTTATTTATTTGCGTAATATAATTGTTAACATAATAAAATTCCTTAGAATAGTGATACAAATTATATAGTTTCAAGTATGTGACTTGAACATGAGATTATATATTACCATTAGTATCGGTGTTCTTAAATGTCCTTAATCGAGTATCATTGTTGATGGGACAACAATGATGCATGGAGACTAATATGTAGATCGATTGATGACCAAATCTCATTGGTCATAAATATATGAGATATTAAGTCAATGCATAGGTACATGTTGAGAACGATGTCTTTGGATGAGGACCCACCATGAGAATTCTATATGGAGCATTATCGCGAAGTGTCGTTAGCAATTCTCATAGTGACAATGATGTAATGGTCCTCCGACACGAAATCGCTATATTACTACACGAGAATTTATGTACTTTGATATCATCAAATGTCACCTTTAATAGGGTGGACTATAAAGGTGATTATTGGGTTCATCATTAATCGTGTGTGAGAAATATGAGTGATCTAGATGGAATTTAATCATCCTATATATTATGGGTGATATCCATAGGCCTCTTGATTGAGTAGGACTATAAAATGCATGGCCATGCTCAAATAGTGATTTGTTTCATATAGTCTACTCATTGATCAAGAAAACTCAGTTAAATTATGAAGAGTATGACACATTCCATGACTCGAGTTTAATCTAGGATATTAAGGTTAAAAGGATTAAATTACATTGAAACATTGGTCACGAAAAGGTTGCATCGAATCATCGATCTTATTATTACTTGGGTAGCGATGATGCATTACTAGATGTCCGCCATTTGCTTATAATTTTATAATATGATTTTAAAATTATTGCCAACGTAATAATAACCTATAGGAGTCACACACATAGAACGTTATTTAAAAGGGAATTAATTTAAATTTTAAGGATTTAAATATATTAATATGATTAATAGTATTTAAATCACGCAATTTAAATTAAAAGGATAATTTGTATATATGTATATTAATTAAGTAAGACTTAATTAAGAGATATATATATATATAAATAAATCGGATTTTATAAAATTAGGTTTTGATTTGATTAATTCCTTTTAACTACTATATATATGATATATAGCATTACTTAGGGTAAGATATCATAATTGAAAAACCCTAGCCGCTTCTTAGAGAGAGACTAGAGAGAAAGCAGTTTGTAAAATCCATTCCTTTTGGTGGCTAGTATCACATAAGTCCTTCTTATTGCGAGAATCGTTCGACGGTTAGATGCGGCGTTCGTGTGGATCTGTAGTAGAGCGCAATCGGTTTGTATTGCGTTGGAGATTCGAGGCGCAATCGGTTTGATTCTCGTTGTTTTTGTTTATATCTCTGTATAATCTCTAAACCTCTGAATTAATTGATTTTCGCATGGATCCTGCTTTTTAGGGTTTTGAAATTGCTTTAAAATTTTAATTTCGCACGTATGCGTTTACGTCTGGCCCAACAATAACTGTGAGTTTGAATACAATTATTGTCTACTAGAGATTATACAAACTCAAAAGGATTCCTCATTACAATTATTAACACACTATTTCACAGAATAGTGAGGACTACTAATGCTATCCTCTGGATCGTCACTCCGTTCCCCGACTAGTCCCTGTTATGTTCTCATTTCCTGAAGAGAACAGTGAAAGAAAGGGTGAGCTCAACTAGCCCAGTAAGAAATATTATGACTAAGATAATGCAGAATAAATTATCGTTAGCCTTCAACAGTGTTAAACTGATAAAATATAACAACATCAAGTTTAACTGCAGCGGAACAAGCAATCCATTAAAAGAGTCAAGTAGAGAATAAAATCTACTATCTTTTATGATTTAAAAGGTTTTTCATGACTTTTATCGCTGGGACTCAGCTTAATAAATAATCCACATCATCGAATCACCCCTGCACTACGGCCAAGGATATTCTTTAGTATCACGACCACAACTATCCATGCACTACGAGCCAAGAATATTTGTGTATTCATTAATGGTCATGATCATGCCAACAACTGTCCATCAATGCACTACGGCCAATGAGGACTTTTACCACATCATTTGTAACATTACTACCATGATTACAATCAATAATCCTCGGTCATAATCATACCAAGTCCATCTATGCATTACGTTGCCACGATGACTTTCAACAACATATAAACATGAGGATGATGACAATGATATAAGAATTCAATAAAACAAGTTCAAGAATTAATTTATCCAGGAACTAATAACGTCCAAATTGTCAACATGATACTGCTTTGTAGAGTAAAATTCAAGAATGCTTAGAAGAATATTTCCATGAAAAGATACTGGATGAAACGCAAATATCATGGATATTCCACTAATTTCATGGAGTATAGAAGTTAAAACTTTAACCAACTGAGTATAATAACGAAGGGAATAACAAAAGAAATCACCATGCATGCGGTACTTCGCATGGACAGGTTATTTCAACAGATTGATAAGTAACGGAACCAGGTCAAGCGAAATTCGCACCGACAGGATATTCCAACAGAATAATAAAGACGGAACCAGGTCCCACAGTACGCCTATGCATGGGATATTCCAAATGAATAATAATAAAGAATGGAACCAGTCCCCAGCGTAAATGCATGCATGTGATATTCCAACAGAATAATAATAAAGAATGGAACCAAGTCCAGCGTAAACGCACAGACAGGATATTCCAATAGAATAATAATAAAGAATAACAGAAGTTCTCTTCACGAATACAAAAGAAATAACACCCCTTACCATAAAAGAAACTGAATATAAGAGTAGGGAAGTAGCAGAATACTTTTCTTATTTCTCTCTATACTTTCTCTCTCTAGAGTTTCAAAGAATTAAATCGAAAATAATGAAGGAATGAGCTTCTATTTATAGAAAAATGGACTGCATAGTAACTAATTCATGAACGGTCCAGATTGATTTACTTTTAAACGGACGGTCCAGATTAATTTAATAAAATATTCCAATAAAACAAAAATCTTTTAAATAAAATATAATATATATTATATATATATATATATAACATTAGTCACGGGTTATGAACCCCGTGAACACTGCTTGTCAAACATTCAACTATAACATATATATAAATATAATAATCATAATAATTGTACTCCCTGCCAATTTTTTCAAATCAATTTATATATATATATATATATATATATATATATATATAATAATCCTTATGACAACATTATTTCCCCACACAACATTCATTTCATCCGTATATATATATATATATAATGAATAACCTACTACCTGTTATTTTGAAAAATAGATAAATGGGTGTCCATAAAATAAACTAAAATTACCACAAATACTTCATAAAAATCTCTTCAATATTTTTAATAACATTTATCATGATTATTATAATTCACAATATTAATCGACCAGGTCGTTCCCAGGAAAGAGGGGGCTTTCCAATAAAAATTTCTCCCTATTGGCGCGCAATTAGGTGACCAAACCTCTCCTTGACAGAACTTCTAGACATCGTTAATATTGCAAGTAATAATATTAATAACTTCGTCGTCTCAATTATTGATTTAATAATATATAAAATATTGACAATAATTGAATCAAATAACGTGAGATACTATACTGACAATTCTTTGTAGCAATAATTGAACAAAACCGAGTGACTTCTCACGTAAGCATCAATAATCAATAATGGTATTATCTCTTTGTGCAACTCTGCCAGATTCTTGTTTTTTAACACCGGGTGTTTCAACAGCTTAACGGTAAAACTTCCGCCGTTATTTTCATAAAAATATTTTTATCGCTTTCTTAATCCGCAATAATTCCGTTAGTGGGGTCCACCAATGATTATTAATAAATAAATGCGAATATTCCTCGCTAAAACGAATATTCCCCACCAATCGAATATTATATAACAACTTACGTACTTTGCAAAATTTATAAATATTACCCACAACTATAACATTATATCAATTTACTCCATAATATTTAAAAATAATATTTATAGAAAATTCATCTTTATTTATAAAAGTTGGGGTCTTACATTATTGGCCAACACTTTAGTTGGTCACCAACATTTGACTTTCTTTTTGACTTAAAAACATAGCCATCAGCCATTCATTGCATCTACATACATTGTATGATCATATATATAGATCTAAGAGAGAGAAAAGTTCATTTTCAAGCTTATTTTTGCACAAGCTCTCAACCAATTCTCTCTCTCTCTCCTCACCCACGAAATTGGCAAGTATATTAGTCCTTAATATACATTACGATCACCAATAACAAATCACAAATCAGAATCAAGGATCAAGGTTTAAAGAGGTAGAACCCTAATTTGAAAAATCTGACCTTTGATCCACCGTTAGATGTTATGATTATGTGTTTTAATATGTTGTTTGTGGTGTATTATGATGATCTGGGTTGCTAGATGTTAGATCCATAACATCTAGAGGCTCGGATTTGAGATTCTACAAAATCTGGAAAAATAAAATTTTGTTGTCTAACAATGAATGTCAGACCTTGTAGATGTCAGTCTGTTTTGTATTTTTATTGTTTGAAGCTTTATTTTTGTAGTATGCTATGAGCCCTTTGATCTGTATCAAGAATCAAGCTCATATCATAAACAAATTGCAAGATAATCGAAGTCAAAAGCCGTTGACCGACCATGACTGGGCGTTTTTGGGTAACCCAGAAACTGCCCAGAAACGGTCTGTATGGGTACCAAAATGAGAGTTTTATCTTACCACATGAACCAAGCTCCACGATCACAACCTGGTATCTGGACAGTGGATGCTCAAGGCACATGATAGGGAACAAAGCCCTTTTGTCTAATTACATAGAGAATGAGGGTCCTTCAGTCATCTTTGGAGACAATGGCTCTGGCAAGACAAGAGGATATGGCTCAGCTGGGAATGGTGCAGTGTCCTTCAATAAAGTAGCTTATGTGGAAGGTTTACAGCACAATCTTCTGAGCATAAGACAACTCTGCAACAAGGGTCATCAAGTCACTTTCCTCAATAGTCAATGTCAAGTCAAAGATCTGAAGACATCCTCTATAAAGCTGACTGGAACAAGAGAAGAAAATGTCTATACTGTCAATCTTGATCAACTAAGCTCGGACGAGATGATATGCTTTCTGGCTAAAGCATCTGAAGAAATGAGCTGGTTATGGCATAGAAGATTGTCTCATCTCAACTTCAAATACATATCTAAACTGGCCTCCAAGGATCTAGTGGAAGGCTTACCCAAGTTTAGCTTTGTCAAAGAAAGGCCATACAATGCCTGTCAACTTGGAAAGCAGACCAGAAACTCATTTAAGAGCAAAACTGTAAACTCAATTGACAAACCTCTGTAGCTGCTTCACATGGATCTTTTTGGGCCAATTCCAATGATAAGCCTTGGAGGGAAGAGGTACTCACTGGTCATAGTAGATGACTACACCAGATTCACTTGGGTGTTCTTTATAAACTCAAAAGATGAAACTTGCTCCCAACTAATCAAAATGTTCAGACTAGTGATGAACGAGAAAGGGGAGAAAATCAAGGCTATAAGAAGTGATCATGACAGAGAATTCGACTTCTCTGAGATGGACCAGTTCTACACACACAATGGCATCAGTCACAACTTCTCAGGTCTACAAACCCCTGAGCAAAACGGAGTAGCTGAGAGAAAGAACAGAACGTTGATAGAAGCTGGAAGAACTCTCTATCAGCAATGACCCATCTGCTGAATACTTCCGGCGGAAGTCATCAACACTGCATGCTACACTCAGAATAGGTCTCTTGTATACTCTACATTAAAGAAGACTCCCTACGAACTATGGAGAGGAAGAAAGCCAAGTGTCAGCTCTTTTCATGTGTTCCAACCCAAGTCTGACGAAGGAATCTTTCTCGGATATGCCACAGACAGTAAAGCTTATAGAGTGTTCAACAAGAAAACACTAAGTGTTGAAGTCTCAATTCACATCATCTTTGATGAAACAGACTTGGACAAAATAATGTCTCAAGATACTACTAATGATAAGTCAGACACTATGAATGTGGTCGTCGAGCTCAACACCACGATTATAGTTCCAGAAAATGAGATCGTTGAGCAAGAAAAGGAGATCGTAGAGAGAACTACGCAAGACAACAAACCTCCACATCAAGAAACTGAAATTGATGTTGAAGGTCTTAGATAAGAAGGCATCAGGACAGATATTCCAACAGGAAATAGATGGGCAAGAGATCACACTCAAGACTTAATCATTGGAGACCCCAATACAAGAGTCAAAACAAGAGCTGCCACCCAAAATGAGTGTTTCTATTTGAGCTTTCTGTCACAAATAGAACCCAAGAAGATAGAAGATGCTATGGAAAACTCCAGCTGGATAGAAGCCATGCAGGAAGAACTAAATCAGTTTGAAAGAAGCAAAGTATGGAGATTAGTTCCAAGACCAAAGAGTCATCATGTCATTGGCACCAAGTGGGTCTTCAGGAACAAGATGGATGAAGATGGATTAATAACAAGGAACAAGGCAAGACTATGGGCCAAAGGTTACTCTCAAGAAGAAGGCATTGACTATGATGAGACCTTTGCACATGTTGCCAGATTAGAAGCCATCAGAATATTTCTTGCCTTTGTTGCTCATATGAAATTCAAAGTCTTTCAGATGGATGTCAAAAGTGCATTCCTGAATGGTGAACTTCAAGAAGAAGTATATGTAGAACAACCTCCAGGTTTCATCAATCCAACTCTCTCTAATTATGTCTATAGATTAGACAAAGTCTTATATGGTCTTAAACAAGCACCTAGAGCATGGTATGAAACATTAACTAACTTTGTAATTGAAAATATGTTCAGAAGAGGTAGAGTAGACACCACATTATATCTTAGAAAGCATAAAGACAAAATCTTATTAGTTCAAATATATGTTGATGACATTATCTTTGGCTCTACTGATGAAAAACTATGTAAGAGATTTTCCAAACTTATGAAGAGTAAGTTTGAAATGAGCATGATGGGTGAGCTAAACTTCTTTCTTGGACTGCAAGTAAAGCAGACTGATGAAGGAATCTTCATAAACCAAGCCAAGTACATTAAAGACTTACTTAAAAAGTATGGCATGGAATCAGACTCTCCCGTAAAAACCCCAATTGCTCCAGCAACCAAGCTTGACAAAGATGAAAAGGGTAAAACTATTGATATAACTCAATACAGAGGTATGATAGGCTCTCTTCTATATCTAACTACCAGTAGACCAGACACAATGTTTGCAACATGTATATGTGATAGATTTCAAGCTAATCCTAAGGAATCATACTTAACTGCTGTAAAAAGGATTTTTAGGTACCTCAAAAGCACACCTCACTTGGGGCTTTGGTATCCCAAATCTTTTGAACTGACAGGATATATGATGTCTTGATTTTGCAATTTCTAAAATAGACAGAAAAAAAATACTAGTGGCACTGTCAAATTTGTTGGGAAACAGACTTGTGTCTGGTTTAGCAAGAAGCAAAAATCGAGATCTACATCAACAACAAGGTTTTTAATATATTGTTGCTGGTAGCTGTTGTGCTCAAATCTTGTGGATGAAAAATCAACAGGCAGATTATGGGTTTGATTTTAAATCTATACCCGTTCATTGTGAGAACACTAGTGCCATAGTAATAACACACAATCTTGTCATTCATTCTAGGACTAAGCATATAGAAATAAGATATCATTTTATTAGGTGATTCCGCAATGATTGTGTATGATATGTTATTAACCCTATTGTGATATATTCTATATCCGATCATTATTTATCAACATGTTAGTATATGGTAATTCAAATATATATTCTGTTCGTTAATTTCTAAACATGGTTACACAAGTGTCCCCACTTGGATAATCATTGTATTTAATCACATGTTGATATATATATATATATATATATATATATATATATATATATATATAAGCCGTCTAAGCTATTTGATCAGCTAGACACAAATTACGAAATGTCGTTGAATATGATAAAAACCTTTTTGTATCCAATCAAATTGTTTTGGTTCGGATTCCAGTCTAAGTGTGAACATCCCGATCACGGGAAAACTTTTATGCGCCCAAGGCGGACAGAGTGAACGATCCTATCGTTCTTGTAATGTAGTATTGATCAATACAGGGCCCATGGGAAGTACAACTTAACGCTTAGTAAGTTATGACGGTTTTGCGATGATGAAGTTCATAAACCTTAGCGAAAAAACTAAAAATAATGTTCATAATCATCGATTAATAACTATATATATAGTCAATACGTAGTTTCAAAATTTTGGGATAGAATTGTTATGCTGTTATTATCGGTTCAGTTTACTTCACAACTATAAATTCGTTGTAGAAGTGATGTACAAAGAAAATATTTATTTCTTTCAGCTAATTATATTCCTAATTATTATTACTTGTTGGGCACCCAAATGCTCATCCTTACTTAAATTTAAATGTTTTCAGCTAAGCATGAACAACTCGAAGGTTCAGACAAGAACAAGTGAAAAGGAAAGCAAACAGAACGTGTTTAATGGTATCTTTTGTAATAGTTAGACAATATATAGACAATGATATGTATTATATATCATGTAAAGAATTATAGTAAAGGTTGCGTAATTGGGATTAGACTTTGATAAATGTAAGATAAGTTTGATATTTATATTGTTGTTATTATTATTAGTATTATTCCGCTCATAGAAATGGTATCGTGAAGCACCGAGTTCGGGTTTCAAGTACCCGAGTTTGGGGGCTTTACAAGTTGGTATCAGAGCTTAGGGTTAAAAACCTTAGGTGGGTAGACCTTAGGCTACAACCTTGGAACAGAGGGAAACGTTGAAAATTCAAATAACTCATATAGAGTTTAAAAAGTTGATGAATTGAATAAGTTCATTGTCAAATCAAATAAAAGATAACTTATATAAAACTATTTATTATTGTGTGTATATATTAAGTGATAATTAAGATAGTTTGTGTGTAGATGTCAAATAGAAAAGGATTAGGATACCCTCAAATCGTAAAGAAGAAGTCAACCTCCATAACCGAGCTAATATCGAAGCTAATAGCTGAAATAGAGGCTCAAATTGAAAGCTACCTCAATGAGGTGGTTGTTTTGAAACGTATAGTACCAGACCTAGAAACGATAGTATAACTGATAGGTAGAATATAGTTAAAGAATATGTGGTCAATGTCGAGTTCTTAAACTCATATGTTTGTGGTGAATTCTTAAACTCATAATGTATGGTAAGTTTGACGAACTAGGTATAGTTAGGTGTGAATGGATTATTGAGGATAATGGGAATATATAGAATACTAAGAAATTGATCCTTAGTGAAGGTCTAAAAAGATAAGTAGTATTAGTATTACTTGAATAGGTATGATTCTATATTATGTATATGATATGTATGTTTGTATAGGTAATATTTGTCAAATTTTGTATAAGTTGTGGCAGCGATTCACGACTTTTGAGTCACAAAGGGATATCGGATGATTAAAGCAAAATATGTGTTATGGTATGTCAAGTGATATGAGTATGAATTTATATGGGATTAACGAAATAAGTTGGTATAAAGATAGTAGTTAATTATATGAGTACTAGTTAATGCAGAAAACCAACTTTTCAAAATCTAATATTTTGAGTACATGATAAATATAGAATTTCATGTTATATGATTCTACGTACACGATAAGGCTTAGAATGAAGAATAATTTATGATAATGCCGCCAAGGAGATGAAAACGAAATACACGGACAGAGGAACATGTCAACAAAGCTGGAAGACAACCAGACCCGATACAGAATTTTACGAATATGGACGATCAAGCTATGCATAACGGAATACCAGTCGCCGGAAGATCAGCTAGATAATCGATCGACGAATGTCAAAGACTTCAACGCCATCGTACTGTCAAGATTTAGAGGATCAAGTGACCCTGTAGCAACGTTTATGATAGCTAGGATAACAAAGGGACAAAAGATAGTTGTGTCACCTATACGATAAAAGGAAAGGAGATAAAGGGAAAGTCTGTGTGATTTAAGTGTGAATCAATGGAGTATAAGGTGGAAGACTGTCCACGAAGGAGAAGGGAGGCAAGGAATACGCAAACAAGAAAAAGGCAGCAGGACATTGGCGACGACAGGACCAACATATATAATCAAACCAACGAAATCAACTGCAAGCTTCAACATGACCGTTCAAGAAATTGTAGCAGCCGGGGATGCAACTCCAGGTATTACTCAAATCAATTTTATTTCTTAAATATTATTTTCTTATATATAGCAAATTATTTTATCTTGGTCTCCCAAAGACCATAGTACCTACAAAATTTATTAACGAACATAAGAAAACTAAAAGAATAACAACGAACTAGAAGAAAAAAAAGTGTACGCCATCCTCATTTTCTTTAAAGAAATCAAGGTTTTGCAAGAGCAAAGCGCGCAGCAGCAGCAGCAACACAAAACAGACCAGCAGCAGCGTGGTGCCCAGAAGCCAAAAACCAGCAGCCCACCAAACAAATAGCAACATCAGCAGCCCAAAAAAAATAGAGCAACAGTTGCACTATCAAAGCAAAAATCATAACACACCAAAGCAATGGCAGCAGGAGAAACTCACTTAGCAACAACAAAACCAGCTGTTGCAGCAGCAGCAGCGATACAAGAGTAACAACAAGACTTGTCGCACCATTGCAGGAGCCCAAACAAGCCAAAGAGACCATAACAGCAGCAGACCCCGAACCTGCAGAACCAAGACAAGAATGGCCAACAAAGAGCCCAACTGCAGCAAAGCTAAGGTAGCAGCAGAATACATAGCCCAACAGCAAAAAGAACTGCAGCAAAAACTAAAACAAACATATTGCTTATTACCGGAGCAAAAACTAAAACAAAGTGCTAGATAGACACTTACACATATTCAAACTCAGAATATGGTGCATCTGGTTGAAATTTTGAAAGATACTCCTCTGCCCTGGCCAAAACAAATTGAAGTCCAGATATTGTCTGTATCCGGTCATTGAGCATCATTGCCTGAAAAACATAAACAAACACAATTAAAACTTCTACTTGATTTTTGGACCTGTTATTCAGATAACAATGAAATACTATTTGGTCATTTATGGCTCATAAAGATGGACTAAAGTGTTAAAACTGGTGTGATTACATTAAGATAAATAAACAACATTAGTTATAACAAATTATGATTTATGACAAGATAAAAATATTGTACTCCATAGAACGATGAGTCAAGTAGGAAGAAAAGAAATAATTATTGGTTGTTCTAAAGGAATTAGTCAGTATCAATATCACAGTATGTAATAGTTAAACATGATTGTTAAAAATATCCATAGGATAAGTAGACTTACATGTTCGTCATGTTTGTGTGTGCCAAGAAATTCAAGGAGAGGCTCCATATTGTCTTTGTTACGGAACATAACAGAAGATATATAGGTGACGGTTGAGGAATTGAACCCCATTGCCAATAGATGAAGATCGTGTTGGTCGAGGAAATGTTGCATTGAATGGCTTAAAATCAAGCTCAAACACATATCTATCATTGTACCTGTGATTTCAAATCCCAAAACAGCAGCACGCCCAGCCACAACAAAATAACCAAATTCAGCAGACAAAACCCAGGAGCAGCAAGCAGACCCACACGACAGCAGCAGAACCGCATAGCCCCAGAATACAGCAGCCAAAAATTCTGACATATTTTATGTGTATGGCCCCTCATACCAAATCTTGTTGAAATGAAGGAACTATAAATGAATTTTTAAGAAAGGTAACTCAATAGAAACACCATTAGTGTTTTTCTATTCTAAACACTTACAAGCCAACAAGCAGTGATATAGTAGTTATTCCAGTGGATATTGAAAAGTTTTGTCAGTGTTAAACTATTGTCTTTAGGTGATCCAGATGTCAAAGTAATTCAATTGTAACAAAGAGAATATAGTACATAATTAGATGGGAGCTCAAAACATACGTGACCTCCTTCTCTTTAGTCTCTGTTGCAGAACCCAAGTATCTTCCAAGAAATTGATCCAAGTACGAAGAACATCTGCTTCTTGTGTACATGATCCCATGGATCTTGACAGCTCATCTTCCTAATATAAAAAATATTAATTCGAAAGTCGCATGAAAATTGAACATGGTCTACACTACATGTGCTCAACAAAACATTAAAGTAATTAATTTAACTCAGAAAGCAAGTTAAGAGTGTTACAAACATAGATAAAAGAAAAAAGAAAGTACAGACCTTTATTTTCAAGTGAGAAACAATCTGATCATTAGCCTCATAAAACTGGTCCCTCTCTTCCCTAACATTGCGAAGGCGAGAATTAGCAGCGGCCAGTGAGACGTTGACCTATTCCATAGGTCCCAGTCAAAACAATGTCTGCTAACTCCATGGCTCAGACAAAGTGGACCATGCATAAACATTGCCACCCCAATATTTTGTTTGATTGCTTTTCAGACAGGATGCACCTCTGCCACCATGCCCTCCACCAGCTCCATCATAGCCAACTGGTGTGTCGCTAGTCTGAGAAGGTGGTGATCCACCCAAAGATGTTGTATTCATACAAGAATTACACTACAAAAAAATGGGGCTTCAGCAACAACCGATTTTCGTTGCTAAAGGTGTCAAATTTCGTTGCAAAAGGGTTTTGGCAACGACTTTACTTCGTTAACATGATGGCGTTGCTAATTGTTCCATAACGAACGTTTTTTTTGTTGCAAAAGTAATACATTTTGCAACGAAATTTAAACTTTCGTCTGAGAGACATCGATCATTTAACAACAAAATGTATTGTTGCGAATAACTAAAATTTTGTTACTAAAAATCCCATTTCGTTGCAAAAAGCACTAATTAATTGGCAATGAAATGAACTCTTTTTTTTTTTCAATCGACCATGCATTTTCGTTGCAATTGACACCATTTTGACGACATTTTTTCGTTCGCGATAAATTATGAAAATTGTTGCCTAAGCTTGCTTTCGTTGCGGAATGTAAACTTTTTAGCAACGATTTTCGTTGCTGATTATAATATTTGGCTACGACATTACGCTGAATCAGCAACGAAATTGTTTGTTGCTGGTTATTTTTCAATAGCAACGAAAGTCGTCGATTAGCAACGATATTATATGTTGCCGTTTCTTTATATGTGCAACGAAAGTTGATATGATTTACAATGATAAAAAATGTTGCATTTTATGTTAGTATTAGCAACAATATCCTCTCCGTTATTATTAGATTAATTTTTCGTTACCAAATATTATATTTTTAATGCCATTAGCAACAAAAATTTGTTGCTAAATATATAAAAAATTGTTGCTATATTAAAACTTGTTCAATACTTTGATAACGAATTATATTGTTGCCAAATCAAAATTTGTCATTCTTTTTGTGTACCTGACTAGCTCAATGTCCCCATAGCAAATAATGACAAAAATACAAAAAACTAAAATATTATTAACATAATAAAATCATCCACTACATAATCATTTATTATCTTTACAATTAACCGTCTAAAGCTACCACAGTTCTTCAATCAAAATATATATCTACATATATATATAGAGTACACTTCATAATTTCGTCCCTCGTCTTCCGTAAACGTAGCACGAAAATTTGATACCCAGTATTGCAAGGCAGGTCGTAGAAACAGTCTTCCTGCACATATTTAAAAATAATAGAAAAGTCAAGAAAACGTGCTAAATTTACCCAAACTGCATTATTCAATAACTTATTACAAATGGAAGATGAAAAGATCAACCTATTTTGATCACTAAAAGAAAATATATATACAGAGCATAAAACGAAGGTCATCATTAGAGCATATTTAATAACGCTTTATCCTAGTCTGGATGGTGCTTCGACATATAGGACAGAGATGAAGGTCTTGTCCACATTCACAACATGTCTGCAAATAAGAACGAAAAATAAAACTTGAAGATACACTAGTCATGTTCTCTAAAAATGAAAACCAAAAACCTTTTGACAGTGATACCTGATGTCCACAACCAAATGCCATATCCCTAGGATTGGTAATGCAAATGGGACATAACTGTCACAAGGCAGACAAGAAACAGTTTACTATGATTCCCAACAATACATGAACATTCCAATACTAAATCCATTAATGGTATGATGCATCACTAGAATAAAATAGAGAAAATAACAAACACCAGAAATATAAAAGGTTATATTCACCTCGAAATCAGTACTACAAACACAGAGCTCATACATAACACATATATAATGAGCAGCTAGTTCAATAAGAACTCACCAGCTTGTACCGCTAACTATGAGTGCTGGCCTATTTTGATTCAAGACTATATCAGTGTCAACCTGGGTTGTAAATAAAGTAGCATTTAAATCATGTCTTGAAACAGGACAGTATTGGTTTAGTAGTATTAGTTGTTCACTTGTTCATGTTATATTGCGTCAGTTAATGCTAGTCACTAAAATGTGTAATATTCTGTGTGCTTTTTGCAGGATCTGTAGGTTAAATCATCTCCACCTGTTCAATCGCCTATTCAAACTGCACCACCCATTAATAGTGATCCAGCCATAATTCAGGTAATTTGGTGCATAGTTTGACACACATATATATAGCATGATGCATTAGTCTTTCCTGTGCGACTCTTCTCAATTCTGTATGCAGTCTCACTATCCTCGCCCATCTTCCACCACATCATCAAGCATCCCATCTGCTGGCACTAGGTCTTTGACAGATCTTGGCTCACATACTGCACAACTGGGACAACCTGGGTGCGTCTTACCAAGATCTCTATTGCAACTTGCCATGCTCGGTTGTAGATGCAAGGACTATGTGGTATTTCTACAGGTTTTTGCTGCTATTGTTTCTCTATATGAGTTGAGTGCAGTTTGAGTGCTTGCTTCAGGTGTTGCTCCTAGTTTGGCTCGTTGGTGCTGCTTTGAAAGGCTTGGTTTGGTTATTGGTGCTGATTCTAGAGACTGGGTCTGTTTCGGCTTTGCTACCTGCTTTGAAAGGCTCTATAGTTTGAGGGCTTGCTTCAGGTGTTGCTGCCTGCTTTGCTCTAAAATTTAGAACCGCAATGAGGACCAAATTATTAAATTATAACAGAGGACTAAAAATGTGAATAGGAAAAATGCAGTATAGTTTGTATTATCGAGCAGACCCTCTTACTTGATTCCCCAATTTTGAGCCAATTCAAGTTGCATTGCTTGTGTCACACATAGGGACCAACTAATCTGGTTAATTATAATACTAACGAATATGTGGAGATTATTACTGGAAAATTCCAAAATTAGTAGTTATGTCCAAGTGTCAACATCTCATAAACTGAAGTTTGGAATAACTTTACTGAAAATAGCCTTCTCGAGTACATAAGCATACGGCAATTTGGCTCATTAACTTGTACTTGAATGACACTACTGTAATTGTATAATATGAACTTACACAAAGGAGATTGAGACCAGCTGAATCAAGATTGGGGACCACAATTTTCAGATCCTGCAAAGTAGAGGATGCACTGATTAGACTTCTCAATAACATATATCCTAAAAAGTTGATCTAAGTTAGAAGAAACAAACACCAAATGAGAAAGACTATCACCTTAGAAGTCCACTTTGGGAAGGCAGATTTAAAATCGGGAAGAGAAGTCATACCAGGCCATGAATCCTCATTTGGAGTGCCCATGATTCTTCATTGGAAAAATGAAAAATAATAATAATAATAATAATAATAATAATAATTAGACAAACATAAAAGAATAGAAAGGAAGCTATTAGTGTCTTACTTGTCAATTTCAAATAGTTCTTTAAGAAGAGGCTGCAAACATTTTTTCTGAAAGTGGGGAAAGTGTTGAAAAGATGTACCACCTGAAAATCTTGAATAGTTCATCAATCTCAGAGTCCCCTGGAAACAGAGGCTGCTGGTTCACCATCTCAGCAAAGATGAAACCAACTGACCACATATCAACAGGAGTAGAATATTGGCGGGGGATCCAAGTAGTATTTCTGGTGCCCTGTACCACAGAGTCACCACTTGAAAAAAAGACAAATAATTAGTAGTTATGTCCAAGTGTCCAAGGGCTGTATGCAACAATTCCAAAGCGGAGTTCTCTACAGAATTGCAAAGATTATTACAATAGATTTTGATATCAGGAGGGGTGTGTAGCCTGCATATATATGGATTAATGTAGGACATAGTAATTTCTCACCTACAAATCGGACCAATTTCTCACCTACTCTGCGTTATTTCCCCAAAGGCCACAAAAACTATTACAAATTACCCTTTTATTATTCCTTGGAAATCAATTTAAACAACAACAAAAATTGAAATTTTCATCAAATTAACAAATACCCAGATCTCAAAACCTCCCAATCAACCAAATAATGCAAACCAAAACATCCGATTCTGAGTTCGAGATCTGGATTCGAAGAAGTTTCAGCAAAAGAAGAGAAGACGAGAAGAAATTAAGAAAAGGAGAATGACTCACCAGAGAAGAGTTTCAGAGAAGAAGCAAGGTTCCGACTTCCGATTCCGAGTTCGAGATCTGGATTCTGGCCTTCTCGGTTTGGGATGAGAGTATTCAGAGATTCAGATCGAGACTTGATCTTCAGTCTTGGGGGCTAGGGCCAGTAATGCGCTGAGTAGTGAGTGTTGACTGCTGAGTCATTACACATTATTAGTCATATTATTATTTTAAGTGATGTACTGATGTGGACTAATTAGCAAATGTGACCCTTTTATTTGTCATATTTTTGTTAAATTGTTTTTTATATTATTTTTTTTTTGCACAGTTGTTCCTCAAATATGCTTTAGTTATGTAAAAGTGTTCATTCTCTATTTTTGGTCAATTTTCATTAGTCAAATATTTTCCCAAATTTTTATCATTTTCATTTATATATCCACTAAATATAAATATGTATATTATCATTTTCATTTAACTTGATCTAATTAATTAAATTATGTACTTATGCGATAAGTGTTAAAAATAACAAATATTTATTAAAATATTAAAATTTCCGTAATCTACATTAAAACATAATTTTTCTAATGTAAAAATAATAAAAAGTTTTAATACCCATAAAAAAAAACTTGTAAACTATTTGATAAAAAAAAATCTATTTAAAACAAATTTTATAATTATTTGTTCTTATTTTTATAAAAAAAATGATCTTGTTTTTAATTTTATTTTCTTAATTTTTTTTTTATTTTATAATTTTATTTTATAATTATTTTTTAAGTATAAGTATTTTTAATATATAAAAAAAGTAAATTATGATCTTGTTTTTATCAAATAGATACAAGTTTGTTTTTATTATCATATTTAAAAATTAGATTACGAAAATTTTAATATTTTAATAAATATTTGTTATTTTTAACATTTATTGCACAAGTTCATAATTTAATTAATTAGATCAAGTTAAATGAAAATAATAATATACATATTTATATTTAGTGAATATATAAATGAAAATGATAAAAATTTGGGAAAACATTTTACTAACGAAAATTGACCAAAAATAGAGAAGGAACACTTTTGCACAACTAAAGCATATTTGAGGAAAAGTTGTGGACAAAAAAAATATATAAGGAATACTTTAGCAAAAACATGACAAATAGAAGGGCCAGATTTGCTAATTAGTCTACTGGTATGTGTATTGTGCATTAGTGTCCAATATAAATCGAATAACCCAAAAGTGAAACCCATATAAACTAACCGAAAATCGTATATAATTTCGGATATAACCGAAATATTAAAAATAATTGAATTTTTAGAAAATTTCGGTTCGGTTCGGTTCGGTTCGGTTCGGTAATTCGATTATACCCGTTTTTTGCTCAGTCCTAATAGTATTAATGAATGAATGTTAATTTATTTATTTTTAATAAATACAATAATCAATAAGATACAGTATCATATTTACTAAATTATAGAGTATTTAGTCTTGTATTTATGGTATGAATTTAAGATACAGTATCATATTTTATGCATTAAAATCTTATTTATTTATGTTTTTTCTTTTTAAATTTTTTTTTATTAAAAACCAATATTTTATGCAATAAAATCTTATTTATTTAGTCTCTATATACAAGGGTAATTATGTTTTTTCTTTTTAACTTAAAATATGTTCTATTTTTTTTATTAAAAAAACTCGCTCCCATAACATAAAATAAGAGTCCCCAACTAATTGAATGTATAATTGGACTCAATTTTGAATAGCAAATATATACATTCAATCTCATATTTTGATATAAATATTAATCATTGCAAATTACTAACAGCTAGGCTTGTGGTGCTAGGGTGGCCATATGACCAATGTTCCAATTAGGAGATTGCAAATAATAATAATAATAATAATAATAATAATAATAATAATAATAATAATAATAATAATAATAATAATAACAATAACAGTAATAATAATAATAATAATAATAATAATAATAACAATAATAATAGTAATAATAATAATAATAATAATAATATAGTTACTAATAATAATAATAATTATTATAATAATAATAATAATAATAATAATAATAATAATAATAATAATAATTTTATTAAATATTACTTAATATAATGGTTAATAATAATAATAATAATATTAATAACACTAGTAATAATAATAATAATAATAATAATAATAATAATAATAAATTAATAATAATAATAATAATAATAATAATAATAATAATAGTCATAATAATAATAATAAACTTTATTGAATATTACTTAATATAATGGTTAATAATAATAATAATTACTACCAATAGTACTCTTCAAGTCATGACCTTTTATAATAATAATAATAATAATAATAATAATAATAATAATAATAATAATAATAACAACAAAACAACAACAACAACAATAATAATAATAATAATAATAATAGTACTAATAATAATACTAATAACGATAATAATAAAAATAGTAGTAATAATAATAATAATAATAATAATAATAATAATAATAATAATAATAATACTACACCACCACCACCACCACCAATAATAATAATAATAATAATAATAATAATAATAATAATAATAATAATAATAATAATAATAATAAAACTTTATTGAATATTACTTAATATAATGGTTAATAATAATAATAGTTACTACCAATAGTACCTTCAAGTCATGACCTTTTTAGAATTGAGTCTGTGGTGAAATTTAAGATGGCCCGAAGATCTTATTGGGCAAGTGGTTTGAGGCCTTATTTTGATGGATTTGATTTAATTCGATTCGGACTTGGGATTTGACCCGAGATTTGTTCTGGACTCGGGATTTGACCCGGGTTGTTTAATCATTTGTTATTATTTAGTGTTTGACAATAATTTGAATTTTACTATTTTAATGATGTAATTTGAATTTTTGTTCTTTTGATTAATTAATAAAATAATTTGAATTTTAGTATTTTAGTATTTTTTTTGAATTTTATTATTTTTTAATTTAATCTTTTTAGTATTTTAGTATTTTTTTTAATTAGTATTTTTAGTATTTGATGTAAATATGTAATTAGTATTTTTAGTATTTTAGTGTTGGGTAACTGACTTTATAATAAAAAAAATCCATATAGCTTAGTTGGTTTGAGCATTTGTTTAAAGAGAGTGGGAGGTCTAGAGTTTAATTCTTAAGGATAGCATTATTTTATTTTATTTTTTAAAAAGCCCACGGGTCGGGCCATGCTTTTTTATTATTAGTACTATTATAATTATTGTAATAATTATAATAATAATAATTATTATTATTAATAATAATAGTAATAATAATTATAATAATAATTAATAATAATAATTATAATTGTTAGTATTAATTATAATTATTATTACTATTATAATTATAATTAATACTAACAATTATAATTATTATTATAATAATAATTATTATAATTATAATAATAATTATTATTATTATAATTATAATAATAATAATAATTATTATTATTATTATAGTAATAGTAATAACAACAATAATAACAATAATAATAGTAACAATAATAATTATTATAATAATAGTAACAATAATAATAAAATAATAATAATAATAACAACAACAACAACAAAAACAACAACAATAATAATGGAAATTATAATAATAGTAATAATTATAATTATAATAATAATAAAAATAATAGTTATAAGATTAGTAATAATTATTCTAATAATAAAATTTAATAATAATAATACTAATAATAATAATAATAGTAGTAATAATAATAATAGTAAATATAATAATAGTAATAGTAATAGTAATAGTAATAGTAATAATAAAAAAAATATAGCACATGAAGCATGAATTTTTTTTTAATAATGACTTATAAGTAAAAAAGTTAAAATTTAAGTTATTGTCAAACACTAAATAATAACAAATGACTTATAACTTAGTTTAACCAACTTATAAGTCATTGTCAAACACCCTCTAATAGAAGATATAAAGAGAAATTAATATTTGATTATAAAAAAAATTACAAGTCAAGAAAAAGGAGAATTTGAAAAATGGTAGTTAAAAAAACTTGCACACCATTGGTGCAATTTTATTATTATTGTTATTGTTGTTGTTATTATTATTATTATTATTATTATTATTATTATTATTATTATTATTATTATTACTATTATTATTATTATTATTATTATTATTATTATTATTATTATTATTATTATTATTATTATTATAAGACCCCAAATAATTAATAAATAAAATTTAATTTTCTCTAATTATTATTTTGAAATAGTAAGGGTTGATGTGATTAATGTGGATAGTTATGGGTAAAAATCTATAAATATTTTAAAATAAGCAGTGATTATAAAATATTCATTGTTGTCTCAGAATATTCGTTTGGTGGTAGAATATTACGTATTGTCGTAAATATTCATGCGACCTGTAGCGACCGTGTGTGGGCCCCATAACGGAAAGCGATTGGAGGAAGAAAAGACAAATATAAGTTGTTTAAAAATAATTGGCGTAGTTATTCTTACCAAGCACCTTTGTTGGAATACCGGTGGTTAAAAACACGATGTCTGGCGTTGTTGCCTGATGCTGGCTGCAGTATTGCACCAATTATTGACTCTTACGTGAAGGCACTTTTCAATAATGGTTCACGATAATTCTTTATTCGATTTTTTTTTTATTGGTTCAATAATTGTTGCGTTGATATTTTATCTTTCTTTGTTGTTTGATAATTGTCATTACACAAGATTTTTCATTATCGAAGCAATAATTCATATTATCTGAATAATATTATTAGATAACATTATTGGCAATGTCTAGAAAGTTACATGCTTAAGGAGGAGGTTTGGTCACCTAATTGCTTGCCAAGAAGGAGAAATTCTTATTGGAAAGCTCCATCTTTCACAGGAACCTGCTCAGTTGTCGATATTGTGATTCTGTAATATTATTTGTGAATAATTAATTATTGATTCATATGATGAGGAAAATATTGATTTTATGTGGATATAGATGGAGAAACTTTTTAATGTGACAATTGTTGAAAATTAATATTTTATCTTTTTCTGATAAAATAATTTATTTAAATATATATGTTATTATATTTTAATAATATAATAATGGTGATATTTTTACAACGAATGTGGGATATATGAGTATACGAGGAGGAAGAGTATTTTTGTTGCAATAAATGTTTAAAACATGTTAAACATGTCGGTGGACCCCATTTATTGACTGAAATTTGATTATAGCCTCCAAAATCGTCCGTTTATGGATTTCGGCCAATTTCTGCTTGGAATTTGGAAAAACTTTCTTCTGCAAAGTTGTAGAGAATTGAATTTCCTATAAAAACATGCGAGATTTGAATTTTTACGACAAAGGCTATTTATTATGAATTATTGAAGTTCAAAGCTCAAAATAATTGATTTTTGGAAATTTAAATTATTTTATAAAAAGAAAATGTTTTTTTTACTTGTTCTAGAAGGGGAGCATGTGGGAAATGTTGGGAATTGAAATCTAGAATGAGTATCAGAAGATTATATATATATATATATATATATAATATTATATTAAATTTTACGCTTTGGTGTTCTAAGCATTTTCCTATAAATAGGGTGCTTGGGTTAGAATTGAAAATCACACCGAAACTGAAGTTTTCTCTCTATATTATCGAAATAGCATTCTTGTGAGTATTTTGAGTATACTTTGAGTATTGCTATATCACGGTGAAAGTTCAAGTTATAGTCTATATCCGATTCCAAAAATTTAGAAATCTTGATCTTTCGAGGTAAGGGATATTTTTTTTTGTAATGATATTATTTCTTCAATATCATTATCTTTGAAATATTGATCTGAAGTTTTTATCAAATTTGGAACTTTTGGTGTCGAGTTACTATTCACGTATCTGGCCTTTATTCACGTATCGACACTTTATTCACGAATCTGGCGGTATTCAATGAAAATGAAAATTTTCTTTTTTCATTCCAAAATATCTATTCGGATACTAGCTTTGATTGTATCCATGTTTTGATCATTCTTGAATTTTACACCACTATGATTATTTTTGAGGTATTTTTGGGCGTGGATAAAACAAAGTACGAATCCTTAATCCTTAATTCTTGTCATTTTGTTTCCTTTGGATTCGTTTATTTAAAAATATTTTTCATCATCCTCGGTCTTAAATGATGATATTATTGAATATCTTTGGCACAGTAGTGCAAAGATGAATGATTTATGATGAATATCTTTGGCTGTGGTAGTGCAAAGATGATTGATTTCGATGAATATCTTTGGCCGTAGTCTGCAGATGAGCAGTGTTTAGATGAACATGACCAATCTGGTGAATGTCCTTGGCTCATAGTCTTGAGGATGAATATTTGATCCCGGATATATATTGATTGATGTTCTGAGGATAAAAAAATAGATGATGAACTTTAAAATTCATACATAGAAGATAGTAGTTTGCATTCTCTACTTAACTCTTCTAATGAATTATTATTTCATTACGAATATTGATTTAAAACTTGTTGTCTATTGTATTCTATTATATTTTTCCTGTTGAAGACTAACGATAATTTTGTTGTATATTATCTTAGTCATAATATTCTTCTTTCGGCTAGTCGAGCTCACCCTTTTCCTTTTTGTTCCATTTTTCTTCTCGGGAGGCGAGAATGTAATAGCAGTGCAGTCGGGGTATGGAATGAAAGTTCTAGGGAGAGTTGTTTAGTAGTCCTCACCATTGTTGTAAAATAATGTATCAATAATTATGATGAGGATTTATTTGTATGTGGATATTGTCAGGATGGCAATATTTGTATTTAAACTCACAGTTCTACTATTGTAATAATAAAGTTGTAGTTGTTTCTGTACCGTGTATTGACAACTCAGAATGGGTGATGTAGACCTATTTTGGGGGTGTCACAATTATTATTATTATTATTATTATTATTATTATTATTATTATTACTGTAATATATAACTTCTTGAGATTATATTAATGGTATGTAGTGAAGGAGAAGAAAGGAATATATGGGATAAATATCATGTTTTGATATAAATATTAATTCTTGCAAGATATTAACAGATAACTTTTGTTGCTCCAGCGGTCAAATGACCAAAGTTCTAAAAGATAGGTCACCGGTTCGAATATGTTTCGCATTTGGATATAATTTTTAAATACTAAATATGAATATTTTTTGACAATTCTCCGAATACCGAATATGGTATTACAAAAACATGTTTATTGGGATTATCTTAATTTAAGGCAACAATTTAATAGTCGTTGTAAAAAGTTGTATAAGATATGCAACGAAAATAAAATTTGTTGCCAATGAATGTGGTCCATATTAGGCAACAAAATATAGCAACAAAAAAATTTGCGTTGCCCACGATGAGGAGAAATCAAGTGGTTAGAAATTTTGCAATGAATTTTGTTTTTAAATTTTGCAACGACTTTTGAATTTCGTTGCAAAAAGTGAAAGCCTGACACAATCTGCAACGAAGGACACGCGTTTACGCTTCTTGCTAAACATACACTTTTAGTAACGACTTATAAAGTCATTGCTTGAAAAATCGCTACTAAAGCCCCATTTTTAACAACAAAAAACATTAATTGCCCACGATGACGAAATCAAGTAAATAAAAAATTTTGCAACAATTTCTAACGAAATTTTTCCGCCAATGAATTAGCAACGAAATTTTGCAACGACTTATGAATTTTGTTGCAAAAAGTGAAAGCGACCTAATCTGCTGCAACGAAGGACAAATTTCGTTGCTAAACATATCTTTTAGCAAACGACTTTATAAAAGTCGTTCTTGCAAAAAATCGTTCTTAAAAGGCCCATTTTTTTGTAGTGTTAGGCCCAAAACTCAAACTGGCAGCTGCAAAAATTACAAAACCAGCAACAATAGCTGCATAGTGACCCACTTTGGCATTGCCAGATACATTGAAACTTATCACACATCCTTCTATGGGACAAACAATTGAGACATGAGGAAGTATCTCAAGGTTTCCGTTACCAAATACATAAAGATTGGTATTTAAATACAGGTCTGAATTTAGCAAGCAGGTAGTATCAACGGATCCAACACCTTCCAGGTCTTCACAAGATACTGAACCACTTGACAAGGATAAATAGTTTGATTTCTGAATATATTCCCCAATATTGATTCGTGACTTGGTTGAAATACCTCCATACTGCGCTGAACTAAGAGAAATCACCAGTGTCAAAAGATATCTAGCCAAAATACACCAGCAAAGGTAGTTATGAGTCCACACAGGATGCATCACCACTTGCAAAAACAAAAGTTATCAATTCTGATGCATGAGAGTTTATCTCTATATCGTGTGGCTACGCAGCTCAGTAGGATTGGCCAAGGCCAATATAGTACTAGTCACTTAAACTTGGAGTTGCTTGAACCATCTTCAGCATTCCTTTAACTTGTTGTAGGTCGAAAAATAGAGACTATTCCTTAATGGTTACCCTCCTAAGGTTCATATGTACAGAAAATAGATCTTGCAATTAAAACAACTTTTTAGAGGAAATGAATGACTAAACCAAGATTGAAACACTATAATTATTTGGCGTTTCCAACCAGGAAACCAAGTCTAAAGACTTTATTTGCATGTACAAAACTGAAGTGTGAAATTTAAATAGTGCTTAATATATAAATAAAAATAAACCGGTCTTACGTGACACTGTTGCTGAGTTAGGAGCTGCACTGCAATGGGAAAATGTCTAGATTATGTTGGGGAGTGCTCTGCTGTTGCGGGTTTTGTTATGGGGCTACTGTTGGGGTCTTAAATGTTTTTGGGAGTTTTGGGCATTGGAGTGGAAAAGAGTTGGGGCTACTGCTATGAAAATGCCATAAATGCCATACCGTTTTCTCTTTGCTATCTTTTTGTGCATGCTATGTTTTTTGAGTTTTGGGAAAAACCCTTTCTGACTGGTTGTTGCTGTAACACCCCCTTTCTAAAATAGAAAGAGAGATTACTCAAAACATAACAAAACTGATGAATTTAATAGCAAGGCTCAAGCCCTAAAATAATAATCTTAATATCTGATAAATACCACAAGTCAACCATAATAAATCTCCAACTGTCTCAAACCACAATCTAAAATAATTATTACAATTCCAAGTAAACTGACACATCAAATCTAAACAAAATATTTCTAAATCATTGGAATGAATGGAGCTCTCATCACTCTTGCCCTTGATTCCCCTGATTACCTGTCGGAAGAAAACACAGCATGAGCCAAATGCCCAGTACGGATATAGAATACAAATAATGAACCAAAATAACTAACTCAATTAAATGAAAAGAGACGAAACGAACTGAAATGAAACGACCAAATCTAACACAACGAAATAATAGGCTGAATCAAATGGCTGGGTGTTATTTCATACCGAGCTCAGAATAAAGCAGAAATATACCTTGCCACACAGGTAAGTCAAATAATGCCACATAGGCAAGTCAAATAATGCCACCCAGGCAAGTTACACACATTGGATCGCGAATCCAATGCATGTAAAATCGAAAGCCGTGTTTGGCACAAACATCACCACTCCGCAGAACAGAAAACTAGGTCAACCCATACGCCTCCCACAACAAAACACCAAATGGCCAACTCCCACCGGAGCACAAAACGGAGATGCCGTGGACTGATCACACCGCCACGGAAGGTGTCATGCCTCGGTGCCAAGAGGACATGCCTGTGGTACCCCCACAGGTGGTTATAGCTCAGGTATACCCTACGGTATATTCTAACAAAAATATAATGTCACAACACATGCGACAAAATATCAACACAAAGGGGTTCTAACGTGTACATGTTAAATCGAACGAATCATCAACACAAGTCTCCAAAAATATACTAACGTGTACATCACTATAAATATCAAAATAAAATTTAGACATGATACACTAGTCTAAAGAGTACAAGTATGAGTTCTAATACAACGCCAAAATGACCTATTACAATCAATTGACAAGGAACAATTATGAGAGGCAATACTAATTTTCAAAACGAATAATGAAACGAACAACTTAAAAATAAAAGAGTCACGCTGAAAGAGTACGGAATCCGTACCTGAAGTAAGTAATGTAATACCCAAAATTATTATCCCAATAGTTCGTTAAATTTCTTCCGTTCGAACTGATTAAACAAAGTAATAATAAATATAAGTACACCTATAAAAATATTCTTCCATTCTTAAAATAAACTCAAGTTAAAATAATAATTATTATTATTTCCCTGCAAATATAATTCCCAACCTGAACTTCCAAATAATTATATATAATACCATAATAATTATTATAGCAAATAATTTCTTTTTTAAAAAATCTAAATGATACGGACATATATATATATGTAGTATAGCAGTAACATGATTTGCTTTATATATATATATATATAATAACGTAAATTGATGATGCTAACTTGATATATATATATATAGTATAACTAAACTAATACTGCAGCCGATTTGTACATATATATATTATTATTAAAGAACAAAAACATGAATGCATAACCTGATGATTTCTATTTTGTGGTCCGTGCAGCCAATTGTTAGAATTATTATTATTATTAGCAGTATTATAGTACCTTTTCGTTTATCTGATTTAACCGCCGCAGCTGCCTTTCTTCCTTTTTTCTTCCAGTTACGAATAGGCGAATGAAATTTTAGGTTTTTAGTTGTATGTTTATTAATGGATCTTATTAACTCTAAATTTTAATAGGATTCTAATATTATATAAATATAAATAGACTAATAAGTTATAAGGCCCAATTAATGTAGTCCACATAAATCAAATAAAATGGTTGACCCAACCACAAGAAAAATCCAATTAAAATATTTTAAAAAAAATAATAATTAAAATACCATTTATTTTATTAAAATATTCGGGTATTACATCACCTACCCCTTAAAAAGGATTCCGTCCCTAATCAAAAGAAAAAACGAACCTACTTATCAAAGAGTTGCGACATCTCTCATTCGAATAAACTCTTCCATCTCCCAAGTGGCTTCACGCTCAAATGGTTTCTCCACAAAACCTTGACGAATCGAAATTGTCTTCCTCCTCATAACCCGCTCTTGACGATCTAAAATCGCTTCGGCTTGCTCCTCACAAGTAAGATCCTTCCAAATCTTATCGAATGGATATTGCACCACATGTAACGGATGATAATGATAACTCCTCAACACCGACACATGAAATACATTGTGCACATGAGCTAGCTGTGGAGGCAAAGCTAACCGATATGCAACCTCACCAACCCTCTCCAAAATCTCAAATGGGCCGATATAACGTGGACTAAGCTTTCCTTTCAACCCGAATCGCTGAATGCTCTTCTAAGGAGAAACTTTTAGAAACACATGTTCACTAGATTCAAACTCTAAAGTCCTCCTATGCTTATCAGCATAACATTTCTGCCGTGATCGAGCCGACTTCAATTTCTCCTTAGCCACCGCTACCTTCTCCGTAGTGATTTGAACTAACTCAGGCCCTTCTATGGCCCTTTCGCCAACCTCATCCCAACAAGTTGGTGCCCGACACTTTCTACCATACAGTGCCTCAAACGGAGCCATTCCAATACTTGCATGCCAGCTGTTGTTATAAGAAAACTCAACTAGGCTCAAGTAATCATCCCAATTACCCGACCATTCAAGCGCACAAGATCTCAACATGTCTTCTAACGTCTGAATAGTCCGTTCGGATTGCCCATCAGTTTGCGGATGAAAAGAAGTACTGAAGTTGAGTCGAGTGCCCCAAGCTCGTTGAAACCCTTTCCAGAACCGTGAAGTGAAACGTGGGTCCCGATCTGAAACAATAGACACCGGAGTACCATGAAGTCTAATAATCTCCTGCTGAAAGATTTGTGCTAACCTATCCACCGAATAACCATCACGGATAGCCAAAAAGTGTGCCGATTTGGTTAGTCGGTCCACCACTACCCAAATGGCATCATTCTTCCTGAAAGTCTTCGGCAAACCAGTCACAAAATCCATCGTGATATCCTCCCACTTCCACACTGGAATGTCTAATCATTGCAAAGAAACCACTAGCTCGTTGATGTTCTATCTTCACTTGTTGACAAGTGAGGCACTTCCCAACATATTCAGCCACGTCTCGTTTCATCCCATTCCACCAAAAATTCTTCTTCAAATCCCTATACATCTTTGTAGAACCAGGATGAATAGAAAATGGTGAACTATGAGCCTCAATGACATAGCCTCTCGAATGATTGGATCCGACTTGGTACACAACAACCGTTCACCCACCAAATCACACCATGGTCATCAATCTGAAACTTGAGTGCTTTCCCTTCTCTAGATTCTGCGTCATACTCCACAACTCCCCATCTTCTTTTTGAGCTTTTTTGACCCGCGAGATAAGAGAGGGCTCCACTCTCATACCTGCCAATTGCCCATCTGAACCTCGTACATACAACTCCAACTCTAGTCGTTCCATATCCGAAATAAGCTGAGGTTGTGTAATAAGGGCTGTTACACTCCCAGAACTCTTTCGGCTAAGAGCATCTGCAACCACATTTGCCTTTCCCGGGTGATACTGAATTCTAGCATCATAGTCTTTCAGAAGCTCCAACCAACGCCTCTGTCTCATATTGAGCTCCTTCTGAGTGAAAATGTATTTAAGACTTTTATGATCGGTAAAGATATCACAAGTCTCTCCATACAAATAATGCCTCCAAATCTTTAAGGCAAAGATCACTACTGCCAACTCCAAATCATGTGTGGGGTAATTCACCTCGTAAGGTTTAAGCTGCCTAGAAGTATAAGCAATCACCTTACCGTGTTGCATCAAAACACACCCCAAACCCTTCTTAGAAGCATCACTATAAATCTGGTAACCTCCCGTCCCTGACGGCAATGCAAGTATAGGAGCTGTCACAAGCCATTTCTTCAACTCCTCAAAACTTTTCTCACGCTCCTCATTCCACACAAACTTTGTCCCCTTTCTCATCAACTGGGTCAATGGTAAGGCAAGCAAAGAAAATCCTTCCACAAATCGCCTATAATACCCTGCCAAACCCAAGAAACTTCTAATCTCCGTCACTATAGTAGGTCTCGGCCATTTGGTGATAGCCTCAACCTTCATAGGATCCACCTTAATGCCTTCAACAGAAACAACGTGGCCCAAAAATGCAACCTGCTCCAACCAGAACTCGCATTTAGAGAATTTAGCATACAATTTCTCTTTCTGCAAAATTCCCAACACTGTGCGAAGATGCTCCTCATGCTCTTCCTTAGACTTGGAGTAAACCAAAATATCATCAATAAAGACAATGACAAATTGGTCCAAGTACTCCCTGAACACCCGATTCATTAAATCCATAAACACTACCGGAGCATTAGTCAACCCGAATGGCATCACCAGAAACTCGTAATGCCCATATCGAGTACAAAAAGCCGTCTTAGGGATATCCTCATCCTTCACCCTTAACTGATGATAGCCCGACCTCAAGTCTATCTTTGAAAAATACTTCGCCCCCTGAAGTTGGTCAAACAAGTCATCAATCCTTGGCAATGGATACCGATTCCTGATGGTGATCTTGTTCAACTCTCTATAGTCTATACACAACTTCATAGACCCATCCTTCTTCTTTACAAACAAGACCGGAGCACCCCATAACGAAACACTCGGCCGAATCACACCACGATCCAACAGTTCTTGCAACTGCTCCTTCAACTCCTGCAACTCCAATGGTGCCATCCGATACGGCGCCTTAGAAATAGGCTCCGCACCAGGAACAAGCTCAATAGCAAACTCTACTTCCCGCTGTGGTGGCAACCCTGACAATTCCTCAAGAAACACATCGGAAAAGTCACGAACAATCGGAACATCCTCAATACGAGATTCATCCTTAGAGGTATCTTTCACAAACGCCAAATACCCATCATAACCCTTTGCCACCAACTTTTCAGCCTTCAAAGGTGAAATTAACTTCACCACTCTACTCGGCTGAGAACCCTGATACATGAATTCTAGAGACTTCACATCTCCAAATATAACCTTCTTCGCCTGACAATCGATAGTGGCCTGGTGCTTATCCAACCAGTCCATCCCAAGAATGACATCAAAATCGTGTATACTCATCGGAAGAAGATTAGCCCTACGAATCCTATCCCCAAAATTGATCGCACACCGATATACAAATCGAAATAACAATGTAAGTCCCCATCGGGTAGCAATAGACATAACGAATTTAAAGATCGAGATGGCACACCAGTCTTAGAAACAAAAGACTGAGCAACAATGGAATGAGTAGAACCTGTATCAAACAAAATAGAAGCCTCGCGATTTCTAACTAAAAGAGTACCAGAAACAGTACCTGGTGCACCTATCGCTTGATTATACGTCAAGGCAAACACTCGACCACCCTGACGTTGACCTCCATTGCCACCATTATCGCCATCTCCACCATTTCCACGTGGCCCAGTACAATCTCTAGCCATATGACCCATCTGTCCACACAAGAAGCATGCACTTGTGAGTCTGTGGCACTGCCTCCCCGGATGATTAGCCCCACAAGTAGCACAAGGAGCTATCGGAATAAGATTTGGGTTACCCCCACCAGTTGGTCTTGGAAAACGACCCTGATTTTGCCCCTACTGACGATTATTCCCCTGCTGACGATTCTGTCCATACCAAGGTAGCTGAAGCTGACGATTTTACCCTTGCTGAGGCATCTGCTGATAACCCCGGTTTTGATTCTGACCACGCCACTGCCCCTGCTGGCCACCACGATTCCTGTTCCACTGACCACCCTGATTCTTCCCGTGCTGACCAGAAGTTTGACCCTGCTGGTCATCTCTGTCCCTCTTTCGACTCCCTTCCGGTTTAGAAGACCGAAAGTCCTGTCGCTCCATCTCAATATTCTTTGCTGCATTGGCCACTGCTGACACGTCTGTAAACTTATTGTTAATAAGATGCTGACGATATATATAATGAATCCGCCACTTGAACTTCTCCACCTGTTCCACTGCAGTCCCTGCAGAAATTCCTGCAAAGCCGGCCAACCTAGTGAACCTCGTCATGAAATCCGTGATGGACTCATCATCCTTCTGTCGAATAGACAGATAATCTCTAGCATAGGCCTCTTTATCAGCAGCTGGAAAATACTGCTGATAAAAGACCTCACAAAACTCCGCCCACTTAAGTGTCTCAGCATAATTTTCACCTTTTGTTACTTTCGTCGCCTTCCACCACCTCTGCGCATCCCCTTCTAGTTTGTAAGCAGCAACCAACACTCTCTGATTATCTGAGCACCCTAACACATCAAAAATCTTCTCTAGGTGAGCAATCCAATTCTCTACGTCAATTAGAGTCGGGGCAGAACTGAATGACTGTGGTTTCTGCTTCTGAAACCTTTCCAACCACACATATATTGGAACCACCTGCTGATCAACACCATCTGCATTCCCTTCCACTTCATTTGCATGCGGACCATTATTTCCTGGTTCTCCCGCTCAGAATTTCGGTGGTGGTACATTGCATTACTGTCTGACACAATGCCACCAACTGAGGTAACACCTGATTCACCTCCTGATTCACCAAGGTAGCCAATTAAGCATTAATCTGGTTATTAGGTTGCTTATTGGACTGCCCTTCACCTCTTCCCCTGTTGTTACCTCGCCTTCCAGCAACTCTAGGTGATCTTCGAGCCATCTAAGAAAGAGATCACGAATATAAACAATGTAGATTAGAGACAAATTCGAATATAGCTGGTATGATAGCTAAACAGAAAATCAAACAAAACAAAAACCTAACCCAGAAGTCTACCCATAACTCACAGGTCAAACCTAAATAGGTTTTCTACAAGAAAGAACTTAAGCTTTGATACCAACTCTGTAACACCCCCTTTCCGAAATAGAAAGAGAGATTACTCAAAACATAACAAAAGCGAGATGAATTTAATAGCAAGGCTCAAGCCCTAAAATAATAATCTTAATATCGATAAATACCAAAAGTCAACCATAATAAATCTCCAAATCGTCTCAAACCACAATCTAAAATAATTATTACAATTCCAAGTAAATGACACATCAAGTCTAAATGAATATTTCTAAATCATTGGAATGAATGGAGCTCTCATCACTCTTGCCCTTGATTCCCCGATTACGCCGGAAGAAAGCCAAACATGAGCGAAATGCCCAATGACGGATATAGAATACAAATAATGAACCAAAATAACTAACTCAATTAAATGAAAAGAGACGAAGCGAATCAAACGAAATGACCAAATCTAACACAACGAAATAATAAATTTGAATCAAATGGTCAAGTGTTATTTCATACCGATCTCGAATAAAATGCGAAATATACCTTGCCACATAGGTAAGTCAATAATGCCACATAGTAAGTCAAATAATGCCACCCAGGACAAGTTACACACATTGGACCGCGAATCCAATGCATGTAAAATCGGAAGGCGTGTTTGGCACAAACATCACCACTCATGAGCGTAATGTAAAACTAGGTCAACCCATACGCCTCCCACAACAAAACACCAAATGGCCAACTCCCAAAAGCACAAAGCGGAGACGCCAGGGATCGATCATCACGCCACCAGGAAGGTGTCATGCCTCGGTGCCAGAGGAGGATGCTGTGGTACCCCACGGTGGTTATAGCTCGTATATACCTATGGTATATTCTAACAAAATATAATGTCACAACATATGAGACAAAATATCAACACAAAGGGGTTCTAACGTTATACATGTTAAATCGAACGAATCATCAACACAAGTCTCCAAAATATACTAACGTGTACATCACTATAAATATCAAAATAAAATTTAGACATGATACACTAGTCTAAAGAAAGACAAAGTATGAGTTCTAATACAACGCCAAAATGACCTATCACAATCAATTGACAAGGAACAATTATGAGAGCGTCAATACTAATTTTCAAAACGAATAACGAAACGAACAACTTAAAAATAAAAGAGTCACGCTGAAAGAGTACGAAATCCGTACCTGAAGTAAGTAATGTAATACCCAAAATTATTATCCCAATAGTTCGTTAAATTTCTTCCGTTCGAACTGATTAAACAAAGTAATAATAAATATAAGTACACCTATAAAAATATTCTTCCATTCTTAAAATAAACTCAAGTTAAAATAATAATAATAATTATTTCCCTGCAAATATTATTCCCAACCTGAACTTCCAAATAATTATATATAATACCATAATAATTATTATAGCAAATAATTTCTTTATTTAAAAAAAATCTAAATGATACGGACATATATATATATGTAGTATAGCAGTAACATGATTTGCTTTATATATATATAAAATAACGTAAATTGATGATGCTAACTTGATATATATATATATATATATATATATATATATATATATATATATATATATAGTATAACTAAACTAATACTGCAACCGATTTGTACATATATATTATTATTAAAGATCAAAAACATGAATGCATAACCTGATGATTTCTATTTTGTGGTCCGTGCAGCCAATTGTTAGAATTATTATTATTATTAGCAATATTATAGTACCTTTTCGTTTATCTGATTTAACCGTCGCAGCTGCCTTTCTTCCTCTTTTCTTCCAGTTACGAATAGGCGAATGAAATTTTAGGTTTTTAGTTGTATGTTTATTAATGGATCTTATTAACTCTAAATTTTAATAGGATTCTAATATTATATAAATATAAATAGACTAATAAGTTACAAGGCCCAATGTAGTCCACATAAATCAAATAAAATGGTTGACCCAACCACAAGAAAAGTCAAATTAAAATATTTTAAAAATAATAATAATTAAAATACCATTTATTTTATTAAAATATTCGGGTATTACAGTTGCACTGCTGCTGGTCTTGTGGGGGGGCTGGCATGTGACTGGGTTACCTGTGCTGGGGAGTTGCTGCTAGGGGTTAATGTTGGGGCTGCTGCTGGGGGAGTTGCACTGTAGCTGCACTACTGTTGTTGTACTGCTGCACTTCAGTTGCACTGCAGTTGACTGCTGCTGGGCTGCTGCTGCGGCTGTTGCTGCTGCTGCTATGGGTTCTAGTGTTGAGGGTCTGTTTGGGCTCGAGCTGGACTATTTGCCTTTGCTAGGCTTGCTTTACCTGGGATTCCATCTGTTAGATGTCCAGCTCTGCTCAACTATTTCACGCACTCTTCGGTTGTAATCGCGCTTATTTTCACTGAACATACGAGCTGCTTCAGAATTTACAGGGGAGTTTGGGTTTGGATCACAAAGCAATGACTGAAAAATGTAAGAACTACATGTTATTAGCATTTGTAAGGAACTAAGCTGAGAGCAGAAAGTAAAATGGTAAACAATGAGTGTTTATGTAATCATTAGGTAAAAAAGTAAAACTAGTTCAGTTACGGTTGTCCAAAAGTACAAGCATACCCCAGTCATCAACTCATAAATAACAATATGATGACCATCAAAGGAAAAAGACAGTTTTAAATGTTAAAATAGAGGATCATTAAGAACAAACATATCCAAAGAAGTTTTCAAAACAATGTGTACGTGTAAAAGGTTAGGAATAATACTTTTCATCATTAGAATTGTATAGCTTTTGAATTAACTACATTCACTTTAGGAAGGTATTCCAGTTTGATTTAATTTAATATAAGCAAAAGCAGTGATGCCCATCCAAGTTAGGTAAAATTCATATATAAGATCATACATAACCTATTTTCTAAATTAGCCACTCTCGCCTATAAAAACAAGTATAAAACCATTAGGAACTATGATTCTATAAAAACAAGTATAAAACCATTTGGAACACATTAAATATTAAATGAATATATAAATCTATACATATATAATATTTTCACAAATACATTAAAATTTCAATTGCAATAATTCAATTATGATAAAAGGTAAAAATATTCAACAAATGAAAACTACATGAAACATCCTCAATAACATAAATATCATGGTTCTACACACATAGGTAATGAGTAACAAACATAGAGTCATAAACAATAGTCAATAACAAACAAATTGTCACAACAAAATTAAAACACAAAGTCATAAAGACTTTTTTGGTTTGGAAAAATTACAAAATACGCATCTCCCAAATTGCAAAAATGAATCTCATCTCGAATCCCTTCAACAAGTGTCCGGTCATTTTTATTAAAGTTTTACGATTCACTGACCGATTCCCAAGTGAATCTTGGCGAATCCGAATCCCTCACTGCAACCGGATTCTCCGGTTCGACACGTACCAAACGAATCATTGCTTCTTAGTTGGATGTATATGATTATAACTAAACAAGTTTAACAAATGTATATTTTAAATATTTATGGGGACTCTCGGATAACAAGAGTCGACGAAGATGCAAAACTTATATTGTTAATTAAATCGACATATAATAACACGAAAGGAGATACTTCATGAGTACATGGTTTTATCACATACCATTACGTTTATCGTTTTGATTGGTTTGTTGGACTCTGAACCCGAACTTCAATCGAACTCAAGTCCTCGCAAAATCATTCAACAAAATTGACAAGCTCATAATGAAACTAAAATTTAATCTACGGAGTTCTAGCCCCAAACTTGTAATTAGATGAGTTCAATTCCTCATTTGGACTGCCTCTTACTCCAATCCCTCTTCTAATTTGGTTATAGACTTAATTCTCAGAGAATTCGGATATATCCTTAACAATAACTTGATGGATTATTATGCTTTAGTAATATGGAGATGTGAAGACCCAAGTAGCTAAAGAGAGATGAAAAACGAAAATGAAGAGGAATAAGAATATTGAGAGAGGGAATCCTCGACGTGAAGAAGGGAGAGGGAATCGCCGGTGAAGAGGAAGAGGGAAGAGGAAATCACAAGGGAAGAGGAAATCACAGGTGAGAAGGAGAGCGAAGCGAAATTTTTTTGGGGAAAAAGGGGGAACAAAATGCAATCATTGAGCTAGGGCTTACAACCTTTCCCTCTTCCATGAAATGTATTTATATTAACCATAATTAATTCTAAAAATTTTATTCTGAACAAATTTGCCACCAATTTTATATCTCACATAAACCTCTGACCAATTTTAACATAGTGAAAAGGTATTTATTTTATAGTTTATTAAAATAAATAGTTAATATTGTAAGTTACTTAAAAAGTGTTATTAAAATTAAATTTACTAGTGTAAAAAATTTAAGGTATTTATATTCACCACAATTAATTCAAAAAAATTATTTTGAACAAGATAGCGACCAATTTTATCCTTCGCAAAAAACTTCTGAATAATGATATATAGTGAGTAATAATTCCTTCACTAAATAGATTCTTTTCCTCGCAAATTTTCATCATAAATTGGCTCCAAAAATCTTTCCATCGCCCCAATTTTGCGAGGAAAAAAATATAAATTGTGAATGATGTTTCTTTCGCTAATAACTATATTGTCACTATACTTTTTTCCTTCACTGTTCCTTCGCTAAACAACTCCTCATGTGAAGGAATAAATTCCTTCACAAAATTTCCTTCACTAGAGGCCATTTTTGGTGTAGTGCAAGTCCTGAATCAAGGATTCGACCAAGAAAGGTATAGCTTAAAAACCAAAAATCTGATCTTTAATCCGGTGTTAGATGTTAAGTTTATTGTGTTAAATATGTTATATGTAGTCTATATTGATGATCTGGGTTGGTATCTTGTAGATTCATAACATCTAAGTGGACGAATTTGAAGATTTTAAAAATCTGGGAAAAAGTTTATTTTGTGTCTGACAGTCAAACGTCAGTCCTCTTAGATCTTTGGTTGTTATGAGTTTTTGTTGTTTAATTGTTTTATCTTGTTGTATGCTGGGAGATCTGTGATCTGGAACTTGTATCAGGACCAGATCATGCATATATTGTCAGATATTCGTGGTCAAAATGAGTTGACCGAGCATGACAGTAACTTTCTGGGTAACCCAGAAATTGTGAATTAGAGCCTGACAAGATCTTTAAGGCTCCAGATATGTCAGGTTTATGTTGTTTTGTTCTTGTTATTGCATTCATATTGTAGTATGTTAGATGGACTCTAGATCCATGTCTATAGGTCCTTCATAACATCAATATATCGATCAGAGTAGCTGGTCAAAGTTGACCACTCGTCCCTGATTGAGCGTTTCTGGAAAACCCAGAAACCGTAGGCACAATATTTCTGACAGAGTTTGACCGAACTAGATCTTCTCGTTGTGTTGTTGTTAGATCGATGTTATGAAATATATTTGTACCCTAACATCTCTTCTATAGGATAGAACTTTTATATTGCATTACGTAAGCTCAGAACCTTATGATAATCGGGCCTCAAAATGGCACCCTCGACTGTTCTTCATTTCTGGGTGGGTAACCCAGAAATGAAGAACATGTCTGACAAGAAGTTTGAATCATTATATCTTGTAATTGTTTTATGATATAAACATGTTGATGGCTGGATCATGTAGTCTTGCACGAGTACTACGAGCTCTGACCAAGAACATGCCCAAAAACATCATAGTTTACAAACTATTGTTGGTCAAACCTCCTAACTCGCTAACTGACACGGTGATCTGGGTTTCATGAAGAACACCTCAAGAACACCTATAACAACAGTTTCGTCGCTATAAGTCCCTTTAGCGACACTTATTTCAGAAATTAATTATTTTAATTAAATAAATATAAGAAAATTAGTTTTTAATTATTAAAAATACAAAATAAATTATTAAAAATTATTTTAAGGTCAGAAAATTATATTTTAATTATTTTGAATATATTTCATAAATATTTAATATTTTTGGAATATTAAAAGTATTTAATTTATTTAATTATAATATTAAATAAATTATTTAAAAATAATTTTAATACATGAAAAATCATTTAAAATTATATTATGGTATAAGAAAATAATTTAAGTTATTTTTGATAACTTTTAATATTTTGTGATGAATTTCATTAATTAATTAATATTAATGGTAATTAAGTTATTTAATAAATATATTAAATAAATTATGAAAAAATAGAATTAATGATTTAAGAATTATAGAAAAATGATTTAAAGGTTATAAAATATTTTAAGTTATAAAATATAACTTTTGATATTTTGTCATGAAAAATATTAATATTTTAATATTAAAGATAGTAGATTTATTTAATAATTATATTAAATAAATTAGTTTAAAAATAATTTTAATATTAGAAAAATTATTTTAAATGAAAATAAATAGTTTAAAAATATTTTAAGTTATAAAATATAACTTTCAATATTTAAAGGTAAATTCTATTAATTATTTACTATTAATGATATTAGAATTATTTAATAATCATATTAAATAAATTAGTTTAAAAATGATTTTATCATTATAAAAATCATTTAAAATGATAATAAATTGTTTAAATATATTTTAAGTTATAAAATATAACTTTTAATATTTAAAGGATAATTTCATTAATAATTTAATATTAATGATATTAATTTAATATGAAATGATATTAAGTTTATTTAATAATTATATTAAATAAATAGTTTTAAAATGGTTTTATTTATTTAAAAATCATTTAATAAGGATATTAATGAATTAAAAATATTTTAAGTTATAATTAATAACTTTTAATATTTTGATAGATAATGTAGTAATATTTTAATATTAATGATAATTATTTAAAAATGATTTAATTCTTTTAAAAATCATATAAGTGTAATATATAACTTTAAAAGTATTTTGAGTTATTATAAATAACTTTAACATTTTGGCAATGGTTTCATTAATAGTTTAATATTAATTAAATGTTAATGATAATATAATTTTTTAATATTTAAATCATTTAAATAATGATTCTGGTGTTTGAAAATTCATGATAAATTATAATAAATGTTTTAAAAATTATTATAAGTCATTTAAAAATAATATGACCGATACTTACAGATGTTAAACTACAGGATAGAGTCTTAGACTCGATAATTACTCGATAAAGCCGTCGGTACACCGACATGTTTCAGAAATTGATCTAGACTTAGATATTTTGACTGTATATGTGTTTATTTGTGATTCAATGGTTGTGGAATATATGTGACAATGCGATTAGGTTATGTGCTGACTGCAATAAGCAGTGCTATGTGTTATAGTATGTTATTCTAATCAATCAAATGATCTTATTACGGATAGGTGTTATATAAAGATAGAACTAAGTTACGAACTGTAAGCAGCGCATCAGGCAAGTATCTTACCTTTGCATTTCCTTTATGCAATGGACATGAGTAAGAAGTTTCAGAATTATATTATTATTATGATATATTATTAACCCTATTGTGATATATTCTATATCCGATCATTGTTTATCAACATGTTAGTATATGGTAATTCGGATATATATTACTTACGTTAATTTCTAAACATGGTTACACAAGTGTCCCCACTTGGATAATCATTGTATTTAATCACATGTTGATATATATATATATATATATATATATATATATATATATATATATATATATATAATCTATCTAAGCTATTTGATCAGCTAGACACAAATTTTGAAATGTCGTTGAATATGATAAAAACCTTTTTGTATCCAATCAAATTGTTTTGGTTCGGATTCCAGTATAAGTATGAACATCCCGATCACGGGAAAACTTTTATGCGCCCCAGGCGGACAGAGTGAACGATCCTATCGTTCTTGTAATGTATTATTGATCAATATAGGGCCCATGGGAAGTACAACCTAACGCCCGTAAGTTATGACGGTTTGCAGATGAAGTTCTGTTAAACCTTAGCGAAAACTAAAAATAATGTTCATAATCTGTCGACTAATAACTATATATATAGTCAATACGTAGTTTCAAAATTTTGAGATAGAATTGTTATGCTGTTATTATCGGTTCAGTTTACTTCACAACTATAAATTCGTTATAGAAGTGATGTACAAAGAAAACATTTATTTCTTTCAGCTAATTATATTCCTAATTATTATTACTTGACGGGCACCCAAATGCTCATCCTTGCTTAAATTTAAATGTTTTCAGCTAGGCATGAACAACTCGAAGGTTCAGATAAGAACAAGTGAAAAGGAAAGCAAAAAGAACGTGTTTAATGGTATCTTTTGTAATAGTTAGACAATATATAGACAATGATATGTATTATATATCATGTAAAGAATTATAGTAAAGGTTGCGTAATTGGGATTAGACTCTGATAAATGTAAGATAAGTTTGATATTTATATTGTTGTTATTATTATTAGTATTATTCCGCTCATAGAAATGGTATCGTGAAGCACCGAGTTCGGGTTTTAAGTACCCAAGTTTGGGGGCTTTACATACAAGAAGAAGGAGTTTCCCCAAAAATATGTGTTTTTGGCTGACATTATTGGAAAGTGCATATGTTGCAAAAGATCTGGCCACGACTCAATGAATGAAGTACAACTGAAGCTTATGACAACAATCTGCTATGGAATTTGACTCAACTTTGAAGCCCTACTCATCGATTGGATTGGGAAGTGGATGCTCAATTCAAAGAAATCAAAGAGCTCTAGAAAGATGCTCTACGGGAGGTTTATAAGCATCATCCTGCAATCAGCACTGGGTGACAAAATTGGAGATAATGAAGGAGAATCCATTAATCCCAACAGGAGGATGACCTAATAGCTGTTTGAAAATTAGAAAAGAAATCCAGCTGAAAATGTCAGAATGATATCCGAGTCTAGTGGAAGAACTGGTGATGCAAAGGAGACTAGAATACCAGGAAATATGTATGTTGTTAAGGAGACTGAAGAAGAAGAAGAAATCAACAAGGAAGAACCCATTGCTTTAATCAGAAAAAGTAAGGGTAAAAGGAAAATGAAGGCTCAAATGGCAGAGGAGCCTCAAGGCTTGACTACTGAGGCACCTTAAGAGAGTTCAGGCACTGAAACTCTGAAAAATTGAAAAGAAAAGAACAGTAGTCTGAGAAAAAAGAAGACAGAGCTACCATCTCTTAGCTGCCCAAGAAAGGAAAGCGAAGTCATAAGTCTAAGAAGACCTGTTTCTCTTCGATCGTAGAGTCTCTACCGATCATAGAATCTAGATTGGACACCACTCCTGAAGAGGATGCTGCAACAACTTCTCAGCCTGATCAACCATTCAGAGCTAAAGCTGAAGAAAGTGTTGAGGCTATGGCTCAGCCTAAAAAGTTAAATAGAAAACTTGTCAAGAAATACATTCTTGTCAATGAAAAAGCTTTAAAGGAGGAAGATAAAAGGATAGCTGCAGAGAAGGGGCTATCCGAAGCAAGTCAGAAGAACACAACTCAAATTGAGGGGGAGCTATCTGAAGTTGCCACTCTAGAGAATGCTCCAGCTAAGGGTGAGCTGTTTGAAATGCAAATGAATGATATAGCTGAGGGGGAACATCATGAAGTCCTCATGATAGAAGAAGCTGCTCCTGAGGAGGAACTGACAAGAGATCATCATGAATCTCCCTCAGTTCCTTAAGAAATTCTGGCTTCAGAAACTGCAGAAATGGAGAGAAGTGAAGTTATGAAGGGTGAGAGAGAAGAAAATCAAGGAAGTGCAATGGAGGTAATTGTTGAAATGGAATCTTCACAAGAAGACAGAGAAGAGGATGATGAGGTTGAGATTATAGTTGTGGGCTGTGATGGTTATAGGAAAGCCAACTACAATCAACTGTTCTCCTACCTACATATGATGCCTTTTCATATAGCCCAAATTCTCAACTCCTGGGATCACATGTTCTGGACCTTCAAAGCCTATCCAGCAATCTCGGTGCTAGCTCATGGATTCCCAGACAACCCCAACTTTGCCCGAAAGTTGATCACAAATGGCTCTTTTTCAGTAAACAGGCATGAGGTATAAAGTATTCCCATCTCTTTCAGGGTTAATCACTGTCCATCATCATGTTTCAACTAATTCTATGAATTACCAAGATGGTTGGAAGTGATTCTTCATCCACTCAATCAATTCCCAGTTACAAAATCCCAACATTTTGTAATTGATGAACCAAATGTGCCCAATTTTCTTTTGATACAATCTCCTATCATCTCTCACTCTACGATTACTTATCCAAGCCCAATCGTAGAGTCATATGCTCAAGTCATAGAATCACCTCATCCTAAAGCTCAACCCCACAAACCAGCCCCTCCATCAGATGTCCATTCCTCATCCTCTAATGAATATTTCAACCTTGGATCTTACTCTCTCCACTATGCAAGATCAATACACAAGGACCCCTCCACCAAATAGTTCGCAACTCCTTGAACTCATATCAGATCTTCCCACCAAAATAGAGTTGTCTGAAGCATCCAAAAAGGTGACCAAGGACATACAAGAAGAACTTGAAGTTCACTCAGACCTTGTTCAACTAAGGCTGACTCATATGATTGATGCTGCCAACACTCTCCCAAGCACCCTAAGTTCTGAGCTCACAAAGAAGCTTAGGGAGATCATAAAGGAGATGATTCAGAGCATACATTAAAGGGATCAAATCTACTTTCAACCCGCTAAGAAAGACATGGATGTTGTTATTATTTTACAGATCACTCAGGAGTCCCAGAACAACCTTATGATACAAAGTATCACGAATCTACAAACCGCAGTAAAAGAATTTCAAGAATTCTCAATGGGTCAAATGAAACAGACGAAAAATGTCCTGGCCATTCTCCAAAAGAAGGAAGATCGTTCTGATTCTCTAATTAAAGAGAACCGTGAAGACATTACTCAATCCCAGCATCAGCTCAACGAGCTTGTCCAAGGCATGACTAGCCTATCTGAAGACATTCGAGCCCTTGATGCTGACATAAAGGGGGAGAATAAAGGGAAAGGAGGCAAAGGTAGAGGCACATTCATAGCTCAATCCTCAAGAAGCCCTCCTATAAGACAGCCTCAACATCAGAATCCACGATCTGAACAGCAGCAAATTTTCATGGCACAACCACTAAGGAGTTAAGGCCCTTCTTCTAGCTCACACGAAGTGAACACCACAGGCCTAAGAATGCCAATTGGAGATCCTGCATTCATGAATATGCACAATCATAATGAAGGACTAAGTCAAAGCGAGCTGGAAGATATAGCACGGAGAGACGAAGCAAGCAGGAGAAGAAGAGTTGAGGAGTATGCAAATCCTCCGAGAAGTAAAAGGCAAAAGAAATAGAGATAAGTTGAAACTCAATTCTGTAACTAAGCTTAATTGTAATATCTATCTTTACAAACATCAACAAATTCATGCTTATTCTCTAGAAGTTTTAGCTGCTCACTGAAACACTAAGTCATATTTACTTTCTAGCAACTGCATCTAGAAATTGATAATCATGATACAAATCTCCTTGCTTATGTTAACATCAAATAGGGGGATATTATTGGGAGATTACATATTTAAAATTTGAAGTTGAAATTTAATTGTCATGATTATATGTAAAGTCCTTCAAAGGAACACATGTACAAGGACTCTGTGATAGATCAAATCTGTTAGGTGGATCTGTACTTTAATGTTTATCATTCTGTAAATTAATGTATATAAGAAAAGATCAAAGATGTTAAGTTGATCTATATCTTCAAATGTAATAGATAGGCTTCAAATGAATTATAGTCTATCAAGATGATCAAGAGATTGCAGAAGACAAGGCAGAATTGTAGAACATCGAGGATCGTAGTGTATCTACTTTAAAGGGCCTCTCTGAAATTGTAGAGTAGTCCTAACGCTTACCGAGCCAAGTCAGAATTTGTAGAGTGCTTTCGGAAGCGTAGAGTCTGTAAGACAAGCAAGTGAAGATTGTAGTGTACTAGTCCTTAAGAGGAATCATAGTGTTCTCATCTATCAGCATCAGACTAAGTACCAAGGTGTCATGACACCACGATCAGAATCGTAGAGCTTCATCTGTATGTGTCAGAAGCATCGAGCCTCGTCTACGTGTTAAAGATTAATCACAACATATGTGGAATGAGCTATAGACGTTGAAGACCTTGGGAGTCCCAATGACACAACAGTCATCCTTAGTATATTACAAAGAAATGTATTGAATAAGCTAAGGAAAGTACCATGAGTCAACAGAAAACACCTTTTCAGGTGTTAGGTGAGATAATAGTCTATTGTGTCAGTGGGCCAGTCTATTGATCAGAAGTTATGCAGAAAGTCTCCATTAAATCTCAGAAATGTCAAATACATTTAATGCTTCAACGGATGTCTTCAACGGATACATTTCAAAGGCATCATATATACAAAACATCAGCAGATGAAAGAAGACAAGCAAACACAAAACAAAAAGCTGAAGAACACTCAATGATCAAACTCTACGATCTGAAAAAGAGAAAGCTTGCTCAGCTACTTAGTTCTTTCGAACAAGAGCTTAACGATAATTGAGTATCACCATTCAAGAACTCATCAACTACTATCAAGTGAAGTAAGAAGTTCCAAGTCAGAAGGACTTGAAGAGTTCTAAGTGAACTGTGAAGAACCAAGTCTGCTGGACTTGAAGAGTTCAAAAGTGAACTGAGAAGTGCCAAGACTGCTGGTCTTGAAGGAATCTGTGAGATTCAGAAATTTTAAAGATATCCTTAGTGGATTTCCTACTCGAGGAGTAGAAGAATGGACTAGGAGCTTTTAGTGCTCTGAACCACTTAAAATTGTCGTGTCTCTTACACTCTTGCTATAACTGCTATAACTGCCTCACTCTCATTAATTTACTATATCTTGAAGGAAGAACAAACAAATCTTAATTTCGTTGTGTTTGAACCATTACCAAAACTAACAAAGCATTTCAAAGAAGAATTTAAAATATCTATTCAACCCCCCTTCTAGATAACTATTGTGCCTCCGGGAACTAACAGTATAGCATGTGAAATCTTTGCTTTTGTCAAGCTTATCTGTGAACATATCACACACACACACAGCATCTTTATAGCAGGTTGGGATTATCTGATTGTATGAGTTTAAGAACTATCCAGACAGACCATAGGCATCTATTCGCTGAGATGTTCGAAAGTATACCATATTATTATGAGTCACGAACTTACCATAAGTATGAGTTTCAAGAACTCGCACCTACCTTATCGTTCTCTACCTACCAAGTATATATATGAGAAAAGATTCACCTTCTCTCCATATACATCTTGATAGCGCGACCAATTCCAATGATTATCACTGTAATAAGCTAAGTAGTTGTTACACCAAGCACAAACCTCTGCCCATAACAAAGGTTCATACAACTCAGCTATCACATGAGTCCTCAACTGAAAATTTACAACTTCTAAATCTCTCTCTACTTAATACGAATTTTCTTTAATTCATATATTATCCTTCATAACTCAATCTAAGTTCTTCTTCCCGTACTACTTCATAGTACCTTTCATTCATAGCACTAGCTATAAATCATTCATCGTTTAACAACCCATCTATTACTACGAGTCACTATGATCACGTGGTGATCTTCTTATCCTTCTCTCTACGATTATAGTCTTAGGTACTTCTATTTAAGGTTTATAACCTATCAGCTTTGATACCAACTTGTAACGCCCCGAAATTCGGTCTATCTTCACACCTGGATTCTGTACGTCACGAGTACATCCTTCATCCAACATACATCATTATATACCGAAATATATCAACATACACTCTCAAATCCCAGGTTCTGGAAACCTTATAACCTTTTTCATTACAAATAATAATAAATACATTATTCATTTCATCTTACAAGAGTGACTTTTATCCGCCACCAAGGATACATAATAGTTCATTAAACTAATCTATAATTCAATTTAATCTTTTTACATTAAAAGTCTTCACTTGATCTTTTCGCTCAGTCACATTCTGAATGACAGTTCATCTGGATACTGTCAGCTTGATCTTTACGAGATCCTTAAGTTCTTCTAACCTTGTTCGCTGAAAATTATTTTTCATTTAAAGCAAGTGCGAGCATTCAATTGCCCAACAAGTTATAACAATTGAACAAACAACTTCAGAATTAAAACATTTCTTTAGAACTTCCATAACCGAACAAAGGTTATGAAGCAGCTGGAATAATATAAATAGTCTCGATTCCTATCATCTTACAACATCAATCACTTTCACTTTGAAATACTTTCATTCCTCTACCTTTTTCATACACATCCTGTCTGGCTAGAATCATTAGCACAGACTTAACAATAATGGTTCATGTATAAAATGAACATACTTGTATTGAACAGCTCAATCACAGAACAATGCATATCATAAAAACACCGAAGTGTTCAAATTGTGGAACAAGGCCTCATACATACTACCACCTTGTACATACATCGCACATATGCACATAGACAAGACTTATCAAGTTCAACATCTGAGAAGTTTAAGAAACTAGCATTCATGTAATATGAATGAAGTTAGGAAACTTGCCTTACGCCCAGCTACAGCTTACGCTGAACTGCTCATTTCAATTCCTATATAACATATAAGGAGAAAACATAAACACCAATTAGTCATATATTGAACTTACACATGGGTTTACTTAACTTTACTTCTTAGGGTTCGCGTTCTTGCAATATAATTTTACGCGACTAACTTCCTTTACCAGTTTACGGCTTCATGACATACGGAGATGTCTTACTTAACGTTCATCATCTTAGATGATTATATTCTTATCTTCTTCTTATAATTTCTCTAAGACTCAGCACACATTGCTTCTCTGCTAGTAGTCCATATGGTACTCTGAGTGGTTTCCCACAAACAACCAACAAACAAGTTCCGTCTCATCTACACCGCCATCACGGATGAGTTAGATCGGTTGCCCGAGCCAGATATACCTTCGCTTCTCAAGGAATTGTTTAGCCCAACTCCCATATGTCAACCATCAAAGTTACGATTGTACCACAACCTAACTTCTCTTAACTTATACGAACTATTAAACTATAATTTTTCGATTAAGTCAATTTCTTATTCCTTACGGCTTTCTGGCAACTAATTGTCACACTTCAGGATTCATTCCTTATCGACTCACATTCGGCTTTTATTAATCTTATTACTGTTCGTTACGACTTTCTTGATAATTCATATCTTATTAATACTTTTGTTATCCATTACATGAACCCCATGTTCATTACACTAGTTGCTCAACCTCTAAGGAATCACAACCATAGCAATCCATCACGTTCGTTCATCGCGACTACGGTCCCCGGTTATCGGTTACGTAACCCGCGTTTATATTCTTTGTCATTTAATCTTTTTTAATCTATATGTTCAACCATTAATAAAAGTTTACATCACTTGATTAAGTGTTACATTAGTTGAATATTATATTCTTTATCTTCCCTTATTACATTCCCCAAGAGTCGAAAGCGCTTAAAAGCTCATCTCCGCTTTTTCCCAACACTGGCGTTGCGGCGCCACTCCTTCTTTTTATCTCTTGTGCCGCATGCCTTGAAGTTTGCGATACCCGGCCCCGATCATATTGTCGCGCCACTCTACAAGCGTGGTTGGATCGGCATGGCGCCCAAGCCCTAACCCTAGAAATTTTCTCTAAGTGTTAAATCAATTTTGAGATGCTTACTTCGCGATCTCCTTCGTTATAACTTGGAACAAGGTCATTCCAAAGCCATTCTCTTCCTTATCTTACGTACTTTAATACCCCTTGAGCAGAAATTCATTCTAAATCCGTTAATGTTCCATTCGATTGGCTTGATCTTCACCCTTTGTTCATTTTACGTTTTTAACGCTCTTCGTTCGTTCGTCCGTAATTCGATCATCTTAACTCGGAACTCGCTCATTCTTGAGTACACGACTCACGTTTTCTATGTTCTCTTACTTTCTTATGAAACCCTACCCACTCGGGTTCATTTACTAACTTTCTAATTCTCGTTTGTCTTTTATGAAATTTTCGCCATAACTTCGTTATAGCTAAGTTTTAATCTGTTCTTCATGAACGTTTCTATCGTTTCTAACCAAGCAATACACATCTAACTTATACGCGATGGTTTTAAACTTGTCCATCAACAACAATTATCCTACGATGGTTTTAAATTTGTCCATCAATAACGTTCTTCGTGTTCTTCGCGTTCTTCGTTCGTTTTTTACTTTAATCGATATTTTGGATTATGATTTCACTTTTTATTGGAATTTGATGTTATAGTACATCATTCCTTACTTATTTCACCTTCTGATTCATATAATCCACTCGGATCGTTCTAATTCATTACGAATCTTATACTTCCTTAAGAAATTTATTTACTAAACTTTAAATTCTTATTTCTTCATTTTTTTATGATTTCAACCATATGAAATCATTCCAATCTTCTTTTACTTCTTAATCCTATTAAGTTATGTTTTTAAACATAGAACTTAAAGAAATTTAAAAAGAGACTAAGTTTCGGATTACCGTTCTCCTTTAATCTTCTCCTGTCGGACAAAGTTTGCACGTGAGCAAGCTCTTCCTCCTCCTTCTCCTTCTCCTTCTCCTTCTCATCCGACCTCTCTCTCTCTCTCTCTCTCAAGTTGGAGGATTTTCAAAATCCCAAAACAATTGAATTTAGCTTCCTATTTATAGAATTTCTAAGATAGGGGTATTTTAGTCATTTTGTCCCCCAACCTCCTTACTATTCACACCTCCTTACAATTCCCACCTCCTTACTATTCATGTAGCTTCCCTTGGAAGCTTCGTACTTCCGTCTTTCGATTTTCGTCCGACAGTTCAAAAATTGCGATTCCCGGAATCCAAATTTTTTTGGATATTTCGTCTTTCCTTTACCGACCAATTTTTACGTATTATTCGGATCTTCAAAAAATTGAAAAACACTTTTCAACGTTGAGCATATTCCTTCACGTTTTACCCTAACGTAACTAAACGAGTGAAAAGTACATAGTAGTACTTTTCATCATTTTTATTTCGTCCAATTTCTGCACGCTTTTCGAGAAAAACTTTTATCGACTTACTTAACTTTTCACAACATATTATCGTCAAATCTTTCGACGGAATGTCATTTCGACATACCGAACTCTTGAAATAGCCGAGGTTATTCAAACCCTAACCCTTAGGGTTTCGTCGGGTGAATAGTGCCTATTTCGTCCTTTTCCCCGAAAAATATTTTGTTCCCGAATTTTTTTTATTTCAAATTTTAAAATTTTATTCGCTCGGTCTAGCTCGTGAGCTGAATCCTCCCAATTTATAATTATCCTAGGTTATAGAACGATTAACAAACACATAACACATAATAGTATTAATAAAATTCATTTTATTAATAACTAATTGTTTAAACTTAAATTCTGGACAACCCGAATTTCTGGGTCGTCACACATTGTCATAGTAGCGTAGCTTGCTTATCATGTAGATTGCATTATATTGTGTTGCTTGGGGACAAGCAACAGTTTAAGTTTGGGGGTATTTGATAAGTAGGTTTTATACCTACTTATCCGGTATCTATTACTTGAATTATTTGTTTAATCTCATGTTTCTCAGTTACTTTTCATACATTTGTGTTCATTTTGTAGATTTTATGCTTGGGAGTTCTGTGAGCGACTATTAGTATGAAAATGCAAGGAAAAGCAATCCGGACATCGTTTGGGCTTTCATGTTCATTTCATGTTCTTAGCTTGGAACTTGGATTATGTTGTCGAGCTTCTTCTTAGCTTTCCGGAACATCTTGAATCATTCTAATCGGAGTTCGGATGCAAGAGTTATGACCTTTGTACCAATGGACGTTGAACTTCACTGTTTTGGGTGGCCATTTCCATAGCAGTCACTTCCAACCAAATTTTGACCTTCATCCGTCCGTTATTTCTTAATTCTCAAAGAATGAAATTTGTAGAGCTCGTCGAGATCTTCGATTTGATAGGTGGCAAGTCTTGTAACTCCTCCCGGATCAAAATTTATGGCTGTTTTACCATAGGACACTGCAGCAAAAAAAAAGGACCCCCACGGGGGCGAACATTTTACATACAAAACTCCGTCGGGGCGGGGGTATAAGCCCAAAAATAGTAGTATAGCCCGTCGGTGGGCCTATCAAGATAAAAAAAACCCATTGGGACAATGAGACGCTGTGAAAAGCGCTTTTTTCCAGAATTTAAGTTCAAGTAGGATTGGTTCGAGCTAAATGATTCAAGGACTTCTAGGAGGACTTAAAGACATATAAAGAGGCATATAAAAGGAGGTGAATCACAAGGATTATGCGAGACCCTAGATTTTATGAATAAAAATTTAATTTTCTCGAAATAATTTTTTTAAATATTATGGTGTGGATTTGATATAATGTTATAGTTGTGGGTAATATTTATAAATTTTGCAAAGTACGCAAGTTGTTATATAATATTAGATTGGTCGGGGAATATTCGTTTTAACAGGGAATATTTGTACAACGACACAATCATTGGTGGACCCCCCACAACGGAATTATTGTCGAATTTAGAAAACGACAAAAATACTTTATGAAAATAACGATGAAAGTTTTACCGTTAACTGTTGAACTACCCTAAGTAAAAAAGTACAATGAATACGCGTTGTTGCATAGTAGCACACTCAGATTGATTATTGATGCTTACGTGAGAAGTCACTCGCTTATACTCAACTATTGCTACAGTAATTGCTGCATCATATCTCTCATATTATTGGTTCGATTATTGTCATAGTATCATCTGCATAATATGTTATTTTATTAAATCAATAATTGAGACGACAAAGTTATTCATATTATTAAATTGCAATATTTATAATGTCTAAAAGTTACATCAAGGAGAGGTTTGGTCACCTAATTGCGCTGAATAGGAGAAATCCTTATTGGAAAGCCCCTCTTCCTGAACGACTTTGGTTGATAAATATTGTGAGTTATAATATTAATGATGAATGTTATTAAAATTGAAGTTGTGTTCGGAGTTGAATTTGGAGACGCTGACGTGATATTTGAGTCCTAACGATGAAATTAGTAAAATAGTCTATAAACACAAAATTTTCCTAATTCACTATTTGGTCAAAAGTTAACAGCTGACTTTTTTCGTAAAGTCAAACTTCAAAATTTCAAATTTTATATTTTTGATAAAAATGGTTTCATTGTGTTGGAATTATTTGTGTTAATGAAAATCGACAATTATTTCGATAATAATTGACGTCTGGAGGTTATATCGACCAATTCCAATTATTTAACTGGATAAATGAGCAATTGATTGCTATTATTTCACATGATTATAACTATTTGTTCACATGTGTATACTATTATTTCACATTCTTGTTACTATTAGGAGAGTTGGTGCAAGATTGATAATACATGCATGACTAAGTTAAAAATGGAGGTATAGATGGAGGTATTATACTGTAATTCGTATTTTCACATGTCTAGAACTATTGATTCACATAATTTACTATTGAATCACATTATTTTCTATTAGGGGAGGTGGTGCAAGTTTGATAATACTTCCATGACTAAATTAAAAATAAAGAAAAAGTTAGAGGTATTGTACTGTAATTTTTCGAGCCCCAAAACGTGCAATTATCAAACTATATTTTTCTATAAATAGAAGCTCATTCTTCCTTCATTTCTCACCAATTCACAAAAGCTTTAGAGCGATTATTATAGAGAGAAATTATAGAAAGAAGAAGAGAAGTATGCTACCTTAATATTCCAGTATCCAGTTTTTCTAAAGGTAGGGAGTATTATTTCTTTCTTATCCATGAAGAGAAGTTATGTTATTCCATTCTTTATTATTCTCGCTGAATAACTCAGATACGCTGCTACCCTATACTTGGTGAAATTCTTCCATTGTTCCATTCTTTATCATTCTGTTGAACATCCTCGTCATGCATGCGTTCTACGCCACTGTTCCGCCTTTTTATTATTCTCGTTGAATATCCTCATCATGCGTTTACGCCGGACCTTATTCCGCTTTTTATTATTCTCGTTGAATATCCTGTCTATGCGCTTTTACGCCTGGGACGATTCCGTTATTTATTATTCGTTGGAATAACCTCGCCTGTGCTTGGCTCATCGCATGCCCGGTGATTTCTTTTGTTATTCCATTCCTTATTATACTCGAATTGGTTAAAGTTTTGACTTATACTCCATGAAATTGGTGGAATATCCTTGATATTTGCGCTTCATCCAAAGATCTTTCATGGAAATATTCTTCTTAGCATTCTTGAATTTTACTCTACAAAGCAGTATCATGTTGACAATTTGGACGTTATTAGTTCCTGGATAAAATAATTCTTGAACTTGTTTTATTGAATTCTTATATCATTGTCATCATCCTCGTGTTTATATTTTGTTGAAAGTCATCTATGGCCTATAGTGCATAGTTGGACTTGGTATGATTATGACAAGGGATTATTCGGTGTAATCATGACCGTAATGTTACAAATGATGTGGTAAAAGTCCTCATTGGCCCGTAGTGCATTGATGGACAGTTGTTGGCATGATCATAACCATTATTGAATACACAAATATTCTTGGCCCGTAGTGCATTGAAAATTGTGGTTGTGATACTAAGAAATATCCTTGGCCGTAGAGCAGGGGTGATTCGATGATGTGGATTATTTATTAAGCTGAGTCCCAGCGATAAAAGTGATGAAAACCTTTTAAATCATAAAAGATAGTAGATTTTATTCTCTACTTGACTCTTTTAATGGATTACTTGTTCCACCGCAGCTTAAACTTGATGTTTGTTATATTGTATCGCTTTAACATTGTTTAAGGCTAATGATAATTTATTCTCGCATTATCTTAGTCATAATATTTCCCTCTCTGGCTAGTTGAGCTCACCTTTTACTTTTATTGTTCTCTTGTGGAATGAGAACGTAGCAGGACTAGTCGAGGGAACGGAGTGACGGACCCGAGATGATAGCATTAGTAGTCATCACTATTCAGTGAAATAGTGGAAAATAAATGTAATAATATTGAATTTGAGTTTGAATATTGTCTAGACGACAATATTTGTATTAAAACTCACAGCTTATGTTTTGTCGTACTTTATACAACAGTTGTATAATTAAGTTGTGTTTGTACTCTGTACCATGTATTTGACGACTCAGAATAGGTGATGTATACCAATTTTGGGGGCGTCACAGTTGGTATCAAAGCTTAGGGATATGATCCCTGGCTAAGATGTGAGACTAGAACTAGGAGGGGAGAGACGGGGAATTCCTTCACTAGTATGACCTACCTAAGTTTATTTGATATTTAATTGGTCGGTCAGAGTATAGGGATAATATGTGTTGTTAATTAACCCTTGTTTTGTGGCAGTATTTGAAAATGACATCCGAGAATATTGAGAATAACAATGGAGCACAGGAGACCGTTGAGTCTCCACAGATCAATAATCAGGACAATATGCAACAGGATGGCGATAATCCTCTTATAAACACCAACACTAATCAATTGACGAACGACGGTACGTTTAGGAGCTTTTTAGAATTCATGCAACATCAGGCGAAGGCCACTCCTGTTCATAATACAGGAAGAAACTATGGCAACCCACGGTTGGTCATCGCTAAGCAATTCAAAGAGCTGGGACCACCGGAGTTTTTGGGAAAGCCAGAACCACTTAAGGCAGAGACGTGGTTAAAACAGATCACCAAGATATTTGATGTCTTGGGATGCTCTGAGGAGCAAAGGTTCCCTTTGCCACCTTTATGTTGCGTGAAGAGCGGATCACCGGTGGGAATCAGAAACGCATTACTACTGGCCTTTTTCAAGATGTCTTGGGAGAAGTTCCAAGAGTTGCTCAACGACAAGTACTTTCCCGAAAGTATTCGTCACATGAAGGAGGTGGAGTTTATCAAGTTGGAACAAAACAATATGACCGTGTCGCAATACGAGGCTAAATTTGTGGAGTTATCCCGGTTTGCATCCCATTTGGTTGATAATGAGGAGCGAATGACCCGAATGTTTTTAAGAGGTTTGAAGCCGAAGATACGCCAATATCTTATTTCTCATAAACTGTGTTTGTATTCAGATGTTGTATATAGGGCTCAGTTAGTGGAGCGCGATAACGAGTTAACGCAACCAAAAGAGAACAGCCGGAAAAATGATAATACCGGTGATAACAGTCATCAAAGCGGTGATAATAAGCTTGGAGGGAATCAACATGCCAGAAATGGTAACCACTTCGGTGGTAATCATGGTCAAAATAATAAGAATGGACATTTCAAGAAGAGGAGATTCAACAATGATGGAAAGACGTCAGCACCAACACCCGTTGTTAAGGAAGAAGAACGACCACCTATCATATGCTTCAAATGCGGAGGGGAGGGACACATCAGTCCAAACTGCGCGATGCCGTCCAAAACTTGTTATAATTGTGGAAGAGAAGGTCACTTAGCCCGATTTTGTCGTTCACCAAAGACAAATTCAGCTAAGATGGAGGCACTAAAGGCTGTCCCAGAAAAGTCAAAACCGGTAGTTTAAGAGAGAACATTTTTTTTCGTGACAAGGAACCTGAATAAAATTATCACGGGTATGTTAGTCATAAACTCTTGTAAAGTTTATACCGTGTTAGATACCGATTCTACTCACTCTTTTATTTTACCTAGTTGTGTTTAATGTTTGAAGTTAACTCCGGAGAAGTTAGACTTTGATATATCTGTTCAAACTCAGTTGGGAGAAACCTTCGTTACCTCCACTATTTATAAATCTTGTTCAAATCAACACTTTCATGTTACACGTCAATCGTATCTCTTTGAAAATACTTGCCTTTGATGTGATTTTAGGAATCGATTGGTTAACTACTCATCATGCTTTTCGTAAGGTTGTTAGCTTTCATATTCCTAACCAACCTGTTATGCGAATTCAAGCAACCAAATCACTAAAGTCAATCATGGTCCTATCAAGCCATAAGTAAAGAGCCCCGGTCCTTTCGTTGTTGACTTTCTTGTGTGGAATACACCGAAGCCAGACTTTCTGTAGGCGACGTCGTGAATGACGATGTCAAGTTGATAGGTATCAATGTGACGTACTATCCAAGTCTTGGATGAGAGTCACAGTTTTGAATGATATTTTTTTTGTTAATAAATTTTCTGACGTATTCTTGAAGACTTCTTAGCCTACCCTAGAGCGTGAAATCGAATTTTGTATTGACCCCAGTACAAAACCCATTTCTTAAACCCTCAAATGTTTTCTTCACCTAAAACGAACGTAACATGTGCCAAAGACTTTGGCTTGAGCTGTTGAAGATTACGATCATATCATTCAATACCATCGTGGAAAACCGAACGTGGTAGCTGATGCGTTGAGTAGAAGATCGTATGCGTTTACAAGTGCAAATATACAAACCCCCGTGAAGATAACGAATATACGAGTAGAATCGACTTTAATCGATAAAGTTAAAGCCGCTCAAGCTACACACCTGGAGCTGATGAATGTGAAGAATTAAGAAGCTTCAAGAAGGCATTATTCTAGAAGCAAGAATCGACGAAGAGAAGAAATCTCAACCCTCGATTTAATTGGCCCATTTGAAATCCTCGATAAAGTAGGAACTGTGGCTTATAGACTCGTTTTACCGCCAAGTATGTCGCGTGTTCATAACGTTTTTAACGTATTGACGTTACGTAAATATGGCGATGACCCAAACCACATTATTAATTTAGAACCGGACGAGATAGCGGATGATTTAACATATGAGGAGATACGTGTTAAAATCTTGGATAAGAAGGATTATATTCGACACTCAAAGGTTATACCTCAAGGGTTAGAATTTGAAGTGAGGTCAAGGTATCCTCACATGTTCGGCATACCAGGTACGTACATAAATTTCGAGGGAAAAATTTCATAAGGAGGGGAGATTGTGAGACCCCGGATTTTATGAATAAAGATTTAATTTTCTCGAAATAATTTTTTAAATATTATGGTGTGGATTTGATATAATGTTATAGTTGTGGGTAATATTTATAAATTTTGCAAAGTACGCAAGTTGTTATATAATATTCGATTGGTCGGGGAATATTCGTTTTAACAGGAATATTCGTACACGACACAATCATTGGTGGACCCCCACAACGGAATTATTATTTGATTGAGAAAATGACAAAATACTTTTATGAAAATAACGGCGAAGTTTTACTGTTAACTATTGAACTACCCTTAGTAGTAAAAAATACAAGAATATCGCGTGGTGGCATAGTAGCACTTACGGTATTGATTATTGATGCTTACGTGAGAAGTCACTCGGCTTATACTCAATTATTGCTACAAAGAATTGTCGCATCATATCTCTCATATTATTGATTCGATTATTGTCATAGTATCATCTCGCATAATATGTTATTTTATTAAATCAATAATTGAGACGACAAAGTTATTCATATTATTAAATTAAAATATTTATAATGTCTAAAAGTTCTGTCAAGGAGAGGTTTGGTCACCTAATTATACGCCAATAGGGAGAAATCCTTATTGGAAAGCCCCCTCTTTCCTGGGAACGACCTGGTTGATAAATATTGTGAGTTATAATATTAATGATGAATGTTATTAAAATTGAAGTTGTGTTCGGAGTTGAATTTGGAGACGCAGACGTGATATTTGAGTTCGGAACGATGAAATTAGTAAAAATAGTCTATAAACACAAAATTTTCAGGAATTCACTATTTGGTCAAAAAGTTAACAGTTGACTTTTTCGGGTAAAGTCAAACTTCAAAATTTCAAATTTTATATTTTTGATAAAAATGGTTTCATTGTGTTGGAATTATTTGTGTTAATGAAAATCGACAATTATTTCGATAATAATTGATGTCTGGAGGTTATATTGACCAATCGGGTATTTAACCGGATAAATGAGCAATTGATTGCTATTATTTCACATGATTATAACTATTTGTTCACATGTGTATACTATTGTTTCACATTCTTGTTACTATTAGGGGAGTTGGTGCAAGATTGATAATACATACATGACTAAGTTAAAAATGGAGGTATAGATGGAGGTATTATAATCGTAATTCAGATTTTCACATGTTCAGAACTATTGATTCACATAATTTATTATTGAATCACATTATTTACTATTAGGGGAGGTGGTGCAAGTTTGATAAGACTTCCATGACTAAATTAAAAATAAAGGAAAAGTTAGAGGTATTGTACTGTAATTTTTCGAGCCCCAAAATGTGCAATTATCGAAACTATATTTTTCTATAAATAGAAGCTCATTCTTCCTTCATTTCTCACCAATTCACAAAAGCTTTAGAGCGATTATTATAGAGAGAAATTATAGAAAGAAGAAGAGAAGTATGCTACCTTAATATTCCAGTATCCAGTTTTTCTAAAGGTAGGGAGTATTATTTCTTTCTTATCCATGAAGAGAAGTTATGTTATTCCATTTTTATTATTACATTGGAATAACTCAGATATACCTGCCACCCTATACTTGGTGAAATTCTTCGTTGTTCCATTCTTTATCATTCTCATGGAACATCCTCATCATGGTTTCTACGGACCGGGTTCCGCTCTTTATTATTCTCATTAGAATATCACGCTGGCGCTTTTATGTGGGACTGATTCCGCCTTTTTATTATTCTTGCTGAATATCCCGTCATGCATGCGCTTTCTGTGGGACCTAATTCCGTTATTTATTATTCTCATGGAATAACTCGCCTGTCGGCGGTATATCGCATGCCTGGTGATTTCTTTTGTTATTCCATTCCTTATTATACTCAGTTGGTTAAAGTTTTAACTTCTATACTCCATGAAATTAGTGGAATATCCTTGATATTTACGCTTCATCTAGTATCTTTTCATGGAAATATTCTTCTGAGCATTCTTGAATTTTACTCTACAAAGCAGTATCATGTTGACAATTTGGACGTTATTAGTTCCTGGATAAAATAATTCTTGAACTTGTTTTTATTGAATTCTTATATCATTGTCATCATCCTTATGTTTATATTTTGTTGCAAGTCATCTATGGCCTATAGTGCATAGATGGACTTGGTATGATTATGACCAGGGATTATTTGGTGTAATCATGACCGTAATGTTACAAATGATGTGGTAAAAGTCCTCATTGGCCCGTAGTGCATTGATGGACAGTTGGCATGATCATGACCATTATTGAATACACAAATATTCTTGGCCCGTAGTGCATTGAAAATTGTGGTCGTGATACTAAGAAATATTCTTGGCCGTAGTGCAGGGGTGATTCGATGATGTGGATTATTTATTAAGCTGAGTCCCAGCGATAAAAGTGATGAAAACCTTTTAAATCATAAAAGATAGTAGATTTTATTCTATACTTGACTCTTTTAATGGATTTCTTATTTCGCTGCAGTTAAACTTGATGTTTGTTATATTGTATCAGTTTAACACTGTTTAAGGCTAATGATAATTTATTCTGCATTATCTTAGTCATAATATTTTCTACTGGGCTAGTTGAGCTCTCCCTTTTACTTTTATTGTTCTCTTCAGAAAATGAGAACGTAATGGACTAGCCTCGGGAACCAGAGTGACGGACTTGATGATAGCATTAGTAGTCCTCACTATTCAAAGAAATAGTGGAAAATAAATGTAATAATATTGAATTTGAGTTTGAATATTGTCTGCAGATTTACAATATTTGTATTAAAACTCACAATTTATGTTTTGTCGTACTTTACACAACAGTTGTATAATTGAGTTGTATTTGTATTCTGTACCATGTATTTGACGACTCAGAATAGGTGATGTATACCGATTTTGGGGGTGTCACAGATTAGGTGTGATCCCATTAGATTAGATTAGAGTAGATTAGGCCAAAACCCTAGTTCTTATTAGTTTTGGAGATTGAAGCAACTTGGAGACCATTGAAGATCAAGAGCAGGAGCTTGAGGAAGAGGGAGATTTGCTGATAACAGATTTATTCTTCACTCTACTCTTATTTTTGTCTTTTAATATTTATTCAATTGTGGATTCTTAGTTTTAATTCATTAATCATGAACTAAATCTTTTATTTAAGATTGCAATGGATCTTATTGCATAGTTTATTTTTAGTATGCTTCTCTATTAATTATTATGATTATTCTTGGATTGCCTATTATGATTTGTGTTTATTGCTTAATTGCCTAGCTAACAATTACCATGATAATCTATATGAACTCGAGAGATGAAGTATAGATTTAGATCTGATCATAATAGCATGTGATTGTGTTTTCTGCATGGCGTTGGAATACATAATTTGTCTATGATAGAGATATACCTATTCATCGCATTTAATCTGATAAAGAACTTGTGCTTTAAATCCTCTTTAATTGGAATTCACATAGAGATATAGTGAATTAGTTAATTAGGGTGTTCTTCTTAATTCTATCATCTGTGGATTTAAGTTGATTTGAGTATGATGTTTTGAGAGATGGTCATATTTACTTATGTGTTCTTGATTAACAATTTAGAATAGTGAGCTTAATTAATAAGAAGTGTATTAATTTAAATGAAGCAATAAGTGAAGTTGTGATCTTAAATCTCCATAATCTGATTTTTAATTAGTGGTAATTAGAATTAGTTTAATTAAATAATTTAATTCATAATATTAAATTGATTTTTTAAATAAAATTAGTTTAGTTAAGAGTTGGTATTTAGTAATTTGTATTAATAATTCCTCGTGGGAATGATACTCTACTTTCACTTTATTACTTGTTGACCACGTATACTTGCGTGTTGTGCGTAACTAGATTTTACCCAACAATGCGCGATGGATGGAGTTTATCGAGACATTTCCCTATGTCATTCGATATAAGCAAGGTAAAGAGAATGTCGTTGCAGATGCTTTATCTCGAAGGTATGTGTTGATGAATACTCTTGATACGAAATTACTTGGGTTTGATCGAGTCAAAGAATTGTATGCTAATGACCTTAATTTCGGTGAAGAGTTTAAAACTTGAAGAATGTCGTGGGTAAATACTTTAGAATTGATGGATTCTTGTTTCGTGAAAATAAACTATGTATACCTGCATGTTCTTTACTTGAGTTATTGGTTAGGGAATCACATGGGGGTGGTTTAATGGGAGAATTTGGTGTTGATAAAACTTTTTCTGTTTTGAAAGAGCATTTTTATTGGTCTCATATGAAACGAGATGTGGAAAGAACTTGTCGCCAAGCTAAATCTCGTGTTCAACCCCATGGATTGTTTACACCATTGCATATTCTTAATGAACCTTGGGTTGATTTATCTATGGATTTTGTGTTGGATTTATCTAAGTCTAAGCATGGTCATGATTCGATATTTGTGGTCGTGGATAGATTTTCAAAAATGGCACATTTTATTCCATGTTACAAAACTGATGATGCATCTTATGTTGCTGATTTGTTCTTTAAGGAGATTGTGAGTTTGCATGGTATGCCTAAAATTATTGTTTCTGATAGAGATACAAATTTCTTAAGTCACTTTTGGAAGACCTTATGGTGTAAATTGGGTACTAAACTGTTATTTTTTACTACTTGTCATCCACAAACTGACGGTCAAATTGAAGTAGTAAATAGGACTTTGTCGGCATTGTTACGTGCTATCATTAAAAAGAATATCAAGCAATGGGAAGAATGTTTACCACATTTTGAGTTTGCATATAACTATTATGTTCATTCTGCTACTAATTTTTCTCCATTTGAAATTGTATATGGTTTTAATCCCTAGACACCGTTGGATATATCACCATTACCTGTTTCTGAATATACTAAAATAGATGGAAAGAAAAAGGTCGATCTTATTAAATGATTCATGAAAAGCCGACTAAACAAAGGAATGGAGGATGAACAAAGACATTAAGCACGCGAACAAGGGACGACATCAAGTGATCTTTGAGCCTGGAGATTAGGTGTGGTTACATATGCGGAAAGAAAGATTAACAGTTCAAAGACATTCGAAATTGCTTTCGAGGGGAGATGGTCCCTTTTAAGTTCTCGAGCCTATCAATGACAATGCCTATAAATTGGATTTGCCAGGTGAGTATAATGTTAGTGCAACATTTAACGTTACTGATCTAAGTTCGTTTGATGTAGGTGACGATTTGAGGACAAATCCTTTTCAAAAGGAGATGAATGATGACGACATAGCATGCGTGGACTCAAATAAGACTAAAGGGACGTGAGGATCAAGCAAGGCTAGAACTAAGATGTTTAAACAAGGTCTCAATGGATTGATCCAAGATGTTTGAGCTGAAGCTAATGTAACATTCTAGAATTTTAAATTATAATATTAAATATTTATTGATTTATATAAGTATTTAATGGATATGTTTATTGGTGAATAAATAATTGTTCAATTTGAAATTAATTGTTATGAGGTTATATACTAATTTAATTTAATAATTAAGTTAGAGAGATAATAATGATTAAATGAATTATAATATTTTAATTAGATTTTTTGTAATTAAAATAAAGTGTTAGTTGATTAAATAAAATTATAACTATAAAGAAAGTTATAGTTTTGTGGTATTGAATTATGTGATAAAGTAATTTAATAGATTAATATTTGAATTGATTATTTAATTAAGTAGGAGTGTGACTAATAACCTTGCTATAAAAGAGTTATTAAAATAAATTAAAGGAGTTTAATTTAGTTTTGGCCAAACAAGTCTTAATGCATATTAAGTCTTTAATATAATAGTGTTTTATCAAACAAGGTATAAGGATTAATTGATTTATTTTAATTAGCTTTACCAAACAAGGTATATAAGTTAATAGGTTATTTTTATTATGTTAGCCAAACAAGCCTTATGGCTTTTGATTTTAAAAACTTATATAACTGACATAAGTTATATCTATATTTATATTATATAATTAATATATATTATTACTATATACGTTATATTTTTCCTACGTTAGTTAGACTAGAGTTAGGAAGAAGGCTCAGTTGAAGAAAAGAGAAGAAGAAGAATACAGAGAGAAAAGTTGAGAGAAGTTTAGAGAAATTGAGAAAAGAATTGGGGAAAAGAAGATTGTAATCATAACTAGCCACCATTTTCTTCTAACTCTAGAGTATCATCTTCTTAATCAAATGTAGAATATTAATCCTTGTATTTTATTTTTAAAGTTTAGTTTTCTTCTCCAAAAAGTTCTATGTAAATAATTATGGATGATGAATTTCTTATGTATATAGCTTTAGATGATGATTGTTGTTGTAAAACTTTTTTTAGAGATTATGTATAATTATAATCAATTACTTTATATATGTATGTAAATTGTGAAGAAAAATATATCATAGTGAGTTCATATGAAAATATATATGAATATAGCCTAGTTTAAAGTAAAAATTAAGGTTTAATTAGTTGTTAAATTGATAAATTGACTATTGAATTTGATAGAGCATGTATAATCATAACCATGGTATTTTGAATTAACTGTTTTGGTTGAAAAACAAAATCACAGTGTTGATTTTCATTGAAAACATTAAAGATGGAGTATTTGCCAAAAACATTGAAATTGGGTGTTGTAAATTTGATACTTATGTTATTTTATGGGTAGAATCATGTTAGAAGTCTTCACAATATGTTTATATGAAGTCTATATGTGTATTACATGTTAATTAGTGTATTAGATTGGAGCTTGTAGGCCAATTTGGCTTTTGTTCAAACTGTTGTCGAGTTTGGTCGCCAGATTTCGAGTTTAGCGTTGCAAATACGCCCATCAAGATATTCTCGGCATTAAATACGGGCCGCCACATGACGTCGGTGCCATACCATAACGCCAATCTTTGGCCTCGTGATTTCGGTCAGTCAGCCTAACTCGATCTTAGAATGCAAAACCACGATGTAAATCGTGGAAATAAGCATACGAAAGTTAGCGTAAGGTTCTCGCGCTTTTAGTTTATTACACCAATTTTGAAAATAAATGTTATTTTTTTATAATATGAATGCTAAATGATGATTTCAGTAGTATTAAACTATGAATGAGCATGTTATCAAGTGTTAACTAGTATTAACATAGTTTGATTATCTGAATGGGGGATTTGACCTACATGATGTATATATTTGTTTATATAAATATAAAATGTTTGTAATGACTAATTATGTCATGATGACATATGTATAGGGTATTGATTCAAGTTGTAAGGTTTAGCTTGTGCTAAAGGTAAGTTCTCTAATTCTAAAACTTCATTATGCGAGTTTGATTTTGTTGAGTACATTATTGTTTTGAATTCAATTTCAATTACACAAGTTGCTAACTCTACACTTTCGTAGAGTTAGATTGTTTATTATTGATAAAGCTCTTGTATCTATTGGTTCATGAGGATACAAGTATTCCAAATCTTATATTTTATTATTGAGCAAGTTTCTTTAATATGTAACTTGTGATTTAGAATGCAAGTTGTTCTATTTTAATATTCTAGTATTGAACAACTCTATCGTTCAAATTACTATTCATTATGCATGCTTGGTATCCAACTCTCAATAACATTGAATTAATATTGTTCAAAGCAAATTATGATATGATTATTCAATTGCTTATGCTATTAGATTATTCCTAAAGCATGATGTTAAATTACAAATATCAATTCAGTTATGATTATTCCATAGCATACAATTTATTTTTTTTTGTAATCAACTAATCCTTAGTTGATTATCGTTGAATTCTAAATTACCTCAGAATGTATCCAAACTAAACTTACTTTAGGTGCGGACTTGTATTCTAAATATTGAGATGAATAACTCTTTTATTAGAGGTTTACGCTAGGCGTTGAAATGGTTGTGCACAATACATTGTACGAAGGGTTGATCCCCTAAGTACGCGGAGTCCTTATAGTCTTATGATCAAAAAGTTAAAGTTGAAAGATTACTTATAACTGTGGACATGATTCGTGGTCATTAGACCCTTAGTAGTATGTTTAAAAATGTTAATAGAACCTATCACTCAGTTCTATAGAGCCTATTTCTGGCAAATGTTGTAATGTTATAAAGTTATTCATTCTTATTTCAAGTGGGCCTTGTTTGCTCACTCTTGCATATTAAATACTTATTGCAGCTAAAGTTGAGAAGGTCAATGAACCTACTACTAGCAAAGAGAAGTGAAAAATATACAAGTGATGAAGACGTTTACAGCAGTGATGCCGTAAAATTCAACGAATTGGCGAGGTTTGTGCCATATCAGGTCATCACAGACGAGCGTAAGGCGAAGAGATTTGAACATGGACCCAAGCCCCAGGTCAGCATAAAGAGGGTTTCCTGCTCCAATTGAAGACGCTTCAGAAGATGATGGAGAAGGCGATTACCAAGGTGGAGGCGAGGCAGTGAGAAAGTTCAACCAGGAACAAAAGAAGAAGAAGAATGAGAATGAGATTAAGAATGGAGGTGGTAGTGGTGGAAACAACAACAACAACAACAACAACAACAACAACAACAACAATAATTTGAAGAGGAAGTGGAATGGAAACATGAGTGCTGGAAACCAGCAGGGTAACCAGCAAAACAAAAAGTTTGAAGCATGTGCAATATGCGAGAAATTTCACAAGGGTTCGTGCTTGATGGGGAAACGAGTTTGCTTCAATTGTGGCCAGGAGGGTCACATCGCCCCTAATTGCACTCAACCGAAGAAGAAGGTATGTTTCACGTGCGGATCCAAGGATCACTTTGCTTGTGAATGCCCTAAAAAGAAGGATGGAGTGACTACCAGAAGCAATGGAGGTAACAATGGAGGTACAGGGGCCATTGCAGGACCTGTAGCATCAAACAAACCCACAGCCAGAACCTTCAACATGACTGTGCAAGATGCTGTGCAATCAAAAGATGTGGTGTCAGGTATTATCCCAATCAATGATATAAATGCTTATGTATTATTTGATTCGGGTGCTACTTGCTCGTTTATATCTGATGAAATTGCTAAGAGGTTAGAATTGCCTAGAGAAGAATTGAATTTTCCTTTGAACATAGAAATTGCGAATAAGGAAGTAATCCCTGTTAGATTCGTATATAAGAACTGTAGGGTGAACATTAAGGAGAATATATTGTTAGTAGATTTGATTCCGATTAGACTCGGGGAATTTGATGTAATTTTGGGAATGGATTGATTGTTCAAATATGGAGCAGTAATTAATTGTCACAAGAAGTGTGTAAACCTTATGACTCCGTCAATGGTAGTATTTTATGGTAGCAAATCACCTAGACAAATGAAATGTCTGACGACTATACAGGCCAAGAAATTGTTGAGTCAAGGTTGTGTGGGCTATTTAGCTTACATAGTCGATACTCAGAACAAGGGTGCGAAACTAGAAGAGATACCAGTGGTGAGGGAATTTGAAGACGTGTTTCCAGAGGATTTGCCAGGACTTCCGCCTGACAGAGAAATAGAGTTTGTGATCGACTTGGCGTCGGGAACATCACCAATATCGAAGGCCCCGTACAGAATGGCTCGGGTAGAAATGAAGGAACTGATGGTACAGTTGCAAAAAGCTGCTGGACAAGAAATATATTCAACCAAGCGTATCGCCGTGGGGAGAGCCAGTTTTATTCGTGAAGAAGAAGGACGGATCAATGCGTCTTTGCATTGATTATTGGGAGTTAAACAAGGTCACTATTAAGAACATGTATCCGTTGCCTGTAATAGATGACTTGTTTGATCAATTGAAGGGTGCTAAATATTTCTCGAAAATTAATTTGAGAAGTGGGTATCACCAATTGAAGGTAAGAAAGGAGGATATACCTAGAACAACATTCGTAACTCAAGATTTTACATTACGAAGCTACGGTGATGTCTTTTGGTTTAACTAATGCCCCTGCTGCATTCATGGATTTGATGAACAGGGTGTTTAAACCATTTTTAGACAAGTTTGTAGTGGTATTTATTGATGACATTCTAGTGTATTCCAAAACTCAAGAAGAACATGTGGAACACTTACGTTTGACATTGGAGACACTAAGAAAGGAACAGCTGTACGTGAAATTCTCTAAGTGCGAATTCTGGCTCGATCGTGTACAATTTTTGGGTCATGTGATTGACAAAGATGGGATTTCAGTGGATCCATCAAAAGTGGAAACTGTAGTCAATTGGGAACAACCAAGAACACCGTCAGAAGTGAGGAGTTTCTTAGGACTGGCCGGTTATTATAGAAGATTCATTCAAGATTTTTCCAAGATAGCCACTCTGTTAACAAATTTGACACAGAAAGCCGTAAAATTCGTTTGGATGGAGAAATGTGAAGAGAGTTTCCAAGATTTGAAGAAGAAGCTAAGTGTGGCACCTGTGTTGACATTACCAGATAATACAGGAAATTTTGTGGTGTATAGTGATGCCTCACACAAAGGGTTGGGTTGTATTCTTATGCGAGATCAGCAAAGTTATTGCCTATGCATCAAGACAACTAAAGGATTATGAGAAAGGGTATCCACTCATGATTTGGAATTAGCTACGAGAGTATTTGCTCTCAAGATATGGAGACACTATCTTTATGGAGAGAAATGTGAAATCTACACAGACCATAAAAGTCTGAAGTATATTTTCACTCAAAAGGATCTGACCATGCGTCAGAGAAGGTGGATGGAATTGATAAAGCATTATGATTGTGAGATCTTTTATCATCCGGGAAAAGTGAACGTGGTTACAGATGCTTTAAGCAGGAAAGGTCGGGAAAAGTTGATGCTGATAACAACTCAGGAAGAGCTCATTTCAGCAATGACAAAACTGGAGTTGGAAATCAAATTTCCAAAAGAGTTTGACGAATAACTATTCCAGATGGAAGCTGGTCCAACTTTAGTGGACAAAGTGAAGAATGCTCAACTACAAGATGAAGAGTGTGGGAAAATCAAAGAGAATCTGGTTGAGGGTAGTGATGTAAAATATAAGATCGATACCGAAGGACTACTACAGTTTGAGGGAAGAATCTGGGTTCTCGCAACACCAGAGCTAAAAGAAGAAATTTTGACCGCATAGCTCAAGATATTCAATTCATCCAGGAAGTATGAAAATGTATCTAGATTTGCGTCGACATTTTTGGTGGCCAAACATGAAAAGGGACGTTGCAGAATGCGTAGCGAAATGTTTGACATGTCAAAGAGTCAAGGCTGAACATCAAAGACCTAGCGGATTACTTCAACCGTTGGAAATACCGGAATGGAAGTGGGAACACATCACGATTGATTTTGTGGTGGGTCTTCCAACTACTCAGAGAGGATGTGATGCGATTTGGGTGATAGTGGACAGACTGACGAAATCAGCGCACTTTCTACCAATAAAGATTAGATTCAATCTTGATCAGTTGGCAAGATTGTATGTTAACGAGATCGTTTCGAGGCATGGAGTGCCAGTGTCGATTGTGTTCGGTAGAGATCTGCGATTCATGTCAAATTTCTGGAAGAGACTACAAGAATGCATGGGGACACAGTTATGAATGAGTAAAACTTATCATCGACAAACAGATGGCCAAAGCGAACGAACAATTCAGACATTGGAAGATATGCTGAGAGCATGTGTCATGGACTTTAAAGGAAGCTGGGAAGAACATTTACTGTTGGTGGAATTTGCTTACAACAACAATTACCACGCTGAAAGCATCGGCATGCCACCTTACGAGGCATTGTATGGCGAGAAAGTGCAGAACTCCAATCAGACCGGGATGAAGTCGGTGAACGCCAACCGCTAGGGACCGGAACCAGTCTGACAAAGCTGATGTTGTCAAACTCATAAGGCAAGATTGGTAGCGACTCAAGATCGACAGAAGAAGTATCTTTGATCAACACAAAAAGATCGTGCATTTGACGTAGGAAGTTATGTATTCCTAAAAGTTTCTCCTTGGAAGGGAAAAATTCGTTTCGGTAAAAAGGGAAAGCTAAGCCCGAGGTTTATTGGACGCTTTGAAGTACTGCGAAGAGTGGGAGAAGTTGCTTACGAGGTAGCTCTACCTCCAGAATTGGAAAACATTCACAATATTTTTCATATTTTGGTGTTACGACCGTATAAACCCGACTACAAACACGTGATCAAGTACGAACCGTTGCAGTTCGAGAAAGATTTGTCTTATGAAGAGGTTCCTATCCAGATAGTCGATAGGAAAGAACAAGTGCTCAAGAATAAAGTGATATCTTCTGTGAAGGTGATATGGAGGAACCACAATGCTGAAGAAGCTACGTGGAAACTCGAAGAGAAAATATTGAAAGAGTACCCTGAGTTATTTGTTTAATCTGTGTCTTCGATTCTGGGGACAAAATCTTTGTAATTAGGGAAGAATGTAACGAATGATTTGTTTAAGTTGTGATTCTGAGGACAGAATCCTTGTAAGGAGGGAATGATGTAACATTCCAGAATTTTAAATTATAATATTAAATATTTATTGATTTATATAAGTATTTAATGGATATAATTTTTCATTTGAGTTGAATAAATAATTTGTTAAAATTTGAAATTAATTGTTATGAGGTTATATACTAATTTAATTTAATAATTAAGTTAGAGAGCTAATAATGATTAAATGAATTATAATATTTTAATTAGATTTTTGTAATTAAAATAAAGTGTTAGTTGATTAAATAAAATTATAATTATAAAGAAAGTTATAGTTTTTGGTATTGAATTATGTGTTAAAGTAATTTAATAGATTAATATTTGAATTGATTATTTAAATAAGTAGGAGTGTGACTAATAACCTTGCTATAAAGGAGTTATTAAAATAAATTAAAGAAGTTTAATTTAGTTTTGGCCAAACAAATCTTAATGCATATTAAGTCTTTAATATAATAGTGTTTTATCAAACAAGGTATAAGGATTAATTGATTTATTTTAATTAGCTTTACCAAACAAGGTATATAAGTTAATAGGTTATTTTTATTATGTTAGCCAAACAAGCCTTATGGCTTTTGATTTTAAAAACTTATATAACTGACATAAGTTATATCTATATTTATATTATATAATTAATATATATTATTACTATATACGTTATATTTTTCCTACGTTAGTTAGACTAGAGTTAGGAAGAAGGCTCAGTTGAAGAAAAGAGAAGAAGAAGAATACAAAGAGAAAAGTTGAGAGAAGTTTAGAGAAATTGAGAAAAGAATTGGGGAAAAGAAGATTGTAATCATAACTAGCCACCATTTTCTTCTAACTCTAGAGTATCATCTTCTTAATCAAAGGTAGAATATTAATCCTTGTATTTTATTTTTAAAGTTTAGTTTTCTTCTCCAAAAAGTTCTCTGTAAATAATTATGGAGGATGAATTTCTTGTGTATATAGCTTTAGATGATGATTGTTGTTGTAAAACTTTTTTTAGAGATTATGTATGATTATAATCAATTACTTTATGTATGTATGTAATTGTGAAGAAAAATATATCATAGTGAGTTCATATGAAAATATATATGAATATGGCCTAGTTTAAAGTAAAAATTAAGGTTTAATTAGTTGTTAAATTGATAAATTGACTATTGAATTTGATAGAGCATGTATAATCATAACCATGGTATTTTGAATTAACTGTTTTGGTTTAAAAATAAAATCACAGTGTTGATTTTCATTGAAAACATCAAAGATGGAGTATTTGCCAAAAACATTGAAAATGGGTGTTGTAAATTTGATGCTTATGTTATTTTATGGGTAGAATCATGTTAGAAGTCTTCACAATCTATTTATATGAAGTCTATATTTAGAACATGTTAATTAGTCTATTAGATTGGAGCTTGTAGCCAATTTGGCTTTTTTTCATCAAATATAACGCGAGCTTGGTCGCAAGATTTCGAGGAGTTTGTTGCAAGCACTGCCATAATGACAAATGATGATCGCTCAATCTCATAGCCTTCATTAAACCATAAAGAACCACAAATGGAATCAGCAATGTCATGAAAGTTAGCGTAAAGGTTCTGACATTTTTAGTTTATTACACTAATTTTGAAAATAAATGTTATGTGTTAATAATATGAATGTTAAATGATGATTTCAAAGAGTATTAAACTATGAATGAGCATGTTATCAAGTGTTAACTAGTATTAACATAGTTTGATTATGTGAATGGGTGATTTGACCTACATGATGTATATATTTGTTTATATAAATATAAAATGTTGGTAATGACTAATTATGTCATGATGATATATATAGGTATTGATTCAAGTTGTAAGGTTTAGCTTGTGCTAAAGGCAAGTTCTCTAACTCTAAAACTTCATTATGCGAAGTTTGATTTTGTTGAGTACATTATTGTTTTGAATTCAATTTCAATTACATAAGTTGCTAACTCTACACTTTCGTAGAGTTAGATTGTTTATTATTGATAAAGCTCTTGTATCTATTGGTTCATGAGGATACAAGTATTCCAAATCTTATATTTTATTATTGAGCAAGTTTCTTTAATATGTAACTTGTGATTTAACATGCGAGTTGTTCTATTTTAATATTCTAGTATTGAAGAACTCTATCGTTCAAATTACTATTCATTATGCATGCTTGGTATCCAACTCTCAATAACATTGAATTAATATTGTTTAAAGCAAATTATGATATGATTATTCAATTTCTTATGCTATTAGATTATTCCTAAAGCATGATGTTAAATTTCAAATATCAATTCAACTATGATTATTCCATAGCATACAGTTATTTCTTTTGTAATCAACTAATCCTTAGTTGATTACCGTTGAATTCTAAATTACCCTATAATGTATCCAAACCAAACTTACTTTGGTGCGGACTTGTATTCTAAATACTGAGATGAATAACTCTTTTATTAGAGGTTTACGCTTAGCGTTGAAATGGTTGTGCACAATACATTGTACGAATGGTTGATCCCCCTAAGTACGTGGAGTCCTTATAGTCTTATGACTGTTAAAGTTAAAGTTGAAAGATTACTTATAACTGTGGACATGATTCGTGGTCATTAGACCCTTAGTAGTATGTTTAAAAATTTTAATAGAACCTATCATTCAGTTCTATCGAGCCTATTTCTGGCAAATGTTGTAATGTTATAAAGTTATTCATTCTTATTTCAAGTGGGCCTTGTTTGCTCACTCTTGCATATTAAATACTTATTGCAGCTAAGTTTGAGAAGGTTAATGAACCTACTACTAGCAAAGGGAAGGGAAAAATGTACAAGTGATGAAGACTTGTAATAGTTTTGATAGTTTATTATCAGACTTTGATTTAAAGATTGTAATGAAGTTTATTTAATTTTTCGCATCTGAATGTTTGTAATTAAAGGTTGGATAACCTGTGATGTTTTTATTTTAGTTTAATCCTGTATGGGCAGGTTTCTATTATTCAATTTTATTATGATTGGGTAGTTATAAATGAATTTTGATTAAGTGAACACCAAATCTTGAGAAAATGAAGTACCAGGATTTGGGGGTGTAACAACTAACACAAAGAAACCCAAAGAGGAGGCTAAAGAGCATGAGACAAAAATTTGGGTCAATTTAATACAAGCCTAATTCTAATAGGAAATTAAATTTTTAAAAATTCTATTATAATTAGGATTTCTTTTTAATTAGAATTTCTTTTCCAAATTGACTTCTATTTCTATTAGGATTAGGATAATTTGTTCCAATTGTTATTAGGATTTGGATTGTTTTGAGTAGTATAAATAGAGGTCCAAGTTGGTGTAATCAAAAACATTATTCATTATTCAATATATTTGTGAGGTTATTCTCTACTTTTGGTTTTTTAAAGAATTCCTAAGTAATTCTTAGTTATTTCTTTGAGATTCAATTTGACTTATCATACAACAATTCATAGTTGTGTGGCGTCTTCTACCGCATCAATCGTCAATTGTACCACGATTAGTACCGCTTCAATATAAGCGAGGGGTAAAGGTGTCATTGGTGTCCATTCAATGCAAATTTCCGAACGCGAGCAATTGTACCAAGATTACCGTCTACATATAGACGAGGGGTTAAGGTGTTGCAAGCAATTCACCCAACAACTGTGCTAGAAACGATCCGGGTGACTACCACCTCGCAAGCGTGTCGTGGAGTCTATCAGAATTATTATTTGAATATATATGAGGACTATTTTTCGACATTCACTCCTACTTGACAAACAGGTTTCTAAGTTCTAAAGTACAGTTGAGCATATATGTATCTATACATATAGTACTTATTCAGTTTATTTTAATTGTGGCAAACTAAGCAAATGCTACTTAGTTTATTTAACAAACGAAAAACTAAATAAATATTACTTAGTTTAGTAAATGCTACTAAATAACCTAAGTTTATTTTATTTTTATTTTATTAATATTTTCTCTTGTATTATATTATATTAATTACTTAAGTTTTGTAGTCAAATTTATTTTATTTATATGCTATTATATTTAATTTAATTTAATTTGTATTATTTTATATTATATTATATTATTTAATTTAATTAAGGGTAATTTAAATTATATTGAATTGAATTTATTTATTTATTTTGAATTAATTAATTATTTTATTTTATTTTTATTTACTCTTATATTATATTAATTAAGTTTTTAAATAAAGTTATTTTATTTATATTCTATTTAATTCAATTTAATTTATTTTGTTATATTATATTATTTTATTAACTTTAATTTAATTTAGATAAATTAATTTATATTAAATTTATTTTGATTTATTTTATTTTGTATTATATTATATTATATTATTTAAATTAATTAACTTTAATTATATTAAATTTTTTTAATTTTTTATTACATTTATTTTATTTGTTAAAATTAAAATATATTTAATTTATTGAATTTAATGTAGTTTAATTTATTTTGATTTATTATTTATTTTATTTTATTTATTTATTAGATATGATTTAACTTATTTCATGTTGTTTTATTTTATTTATTAATTTTATTTTGTATTATATTATAATATATAATTTATTTATTTTATTTTGTATTACATTATAATATATAATTTATTTTCATTAAATACTTTTATATTAATTAATTTATTTTAGTACTAATAAACTAAGTAAATGGTACTTAGGGGGTGTTTGTTTATAACTGAATGGAGTTGAATCTGAATGGCTTAATCGATCAAGACGTTTGTTTTGTGCGAATAGATGTAATCGATAAGATGGATGAAATTTGAATGGCTAAGTCGATTTTTTTAGCTAAATAAATTTGAATGAAAGCGACAATGAAGTAAAAAAAATTAAAAAATTAAAAAAATATATTAAGTAATATTAAATAAATTTACAACAATTTTAAATTTTTTCAGAGGGGTAAAATAATAAAGTTTTGTCATTCAGATTCAGATTCAGCTCATTCAGATTTAGATTCATTCAATTTTTATCAAACACCCCCTTAGTTTATTTTAATACTGGGAAACATAATTGATATATAAACATGGGGGAGGGCCTCCAAATTTTGAAATAGAATAATTCTGATAGAAATTATGTCAAGAATTGCGTCAGAAATAGCAAATATATACCTACCACCATCAAAATGAATATGCTGAGCTATACCTAAACATAATCCAATTAGGACAAACCCAAATTGCAGTAAATATCAAACCCAAATTGTAGTATATATATCAAATCCAATCGCAACAAATATCAAACCCAAATTACAGCAAATCAAACCCCAATCGCATTAAATATCAAATCCAAATTCGGTATATCAAACCCAATTTCAGATCAAGAACAATTAATAAACAAAGTTAACATATTTCAGATTCTAAAAAATATACAATCAATATTCTCAATTTCAAATCAAGAACCATTAATAACGACTTTCATATTCTCAATTTCAGATTCAAATCAAGAACAATTTCAGATTCAAATCAAGAACAATTTCAGTTTCAAATTAAGAAAAATTCCATTGTCTCAATTTCAAATTCGAAAATAAGCAGCACCAATTTCAATTTCTCCATTAATTTCCCCAATTTCTGAATTCCCAAATTAAAACTGTAACGACCCCAAAATAGGTCCATTCCATCCAACCCATTCTGAGTCGCCAAATACATGGTACGGAAAACAACTACAACTTTATTACAACAATTGTCGTGCAAAATATAACAACAACATATATTTCAGTGAGTTTGGATACAAATATATACCAAGCAGAAGACGTCACAATGACACCTTACATAAAGGTATAGTCAAAAACTGTTTTAGAAATTAAAATCTTTGGGAAGTGCTCAAGGAAACCTTCGTACATGGGAGACCACGCTTTTAGGTTATGGTAGATATCATATGGCCACAAAATTATCCTTGGTTGACCCAATAGACCCCAAAGAAAAACGAGAAGATTACTATCATATTCTTCCCAATGATGAGTCTTCTCTTGACATATCATTATCTCCACTGTCCCTAATTGGGAATTAAACTTCAAACAAACACCAAGATTATATAGGTAGTGCTTGTAAATATACTCAGCAAGTGGATGAGCACAACCTTGTCTTATGATGACATCAGGTTGTATGTCATTAGACATCTTGTATGATAGTGGCAAAACACCCTTCCAAGTTAAATTCACCTCACCCTCAACATCTATAGACCACCGTTTTATTCCCTTGTTATCCCCCGCTCGACCCAGCTACACCTTTATTACCTGAAAAGAATTGTGAATCAAAAGGGTGAGCACAACTAGCTCAGTAAAGAATATCATGACTAAAGATAAATAAATTATCAATAACCTTCAACAGTAATAAATCAGAGATTTAGAACATATGGTAGATGATAAAACTTTTCAACCATAGTTGCAGCGGAACGAGCAATCCATTAGAAGAGTCAAATAGACTATAAAGTCTACTATCTTCTCCATGTTAAAAGTCCACCAACAATGTTTTATCCCTGTAACATCAATCAACAATTCCTGTCCACAATCACATGTATAACTCATAATCGTAATTGTAGTTCTAAATTCCTTTTCTCATCCAGGACAAAGATAATTTTCATCACCTGAAACATCAAAAATTATGGTTATACCAAATCACAGTTTATGTTCATAATCCTACTAATAAATTCATCTTTGCACTACGACCAAAGATATTCATCAACAAGTCATCTTTTGCACTACGAGCCAAAGATATTCATCAACAAGTCATCTTTGCACTACTGAGCCAAAGATATTTATCGATTAGTCATGTTCATCTAAACACTGTTCATCTTTGCACTACGGGCCAAAGATATTTATCGAAATCATTCATCTTTATACACAGGCCAAAGATATTCGATTATATCATCATTTAGGATCAAGATGATGAAAAAATATTTTAAAGAAAATGAATCCAGTGAAACAAAAGAACAAATATTAAGGATTCGTACTTTAAACAACCCAAGTTCAAAAATACTTCATAAATAACCAGAGTGGAGTAAAATTCAAGAATGAAGACCAAAACATAGATCCAATCAAAGATAGGAATCATACCAGACAATCTTGGACACAAAGAAGAAAACTTAATTTTTCATGAATAATGTCAGATATTAAGTGAATAGTCTTAGAGTATCGTGAATAAGTAACTCCGACACTAAAAGATAGAAATTTCACAAAAAAAAATCATCATGCTTCGTGAATAGTAACTCTTGAATAGTAATTCATGAATAGTAACTCGTGAATAGTAACTCATGAATAGTAACCCCGACATGAAAAAGTTCCAAATTTGATAAAAATTTCCAACCAACATTCTGGCATAATGATATTGAAGAAATAATATCATTTTAGAAGAAAATAACCTCCCTTACCTCAGAAAGAATAGTACTTACATTTGGAATCTTTGGATATAGTGCTAAAAAGAACTTGCAATCAGATAGCAATACTAAAGTACTAAAATACTCACAAAATACGCTCGATATAATAGAGAGAAAGAGAGAAAATCTTTAGTTTACGGTGTGATTTTCAATTCTAACCTAAGCACCCTATTTATAGGAAAATGCTTAGAACACCAAAGCAGAAAATTTAATAAAATATTAATATATATATATATATATATATATATATATAACTAACTTCCTACGCACATTTGACTTCTGAATTTCAGCATCTAACAACACATGGGCCAACAATAAAAACGTTTTTCTAACAAAAAAATATTTAAAACTTCCAAAAAATGATAATCAATTAATCCAGAACTTCAATAATTCATAATAAATAGCCCTTTGATCAGAAAATTCGAATCTAGCGACTTTTTATAGGAAATTCAATTCTATACAACTTTGCAGAAAAAAGTTTTTCCAAATTCCAAACATAAATTGACCGAAATCCATAAACGGGCAATTTTACGGGCTATAATCAAATTTCAGTCAAGAAATGGGCCCACAGACATGTTTAACATATTTTAAATAACTTTTGCAACAAAAATACTCTTCCTCCTCATATACTCATATATCCCACATTCATTGTAAAAATATCATCATTATTATATTATAATAATATAATAAAATATTATTTTATCATAAAAGATAAAATATCGATTTTCAACAATTGTCACTTTTAAAATTTTCTCCATCTATATCCACATAAAATCAATATTTTCCTCATCATATAAATTAATAATTAATTATTCACAATTAATATTACGTAATCACAATAATGACAACTGAATAGCTCCTCAGAAAGAGGGGCTTTCCAATAAGAATTTCTCTTCTTCAAGGCCAAATTAGGTGACCAAACCTCTCCTTAGACAGAACTTTCTAGACATTGCCAATAATGCTATTTAATAATATTATTCAAATAATATGAATTATTGATTTGATAATGGAAAATACTGTGCAGTGACAATTATTAAAACAACAATAATATAAAATATCAACGCAACAATTATTGAATCAATAAAATACTGAACAATAATTACTGTAACATTTATTGAGTAGTGCCTTCTTACGTAAGAATTAATAATTCAACAATACTGTGCAAAACTGTGTGCTACTGTGCAACAACACGTATTACTTTACTTTACCCACCGGGTATTCCAACAGTGTTAACGGTAACAATTACGCCGTTATTTATAAAAACTTTAATTTGTCATTTTCTTCATCCGACAGTTATTCTATTATGGGGCCCATAAAAGGCTGCGCCGTCGTATGAATTTTCCCCGACAGGAAGAATATTTCACGACCAAACGAATATTCCCCGACAAAAATGAGTATTTTATAACCACTTGCTTATTTTGAAAAAAATTGAATACTTTTATTTCATAAAATTCGGGGTCTTACAAAAACACTATACATGCATTCCCAATATCAGATTCTACAACATCAATTAATTTATAACGAATTTCTTCTTCATCAAATTTAACCCTAACTAATGAATGACAAATTTTAACTTACCTTACATATGGACAGAGAGTGAGATAGAGAGATGAGGTAGGTAGGGCAGCGATCCTCGATGGACTGGCGGCTAGAAGAGGTGCACTGACGGGGAGGTAGGCGGTGAGAGGTGGTGGTTGTTGCGGTGTGGAGAGCAGGCGGTTATTGCGGCAGGGAGAGAAGGCGGTGTGAGATGCGAGTGAGAGAGTAGAGATTAGAGTGAGTGAGAGTGAGAGATGAGGATCTAGAGAGAGAGAAATGAATAATATGCGATGGAATTTCTGTCGAACATACATCACTCGAAATTAGCTTAAGTACGACGAACATCCCCTAGGACATAACCCATATTCCGTCGAATTTAGGTTTCGCGCTGGCGCAAAACTTGACGCGACATACAGGCTTCTAATTTTGACGAGATTTCGTCAGAAATGACTTACTTACGTGGAACATATGTTCGACTAAATAATCCGTCAAAAGTATCCTATATTCAACGGAATTTGTTCCGTACGTCGAGATTAATTATGTCAGACTTGATGCTTTTTCTTGTAGTGACATTTAGGTCTCTATCACACTTTAGAGTTTAGATTCACGAATCCGACGTTGTGCCTCTGTACAGGTTGTAGTCGGAGAGCAGTTTATTGTTCGTGCTAACTCAAAAGTTTCTCTACTTCAGCAACCCATCAAACAAGATAGTGATGAGGAGCTGGAATATGCAGATAATAGCAGTGGGATTACAGATAACTCACGTAACTCCTAAATTCTAATACTTTAGATCTATCATTTCACATGCACGTGAATTTCTTTTAGATAACTACAAAAGCATGGTGTATTATCAACTTTGGTGTAGGAGTTCTTCAGAATATCATGACAAGATTTTGTTAATTATAAATGGCTAGAAAAGGGTGCTTTGCTCAGATGAAAAGTTAGATAAAATAAACACAGTTGAAAGTGTTTTTGTTCACCTAACTTAATCCACTCTATTGTGGTCTAGATAATTCAAATATGTATATATGTTCCAAAAACAAATTGGAGGTTGTTAGTTACCCTTCTTTTTTTCTTCCTCCTTTTTAAAGAAAAATAATAATTATAAAACAAGATATTTTGTTATTAGATAAGAGAATACAATAAACTATGACCAAGAAAAACACTTAATGATAGACCTCACAAAATAGGGCCCAAGCCTATGGGCTGACCAGCTCACCCACAAAAATAGTGAGCTTTGGGCCTTTTGTTTAATGGCCCTATAAAACTGGACCTTTTTTGTCCCACCCGTCCGTTAAGGCTAAATTATGGGTAGCCCAGTCCCTTTTTTTTATAACTATGTCCAGTTTAATCCTATGATTCATTTATTTCGCCTTCATATCGCTCTTTTGCGCATCTTCTATCTAAGTGCTAAGATTGTGTTAGCTGTTAACAGGAATTTGTAGAACAACAAAATGCGAATGGCTAACCAAATTAACTGTTCAAATCTAATTCACGAATGATTTCATATTCAGTTGTAGATAAATTTATATATCTAGATGGATTACAACAAAGGCTAATGACAAAATTGTGCCCAAGTATATGTTGATGGTTATCGTCAATCGTTACCTTAAAGTATATTAAAAAAACATTTGTTAGTTCCCAGTAGGCACATAATAGATCTAGATGGGGGGGTTGAATAGATCCTTTTTATTTTCAAATACTTTTCGCTTTTATTTTGTATTGCTAATGAATTAGCATATGACAAATATAAGAATCTTTTCAAGCACAACGGAATAAGTAAAAGATCCACTTCATTGATATATTCATAATCATACAGACATTGATCTTAGAGTTAGTTAAGTTGTAAGCAGTTAATATATACATAGCAGTTATAGAAATTAAGTACATAATGTAAATGACATAAAGTAAATGACACAAGGGATTTTAAGTGGTTCGGAGACTCGGACTCTAATCCACTCTTACCTTTTTCAACTAGCGAGATTTCCACTAAGGAAGGGGCAAGACACCTCAGATCACTAAGATTCCTTGAGGCCAAAGTGACCTTAGAACTTTAGTTCACTAAGAACTCTTCAAGGCCAACAGTCTTGGAACTCCTCTAGTTCCCTAGGAACTCTTCAAGCCCAGCAGGCTTGGAACTTCATTTAGCTCTTTGGACAAGGACCGCTCAGGCCCTGGCTTCTTGTTGTTGTAGTTGTGGTTGTTATTGGTACTGAGCTGCTAAGATGTCTTTAAGCTTAAACATCTTATGTACTTAGCATCTTAGCGTAGTCCTCTTGGCATTCTGCTTGGAGTCTAGACTACATCTTCTTTGGTGCAGCTGATCTTTACTATTTTCTTCTTATCTTCATCTGATGTCAGCTGTGCACCATCACCATCTGGATTTGCTAGGGGGTGTATTCAATTAAGATTTTTAAAGACTTTTTTTAAGTGACAGACTTTTGTAGAATTTGTGGGATTTTAATGACTTTCACAGACTTTAAAGACTTTTTAAAAATGACTTTTATAGACTCCATGAAATAAGAAACAGACTTTTATAAACTTTTTATCAAGATTGTGATAGACTTTTGTATACTTCTAATATATCTTGCAACTTATATTAATTGTTAATTAGCCCATTTGTACAACATCTCCCTCTTTTTTCATGAACTAGAGTAAATCTCATTATATTATTGTGGCATGAGATTTTATATATGTTGAAAGCGTTCACATTATTCTACTCATTTCATGATACATTTGGAGACTCGGATACCAATAAAACTTTAGAAACTACAGACGCAATACAAAAATTGATTGCTTTTTATTATTTATTTCTTTACTAATATATATATATATATATATATATATATATATATGTTGATTGTGTGATTCTGTCAACCCAATTTTCTATCTTAACTGCTGCTAATTTTGTTTGATTGTGTGGACCTTTTTTATCGCTTAACATATATCAAAGCGGTCGTTTTTCCCTTTTTTATAAGGGAAAGATATCGATTACATCAATTTGTCATGCAGAATACAACCACATGTTACATTATTTCACTATGATACACTAATGACACTTGAAGACGAATATGGAGGATGTCTCAAAAATTAACAGTGATTTCCTTCGTTTAAAATATCAGAAAACTAAAAAAAACATACACATACACATCATATATTTTCTATTTTCATATATTATAATACATAATCTTTACAATTGATATGAGAGTTTTATGATTTTATCTCACCATTGTTGAACAAATCTCTTTCCTCTTTCTATTGAAAGCTTTCGAACGACTGCTTTTTCCCTCACCAATTCAGATTATGACTAGTTATTTGTTTACTTATTAATATATCTTGTTAATTCTCTTATTATAAAATTATAATAAATCCAATTATTTTTATGGCCCAAATGTTACCAAATTATTTATCCATCACATATTAATATTTATTAGCCCATATAAAATAAATAACTAATTTAACCCAATAAAAGACAAAGTCCAATTAATAACTAGTTTTATCCACCTTTGTGTTTATTTAGAAGTCTTTAGAAATCTTTAGAGATGAGGTAAGACTTTGGATATGGGTTGATAGTTATAATTCTTCTTCTAAAGTCTGTCAAACTCTACCATTTGATAGAAATCTTTAAAATCTATGACTTTTTGAATACCAAAATACTTTTATAGACTTTTTAAAAATCTTAATTCAATACCACCTAACTTTTAAAGACATTAAAAAAATTATAATTGAATACCACTAAACTTTTATAAACTCTTTAAATGTCTTGATTAAATACAACCAAACTTTTAAAGTCTTTAAAATTCTTTAAAAATCTTAATTGAATACACCCCCCTAAGTCTCTGAGCCTTTGGTAGACTTTGTCTGGCACTTAGCGATTCCTGAACCCTTCTTGAATGCTTTGCAGACATGATTCTGCATCTGTTCTTTTTCAGCCTTTGGTTCATGGTGATCTGTAGATTGGCTTTCTTGATCTTCTTTGTACTCTGTCACTTTTTTAAATGTTATCTTCTTGTCCTTCTCGGCTCTCAGCTTAGCTGCCATCTTCAGTGGCATTCTCATCTTTGTTGAGTGAAGCTCTAATCTGTTTAAGTCCTTCTTCAAGGCTGCTTCACTTCCACCTATGTAGTCTCACTATCACTGAGACTTGTTCGTATTGATCTCTGGTGGAACTCGTAGAGTCAACGATAGCATTCCAACAACTCAATGATTTTTTTACTTAGCAATCATCAACAACTCTTGATCTTTGAAGCTCTGTTGATTTATACTACTTCCCAATCTTCCCGTTGGAAAGTAGCCGTTAAAAGCTTTTTGAATTGCTTCGCAGATCTTGAGTTATTTGGTGTAGACTGCAGATGTGACATGACATCCCCTTTTCTGACTTTCTGACATTGCAGTCTACTGTTTCACCTACCCTGTCAGAGATGTCACTTTGATGTCTCGGGCAGGTAGTCAACTTTATTTCCTCCTTCTGATTTCTCGATTAGAGGTTGTCCTTTTGCATCGATGCTCTTCAATAAGGTCTGTTCGACCATCAATCTTTAGATTAAACCGTTGCCAATGCTTCAACCTTCAGACAACCAAACTCTACGATTCTGATGAAAATCTTCTTGGACCTGATCGTAGTGTCTAGGTGACAGGTAGAGTCAACACTACGATCTTTAAGAGTGTTGATTGGATCTTTAATTTAGAACATCTCTTCCTTTTCTTGTACGGCTTCTTCACACTTCATTTATTTCGATTTGCTTCTCGAATCTTCGATGGCTTGATTGTTTGTTACGCCCCTTCAATAAAGAAGACACTTCAGATTTGTGGCGTGTCCAACTCGCTTTCTCCTTGTGATCTCCAATTCACTTATCATCAATGGACTGACCCAATGCTTAATCACTTTAGTCTTGTTCTTCAGAGGCTGACCAGTATCTTTGTGTACACTCCATCAGTTCCTTCTTTGTTTGGCAAACACTACAATCCTGATTGCTTTCAAGATCATCGTCTTCTATTTTCTTGACCGCTACTGTACTTGCTGACTTTTCCTTAGTCAGTTACTGAAGTCTTCTTCTGATCAACTTGTGGATGACTTCATCTCGAATGGCTTCACAGTCCAATCTGGATGTTGATTGAGTTGGTTCTTAGATCTTCTATTAGCTTACATGCCATTCGTTGAGTGCTATTTGGTTTCCTTTAGGTGGAATGTGTCTTTCCTGTACCAACCAGAGGATTCGTTCCTTTGGATATTCTGGGAGTGCTCAATTTTTGAGAATCATGTTTGCTCTATGATTCTGTCTTAGCGTTGTGAGCACATCTCTTGAAGTCTCAGTTCTACACTCTACGATTCAGCTTCGGCTATGCAAACACTACAACTCCGAGATCAGATCTTAACACTCTACGATTTCTATCGTTGTGCTTGTTGTCTTTATCTGATCTTACTCGACCACGATCTCTGCCTTTGATACGATTAGTAGACTCTATGACTCTGAGTGTAGTCTACTATTCTTGACTTGGATTTGACATCAGTAGACTCTATGACTCAGAGTGTAGTCTACGATTCTTCACTTGGCTTTGGCAGATGCTCGGTCGGCTCTTATGCAGTTGTCTCTGAATTAAAACATGACTTCCTCAATGCATTCGACTCGAGGGAAGTTGTTGGAAGAGTGCATATTTTGATTTGATGTTTAAAGTACATGCTCATGATTATATGTGAAGTCCTTCAAGGAATATATGTACAAGGACTTAGTGATAGATCAAAATTATTAGGTTGATCTAAGCTTTTAATGTTTATCATTCTGTAAATGAATGTATACATAAAGAGATCAAAGATGTTAGGTTGATCTATATCTTGAAATGTAATAGATAACCTTCAAACATAATTGTAGTCTATTGAGCTGATTAAGAGTTTGCAGAAGCCAAGGCAAAATCATAGAGCATCAAGGATCGTAGTATGACTGCCTTGAAGGGCCTCTCTAGAGATCGTAGAGTGGTCCAAACGTTTGCCGAAGCCAAATCAGAGATCGTAGTGTGCTCTCGGAAATATAGAGTCTCCAAGACAAACAAGTGAAGATCGTAGTGTGTTCTCGTTTGCTTGCATCAAGCACCAAGGTGGCAAGACACCACGATCAGAATCGTAGAGTATCATTTGGCTGTGTCAGAAGCAGTGGGCCTTGACCATTTGTTCAAAGATAAAATCTTAACAAATATGGAATGGGTTACAAACGTAGGTGAGAAAGCAGTCTGCTATGTTAGTGGGCCAGAATGCAATTCAGAAGATATGCAGAAAAGTCTCCATCTAAGTTCAGAAATAGCAAACGCATTAAATGCTCAACCGGATGGATTCAATGGACAGATTTCAAGGATCACATATATGCAAGACATCTGCAGATGATTCAACTAAGCAAGCGTTGAACAAAAAAAAGAGGAACACTCAACTCTACGATCTAAAAAAAAGAGAAAGCTTGCTCAACTACTCAGTTCTTTCGAACAAGAGCTTAACGGCAACTGAGTAGCACCAATCAAGAACTCAACAACAGCCAAACAAGTGAAGTAAGAAGTTCCAAGTCAGAAGGACTTGAAGAGTTCTAAAGTGAACTGTGAAGAACCAAGTTTACTAGACTTGAAGAGCTTAAGAGTGAACTAAGAAGTTCCTAGACTGCAGGTCTAGAAGGAATCTGTGAGATTCAGAAAGTGTAAAAGACATCCTTAGTGGATTTCCTACTCGAGGAGTAGAAGAGTGGACTAGGAGCTTTAAGTGCTATGAACTACTTAAAACTGCTGTGTCTATTGCATTCTTACTACAACTGCTATAACTGCTATAACTGCTATAACTGTTATAACTGCCTCACTCTCATTAACTCAATATATCTAAAAAGGGAGATCAAACAAATCTTAATTTCGTTGTGTTTAAATCATTATCAAAACTAACAAAGTAAAACGAAAAGAATTTTAAATATCTATACAACCCCCCCCCCCCCCTTCTAGATAACTATTGTGCCTCCGGGACCTAACAATTGGTATCAAAGTAGGTTCTATTCTATAGCCTATAAAGCTTAAGTAGATCCAATGGCACTCTTACCAAGCGAATCAAAGATTGGAGGAGGCAGCAAGCCACCTATGTGCAACAAAGATAAATTCCCCAACTGGAAAGTTCGGATGCAAGCATACATGAATTCAATAAATGATGATCTATTTGAAACTGTTCAAAATGGGCCCTACGTTCCTACAAAGCTTGCACCAACTACAGACGACCCAAACATGATACAAATCAAGGTCAAAGAAGAATAGACAGAAAACGAGAAGAAAGATGTTCAACTCGACAAAAAGGCTAAGATCATTTTATTCCAATCCTTAGAAGATGATCTGTTCGAAAACGTGGTCAACAACAAAACATCAAAGGAGGTTTGGGAAGCATTGCTCATCATGCATGAAGGAACAGAAGAAGTCAGAGAAAACAAACAATCTCTCTTGACTCAGCAATATGAGATGTTTGCACACGTTCAAGGAGAAAATGTCACTGCCACCTACGAGAGATTTAATGTTCTGCTCAACTCTCTACGAGCATATGGAAAGATCTATCCAAACAAAGATCTAATCATAAAGTTCATGAGAGCCTTACCAAGTAAGTGGGATGCCAAAATCACTGCCATTAGAGAGTCAAAGAATCTATATAAAATGATTGTTCAACAGTTATATGGCAACCTTCTTACATACGAACTGGAGCTGACTCAACGAGCAGAAACTCTATCTGAAGGAAGAAAGAAGGATAAATGTGTTGCTCTCAAAGCAACTGAAAACACCTCCAAAGTCAACACTGAAGTTGACTCTGACTATGATGAAGATGACGATGAGAACTTTTCAATGCTATTGAAAAAGACTCAGAAGGTTCATACGTCAAGGCAAAATTAGCAAGCCAAAGAAAGTTAACAACTATAACAGCCAGGAGCAGATAAATGATATATGCTACAACTGCAAGAATCATGGTCATTTCATTACTAACTGCAACAAACCTCTCAGAGAAGAACTAAAGAAGAAATCACATCCAAAGAAGGAATTCAAAGGCAACAAAAGACCTCAGAAGAGAGATAAAGGCCTTGTTGTTGGAGGATCGTGGAGTGACTCAGACAATGATTCAACTCCCGAATCTGGAGATGATAAAGATCCTCAAATGGCAAATCTTTGCCTGATGGCCAAGCATGCAAAGGACAAACAGAACTCCAACATACATGAAGTAAGTATAGATGAGGTATTTGACTTCAATTCTCCTGATGTAGACATTGATGATTTAAGAACTGCACTACATGGCATAACATCTGACCTGCATCAATACATGAAATGGTTTAGAGTTCTGTCTAAGGATTATTCACATCTTCAAAAGGAGAAAGAGTCAGTGAAAATCGTAGAGTAAAAATCGTAGAGTCAGTGAAAATCGTAGAGTAAAAATCGTAGAGTCTCTGAAAATCGTAGAGTCAGTGAAAATCGTAGAGTAAAAATTGTAGAGTCAATGAAAATCGTAGAGTCAGTGAAAATCGTAGAGTAAACTCAAAAATCGTAGAGTCAATGAAAATCGTAGAGTAAACTCAAAAATTGTAGAGTCAATGAAAATCGTAGAGTAAACTCTGAAAATCGTAGAGTCAGTAAAAAACGTAGAGTCAGTGAAAATCATAGAGTGAACTCTGAAAATTATAGAGTAAAGTTTATATTACAACTACTATACGTTGCTAATAGTTGATGTGCATGATTATATAATTGTGTAGGGCACGTGAAGTGTAGATAGCTGTAAGCTGTTAATATGTTATTGGTAAACAACGATCAAGGCAAGTTTCTTACCCTATTTTTCATTATGAATTTATTCAACTCTTATTCAGTTGATTGCAGCGAGGGTAAGTTTGGGCTTGTGATTAAGTAATCATTCGTGCAAGCTCCTCTATTGTAAAGTTCTATAACTTCAATTGTGATGCGAAACGTTATTGATGATTATTCAGTTCCTATTATAACTGCTATACTTTAAAGTTCGTATACCCTTAATGAACTATATTCAACCATGCTTTCTAGCTTTCGTTTCAGCTAGATGTTATTGATGCAAACAAAGTATATTGTTTGAACAATTCAAATCATTTGAAGCTATTGAATGTTTACCAATCCAAATTGCTTTGGTGAGGTCCCACATGAATACTAAGATCAACAACCCGGATAACGGGGTAACTGATGTTGGGCATATAGTCCCATTTACGCTTATGCGTTTAAACTTTATACTTGTGCACAATATAGGGTACGATAGGCTGATCACCTAGAGTACTTGCAGAGACCGTTTACAATCTATTTGATTGTTAAACCGTCTGATGGTTTTTGATGAAACAAAGTAATGTTCAGGGTATCTAACACCCCTTAGTATCCTATTGAGAATTCCAGAACTCTTATCTTGATATTCCAGTTTATCTCTTGATATTTATTTCAACTGTTGAGAAATATTCATACTAATGCTTTTACTTCTGATGTATGTTCTCAAACTACTTTATATACTTGTTGGGCAATTTGTGCTCATTCTTGCTTAAACTTTTCAGTTAAGGCTGATAACGCTGAGGGCTCGGGCAAGGACAAAGGAAAGTCTAAGATGAAATGATGAGAGTTATTTATGTAATAATTATATTTCCGCATATGATGTGATGTAGCGATAAACACTAAGTTTAAGTTTTAGTTTATTAAAGGTTGTAAAGACTTGAGACTTTATTTTGAATAAGTATGTAATAGTTAATATTATTATTATTATTAGAGTTACTTAGATAGATGATGATGTATGTTATATCGTGAGCACCATGTCCCAGAATCGATGTTACACTTGATTTGGGGGCGCCACAAATTGCCAACACCACCATGCATGCTACACTCGTAATGATCACTGATACACTCTACGATTAAAAAGACTCCCTACGAACTGTGGAAAGGAAGAAAACCAAGTGTCAGCTACTTCCATATATTCTGCTGCATGCTACATTCTCAACAATGGAAAGCATTATTTGATAAAGTTTCAACACAAGTCAGACGAAGGAATCTTTCTTAGGTATGCCACAGACAGTAAGGCCTACAAAGTGTTTAACAAAAAGACACTGGGTGTTGAAGTCTCAATTCACATCATCTTTAATGAGACAGACTTAGACAAAACAATGCCTCAAGACACTATGACCGACAGTTCAGATACTACGAATGAGGTCGTTGAGCTCAACACTACAATCGTAGTCCTAGAAAATGAGATCGTTGAACAAGAAGAGGAGATCGTAGAGAGGACTATGCAAGATAGTGAACCTCCACATCTAGAAGATTAAATTGATCTCGAAGGTCTCAGATAAGAAGGCATCAGGATAGATGTTCCAACAGGAAATAGATGGGCAAGAGATCACACTCAAGACTTAATCATTGGATATCTAAATGCAAGAGTCAAAATAAGAGTTGCCACCCAAAATGAGTGTTTCTATCTGAGCTTTCTATCACAGATGGAACCCAAGAAGATAGAAGATGTTATGGAAGACTCCAGCTGGATAGAAGCCATACAGGAAGAACTAAATAAGTTTGAAAGAAGAAAAGTATGGAGATTAGTTCCGTGACCAAAAAATCATCCTGTCATTGGCACCAAGTGGGTCTTCAGGAACAAGATGGATGAAGATGGAGTAATAACCAAGAATAAAGCAAGACTGGTGGCCAAATGTTACTCTCAGGAAGAAGGCATTGACTACTATGAAACATTTGCACCTATTGCCAGACTAGAAGCCATCATAATATTCCTTGCCTTTGCTGCTCATATAAAGCTCAAAGTATTTCAGATGGATGTCAAAAGTGAATTCCTAAATGGTGAACTTCAAGAAGAAGTATATGTAGAGAAACCCCCAGGTTTCATCAATTCATCTCTTTCCAATTATGTCTATATATTAGATAAAGCCTTATATGGTCTTAAACATGCACCTAGAGCATGGTATGAAACATTAACTAACTTTCTTGTTGAAAATGGGTTCACTAGAAGTAGAGTAGATTCCACATTATTTCTTAGAAAGCATACAGACAAAGTCTTATTAGTTCAAATATATGTTGATGACATTATTTTTGGATCTACTGATGAAAAGTTATGCAAGAGATTTTCCAAGCTTATGCAGAGCAAGTTTGAAATGAGCATGATGGGTGAGCTGAATTTCTTCCTTGGACTGTAAGTAAAGCAAACTAATGAAGGAATTTTCATAAACCAAGCCAAGTACATCAAAGACTTACTTCAAAAATATGGCATGGAATCAGCTTCTCCCATGAAAACTCCAATTGCTCCAGCAACCAAGCTTGACAAAGATGAAAAAGGTAAAAGTATTGACATAACTCAATACAGAGGTATGATAGGCTCTCTTCTATATCTGATTTCCAATAGACCAGACATAATGTTTGCAACATGCATATGTGCTAGAATTCAAGCTAATCCTAAGGAATCACACTTAACTGCTGTGAAAAGGATTTTCAGGTACCTTAAAGGCACACCTCACTTGGGGCTTTGGTATCCCAAGGAGTCCTCATTTGAACTAACAGGATATACAGATGCAGACTTTGTAGGTTGCAAAATAGACAGAAAAAGTATTAGTGGCACATGTCAGCTGCTAGGAAACAGACTTGTGTCCTAGTTCAAAGAAAAAGCAAAACTCGATGTCTACTTCAACCTGCGGAAAATTTGAATACATTCTTTCTTTGGAAGCTATCGTGCTCAAATCCTCTGGATGAAAAATCAGCTAGCAGACTATGGGTTTGAATTCAAATCTATACAGGTTCACTGTGATAACACAAGTAACATAGCAATAACACATAATCTTGTCATGCATTCTAGGACTACACATATAGAAATAAGGTATCATTTCATTAGGGATCATGTGCAAAATGGAACCATATCTTTACAATATATCCCTACTGAAAATCAACTTGCTGATGTCTTTACAAAGCCTTTAGATGAATCCAGGTTTAACAAATTAATAAGTGAGCTAGGTATGCTTAATTTACAACCATGAAATCTATGCTCTAGTTTGTGCTAACCATGCAGATATAAAGGCTACGTTCAAAATCATAGACATGATGAAAGGAAGTCCACAATCGTAGAGCTGTAACAACATAAAAGACAACGATTGCAGTGCGGACTCAACGATCGTAGTATAGACTCAATGATGGCAGAACAAATGAGCATCCTGTGATGACAAAAGTTTAACAAATCTAAACAATCTCTTTGTTAAGCACCTCAGGAACAAACCTAACCCTTGATGCACTCTATGAGGTTAGCCCTTCCTGAGCTACCTTAAACCGAGAAGAATGTTAAGTCAAAAGTTCATCACAAGGATCCGGACAGACATGGAGATTATAGAGCAGACACGACGATTGCAGAGCAGACTCGATGAATACAGAGCAGACTCGACGATCATAAAAGCTACCTCAATGATTGTAGTCTTTCCAAAGGACACATTAGAATAGGAGGAGCTAAGGGGCAGATTAGTATTTTCTCACAAGTTAAAATCGTGGAGCCAAGCAGCACTTGACACATGTCTCTCTAATCAGATTATGTGGAGGGAAGTTACAAGAATAGTTTAAAAACCTTTTTTAAAAGCTCAAAAATTCAAAAAGCTCATATCTCTCTCTCTCCAACAGCAGAAACCCTAGCTTTCAAAATTGCAAAATCATCCTCAGTACAAAGAAATCAATGGAAGCCTCAAATGTCATCTCTGGTTACAGACTCTGTTTTGATGAGTTCAAGACAGCTGATCCCAAGTTTCTCAAAACTCTGTCTCTGATAAAATAAGCTAGTCTTGAAGAGGCTCTGGGTACGAGCACGATAATCTACCCTAAGCTGATAAAAGAATTCTACAAAATGGTGTGTTTGAGAACGACGTCAACACTACGAGGGTCAAGGTCGTGGAAATCAAGCTCAAGATGAGGATATAAATCTAGCCCTAAGCTTCAAATCGAAAGGGTTTTCGTTCACAGATGGCATCGATTTCCATGAAGGACTTAAAAGAATGCACCACAAAAAGTTCCCCATTGTCAAAGGGTACAAGAAGAAAGAGTTCCCTCAGAGGTACGAATTTCTGGCAGACATTGTTGGAAAATGCATATGCTGCAAGAGCTCCGACCATGACTCTGTAAATGAAGTGCAGCTCAAGCTCATGACAACCATCAGTTGTGGGATACAGCTTAACTATGGAGCCCAACTACTTGAATGGATTGGAAAATGGATTCTTAGCTCGAAGAAGTCAAAGAGCTCTGGAAAGATGTTATACGGACGATTCATAAGTATTATCATATAGTCCGCCTTGGGAGATAAGATAGGGGATGATGAAGGAGAGTCCATCAATTCGAACAGACGAATGACCCAGAAACTATTCAAAAATTGGAAAAGGAATCCAGTAGAAAATGTACGAATAATGTATGAGTCCAGTGGTAGGACTGGTGATGCAAAGGAGTCAGGGATTCCAGGGAACATGTATGTTGTTAAGGAAACTGAAGAAGTTGAAGAAGAAACGAATAAGGAGGAACCAATTACTTTAGTCAGAAAAAATAAAGGAAAAAGAAAGCTGAAGGCTCAAATGGCAGAAGAACCCCAAGGGTCAACTACTGATATACCATAAGAGCTTTCTGACATTAAAACTCTGAGGATATTTAGAAGGAAAGAACAACTGGCTGAGGCAGATAAAGATAGAGCTACCATCTCTCAGCTGCTGAAGAAGAATAAAAATAGTCACAAGTCCAAGAGGCTATATGTCTCCTAAAGAGGTTGCTGCAAAAGATACTTTGGCTGATCAACAGTTCAGAGCTAAAGCTGAAGGAAGTGTTGAGGCTGTGGCTCAGCCTAAGAAGTCAAGAAGAAAACTTGTCAAGAAATACATTCTTGTCAATGAAAAGGCCTTAAAGGATGAAGATAAAAGGATAGCTGCAGAAAAGAGGCTATCCAAAGCAAGTCAAAAGAACATAGCTCAAATTAAGGGGGAGCTACCTAAAATTCTCAATCTAGAGAATGTTTTAGGTGAGGGGGAGCTGCGTGAAATACAGATGGATGATCATGTTGAGGGGGAGCCTCATGATATCCTTATAGGAGAAGAGGCTGCTCTTGAATAAAATGTGAATGCACCAGAGCAAGAAAGTCACAAGGAAGTGATTGATGTAGTGGAATCCTCGAAAGAAGATAGAGAAGAAAAAGAAGATGATGACATCAAAATCATAGCTGTGGGCTGTGATGGGTATAGGAGAGCCAACTACAATCAGTTGTTCTCTTATCTACCCATGATGCCTTTTCAAAGAGCTCAAATTCTCAACTATTGGGATCACATGTTCTGGAGCTTCAAAGCATATCCAACAGTATCAGTACTAGCTCATGGATTTCCAGGAAACTTCAACTTTACCAAAAAGCTGATCACAAATAACCTTCTTCAAAGAATGAGCATGAGGTACTATCTATCCCAATCCTTTTCAGAGTTAATCATTATCCACCATCATTTTTCAGTCAATTTTATGAATTCCCAAGCTGGTTAGAAGTGATCCTAAATCCACTAAATTAATTCTCAGTTGCAGAATCCCAAAATTCTATAGCTGATGAACCAAATATGCCTAACTTCATTTTAATCCCATCTCCTCTCATCTCTATGATTACTGACTCAAGTCCAATCGTAGAGTCACACTCCCAAATCATAGAGCCACCTACTCAAGAAGCCCAAACACAAGTCCCTCCACCAGATATTCCATCCTCATCCTCCAATGAAGGTTTAAACCTTGATCTAGCTCTTTACACCCTACAAGATCAATTTAAAAGAGCCCCTCTTCCAAACAATTTGTAACTCCTTGAACTCATATCAGATCTTCTAACCAAAGCAGAACTGTCTGAAGCATACCAAAAAGTGACTACGGACATACAGGAAGAACTTGAAGTTCACTCAGACCTTGTTCAACTGAGGCTGACTCATCTCATTGATACTGCCAACTCCCTCCCAAGCACCCTAAGCTCTAAGCTCACAAAGAAGCTTTGGGAGATCATAAAGGAGATGATTCAGAGCATAAATGAATGGGATCAAATTCATTTTAAGCTGCTAAAAGACACATGGATGTTGTTTTGATCCTACAGACTACTCAGGAGTCCCAGAACAATCTTATGATGGAAAGTCTCATGAATTTATGAAATGCAGTGAAAGAATTTCAAGAATTCTCCATGGGCCAAATGAAGAAGACTGACAATGTCTTGGACATCCTCCAACGAAGGGAAGCTCGCTCTGATGCTCTCATTAAAGAGAACCGTGAAGACATTGCTTAATTCCAAAGTCAGCTCAACGAGCTTGTTCAAGGCATGACTCGCTTATCTGAAGACATTCGAGCCCTTGATGCTGACATAAAGGGGGAGAATAAAGGGAAAGAAGATCAAGGCAAGGGCAGAGGCACTTTTTCAGCTCAATCATCAAGGAGTCCTACAAGGCAGTGTCACCATCAGACTCCACGATCTTGCCATCACACTCAATGATCTGATCAGCAACCAATTATCATGGCTCAACCATTAAGGAGTCAAGGGCCTTCTCCCAGCTCACACTAGGTGACCACCACAGGTCTAAGAATGCCAATTGAAGATCCTGCATTCATGAATAGGCACGATCATAATGAAAGACTAAGTCAAAGCGAGCTAGAATAAATAGCACGGAGAGACGAAGCTAGCAGGAGAAGAAGAGCTGAGGAATATGCAAATCCTCCGAGAAACAAAAGGCAAAAGAAATAGAGATAAGTTAAAACTCAATTCTTATTGATATAACTAAGTTTAAATGTAGTATCTATCCTCAAACATCAATAAATTCGTGCTTATTCTCTAGAAATTTCAGATGCTCACTGAAATATTAAGTCATATTTACTTTGCTGCAACTGCATATAGAATTTGATAATCATGAGAACAAATCTCCTTGGTTATGTCAACATCAAATAGCGGGAGATTGTTGGAAGAGTGCATATTTTGATTTGATATTTAAAGTAAATGCTCATGATTATATGTGAAGTCCTTCAAGGAATATATGTACAACAACTTAGTGATAGATCAAAATTATTAGGTTGATCTAAGCTTTTAATGTTTATCATTATGTAAATGAATGTATAGATAAAGAGATCAAAGATGTTAGGTTGATCTATATCTTGAAATATAATAGATAGGCTTTAAACAGAATTGTAGTCTATTGAGTTGATTAAGAGTTTGCAGAAGCCAATGCAAAATCGTAGAGCATCAAGGATCGTAGTATGACTACCTTGAAGGGCCTCTCCAAAGATCGTAGAGTGGTCCAGACGTTTGCTGAAGCCAACTCAGAGATTGTAGTGTGCTCTCGAAAATATAGAGTCTGCAAGACAAGCAAGTGAAGATCGTAGTGTGCCAGTCCTTAAGAGAAATCGTAGTGTTCTCGTTTTCTTGCATTAAGCACCAAGGTGGAAAAACACCACGATCAGAATCGTAAAGTATCATCTGGCTGTGTCAGAAGTAGTGGGCCTTGACCATTTGTTCAAAGATAAAATCTTAACAATTGTGGAATGGGTTACAAATGTTGAAGTAATCACCAGTCCCAATGGCATAAAAAATATTCTTAGTATGCAACAAAGAAACGTATTGAAGAAGCTAAGGAAATGACCATGGGTCAGAGGAAAACACCTTTTCAGGTGTTAGGTGAGAAAGTAGTCTGCTATGTTAGTGGGCCAGAATGCAATTCAGAAGATATGCAGAAAAGTCTCCATTAAAGTTTAGAAACAGCAAACGCATTAAATGCTCCAACGAATGGATTCAACAGACAGATTTAAAGGATCACATATATGCAAGACATCTGCAGATGATTCAACTAAGCAAGCATTGAACAAAAAAAAAGAAGAACACTCAACGCTCAACTCTACGATCTAAGAAAAAGAGAAAGCTTGCTCAGCTACTCAGTTCTTTCAAACAAGAGCTTAACGAAAATTGAGTAGCACCAATCAAGAACTCAACAACAGCCAAACAAATGAAGTAAGAAGTTCCAAGTCAAAAGGACTTGACGAGTTCTAAAGTGAACTGTGAAGAACCAAGTCTGCTGGACTTGAAGAGTTCAAGAGTGACTAAGAAGTTCCTATACTGCAGGTCTAGAAGGAATCTGTGAGATTCAGAAAGTGTAAAAGACATCCTTAGTGGATTTCCTACTCGAGGAGTAGAAGAGTGGACTAGGAGCTTTAAGTGCTTTGAACCACTTAAAACTGCTGTGTCTATTGCATTCTTGCTACAACTGTTATAACTGATGTAACTGTTATAATTGCCTCACTCTCATTAACTCACTATATCTAAAAAGGGAGATCAAACAAATCTTAATTCCGCTGTGTTTAAATCATTATCAAAACTAACTAAGTAAAACGAAAAGAATTTTAAATATATATTCAACCCCCTCCCTCTAGATAACTATTGTGCCTCCGAGAACTAACAGAAGTTCTCCTCAATACACTATGATCCTTCCTTGTCTCTCCTGGTAGGCTACGAACTCCGAGATCTACTATCTTGCAGAGTACGATTCTGCCTTGATAGCTCTCGAATTTTCCTTGACTTTCCTTGCAGGCTACAATTTTTGGTGCAGTGCTCGACGATCAGACAAGCCTATCTATTACATTAAAAGATCAACCTAACAAGTTTGAACTTTCTATATTTATAGTCCGTGTACATCATTTCTTTTTAAGGACTTTACAAAATAAAGTTGTTTTGCTTATGTAGGATCAACCTAACATATTTGTTCAATTTATTCTAAGTCCTTGTACATATGCCTCTTTCTATTCCTCTTTTTCTCCCCCTTTTTGTTATTAATCACTTGAGAGAGTTGTTCCATGTTGGACATAAACTGCTCCATCAGATAAGAGGAGTTACTACCTTCAATCTTGAGTTCTTGTTAGCTCAACTCAAGTTTCATGGAGAAAGACTGATTCAGGTTGTCAATTTTGTCGGAGAGGACTTGAATTTTCTCTTCATTGGCCTTCTGATCATGTATGGCATTCAGATAAATTTGATCTCTTTCTTTGATTCTGAGAGATACATCAGCCATAGTGGCTTCAAGTCTGTCTTGAACTGAATTATCTCCTGCTACTTTCAACATCTTTGATTCTTCATTGATTTGAGATATCTTCTCAACCAGCTCATTAGAATTCTTCAATAGTTCATGCTCCATAGGAATTTGGTCGTGTGGTTGGGCATGCTTTTGTTGAGCACCAGATTGGATTCTACGATTTTCATCTTTGGACAGATTTTTGAAAGTAGTGAGAATTTGAAAAATCGTTGAGTGCCAATCGTTGTTGGAGGATGAAGGCATGTTAGATAATAGTACTTGGGCCGAGGGAGGCTTCTCATTTTGGACTTGATCATCATCAGTGGCAGAGTGGCCAGATTCTACGATCATTTTATTGGCCATGATCCTTCTGCCATCAGAACCCACTCTATGATTATAGGGAATGTAGTGATTGCCAGCATGTCGGTAGACTTTGTAGTGAAGCTGGTCTTTGATCATCATGGTTGCAGACTTCTTTACCCTTGGGAAATTCTGTGACACCAGCTCCAGATTTGGAAACTGAGAATAGCACCAGCTGAAGTAGCTCTCATCTCTATCAGTATGTGCTTTTAGCCAAGGCATCCACGGAAAGAACCATCTCATCATAAGATCTTCAGAATTGTACAGTATTGTTGTGCAATCTAACTCCATATTTTTCCAATTGTGAAGCACTTCATCTGTAGTCATTCTTACAACTCGAAGTTGTTCATTTCTATGACTTATCCATCTTGCTGCTGGTTCAGCTGCTGGTTCATCAAAAAATTCCACCAATATTCTTCTACTAATTCTTGCTGGAGAGAGAACATGATAGTCTGCTGGTTCCTCTGATTCCTGATTTGCAGAACCAGAATGTTTTCCCATTTCTTCACCTTCTGAACTTGAATCATGTTGACTTCCTTTATCTGATTCATCAGTGAATCCTTCTTGCTAATCTTCATTACTAGTATCTTCTTCAGCATCTTTTCCATTGGATTCAGACTCTTCATTACTAGTCCCACCTTCAACACTTTTCTCCTTTGATTCAAATTCATCATCACTTACTTCAATGACTGCAGTAGAGTAATCACTTTTCTTATTGGGGGCAAATTTAGCAAGTAGTCTGTAGCTCTTTCTTCTCCTTGAGGGTTCAGCTATAGGAGAGTTAGACTGTTCTTCCTCTTCAGACTCTGAGGCCTTTGTATCATCAGGCAAACTTCCTTGACGTTCAGCATTGGTGTGACGCCCCCAAAATAGGTATACATCACCCATCTTGGGTCGCCAAATACATGGTACTAAATACAAATACAAACTTAATTATACAACATGAGCTGATAGTTTTTTTACACGAATATTGTCTTCTAGACAATATCCAAACTCAAATGGAGTCCTCATTACATTTATTATCACACTATTTTATAGACTAGTGAGGACTACTATAACACCATCTCGGACCATCACTCCGTTCCCCGACTAGTTCCGGCTACATTCTCATTTCCTGAAGAGAACAATGAAAGTAAAAGGGTGAGCTCAACTAGCCCAGTAAGAAATATTATGACTAAGATAATGCAGAATAAGTTATCATTAGCCTTCAACAATGTTAAACTGATAAAATATAACAGACAACAAGTTTAACTACAGTGGAACAAGCAATCCATTAGAAGAGTCAAGTAGAGCATGATATCTACTATCTTCTATGATTTAAAAAGTTTATCATTAACTTTATCGCTGGGATTCAGCTTAATAAATAAATCACATCATCGAATCATCCCTGCATTACGGGCCAAGGATATTCATTAGTATCACGTCCACAAATTATTCTTACACTACGGGCCAAGAATATTCGTGTAATCATCAATGGTCATGATCATACCGAATTATCCCTGGTCATAATCATACCAATTAACAGTCCATCTATGCACGTAAGCCAAAGATGACTTTCATCACAATATAAGCATGAGGATGATGACAATGATATAAGAATTCAATTAAAAGAAAGCAAAGGATAAATTTTTAAAGATTTATAATTTACTTCATCCAAAATTCAATAATGACCAAATTGTCAACATGATATTGCTTTGTGGAGTAAAATTCAAGAATAATATCCATGTATCAAAAATAATTTGGACAGAAAAAAAATAAATTTTTCGGTAAATCGTATCCCGTAAATAGTACCCTGTGAATAGTAATTTGGGAATAGTACCCCGTAAATAGTACCCCCGATATAAAAAGTGCCCCAAATACCCGAGTGAACAATATTTGAGTGAATAATAATCGGGTAAATAGTAACCCGTTAATAGTAACTCATGAATAGTACCTCAGCATGAAAAGTGCCCCGAATACCCGAGTGAATAATATTATAGTGAATAGTAATCAGGTGAATAGTAACCCGTGAATAGTACCCCGGGTGAAAATATTGATATTTAATAAGAAAGTTCATATCAATATTCCAATAAAATGATACTGGATGAAGCGCAAAACTCAAGGATATTCCACTAATTTCAAGAATTATAGAAGCAATACTTACCATATTAAGTTTGGATTTAAGAATATGAAAAGAAATAACATACGAAACTGCAAATGGATTTTCAGATGTCATACTGTACGTAATCCGCGTAGACAGATTATTCCGACATATTAAAAGATGAATACGAAAAATATTATTCCTTATGAATACGAAAGAAATAATACCCCTTACCTTAGTAGAAGGATGGATACTGCAATAGTGAAGTAACAGAATACTCTTCTTCTTGCTCTCTATAGTTTCTCTCTCTATAATATTTCTTGTGAATCTCAGTGAATTGGTGAGAATGAAAGAAGAATTAAGCTTCTATTTATAGGAGAATGGATTAAATAGTAACTAATTCATGAACGGTCCAGATTGATTTACTATTAGAACGAACAGTTCATATTGATTACTATTAAAACCACAACCGACGGTTCAGATTGATTTACTTTTAAAACCACCACCGACGGTCCAGATTGATTTATTTTTAAAACCACCACCGACGGTCCTGATTGATTTACTTTTAAAACCACCACCGACGGTCCAGATTGATTTACTTTTAAAACCACCACCGACGATCCAGATTGATTTACTATTAAAACCACCACCGACGGTCCAGATAGATTTACTATCAAAACCACCATTAATGGTCCAGATTGATTTAACTTATTATTACACTTTAGTACCCCTAAAGTTTTCCAAGTTTGCATTATTCCCCTCTAACTTTTGTAAATCACTTATTTTCAATAAACACATTCTTAATACTTCAACAATTATTCATCATTAATATTATATGTGACGCCCCCAAAATAGGTATACATCACCCATTTTGAGTCGCCAAATACATGGTACAAAATTCAAATACAACTTAATAATACATCTGTCGTGTAAAATACGACAAAACATATGCTATGAGTTTTAATACAAATATTGTCATTTGGACAATATCCACACTCAATAGAGTCCTCATTACATTTATTATCACACTATTTTATAGAATAGTGAGGACTACTAAAACAACTATCTGGACCGTCAATCCGTTCCCCGACTCGTCCCAGCTATATTCTCATTTCCTGAAGAGAACATTGAAAGAAAGGGTGAGCTCAACTAGCCCAATAAGAAATATTATGACTAAGATAATGCAGAATAATTTATCCTTAGCCTTCAACAGTATAACAACTGATAGAATATAATAGACAACAATTTTAGATCAAAAACTGCAGCGGAATAAGCAATCCATTAGAAGAGTCAAGTAAAGTATAAAATCTACTATCTTCTATGATTTAAAAAGTTTTTCATCAACTTTATCATTTGAGACTCGACAAATAAATAAAATCGAATCATCGCCGCACTACGGCCAAGGATATTCATGTAATCATCAATGGTCATGACTATACCGAATAATCCTCGGTCATAATCATACCAACAACTCGTCCACCAATGAATTACAGGCCAATGAGGACTTTTACCACATCATTCGTCACATTACAGTCATGATTATACCGAATAATCCCTGGTCATAATCATACCAAGTCCATCTATGCACGTAAGCCAAAGATGAATTTCAACACAATATAAGCATGAGGATGATGACAATTCAATAAAACAAGTTCAAGAATAAATTTTAAAGATTTATAAGTTAATTTATCCTGAACTCAATAACGTCCCAAATTGTCAACATGATCTTTGCTTTGTGGAGTAAAATTCAAGAATGCTCGGAAGAATATTTCCATGAAAAGATCTTCGGATGAAGCGCAAAATATCAAGGATATTCCAATAATTTCATGGAGTATAGAAGTCAAAACTTTAACTAACTGAGTATAGTAGAATATATAAAATCGCAAATGGATTTTTGCCATCATGCGGTAATCCACGTAGACAGATTATTCTAACAAAATAATAAAGAATGGAATAATGAAAGAATTCACCAGCGCGATGCGATAGATCCTTGCATGAGCGTGTTATTCCAATGAATAATAAAGAATGGAACCAGTCATGCATAATCCGCATGCATGTGATATTCCAATAGAATAATAAAGAATGGAACCAGGTCATGCGTAATCCGCACAGACAGGATATTCCAACAGAATAATAAAGAATGTAATAACAACAAAATTCACCAGGCATGCGATAGATCAGACAAAACAAAGTTATTCCAATGAAATAATAAAGAATGGAATAACGTAAGAATTTCACCATGTATGCGGTACTTGATGTAGGCGAGTTATTACAACATAATAATAAAGAATGAAATAACAACCCTTACGAGTATTGAAAGAAAATAACTCTCTTCATGAATACGAAAGAATAATACCCCTTACGAGTACAACAAATAATATCCCTTACCTTAGAAAAATTGAATACTGGAGTAGTGAAGTAACAGAATACTTTTCTTCTTTCTCTCTATAGTTTCTCTCTCTAGAGTTTCAGTGAATTCGTAAGAAATAATGAAGGAATGAGCTTCTATTTATAGGAGAATGGACTAAATAGTAACTAATTCATGAACTGTCCAGATTGATTTACTTTTAAACGGACGATCCATATTGATTTACTATTAAAACTTAAAGCAACGGTCCATACTGATTTACTATTACAACTTTAAATCCGCGATCCATATTGATTTACTATTATAACTTTCCACTAGCGGACCATATTGATTTACTATTATATCTTCAACCAACGATCCATATCGATTTACTATTATAACTTCAACCAACGGTCTGAAAAATTATCACATCTCCTCATGGAATAATATTGTACCCAAAATGATTTGGACCGAAAAGAAATATATTTTTTGGGTGAATAGTACTTCGGGAATAGTACCCCGTGAATAGTACCCTTACACAAAAAGTGTCCCAAATACCCGAGTGAACAATACTAGAGTGAATAGTAACTGGGTGAATAGTAACCCGTGAATAGTACTCCGACACGAAAAGTGTCCCAAATACCCGAGTAAACAATACTAGAGTGAATAGTAACCCGTAAATAGTAACCAGTGAATAGTACTCTGACATAAAAATTATCCCAAATACTCGAGTGAACAATACTAGAGTGAATAGTAACCGGGTGAATAGTAACCCGTGAATAGTAACTCGTGAATAGTACTCTGACACGAAAAGTGCCCCGAATACCCGATTGGTCAATATAACCTCCAGACATCAATTATTATCGAAATAAATATCGATTTCTATTAACACTAATAATTCCCACACAATGGAACTATCAATTATATTTTTAATAAATACGAACTTATTCATCATTAATATTATAATTCACAATATTTAATAATTCACAATATTTAACAACCAGGTCGTTTCCAGGAAAGAGGGGGCTTTCCAATAAGGATTTCTCCTTATTGGCCAGCGAATCAGGTGACCAAACCTCTCATTGATGTAACTTCTAGACATTGTCAATATTGCAAATAATAATATGAATAACTTTTGTCGTCTCAATTATTGATTTAATAATATAACATATTATACTGTATGATAATTGTGATAATAATTGAATCAATAATATGAGAGATATGATGCAGCAATTACTGTAGCAATAATTGAGTATAACTGAGTGACTTCTCACGTAAGCATCAATAATCAATACTATGTGCTACTATGCAACCACGCGTATTACTGTACTTTTATTACCGGGTAGTTCAATAGTTTTAATGGTAACACCTCCGCCGTTATTTTTATAAAAAGAAAATTCTGTCATTTTTTAACTACGACAATACTTCCGTTGTGGGGTCCACCAATGATTGTGCCATCGTACGAATATTCCCCGACAAATAGAATATTTCCCGACCAAACGAATATTTTATAACAACTTGCTTACTTTGCAAAATTTATAAATATTACCCACAACTATAACATTATATCAAATCCACACCATAATATAAAAAAAATATTTCGAGAAATTTAAATCTTTATTCATAAAATGTGGGGTCTCACAATCTCCCCTCCTTATGAAATTTCGCCCTCAAAATTTACGTACGTACCTGGTATACCGAAGAGATGAGGATACCTTGACTTCATTTTAGATTCTAACTCTTGAGGTATAAACTTTGAGTGTTGAATACGATCCTTCTTATCCAAGATTTTAACACGTATCTCCTCATACGTTAAATCTTATGATATCTCATCTAGTTTTAATTCAATAATGTGGTTCAGGTCGTCCACATATTTACTTAACATCGATACGTGAAAAACGTTATGAACGCGCGATATACTTGGCGGTAAATGAGTCTATAGGCCACAGCTCCTACTCGATCAAGTATTTCAAATGGGCCAATTAAATCAAGGGTTGAGATAACGCCTTCTTGACCCTTTTCTTCAAATTCATCAGATTCGGGTGTGTAGCTTGAGCGACCTTTAACTTTATCGATTAAAGTCGATTCTACTCATATATTTAATATCACCACGTGGGTCCCTAGAGTCTTTAACTCTATCTTCATCATTTGTAAGTTATACGAAATGGGTCTTTGTGTTAACAACATCGCACTCGTAAACGCAAACGATCTTCTACTTAACGCGTCAGCTACCACGTTCACTCTTCCACGATGATATTGAATGGTACGATCGTAATCTTCAACAGCTCAAGCCAACGTCTTTAGCACATGTTAAGCTCGTTTTATGTGAAGAAAATATTTGAGGGTTTTAGAAATGGGTTTTGTACTGGGGTCAATACAAAATTCGATTTCACGCTCTAGGGGTAGGCTAAGAAGTCTTCAAGAATACGTCAGAAAATTTATTAACAATAGAAATATCATTCAAAACTGTGACCCTCATCCAAGACTTGGATAGCACGTCATATTGATACCTATCAACTTGTCACCGTTATTCACAACGTCCCCTACAGAAAGCTCGGCTTCGGTGCATTCCACACAAGGAAGTCACCAGCGAAAAGCTCAGGGCACTTTACTTATGGCTTAATATAACAGTGATTGACTTTAGTGGTTTGGTTGCTTGAATTCGCATAACAGGTTGGTTAGGAATATGAAAGCTAACAACCTTACAAAAAGCTTAATGAGTAGTTAACCAATTGATTTCTAAAATCACATCAAAGGCAAGTATTTTCAAAGAGATAAGATCGACAGGTAACGTGAAAGTGTCGATTTGAATCAACAAGATTTATAAGTGGAGGTAATGAAGGTTTCTACTATCGAAGTTTCAACCTATAAGTCAAAGTCTAATTTCTCCGAAGTCAAATTTAAACGTTGAGCGCAAGCAAGAGAGATAAAAGAATGGGTAGAACCGGTATCTAATAAGGTATAGACTTCACAAGAATTTATAATTAACTAACCCGTGCTAACTTCAATCGGGTTACTCACTTTTTGAGAAGTCACGAAAAACGCTCTCCCTGAAACCACCGACTTTGTTTTGTCCGTATTCGTCTTTAGTGCCACCGTTCCAGCTGGACTTGACTTCACTATACGATAAAATTGAGCTAAATGACCTTCTCTTCTTGAAATTTCCACTTCTATTATCTTGGCCATGATTACCACCGAAGTGGTTACCATTCTTGGCATGATAATTTCTCCCATGATGGTTATCATTGTTCCGATGGCCGTTGCCACCGGTTTGATTATTATCGTGTTATTGGTCGTTACCTTTTGGTTGAGCTAACTCAACGGTCTCATGTGCTTCATTACTGATCTCAACATTTTCATATGCCATTGTTAAACACTGTCATAAAACAAGGGTTAATTATCATATCACATATTATCCCTATACTTTGACCGACCAATTAAATACCAAATAAACTTAGGTAGGTCATACTAGCGAAGGAGTTCCCCATCTCTCCCCTTCTAGTTCTTGTCTCACATCTCAGCTAGGGATCATATCCCTAAGCTTTGATACCAACTGTGACGGCCCCAAAATAGGTATACAACACCCATCTTGAGTCCCCAAATACATGGTACAAAATTCAAATACAAGTTAATAATACAACTGTCGTGTAAAATACGACAAAACATATGCTATGATTTTTAATACAAATATTATCATCTAGACAATATCCACACTCAATGGAGTCCTCATTACATTCATTATCACACTATTTTATAGAATAGTGAGGACTACTAAAACAACCATCTGGACCGTTAATCCGTTCCCCGACTCGTCCCAGCTATATTCTCATTTCCTGAAGAGAACATTGAAAGAAAGGGTGAACTCAACTAGCCCAGTAAGAAATATTATGACTAAGATAATGCAGAATAATTTATCCTTAGCCTTCAACAGTATAACAACTGATAGAATATAATAGACAACAATTTTAGATCAAAAACTGCGGCGGAATAAGCAATCCATTAGAAGAGTCAAGTAAAGTATAAAATCTACTATCTTCTATGATTTAAAAGTTTTTCATCAACTTTATCACGAGACTCAACAATAAATAAAATCAAATCATCCCTGCACCACGGCCAAGGATATTCATGTAATCATCAATGGTCATGTCTATACCGAATAATCTCTGGTCATAATCATACCAACAACTGTCCACCAATGAATTACAGGCCAATGAGGACTTTTACCACATCATTCGTCACATTACTGTCATGATTATACCGAATAATCCCTGGTCATAATCATACCAAGTCCATCTATGCACGTAAGCCAAAGATGACTTTCAACATAATATAATCATGAGGATGATGACAATTCAATAAAACAAGTTCAAGAATAAATTTTAAAGATTTATAAGTTAATTTATCCTGAACTTAATAACGTCCAAATTGTCAACATGATACTGCTTTGTGGAGTAAAATTCAAGAATGCTCAGAAGAATATTTTCATGAAAAGATACTGGATGAAGCGCAAATATAAGGGATATTCCAATAATTTCATGGAGTATAGAAGCCAAAACTTTAACCAACTAAGTATTTTAGGGTTAAATACATGTTTCCTCACTCTACTGGACCTTAGTTTACAAATGCATCATTGAACTGATTTTTTTTACGGTCAACTCATTGAACTATACGTTATTTACAAAAAGTGATTTTACCGTCTATGTCCGTTAACTATTTAACAGAAAAGGACGTGGCAATACTAGGAAATCTATGTGTCACATGACAAGGAGAGAGAAGCTAAATTGGATAATAACTAAATTAAATTATACTCAATTCTATAACAAATAGTTAATCAAAATATAAATCCAATTAATATACATAACAAATAATTAAATTAAATAAAATAAATAATTAATAATAAAATAAATTAATGGATTCATATTTTTTAATTTTAAATATTTTAATTTCACTTTAAAAATATAAAATTATCTAATATTTTGAAATGGAGGATTATTATTATTATTATTATTATTATTATTATTATTATTATTATTATTATTATTATTATTATTATTATTATTATTATTATTATATTCCTTTTTTCAAATAAAAGAAAGAAAAAAATATAAAAACATCATCTTCCTCATAGAGGTTTAAGGAAGTTACGGATCTCAATGGAAGCGTTGGTGTTACTGACGCTAGCATTGATTGGAAAGTTAGCGTAGATGAATCTCATCTTTTATCGGTAACCCTTGGTGGCGTCGGTGATCAGATTCTCGATGTGGCTGATAGCAGTGCAGTTTGCGGTGGTGGTCTTACGAGAACCCAACCAGGCGCCAACCTGCAGCTTCTTCTGGTCGGTGGCTTCATCGGTGATGAGTTTAAAATCGAGATTCAGATTCTGATGCTAAAACCATCAACAAATTCAAAATAACTCAAACATCTACGCCACAAATCCAAATCCAAAATATTTCGAAATCAAAATTTTAAAACTCATATGAAATTGTTTGACAAGTCTATGGAGCTTATAAGAGAGAGAGAGAGAGAACTGGAGTACTCGAAATCCAAATTTAAAATTTTAATTCACATTTTAGGTTTCAGATTCACAAGATCTATATCCACAAATTTCTATATATATATATATATATATATATATATATATATATCTATATCCACAAATTTTCTTCTTTCTGTACAACAATGTATATATTCATTGTTTAAAATCAACCATTGCTAAAAAATTTCCCCATCTCAGATCTATATATCCACAAATATATTCATTGTTGCATCATGTTTTGATTTTGGAGAGTTGAATGGAGTTTTGACATTGGAGAGAGAAACAAAATGGGGGTTTGAATTTGGAGAGAGAAATTTAGGAATTGATTTCTTTTTTAACTTTTCTTTTAATTTGTAATATACTAAAAATAATTAAATCTATTTGAGTTCCAATGTGGCAACAACTAGGATGATAACCCAGACTTTACCTACGTGGATGCTCATTTAAAAGCTGAGGTGGATATTCTATTAAAAGTCAACTCATTTAATAGAATTTGTAACGATTTGATAAATATTTGAAGTTCAATGAGTCGATTGTAAAAAAAAATCAGTTTAGTGATGCATTTGTAAACCGAGCCCTAGTAGAGTGGGGAAAAATATATTTAACCCTAAAATTATATCATATCCACACCATAATATTCAAAAATATATTTCGACAAAAATTATTCTTTATTCAAAAAAGTTGGGGTTTTACAATTGGCAGGGGCAAGTCCTTCTTCTTCCGAATCAACACCGTTTGACTCATCATCCGGGCTTGTTGGAGCATTTTCATTTAGAGATGCAGTTGGGTCATCTTGTAGCTTTTCTTCATCATTAGAGTGAATGCTCTGAGAGTTATCCATAGGGATTGCATATTCTTTTTCATCAGCAGGGTTTATATTTTCTTTCATGAATCCAGCTCCACCTTCATCGCTGGATTTACTCTTTGGGGACTCAATCTTGAGACCATCAGCTCCCTTCTCTTCTTCTGACTATATGTCCTCTTCTTCGTCAGATGTACTTTCTTGGAAAATTGGGGCTGGCCTATTTACCACCTTGGCTTTCTTTCTGGATGGCCTTTGAAGTAATCTGTTACTTCTTCTCTTTGTGATCTCAGTAGTTGAGACCTTTTCATCTTCATCCTTGTCTTATGTGAAGAGACTTCTTGGTAAGGACTCAGATTTCTTCACACCTTTGGATTTCTTCCTTGCTGGTGTGGTTGCTATTGGTACAGATTCACCAAATTCATAGCTTTCCACCTCTTTCGCCTTCCTCTTCTTCGCAGAGTTCTTTCTGCTGCTCATAGTTGTTGTTATCCTCCTGTTTTCCTTTGGGTTTTTCTTCTAGTTCACAAAAGTTGTGGAAACATTACTTTATGAACATTCAGAGACTCTCCTTCATCATCCTTGATCTTGCCTCCCAATTTCTTCTTTAGCACAATGCTCAATAGTCTTCCATGGAAAACCTTTGTGAGGGGTTTATCCGTAGACTTCTTCGTCTTAGCCTTTTCCACCCATTTGGAGATTTAATCGAACAAGATAGCTCCAAAGGTTATTTGGTTCTTCAGAACTATTATAGACATAATCTTTAGTTGTTGATCAAGCACGGTGTCATGTGCAATGTTCTTGAATAGTATACATTTGCCCACTATCTCAGCAAGGAACTCGAATTCTTCTGAAAACTCCTTTTTCTTCATGTCCTTTAGACTAGGGTTTCTTTGGTACCCCATAATTTTTTTCACCTGTTCAGTGTCGATCTCTTCAAGGCTTTTCACTCCTCGGTCAGGAAAGCCTAAGCATTGATTGATATTAGATGATTTCAGCTTTAGAGACTGACCTTTGACCTTGGTAGAAAGGGTTCCAGAATTTATGGATGTATTTAAGTAAAACTCCTTAACTAGTTCAGTATATACTCGAGTGCTTGCCTCAAGACATTCTTAGAATCCAGCTTTCTTTACAAGTTCAAGAATGTCTCTGAACTTCTTTTCGGATTTCTCAAACAACTTGGTTCCTAGCTGAATGCCAGTGATTACTTGCCAATCTTCCATTTGAAGAGTTCAAATAATATGGGTATTTGATTTAGAGAATCTTTTGAGAGATCGATGAATGTGATTTTGGCAATGCTCTAGAGGGTTAATGGATTCTGGCTTAGAAAAGGATTTTAGGGTTTGAAAACTGTGAGGGAGAAAGGTTCGATAATTTTTTATAACTGTTTGCAGATTTTGAATTTGTCTTTATGGCAGTCCCTTCTGACCCTTCATGCGCTGTGATGTGTCAACTAGCCATTGGTTGCACGATGCCCAGTAATGAGTTGTAACTCCCCATAACCTTTTCAGTTTTATATTCCTTTTAAGAGAATAATCAATCTTGGCGACGGATTGACTGAATGACCCTTTTTTGGTTCGTAGAGTATCCTGGTGAGGTAGCTATGGACTCTACGTTTTCCTTTGTTAACTCAACGATCTTCTTTCGAAAGATGCTGCAGTGGATGGTTTTGACACTAATCTTCATATTGAAACTGCATAGCTTGATCACTGATATACCCCAAGCCAGTTTGGGCACTTAAGTTCTGAGGTGCGTTTGCATGATGTCTTTTCAAATTGTGTTAGTGTTTATCTCCACACTATATGAGTAGTTGAGCAAGTATTCAATTCTTCCAAGCTCCTTATGAGCTAGGGTATCCTCTGGTAAGACTGCAATCATTCAGTCTGCTTCTATGATCGCTGAGCTTGCTCCACGATCGTTGAGTTCTCTTCAACCTCTACTCTACGATCATTGACTGACTTGGTCCTTGAGATGAACTTTACTAAGCATTCCTTCTGGGTTAAGGTAGCTCAGGAAGGGCCAACCTCTTAGTGACCTAAGGGTCAGGTTTTTCCCTGAGGCGCTTTCCAGATGAAAAACTTTTAGAGGTGTTTTGCACTGCCATCTCATTTGACCTTTTCTGCTGGGGAGATCCTCTACCACCTTTAGACATTTAAATTGGTTGTACCCGTGGTTTCCTTCTGTTCTTACACTATGATTGGATGTTTCATCGTAGGCTCTCCACGATTTTGAGTTGGGTGGTTTACTGGTTATTAGTAGTACATTTTGAGACGTTCCTACTGACTATGGATCTTCATTAGGTTCTTCGGCCACAAATTTTTGGGACTCTATAACTGGTACATTGCTTTATAGTATATCTCTAATGTTTTAAAGATGTTGTTCTAGTAGCATATCACTGCTCCCCCACAGTTGATACTGCCTTTTCAGAAAGACATAAGTTCTTCTTGTTCATGTGTTACAGAAGGCAGCTATGCATATCTCATTCTGGCTGAAGTCATCAAATCTTATTGTGTTGTAAAAATGAGTATCTTCAGGGTTGACCATTCTACGATCCTTTGACAGGACTACGAACGTAGTCTTCCTTCGACCGTTTGACCTTATAAAGTCCTGCTTCTATGATAAGTTTCTTGAGGGTTCTTCTCAACTGATATGCTTTTGAATATTGAGCATATGAGACCCTTTTCCTCTTCGCATGAATGATCTTCTTCCTTATAGCTATCAGCAGTCATATGAGCTGAGCAAGTTTTCAAGGACAGACTTTGACAAGTAAAGATTTAGTCAGAAGTTTTTCTGAACTGTCTTAAGCCTTCTGCTGGTGAATTCTTCTTGACTGAAGTCTTCTGCTTCAGCATCCCTTAATGTGGTAAGATAGACCAAGTACCTGTAGGTTAGATAAATTTCTATTTTTGGTGCCCATGGTCAAATGGGTCCTGCCAGGTTAGCCTTCAAAATCCTTGTTCCTCATACGTTTGAATTTTCATCATATTGATCACCAACAATCATATTCATGCATGTAACCAATTTAGATATGACATTTTAGGATGCATGATGATGATTGTGTGTAAGATTAATCAATTTATTAAGACACATGTTTTCTTTGATGGTTTCATCATTTGCTTGGTTATGTTCACACAGTTTAAATGTTCACAGAATGAGAATCAATTCTAACACTTATTTGTATCTGGTTGATTCATGGAGGTGATCAGTTTCTACGAATCTTCAAGATACTCTTATAGAACTGATCATACTCTATGTGTTATCAAAAACTTAGAACATAGGTTTGTACATACATACTAACCCATCAGCAAGGATTTCTCCACTTAAAATTAATTAAACTTTGGTATGCTTATGTCCTATTTCAAACTTCTTTCAAGATGTTATCTTCAACCTAAAACTTGGATGGAGAGAAGGTTTGTTAGCATTTGAGTTTCCAACTTCAGTGTACTTTCTCACTTCTCCTTTTTAGGTAGAGTATGACCTCTTGATAGAATACAGTTATAGTGCATAAGATGATGCAATATGATGTACACATTTATACTAATGAGGAACCATACCTTTCTACTGTCAAGTTCTTAACAGTCATTTAACTTAGATATATTGGCGTTGGGCATTGATGTGCATAGTTTTTCATTTGTTCCTGACAGCTTGTTGCTCCAGTTGTCCTTCAATCAATCAGTCATGGTCTTGAAGATGTAAGCCAAGAGAATCTTGGCATCTTTAGTTCTTTGACATCCTTGAGTCCACAAGGTTCACATCCAGCTGTTGGTTGGACAAATACATATTTAAGAAGTTTTTCTTTCTTCTCTTAATAAGCACTTCTTAGCATGTATGGTCTTTTCATCTTTCAGGCTGGTGGATGTTTGACTCTTTGCTATTGATGCCTCTTGAGTTTCCTCGTCTGGTCTTCAGACTACAAGATTGAATGTAGGCAAGGATTGATCTTATTATTATAGCATTTAAGAACATGGACCAATCTGAGCAGCTTTAGGTATAGTTTGTGAATAGCAATCTGAATAGCAAGACACTTCAGATTTGTGGCGAGTCCAACTCGTTTTCTCCTTGTGATCTCCCGTTCACTTATCATCAATGGACTGACCCAATTCTTAATCACTTTAGTCTTGTTCTTCAGAGGCTGACCAATATCTTTGTGTACACTCCATCAGTTCCTTCTTTGTTTGGCAAACATTACGATCCTGATTGCTTTCAAGATCGTCGTCTTCTATTTTCTTGACCGCTACTGTACTTGCTAACTTTTCCTTGGTTAGCTACTAAAGTCTTCTTCTGATCAACTTGTGGAAGACTTCATCTCGAATGGCTTCGCAACCTAATCTGGATGTTTATTGAGTTGGTGCTTAGATCTTCTATTAACTTACATGCCATTTGTTGAGTGCTCTCTAGTTTCCTTTAGGTGGAATGTGTCTTTGCAGTACCAACTAGAGGCTTCATTCCTTTGGATATTCTGGGATTGCTCAATTTTTAAGAATTGTGTTTGCTCTATGATTCTGTCTTGGCGTTGTGAGCACATCTCTTGAAGTCTTAGTTCTACACTCTGCGATTCAGCTTCGGCTATGCAGACACTATGACTCCGAGATTAGATCTTGACACTACGATTTCTGTCGTTATGCTTGTTATCTTTATCTGATCTTACTCGACCACGATCTCTGCCTCTGATACGATCAGTAGACTCTACAACTCTGAGTGTAGTCTACGATTCTTGACTTGTCTTTGACATCAGTAGACTCTACGACTCAGAGTGTAGTCTACGATTCTTGCCTTGGCTTTGGCAGATGCTCGGTCGGCTCTTAGGCAGGTTGTCTCTACGATTCTGAACATGACTTCCTCAGCAGACTACGACTTTGAGGAAGTTCTCCTCGATACACTACGATCCTTCCTTGTCTCTCCTGGCAGTCTATGAACTCTGAGATCTACTATCTTGCAGAGTATAATCCTGCCTTGATAGCTCTCGAGTTTTCCTTGACTTTCATGGCAGACTACAATTTCTGGTGTAGTTCTCGACGATAAGACAAGCCTATCTATTACATTATAAGATCAACCTAACAAGCTTGATCTTTCTATATTTATAGTCCTTGTACATCATTTCTTTTTAAGGACTTTACAAAACAAAGATGTTTTGCTTATATAGGATCAACCTAACATATTTAATCAATTTATTCTAAGTCCTTATACATATGCTTCTATTATCTATTAAAGGACGTTACAACTTTTCTTAATGCAAGCATACTTGCATATTCATTCATATATATCATAATCAAATCATATATAAATAGGAATATCATTCTCATGCTTATTCCTAACAACGTTGTTGTTCCGTTTTTGCTACTCCGGCCAATTTACGGTGCGACTAATTTTAGCCAATTTTGATCGTATTTTAACAAGAAAAAATGTATTTGACTAACAATGAAATTACATTTGTTCTAAAAAAGGTTTCCTTCTTTGTTCTGAAAAAAGTTCATTCTTCCTAAAACATGCTTCCTCTGTTCTTCTTAAAAAACGATCCCTTCTTCCTAACCTAAAAAATGTTTCCTCTTCTGTTCTGAAAACAAAATAAAGTCGTTCTTCTTCAATATGCGATGAAGCCTTGCCTTCATCAAAAATTCAAACAACTAAATTCGATTTTCCAATTCAATACCTAAATCGTTAACTCGCAATCCAAATCATCGGCAGGTTACATCAAATACAGTTATCAACAACGATCGATCTCTCTACTGATCTAGTTTTGATTGAGGTAGGTCAAAATAAAAAGATAGAAAAGGAATCGAGCATTTAATCTTCATAAAGCTAGTCTCTGCAAGTTAAGGACTTCATCAAGCAATCGAGCCTTGATGAAGGTTTTCTTGTAGTGGTCACCAATTTCATAATTCTTTTCTCTTTCAACGACACCAATTTGAGTATAGGGTTTTGAATTTATTTAACGTTTGCGATTTGGTTTTCTCGTAGTTGTCACCAATTTTGTAATTCCTTTATCTTTCAACGACACCAGTTTGAGTAAAGGGTTTTGAATTTTTGTTTTAGCGTTTGCAATTTGGGGGTGGATTTTGATGTTTGGGTGACTGGGTTGAAAATTTATGCTCTGACCACGGATCTTAGAAATTTGGGTGTCTATGGTTTGATTTAGGTTTTAATGAAGAAAAAGAGTTTCCAGTTTTTTGACTTTTGTAGGAGTTTTCATAGAAATTTGGGTGTCTTTGGTTTGATCTCCTCCCTTGTTGACTTTTGCCAGAATTTTTCTATTTCCATTTTCTAGAACAAAAAAGTTTTTTTTAGAACGAAGGAGGTTTTTTTTTCTAGAACACTGAAGGAATAAGTCATTTGATTTGTTCAATTGATCTAGGTTTCATGGGTTTTGTTTTTGAAGTATTAATTTAGTTGAAAGTATAATTTACTTCTTTTATGAAATACTACTTATTTAAGTTTTGTTATATAATTAATTTTACATTAATACATTTTAGTTTTAAAAATTATTCAATTTTATTGAATGTTAATTATATTAATTACAATATTAATGTTAATTAAATTATTAATATGAATTATATTCATTAAATTATTAATGTTAATTAAGTATTCTAACTAAAATAAAAGTATTTCACAATAAGGATAAGTAAAAATATATTTTTCAAACCACATATTTATATGCATATAAAAATGCTATATACGTGTTATCTATTAAATATACTAAAATGCAGTACATGATACCATAGCTTGACATCTGTCATTCCCACAATTCAACACGTGTCCTGCCTAATTAATGTTTCATAAGACCCTTAACAAAACTGCCCAGCTAAATAATAAATGAGGATGAAAACAAACCCTAATTCATTCTCCTAAATTTTAGATTTATAATCCCTTAAATCACTACAAATTTAGACTGTTTTGATATTATCCTTTGTAATTTAATTATTATTTAATAGAATCACTACTTTATCTCAACACTACCCCCTACAATGTATATTCATTAATTTTTTTGTGTAAAATTTGATCATCGCACAACAATCTATCATCTTTGTATTATATTTTAATTTATTAATTGTACGTCCACATTTATTATTAAAAAATTGAATAATCCTGCCGCAACGCGCGGGTTTTTATCTAGTTATGTATTAAAAATAAGTCAATATAAAGTCAAATACTTTTAAAATCATATATTACTGACATGTGGCGTATTTCGATCTGAAATTGGTCGGAAAGACCAAAAGGGAACATAATTATTTTTTGAGTAATGCTACAGACACAAACTATTTTACAAACATTTTACAAACTGCAGATGTGGTATATTTCACCTCAGCTTTTTATGTGTGGTCGAAGACTACATTGAAGCAATTAGTTGATCAATATACTGAGGTAGAGTATGTCACATCAGCAGTTTATAAAATATTTATAGAATAATTTTTGTATGTAGCATTACTCTTTTTTTTAATAGACTTTGAAGTAACAATTGACATAACCATACTTAGGGCTGCAAAATGATATCAGCGTATATTTGGGAGAATAGTTTTGTCATTTGCCCTTACAATAATGACGAGTATGTAGTGAACATGACTCTCTTTGCTTGTTTCTTGTAATGTTTATTGGGAGAAGGTTCAAAAATGCCCCTGACATTTATCCCAATGTCTACCGAATACCCAATACTTTGTTTTTCAAAAATACCTTTAACGTTATATTTTTTGGGTCGACTGTACCCCTGGACCGAACGGAGTTGCCACATAGACTAACGTTGCTCAGACGTGGCCTTATTTTACTGACGAGGCTTCAAACAAAGTCAGAACAAAGCTTTTCTCAAACTCAGACAAAACATCTATTCCTTTTTCAAAAGGGTCAAAAAGCCCTAATCGACATATCTTGCCATAGAGAAGAAGAGAAGAGAAATAGGAGAGGAGAGGTGAAGCCCTAATCCTGCCATTTATTTTCTTTAGTCGTAGAGAGGAGAAGAAAACAAAGTCCTAATCGTCATTTCCATGGCTGACTATTCATCGTCATCTTCATCCTCTGCTCGAAGACGCACCATTGATGTTGATTACGAAGCTATGCCGTTGTGTTATTGTGGGATAAGAGCTCCTATGTGGACCTCATAGAGCGAAATAAATCCTGGAAGGAGGTTTTTCTTATACTCAAAATTCAGAGTAAGTTTTGTAGTTTAGCTTAATTTAGTTCTGTAATCCTACAAATTGACTTGGAATTCTTATAATTTAGTTTGATTTAGTGTTTGGAAAAGGTTTTTACCTACAACAATTTCTTTAAATTTTAATTTTTTGGTTTCATGAAAGGGGATGTGGGTTATTTGTATGGCATGATCCACAAATGTGTGATAGGGCAAAGGTTGTCATAAATTATTTGAAGAGGGAGAACAAGATTTTACTGAATAAGGAACTGAATAAATTTCCTCAAGTTGAAGGGGCATCTGAATTAAAAGAATTGGTTCAGGAGCTAAAGAATCTGAAGTCAAATGGACATGAATCTTTTGTGAATCAAATTAAAGAAGCAGATTATTTGAATAGGAAGTGCATTGCTATGTTATTTGTAGTTACAATTATCTGCATTTCTTTTATGCTACTTAGGTAGAAAAATGGTGTTAGATGAATGGGTAGTGTGGAGAATTATAATGTAATACAGTTTGAAATGTGAAGTTAACTTAATGTAATTGGTGAATTTGGTGAATGGAAGTCAATAGTTTCCCATAGTTTTGTTGGTATCTTTTGTGTGTATATTTTTTTTGTTAATGGAAGTCCTTGTTTGAGCATTGCTTAGTTAATTGGTAGTTTTGTGTGTTAATGAGTTGGTTTATCTGTTAATTGGTAGTTTAGGTGAATGACTTGTAATATTTCTTTTACATCAATGTCGAATAATTGTTGAATAAACTTTGTTTATCTTTTAGTATCATTTAATATGTTACATGATCACATATAACTATTACATCAGGTAAAACATTGTTGATATAAGTTCCCATGATAAAATGACAGTGTAAATACTACAAGACAATAAGAGTAACAATAGGATGTCATTGTCCTTGACCTGAAGTCTGGAAATAGTGAGGTACAATGGAGTTTAACACATTAATCAAATAATCTGGTTGTCAATGAGTTGAGTAAGTTTAATATAATGAACAAAACACATATACCAAAAGATAGTGCCAAATTATATTTCCAAAATATAAGCTTCAAAAGCATGTCCATTACATTCACTTGACACTGAGCATAAACACTTACAAATATATTCCTCAGTTCCAAAAGCATAATTACAAAATAAGTTTAATGGACAAATTCCCAAAAAAAAACACAACATCATTCGAAGTTCAGTTATCTCCACTACCATTAGGATGAATTCCTTGTGACTTGCTTGAATTGATGATCCTACCAATCCTCTCATCCCTATCTGTCATAAGTTGTGTTGTAGTGATGCAACTTCTACCTCTCCATTGCAGTCCTGGAGGTTTGAAAAACATGTTGGACATGTTTATAAGGCCACCATCACCTCTGTTGTTTATTTTCTACTTCTCCCTAAAGATGATGCTTTGTTTGTAGCGTTGACTGCTCTTAGTTGAGCTTCATTGGGGATTGAAAATCTGGTGTTAGGGTCAACAATAGGTGGTTGTGTCTGACTTCCTTCCTTGATAATTGTCGAAGATGTGCCACTCTGCATGTATACAAAATAACATCTTTCTTTGCCACTCTAACCTTGCACATCATATTATGTCAATCAAACTGAAGCACATATTCATTACCTTGTATATTACCCCACCAGTGTTGTCATCATATAACAACCCAAATCCTTCACCTTGAGTGGATTGCTTCCTTGAATGAGCTTTTGCAGCAGCTCGAACTTGTAATTTTGAAGGCATTGGCATTGAAGTAGGAGGTGCATGACTGGATGACTGTGCATTAAACCCTAGGCAACAAGAACACAATAGAATGTTTTAGCATGGCTGACTGTACATAAATCAACTATAATTACACAAGGCATAACCTTACATATCATACATGGGTCAGCTTGACAAGGAGGTGTGTGCACTGTAGATCCAGTTTGGGACTGAGCAGGGACTGAACATCCTGTTTGTGATTGGCTTGCATTGATAGGTTTAAACTAAGCTGGGACTGACCTTCCTCCTTCTGATTGTCTTTGATTCTGCTATAGAGCAATTGTGGTCACCAATACACTATTATGAAACATAATTAATATATATGACACTATTAACTTAGATACATAATTAACTTAAAGACATTACCTTCGAACAACTTGCTTTGTTGTGTCCTTGTTGCTTACACATACTGCATATAACTGAATTACTTTTCCTCCATAGTTTTGTCACTTTATTTGTAGGCCTGACCTCAGTTTCCTCTCTTCTTCTCTTAATCTTAGGCCTTCCTTTGTTCTTTTCAACCTTTGGTGGCTCAATAGGTTTATATTTGTCCATTTCATAGAATCTCTTCCCTCTCACTGGCATAATCTTGTACTTGTAAGTAGTTTGGTATACATCTTTGTGATACCACTTTAAAATATTGTTCATTGGGTCCTGCTTGCTGCGAACTAGAGCATATATAGCATGTTGGCAAGGGATTCCAGTGAGATCTCATGCCCTACATGTGCAAGAGTTTTTGTCCAAGAACACAGTGTGGGTGTCCTCACCCTCCCTGATTTCATAACCTGTGTCTCCATTATAGACCGCAGTACATCCAACTGCCATGCTTTTATTTGACTGAAATATCTCATTACTATAAGGACTAAAAGAATTGATCCACTTTTTACATTCTCCACCAAGAGTTCCCAACCTCTCCATGGATTTTACCCTAATGTATTCCATCATAGTCCTAATGGGCTTGTGCCTAGCTTCAAGAATCTAGGAATTGAAATTTTCCAACATGTTGTTATCTACTGCCCATGATTTACTTCTGCTACTAAAGTAGGCTCTGCACCATGTATGAGGTGGATAATTCATGAGATCCATTGCTCCTTTTGAACTCATCTCACCAAGGGTCTTCATATTGTCCTTAAATTCTTCCTAAAATGAGATCCTGTGTTTCTTACACCAATTTACATATATATGACGAGCACACCATATGTGCTCAGCCCCAGGCAGTACATCAATAACAACTTGTATTAAACCCTACATTAAAACATTAAAAGTTACACAAAGCTATAAATGTATAATGACTACATTAACTTAAATACACAAAGTTAAGATGAAATAAATAAACATTAAAGTTATAATTATTAAAACATTTATACCTTTTGCATATCAGATATGACGGTGTACTGACTGCCATCTGCCAAATCAAGTTGTTCTTGCAAAAAAGTCAGAAACCAAGTCCAATTGACCTTAGTTTAACTCTTCACACATGCCCAAGCTATGGGGAAATTATGCTCATTCCCATCTCTTCCTAGAGCTACAAGTAATTCCCCTTTATACCGTGTCTTCAAAAAACACCCATCAAGGCCAATAATAGGCCTACATCCTTCCTTCCAACCTCTCTTGCAAGCATCTAAACAAACAAACATTCTTTTTTCTCCCTTCCCTTAATTCATCTGTGGACAACTCCACTTGAACTTTAAACCCTGGATTACTCCTCAATAGTTCTGCTGCATAAGCCTCTAACTCAGAAAACTCAGTAGTAAAGCTCCCTGAGAATTCATCCATAACCATCCTCTTGGCTCTCTTGCACTTGGAAAAGCAAACATTCATTTTCCAGTCTGTTTCCACATCTTTTTTTAGGTCTTTGATCTTGTAGTCATGTTGCTCAAGTATTTTTTGTTTGTAAAGCTTGGACAAGAACTTTGCTGAAACCCTAGGGTTGTTGAAAATCCTATAACAATTATGGTCTTCATTTAATGTCTTAACTGCCAACCCAAGGTTACAGCCGTCCTTTGACACATACAAGACAAAAGGGCAACCATCCTCACACTTTACCTGTGACGCCCCCAAAATAGGTATAGATCACCCATCTTGAGTCACCAAATACATGGTACATAAATCAAATACATACTTAATTATACAACTATCGTACAAAATATGACAAAATAAAGCTGAGAGTTTAAACAAGAATATTGCCTTCTAGACAATATCCACTCTAAAATAGAGTCCTCTTTATATTTATTGTCACACTATTTTATAGAATAGTGAGGACTACTATAACACCATCTCGGACTATCACTCCATTCCCCGACTAGTCCTGGCTATGTTCTCATTTCCTGAAGAGAACAATGAAAGCAAAAGGGTGAGCTCAACTAGCCCAGTAAGAAATATTATGACTAAGATAATGCAGAATAAATTATCATTAGTCTTCAACAGTGTTAAACTGATAAAATACAATAAACATCAAGTTTAACTGCAGCGGAACAAGCAATCCATTAGAAGAGTCAAGTAGAGCATGATATCTAATATCTTCTATGATTTAAAAAGTTTTTCATCAATTTTATCGTTGAGACTCAATTTAATAAATAAACCACATCATCGAATCATCCCTGCACTACGGGCCAAGGATATTCATGTAATCATCAATGGTTATGATTATACTTAAATAATCTCTAGTCATAATCATACCAACAAGCATCCCATCGATTACACTACGAACAATGAGAACTTTTACCATATCATTTGTAACATTACGGGTCATGATTATACCGAATGATCCATGGTCATAATCATACCAATCGACAGTCCATCTATGCACGTAAACTAAAGATGACTTTCATCACAATATAAGCATGAGGATGATGACAATGATATAAGAATTAATCAAACGAAATCAATGATAAATATTAAAGACTTTAAATTTATCCAGAGTTTAAAAATATCCAAATTGTCAACATGATACTGCTTTGTGGAGTAAAATTCAAGAATAATTTTCATGTATCAAAAATAATTTGGACAAAAAAGAAATATATTTTTTGGGTGAATAGTACCCCGTGAATAGTACCCTATGAATAGTACCCTATGAATAGTACCCCGATATGAAAAGTGCCCCAAATACCCGAGTGAATAATATTCGGGTGAATAGTAATTGGGTGAATAGTAATCCGTGAATAGTAACTCGTGAATAGTACTCCGGCATTAAAAATGCCCCGAATACCTGAGTGAATAGTAATTGGGTGAATAGTAACTCATGAATAGTACTCTGGCATTAAAAATGCCCCGAATACCAGAGTGAACAATATTTAAGTGAATAGTAATTGGGTGAATAGTAACTCATGAATAGTACTCCGACATTAAAAAATGTCCCGAATACCCGAGTGAACAATATTCGAGTGAATAGTAATTGGGTCAATAGTAACCCGTAAATAGTAACTCATGAATAGTATTCCGGCATGAATTTATCAATAATTATCAAGAAAGCTCAGAATAATATTTCCATGAAAAGATACTGGATGAATCGTAAATATCAAGGATATTCTACTAATTTCACGAAGTATAGAAGCAATACTTTAATAGAATGAGGGTATAATCAGGAATATGAAACAAAATAATATTACTCACATACTACAGAGTATGAAAAAAAATATTATTTCTATGAATACTGAAAAATATAATATCACTTACCTCAGAAGAAGACTGGATACAAGAATAGTGAGGTAGAAGACTTCTTTTCTTCTTTCTCTCTATAGATTCTCTCTCTATAGCTTCTCTCTCTATAATTGCTCTTGTGGGTCTTAGTGAATTGGTGAGAATGAAAGAAGAATGAGCTTCTATTTATAGGAAAACATAGTTTCGATAATTGCACGTTTTGGAGCTCAAAATATTACAGTATAATACCTTCATCTTTTCCTTCATTTTTAATTTAGTCATGCAAGTATTATCAAACTTGCACCACCTCCCATAATAGTTCAATCATGTGACTCAATAGTTCTATACATGTGAAAATACGAATTATAATATAGTACCTTCATCTATACCTCTATTTTTAATTTAGTCATGCAAGTATTATCAATCTTGCACCACCTCCCCTAATAGTACATGCATGTGAATCAATAGTACACACATGTGAACAAATAGTTATAAGCATGTGAATTAATAGCAATTAATTACTCATTTATCCGATTAATTACCCGATTGGTCAGTATAACTTCCAGACATCAATTATTATCGAAATAAATGTTGATTTCCACTAACACTAATAATCCCAACACAATGAAACTATCAATTTCATGTTTAATCAATACGAACTTATTCATCATTAATATTATAACTCATAATATTTAATAACTAGGTCGTTCCCAGGAAAGAGGGGGCTTTCCGATAAGGATTTTGTAAGACCCCGAATTTTTTTATAAATAAAATGGAATTTCCTTTATTTATTATTTTGAAATAGTAAGGGTTGATTTGATTAATGTGGTTAGTTATGGGTAAAATCATAAATTTTACAAAATAAGCAAGTGGTTATAAAATATTCATTGTTGTGGGGAATATTAGGTTTGGTGGTGGAATATTAAATCTTTGTCGGGAATATTAAATGCGACGGTAGCGACCATGTGTGGGCCCCATAACGGAAAGCAATTAGAGGAAGAAAACGACAAATATAAGTTGTTTAAAAATAACTTGGCGTGGTTATTCTGGTTTACCTTTGTTGGAATACCGTTGGTTAAAACACGATGTCTGGCGTTGTTGCACAAGATGACATGCGGTATTGCACCAATTATTGACTCTTACGTAAGAACGCACTACTCAATAATGGTTACGATAATTACTTTTCGATTTTATTGGTTCAATAATTGTTGCATTGATATTTTATATTCTTTGTTGTTTCAATAATTGTCATTACACGTATTTTTCATTATCGAAGCAATAATTCATATTATCTGAATAATATTATTAGATAACATTATTGGCAATGTCTAGAAAGTTACGCTCTAAGGAGAGGTTTGGTCACCTAATTGCTTGCGCCAAGATGGAGAAATTCTTATTGGAAAGCCCCTCTTTCCTGGTGAAGGCGCACGGTTGTCAATATTGTGATTACGTAATATTATTTGTGAATAATTAATTATTGATTCATATGATGAGGAAAATATTGATTTTATGTGGATATAGATGGAGAAAATTTTTAATGTGACAATTGTTGAAAATTAAAATTTTATCTTTTTACGATAAAATAATTCATTTAAATATATTATTATATTTTAATAATATAATAATGATGATATTTTTACGATGAATGTGGGATATATGAGTATATGTGGAGGAAGAGTATTTTTGTTACCAAAAATATTTAAAACATGTTTTTCATGTCGGTGGACCCCATTTCTTGACTGAAATTTGATTATAGCACAATAAAATCGTCAGTTTGTAGATTTGATCAATTTATGTTTGGAATTTGGAAAAACTTCCTTACAGAAAGTTGTAGATAATGGAATTTCCTATGAAAAGTCGCGTGTTTCGAATTTTTCTGACAAAAGAGCTATTTATTATGAATTATTGAAGTTCCAGATTAATTAATTATTATTTTTTTGGAGTTTTAAATTAAATAATTATGAAAACATTTTTTTTGATGTAGTTGACTATTGGTGGCTAGCTGATATTTGAATCTCATTTAGTGTGCGTAAGAAAATTTATATATATATATATATTATTATTATATTAAATTTTCTGCTTTGGTGTTCTAAGCAATTTCCTATAAATAGGGTGCTTAGGTTAGAATTGAAAATCACACCAGAAACTCAAGTTTTCTCTCTATATTGTTATCGGCGTATTCTTGTGAGTATTTTGAGTATTGCTATCTGATTGCAAGTTCAAGTCATAATAACTTTTGTGTCAAGTGTTTCAAATTTATAAATCTTGACCTTTCGAGGTAAGGGATATTATTTTTTTCAGTAATGATATTATTTCTTCAATATCATTATCTTTGAAATATTGATCTGAAGTTTTATCAAATTTGAAACTTTTGGTGTGTGGAGTTTCTTATTCACGTATCTGCCTTTATTCACGTATCTGATCTTATTCACGAATACGGCCTTATTCATCAAAAATGAAAATTTTTCTTTTAAGTCCAAAATATCTATTACGGATACTAGCTTTGATTGTATCCATGTTTTGATCATTCTTGAATTTTACACCACTATGATTATTTTTGAGGTATTTTTGGACATGGATAAAACAAAGTACGAATCCTTAATCCTTAATCCTTGTCATTTTGTTTCACTGGATTCGTTTCTTTAAAAAAAAATATTTTTCATCATTCTCAATTTTAAATGATGATATTATTAAATATCTTTGGCCTGTAGTGAAAAGATGAATGATTTCTGATGAATATCTTTGGCCCGTAGTGCAAAAATGAACAGGTGTTTAGATGAACATGACCAAATGATGAATATCCTTGGCACATAGTGCGAGGATGAATATATGATTTCGGATATATATTGATTGATGTTACGAGGGATAAAAATATTGATGATGGAATTTGTTAAATTCATAGATATTAGTAGATTTCATCCTCTACGTAACTCTTCTATGAATTAATATTTTCTAACTATGATATTGATTTTAAAACTTGTTGTCTATTGTATTCTATTAGATTTTCCTGTTGAAGACTAATGATAATTTGTTACGTATTATCTTAGTCATAATATTCTTTCTTTGGGCTAGTTGAGCTCACCCTTTTCCTTTTGTTCCATTTTTCGTCTCGGGGAGGCGAGAATGTAAGCGATCTGAGTCGGGGTATGGAATGATGGTTTTAGAAAGTTGTTTAGTAGTCCTCACCATTTTTGTAAAATAATGTATCAATAATTATGATGAGGATTTATTTGTATGTGGATATTGTCTAGATGGCAATATCTGGTATTTAAACTCACAGTTTATATGTTGTAACAATAAAGTTGTAGTTATTTTGGAACCATGTTATTGACGACTCGGAATAGGTGATGTATCCTATTTTGGGGGGCGTCAGAGTTCTCTCTATTTGGCGCCATAATTAGGTGACCAAACCTCTCCTTGACAGAACTTCTAGACATTGTCAATATTGCAAATAATAATATGAATAACTTTGTCGTCTCAATTATTAATTTAATAATAATAAATATTATGCAGATGATACTGTGACAAAAATTGAATCAATAATATAAGAGATATGATGCATCAATTACTGTAGCAATAATTGAGTATAACTGAGTGACTTCTCACTTAAGCATCAATAATCAATACCGTGTGCTACTATGCAACCATGCGTATTACTGTACTTTTACTACCGGGTAGTTCAACAGTTTAACGGTAAAACTTTCGTCGTTAATTTTACAAAAAGATAATGCAGTCGTTTTCTAACTACGACAATACTTCCGTTGTGGGGTCCACCAATGATTGTGTCGTCGTACGAATATTCCTTGTTAAAACGAATATTTCCCGACCAATCAAATATTATATAACCACTTTCTTACTTTACAAATTTATAAATATTACCCACAACTATAACATTATATCAAATCCACACCATAATATTCAAAAATATATTTCAAGAAAAATAATCTTTATTCATAAAAGTTGGGGTCTTACAACCTCCCCTTCTTATGAAATTTTGTCCTCAAAATTCGGGTGCATACCCGGTATGTCGAAGAGGTGAGGATACCTTGACTTTATTTCAGATTCTAAGTCCTAGGTCATCTCCTCAACATCGTGGTTTCTCCACAAAACTTTGACTTGAGGTATAACCTTAGAGCGTATAATATGATCCTTCTTATCCAAGATTTTAACAGGTACCTCTTCATATGTTAAATCTTCCGCTATCTCATCCGGTTCTAATTTAAAAATGTGGTTCGGGTCTTTCACATATTTACGTAACATAGATATGTGAAAAACGTTATGAACATGGGACATACTTGGCGGTAAGACGAGTCTATAGGCCACAGTTCCTACTCGATCAAGGATTAAAAATGGGCCAATGAATCAAGGATTGAGCTTTTCTCTCTTTCCAAATCTCATAACTCCTTTCCATGGAGCAACACGTAACAACACATGATCTCCAATATTGAATTCCACATCCTTTCGATGAAGATCAGCATAACTCTTTTGTCGATCATGTGAGGTTTTTATACGTTGTCGGGTCATTTAAATCTTTTTCATAGTCATACGTACCAACTCCGGTCCCAACAACGTTGCTTCACCCACCTCATCCCAGCATACTAGAGAACGACACTTTCTTCCATACAACGCCTCAAATGGAGCCATGCCAATACTTTCTTGATAACTGTTGTTGTAGGAAAACTCCACTAATGATAAGAACGTGTCCCAACTTCTTTTAAAGTCAAGGACACAAAGTCTTAATAAATCTTCAAGAGTTTGAATAGTTCTCTCCGACTGCCCGTCCGTTTGAGGATGATATGCCGAACTAAATTATAAATTCGTGCCCATAGCTTTTTGCAAACTAACCCAAAATCTTGAAGTGAATCTTGGGTCTCGATCAGAAACTATTGATACTGGCATACCATGCAATCTTATAATCTCGTTTATATACATACGAGCAAAACGTTCAAGTGTTTAAGTTTCTCGTATAGGTAAGAAATGAGCAGACTTGTTCAATCTATCAACAATGACCCAAATCCATGGTAATGTGCTCCCACTTCCATTCTAGAATTTTAAGTGGTTGCAATGGACCTTTTGGCACTTGATGCTCCGCCTTGACTCGTTGACAAGTTTGACACCTTGAGATAAACCCCGTTATCTCTCTCTTCATATTGCTCCACCAAAATGTATGTCGAAGATCATGATACATTTTAGTACTCGCAGGATGGATTACAAATGGTGTGTTGTGCGCCTCCATCATGATTTTATAATTTAAATCAAGGTTGTTAGGAACACAAAGTCTGGAGTTGACTCGAAGTATTCCTTCTTCATCGACTCTTGCTTCCGGCATAGCACCTTCTTGCACTTTCTTCCTCATACGCATCAGCTCTAAGTCTGTAGCTTGAGCAGCTTTAACTTTATCGATTAAAGTCGGTTCTACTCGTATATTCGCCATCATCACATGGGTCCCTGGAGTCTTTAACTCTATCTCCATCCTTTGTAAGTCATACAAAATGGGCCTTTGCGTTGACAATATCGCACTCGTACCCGCATATGATCTTCTACTCAATGCGTCAGCTAATACGTCGCTTTTCAAGGATGGTATTGAATGGTATGATCGTAATCTTTCATTGGCTCAAGCCATCGTCATTGCCACATGTTGAGTTCCTTTTGAGTGAAGAAATATTTGAGGCTTTTATGATCCGTATAGATCTACACCTTCTCTCCATACAGGTAATGCCTCCAAATCTTAAGCACAAAAATGACAGCTACCAACTCTAGATTATGAGTAGAATAATTTCTCTCATATTCTTTGAGTTGTCGTGAGGCATAGGCTATGACTTTCCCATGTTGCATGAGAACACATCCTAAACCTTTGCCTGAAGCATCGCCGTATATGACAAATCCCTACGAACCAGATGGTATTGTCAGAACAGGTGCTGAAATGAGTCTCCTCTTGAGTTCTAGAAAACTCTTCTCACATTCCTCGCTCCAACTGAATTTTCTATCTTTCCGAGTCAGCTGAGTTAATGGAGTAGTGATTCGAGAAAACCCTTCTACGAATCTCTGATAATAACCAGATTAAGCAGAAAACTATGTACTTGATCCATGACTTAGGTTGCTCCCAGCTTTGAATTGCTTCAATCTTTGCCGGGTCAACAGATATTCCATGATTTGATATCAAGTGCCCAAGGAATGCTACTTCCTCAAGCCAGAACTTGCATTTCTTTAACTTGGCATAAAGCTTGTTTTCACGAAGCTTTTGAAGTATCAGCCTCAAGTGTTGCTCATAATCTTCACAGATTTTGGAATAAATGAGGATGTGATCAATAAAGACGACAATAAAGTGATCCAAATATTCCTTGAATACTCGGTTCATCATATCCATGAAGGCAGCAGGAGCATTAGTCAATCCAAAAGACATGACTAGGAATTTGTAATGCCCGTAACGAGTTCTGAAGGCAGTCTTTGGAATGTCATCAGTTTTAATCTTTAATTGATGATATCCGGAACGAAGATCGATCTTTGAAAAGAATTTAATGCCTTACAACTGGTCAAACAGATCATCAATACGAGGTAAGGGGTACCTATTTTTGATGGTAACATTATTCAACTCCCGATAATCAATACAAAGTCACATACTTCCATATTTCTTCTTCACGAATGGAACAGGAGCACCCCAAGGAGACGTACTAGGAAGAATAAAACCGATGTCTAACGATTCCTGTAGTTGGGTTTTTAACTCCTGAAGTTCAATAGGAGCCATTCGATATGTGGCTTTGGAAATGGGTTTTGTACCGGATTCAAGGTCGATACAAAATTCAATTTCATGCTCTGGGGGTAGGCCAGGAAGTTCTTTAGGGAATACATCAGGAAATTTATTAACAATAGAAATATCATTCAAATCTAACGTATTTTTATTTAAATCCGTGACATGGGCTAAGAAATCTTGACATCCGTTTTTCAATAAACGAATATCTTTATGGCTTGATATGACAGTGACTGACTTTAGTGGTTTGGTTGCTTGAATGTGCATAATAGGTTGGTTAGGAATATGAAAGCTAACCACCCTACGAAAACAATCGATTTTAGCATGATGAGTAATTATCCAATTAATCCCTAAAATCACATCAAATGCAAGTATTTTCAAAGAGATAAGATCAACAGGTAACGTGTGGTTATCGATTTGAATCAAACAAGACTTTTAAACAGTGGATGTAATGAAGGTTTCTCCCAACGAAGTTTCAATAGATAAGTCAAAGTCTAATTTCTCCGGAGTTAAATTTAAACGTTGAGTGCAAGTAGGAAAAATAAAATATGGGTAGAATCGGTATCTAATAAGGTATAAACTTCGTTAGAGTTTATGATTAGCTTACCCGTGATCACCTCGTTCGGATTCCTTATTTTCTGGGAGGTTACGACAAATGCTCTCCCTTGAACTATCGGTTTTGTCTTGTTTGGGGCGACCTTTGATGCCTCCATCCCAGCTGGACTTGACTTTTGTGCACAACAAAATTGGGCTAGGTGACCTTCTTTTCCATAATTATAACACGCTTTAGACTGCATCGCGCAGTTTGGACTGATGTGTCCCTCCCCTCCGAATTTGTAACATATGACAGGCGGTCGTTCTCCTTCCTTAACAATAGGTGATGGTTCTGACGTCTTTACATCATTATTGAATCTCCTCTTCTTGAAATTTCCACTTCTATTATCTTGGCCATGATTACCACCGAAGTGGTTACCATTTTTGGCATGTTGATTCCCTCCACGTTTGTTGTCACCGCTTCGATAACTGCTACCGCTGGTATTATCGACTTGGGTTGACTCATTATTGTGCTCCAATAACTGAGCCCTATTTACAACATCTGAATACAAACACAGTTTGTGAGAGATAAGGTATTGACGTATCTCGGGTTTCAAACATCTTAGAAACATTCGCGTCATTCTCTCCTCATTATCAACCAAGTGTGACGCAAACCGGGACAACTCGGCAAACTTAGCTTCGTACTACGACACGGTCATATTGTTTTTCTCTAGTTTGATGAACTATACCTCCTTCATGTGACGAATACTTTCGGGAAAGTACTTGTCGTTGAACAGTTCTTGGAACATCTCCCAAGACATCTTCAGTGCGGCAGGTGATAAGTGGGTTTTATACCTACTTATTGGATATCAATTCACGCGAACTATGCCCATCTCAAGTACATTTTAGTGTGCTTTTAGTTGCATTTCGTAATATTTTGCATAGCATATACTGAGAACTCCTTTGGTGTAAACGTGCAGGAAATGACGAATCTTGGCAATGGTAGATGGCATGAGGCTAATGGAAGCATGACACGAGGAACAATTGGAGATATGCAACTGAGGATGGATGAAGGAAGAATGGCATGACAAAGAATCAATAGCAGCAGAACAAAGCAATAGCAGCAGCAGAACACAGAACCAAAACTGCAGAAGTCGCGTGGCTAAATAGGCTTAAACACAGCTGCCATGCGATCATCCCGAACTTGACCAGATTTAAAAGACGCCGCACCGCCGATGATTACAAAAGGGAAGCAGCATGCATGTGTGCATCATCTCTGGCTGCTTGATCTGCTTTTATTTTAATTTTTAAATTAGAAGAGTTGTAGTGGGTTAAAACAATTCTGGGTGGTACCAGACGTATGATTCATTAGTTTTTACGTGTTTTTGACGAGAGAACTAGGGTTTACACACTTTGAGAGATTTCCATTGGAGAGCTAAGCATATCATCATTATTTTTTACTTCTTCTTTGAAATTCAGTCATTGTGGATGCTTTACTTTTATGTTGCTGGATATTATTGAGGATTTGAACGTTAGGTTCGATTTAAAATCAGCAATTGGGTTTGATCGATTCTCTCTTCTCTCTTTCAATTGTTCATTTATTTTCCATATGTTGCCTTGATCCCATAATGGCTTTTGGTTCAGTCATGAACTAAACTCCATTATGGGATTCTAACGAATTTTAATACGTAGTCTAATTTATGTCACGATTCTTTGATCATTGTAAAGCCCCCAAGTCCTACTTGAAACCCGAACTCGATTAACTTCACGATACCATTTCTATGGCGGAATAATACTAATAATAATAACAATAATATAAAGATCAACTTAATTTACATATTCATCAGAGTCTGAATCCCAAGTACGTAACCTTTAAACATTCATTACAACCCATGATAGATAATATATATCATACTTGTCTTAATAAAGTTAATTATTACATAAAATAGCATTTCTCTCATTCAAAGAACCTTTCCTTTCCCTTGTTCTTAGCAGAGCTCTCTCGTTCGTTCACACTTAGTGAAAACATTTAAATTAAGCAAGGATGAGCATTTGAGTGCCCAGCAAGTAATAGCAATTATATATATAAGCTGAAAGAATTTAAATGTTTTATTTATAATACCCTTCTACAGCGATTCAATAGTTGTGAAGTAATCTGTACCAATGATAATAATATATCAATTCTATACCAAATTTTTGAAACTACGTACTGACTATAAATAAGGTTAATGTGACATACTATGAACATTATTTTCATTTTTGAAAAGGTTGAACAGAAATTCATCTGCAAACCATCATAACTTACGGGCACGGGGGGTGATCATCCCATTATGCCCTGCATTGATCAATACTACGTGCAAGAACGAGGGTATCGTTCACTCTGTCCACCTTGGGTGCATAAAAAGTTTTCCCGTGTAAGGGATGTTCATACTAGTCTGGGTTCCAAATCAAAAGTTTTATGTTGTTCAACAATAATCTATAATTCAACATATATATATATATACGGGTAATTGACAAAGGTATATCAACATGTGATTAATTACAATGATTATCCAAGTGGGGACACTTATATAACCATTTATAGAAATTAACGAACAGAATATATATATATATATATATATATATATATATATATATATATCTGAATTTACCATATACTAACATGTTGATAATCAATGAGCGTATATAATATATGGTTAATAATATGTACAGTAATAATATAATTCATAAATATTCTTACTCATGTTCATTGCATAAAGAAAATGCAAAGGTAAGATACTTGCCTGATGCGCTGCTTACAGTTCACAACTTAGTTTTATCGTTTATATCACGGCCTATCATTAATCAGATCATTCATTCGATTAGAACAATATACTATAACACATAGTCTCGCATTTAAGTAGTCGACACATAACCTAATCACATTATTACCCATGTTTAACAACCATTGAATCACAAATAATCACATATCTAATTAAATTATCTAAGTCCGGATCAATTTACGAAACATATAATAGATTATAAATCGAGCTTTATCGGGTAATTATCGAGTCTAAGACTCTATTACAGAACTCAATATCTATAAATATCAATCATATTATTTTTAAATGACTTAATATAATTTTAAAACATTTATTATAATTTATCATGAATTTTCAAACACCTAATCATTATTAAATGATTTAAATATTAAACAATTTTATTATCATTAATATTTAATTAATATTAAACTATTAATGAAATCATTTCTAAAATTTTAAAGTTATTTATAATAACTTGAAATACTTTTAAAGTATTAATATTACCCTTAAATGATTTTTTTAAAACATTTAAAATCATTTTTAAATAATTACCATTAATATTAAAGTATTAATGTATTATTTATCAAAATATTAAAAGTTATTAATTATAACTTAAAATATTTTTAATTCATTTGTATTCTTTTTAAATGATTTTTAAGTTAATAAAACCATTTTAAACTATTTATTTAATATAATTATTAAATAAATTTAATATCATTAATAATAAATTAATAATCATTAATATTAAATTATTAATGAAATTATCCTTTAAATATTAAAAGTTATATTTTATAACTTAAATGATCTTTAAACACTTTATTTTCATTTAAAATGATTGTTATAATATTAAAATTATTTTTAAACTAAATTATTTAATATAATTATTAAATAACTTTAATATCATTAATAATAATTAATTAATGAAATTTATCTTTAAATATTAAAAGTTATATTTTATAACTTAGAATATTTTTAAATACCTTTTATTATTTAAAATGATTTTTAATATAATAAAATCATTTTAATTTATTTATTTATTTTATTTAATTCATTTAGTAAATAACTTAATTATCATTAATATTAATTTATTAATAAAATTTATCACAAAATATTAAAAGTCATTAAAAATAACTTAAAATATTTTCTTATATCATAATATAATTTTAAATGATTTTTCAAATATTAAAATCATTTTTAACTAATTTATTTAATATTATAATTAAATAAATTAAATACTTTTAATATTCCAAAATATTAAATATTTATGAAATATACTTGAAAATAAATCAAAACTAATTTTTCGTAATTTAAAATAATTTTAATAATTTATTTGGTATTTTTAATAATTAAAAACTATTTTTTCTATTTATTTAATTAAATTAATTAATTTCCAAAAAATAATATATCTTGCCTGTATTAAAGCCCTTTGGCGACAGAAATCGTCGCCTTAGGTGTTCTTGAGCCCTCAAGAACATTCATAGCCCGTTTGCTAGGTACCCTGTTTGACCAAGCATAGATCTTAGCTCACAATATTTCTGGCCATGTTGTTAGTCAGATATTGTAGTTCTAGTGCAAGACTACAATATCTAACAACAAACATGACCATACAACAACACAATAAGTAGATATAATCATGCAAAGTGGCTGTCAAAGCTGTTCTTCATTTCTGGGTTACCCAGAAATGAAGAACAGTTCGACTGTTCACTTTTGGCCTTCCATAACTTATGATCCGTGTAATATTTATGTGATTTAATGATTGAAGTATGTAGCCAACATGACAAGGAAGGGTTCTATCACAATAGATCACTAAAACAACGACAGATCGAGTAGATTCATACTGGTCAAACCATGTTAGACGACATGTTCAAGCGTTTTCTGGGTTACCCAGAAAACAGCTTCCATGATCGTTTGGCCTGGTTTGACCGTCCTCTATAATCACCCAGTTTGATGATTAGGATATTCTAAGGCATAACATGGACTTCATATAAAATACTACAATCTAGATGCAACAAAAACAACAAAACGAAAATACCTTTGAAAGATCTAAATGGGTTTAAAATGTTGTCGGTAGGTTGCAAGGTCATTTCGGGTTACCCGAAAACGCTGGTCACATGTGCGGTCAACTACTTTTGACCTTGAATATCTTGCAATATATTAATGATATGAACTTGATTCAAGTTCCAGCTTAAAGACCCCATGTCAAACTACAGATCCAAAACTTAAAACAAGAAAAATCACAAACATAGAAAGATTTGTGGCCACTGACATTCATTGTCAGACGACTGTTGAACCTTTTTCCAGATTTTGTAAAATGTCAAATCCGAGCCTCTAAATGTTATGGATTCAACATCTAGCAACCCAGATCATCATAAGACACTACTTACAACACATTTAACACATAAAAACTAACATCTAACATAACAACTAAGATCAGATTTTTCAAATTAGGTTTATACCTTATATGAACAAGTTTTGATTCTAGCTTCTGAATCTGTTCAAGGTGATCGTGGGGCTGGTCTTGGTGACTGAAAAACTAAAGAATTTTGTGGGTTTTGAAGAAGAGAGATGGTTAAGATTTTGTGCAATATTAGGCTAGCAAATGAATTTCTCTCTCCTTGATCTATATTTATAGCCAATGTGTAATGTGTTGGCTGATGTATAATGGCTTGTTGATGGCATTATTGAGTCACAATTGTCAAACAAGTAGTTCACCAACTCCAACAACTCTAACACTTGGCAAAATTCAATAATACAAGAGGGGTAAAATGGTCTTTTTGCTTAGAAATTTAAGGGCAATCTTGTAATCCTTGCAAACCCTTAGGGTTTGACCCTTAGGGTTTAACACAAATCAAATATAGGATTTCCAATTTAGGGTTTGCTCAAAAATAAAATTAAATAAATTTTAGTTTCTAAAATTTTGAAATTAGGGTTTCCTAATTATGATAAATTTTTTAATTACACTATACATGAACATTAGGGTTTAATATCACTCATTATAATTAACATTGCTAAAATAGCAATTAAGGTTTACAATTTTGATAATTAGGGTTATCAAATTATAATTAGGGTTTCTAATTACCAAATTAGAGTTCTAGGTTAGTAATTAGGGTTTAACAATTTAGGGTTTCTATAATTAACAATTTGTAATTCTAATACTTGTTAATTATTCACATTAACACAATTACAAACAATCTCGAACTCTACTTTGAGTTTCAAATTAGGGTTTAGCATTTAAAATTAGGGTTTTATAGTGATTAATTAGGGTTTCTAGATTTTAATTAGGGTTTACCTAATTAATCAAATTATTATATAATACACAACATAAATCATATAACATAGTTATATAACAGTCTTAAACTCACAATTGTTTTCAAATTAGGGTTTCCCCTAGTAAAACTAGTGTTTAAACAATTAACATTAGGGTTTTGAAATTATATACCATAATTGACCAACCATCATCAATACGTACATACAGTACATATTTATAGTACTGAAAAATTAAAATATAATTAATATTATATTATTATTCTCATTCCTTGATAAAAATCCAAAATTATGGTTTGGATTCCATATCTGATTTATTCTTCATATTTAACCTTAATAATTAAGGTAAAATAATTAACTTAATAATATGTACTAAAATTCATATAATAAAATAATTATTATAATTATTCTAAAATCACCCCATATATTATTTAAATAATATATGATTATATTTTCATGGAAAATAATTGATAAAAACATTTCTTTATAAAAGTAATTATTATAAGAATATACTTTATAATAATCAATAATTCTAAAATAAAAATATTTGTAATCATATATGTAATAAATATATTTTTATTTACCACATAATTACATATACACATTATCTTGTACAAATCCTCATCCTTAAAATAAAAAAAAAAAAATTATACGCAAAATTTCTTATTTATTTATATAGAAAATATCGGGTTGTTACAACTATTTTGCGTATTATAAGGAATTTCTATCATGGTTGATTTGCATGTATGAATGATTGATCACCATTCGTTTTATGTGCTTGTATGGAATTGAAAAATAACATGCGAGTATGGTTGTAATCATGATAGCATGCGCGTATGTAATTTTTTTTGCTTAGCTTTGTATTTCGTGAATCAGATAGACATATACTGTTTCACCGTATGAGTTAAATAAGGGCTTGTGCTTAAATTCAATATTGCTGCAATATCACATAGAAATATAGTGCGATTGGTTTTATTAATGATTACATGGTGTCTATTGCATGTGGATGTTATGTAAGTAGGTCATGATACATTAAAAAATGGTTATGTCTACATTAGTGCTCTTGGCTACTTTTCTGTGATACGTGAACAATCTTGCATGATGGTTGTAATTAGATGAACTGTTAAATGAAGTTAGGATCCCATTATTTCCAGATTTGATTTATTACATTATTATTCTTATTTTAGTTATTATTTGCATTTAGAGTAATTCACAATTATAAGCATTAGTTTAAGCATATAGAAATAGTGATTTAGTTGATGCATAATAGTTTAATTTAGACAACTTTCTCCGTGGATCGATACTCGACTTACTCTGTATTGCTTGTTGACGTATATATGCTTGCATGAGTTAGAGCTCTTTTGTTAAACTAAAAAAGAGGCAACAAGTTTTTGGCGTCGTTGCCGGGGAAAGGCGTATAAATGTAAATAATTATCATCAGTTTTAAGCTATATTGTATGACTTAGACAAATCTAATCTAATCTTATTTCTATTTTTGTTTTTGTTTCAGGTACTTGTATAAATTTTTATGCGCACGCGGTCATCCAATCCCGACTTAACACCTGCTCAGGACAACATAAACGGGAGAGGTTGGAAAGCGAGAGTGCGTAGAAATTTACAAGCAGAGCTAGAGGTAACTACATCTAATATGGCAGCCGAGGGACAAGGAGAAGAGCAAAGAGGGGAGCATAGGGCTCTGAGAGAATATTATATGCCTAATATTAATGCATTACAGTGTAGCATAGTTAGACCAACGATAGCAGCTAATACATTCGAGATAAAAATGGGCACTATTCAGATGGTACAAAATTCGGTACAGCTTGGGGTGCCGCTACAGATGATCCGACTGAACACCTGTTAAGCTTTATTGAGATATGTGATACTTTCAGATACAATGGGGTGACGGAGGATGCTATCAGACTTAGGCTGATTCCGTTCTCCTTAAGGGATAAAGCGAGAAGTTGGCTTCATTCTTTGCCAGCAGGATCTATAACTACATGGGAGGACTTAGCACAGAAGTTCTTAGCCAAGTTTTTCCCAATGGCTAAGAGGCGCAAAAAAATGAGGACAACAATCTCTCGGTTCGAACAACAACGGGGTGAATCTTTATATGAGGCACAGGAGAGATCTGAAAGAGATGTTACTGAAGTGTCGCACCATGGTATGCCGATTGGATGGTGATCAACACATTCTATAATGGATTGGGATGGCGATCTGGCCCGATTGTAGATGCAAATTGCGGGAGGAGCATTATGGGCAAGAGTTATGAGGAGGCCTATAACCTCATTGAAACAATGGCAGCAAATGATTTTCAGAACTCTACATCTCGGATGCCACAGCCCAAGGTTGCAGGTTTGTTGGAAGTGGATGATATTACTCAGTTGTCGGCACAGATGGCAGCTATGGCAAAGAAAATATATTCATTAGCAGAAAGCAAAGCGAAATCAGTTGCCTTCATATGTGAAATTTGTGCGGGGTCACACTCGATAGATCAATGTGCTATCAGCTTAGAGTCGGTACAGTATGTGAGCAATTACAGGAAAGACCAAGGACAGTTTCAGAACACATACAACCCCAACAACCGCAATCATCCAAACTTTAGTTGGTCAAATAACCAGGAATCAATGAGAATCGGTTTAAATTAGAATCAACAATTTCGATCACGGCCCGGTAGCGACGACAGGTTCACTCCAAGACCACCGTTTCCACCGGGATTTTCTCAACAACAACATCATACTCCATTTGCACCTCAACAAGAAAAGAAATCAGAAATGGAGGAGATGATGTTGAAGTACATGGCAAACATGGAGGTCATGATCAAAAGCCAAGCAGTGGCTATTAAAAATCTAGAAACTCAGATGGGGCAAATGGCGAGCATGCTTAACAAGAGGCCCTAGGGTTCATTGCCAAGTAATATGGAAGCAAATCCACGAAAAGACGGGAAGGAACAGTGTCAAGCGATTACATTAAGGTTTTGGAAAAATATTGTAGGGCCGAGCATCAGCATACCGCTTGATTTACAGGGATGTCGCGCGTGCATGAGAGAGAAAAAGCTGTGGCTCACGAGAAACAAAATCTGAAATTTACGAAATCAAGCATGAAGAGAAAGATAAAGCAGGTTTAGCTGAAAAGCCTAAGAGTACAGTACCATTAGTTCACCCTACGGTTCCGTATCCGCAAAGATTGAACAAGCAGAGGGAAGATAAACAGTTCAGCAAGTTCTTGGAGGTTTTTAAGAAGCTGCAGATTAATATACCTTTCGCAGAGGCATTGGAACAGATGCCAAGTTATGCAAAGTTCATGAAGGGTATATTGTCAAGGAAGAGGAGATTAGATGAGTTTGAGACAGTAGCCTTGTGCAGGAGAATGCGGTCACGGTGCTTGGCGTAAACTACCTCCAAAGCTGAAAGATCCGGGTAGTTTCACAATTCCATGCACGATCGGAAAGATGAACTTTGAGAAATGTCTATGTGATCTTGGGGCAAGTATCAATCTGATGCCTTTGTCAGTGTTTAATCAGTTGGGATTATGGCTCCAAGGTAACAAACATTTCTTTTGCAACTTAGTCGACGGACCCATCACGTATCCACGGGGAATTGTTGAAGATGTATTGGTGAAAGTGGACAAATTTATCTTTCCGGCTGACTTCATCATTCTGGATTATGAGGAAGATAAAAGTATACCAATCATACTGGGGAGACCATTCTTAGCCACAGGAAGGACTTTGATAGATGTGCAGAAAGGGGAACTCACGATGCGTGTACATGATCAGGAGGTCACTTTTAATGTCTTCAAAGCAATGAAGTTCCCAACAGATGAAGAAGAATGTTTCAAAGTTGATTTGGTGGACCGTATATTAGATGATGAAGTTGAGAGTCTGGTGGATTATGAACCATTGAAGAGTGTCATTGCTAAAAATTCAGAATTGGAGGATGCGGAATTCGTCGAACTTGTGCAATATCTGGATACCACTCCACAATTCAAAAAATTCAGAACACCTGTCGACCCATTGACAAAAGCTGGAGAGACATCGGTAAAATTAAAGCCATCTCTTGAGACATCTCCAGAACTTGAATTAAAACAACTTCTAGATCATCTCAGGTACGCATTTTTAAATAAAGATTCAAAGCTACCTGTGATTATTTCTGCTACACTAACATCTTTTCATGAAGAAAAATTGCTACGAGTGCTTAGAGAATTCAAATCAGCTATTGGATGAACCATAGCAGATATCAAAGGATCAACCCTTCTTTTTTTTGCATGCATAAGATCCTATTAGAAGATGATAGTAAGTCAGTTTGGGTGGAGCAAAGAAAGAATGCTTAATCAGATAATGAAAGAAGTGGTCAAGAAAGAGGTACTGAAATGGGTGGATGCAGGCATAATCTATCCGATTTCAGACAGCTCATGGGTGAGCCAGGTCTGATCACGGTGTACCAAAGAAGAATTGGTATGACCATGGTTTTAAATGAGAATAATGAACTAATTCCAACACGAACAGTAACGGGGTGGAGAGTCTTCATGGACTACCGCAGGCTCAACAAAGCTACAAGGAAAGATCATTTTCCACTACCATTTATTGATCAAATGTTGGACAGATTAGCAGGTCATGAGTATTATTGCCTTCTGGATGGATATTCGAGTTACAATCAGATTATGCTATCTCCAGAAGACCAGGAAAAGACTACCTTCACATGTCCATACGGCACTTTTTCTTTTAGAAGGATGTCTTTTGGGTTGTGCAATGCTCCAGCCACCTTTCAGAGATGCATGATGGCTATATTTTCAAACATGGTGGAACATAACGTGGAGATATTTATGGATGATTTCTCAGTCTTCGGAGACTCGTTTGAGTTATGCCTTGAAAATTTGGTAATGGTTTTGAAGAGGTGTGTTGAGACGAATCTAGTGCTGAACTGGGAAAAGTGCCACTTCATGGTACAAGAAGGAATACTGGGACACAAGGTTTCAAAGAAGGGACTCGAGGTGGATAGGGCTAAGCTGGAAACTATTGTTTATATGTGCCAAGCTAGTTCCGTCTTCGCATCAACATGAAATAAAAACGGAGAGGGCAATCATCATGTGGGGAATAATCACTGGCAAATACATTGATGTGGGCCACCTGATTCACCAAAATATGTTACCACTACTACAAAACAGTAAATAGACAACGCGGAAAAAACGTTGTGATTTCAGTCAGAAAAACGTCGTGGTTAAGGGTGTTGTCTATTTGACACCCTTACACAACGTTTTTAAAACGTTGTAGTTAAGCACAATACACAACGTTTTTTAGAAAAAAAAACGTTGTAGATTTATTTTTCAAAAATTAGCAGATGCTTAAAAACGTTGTAGAAAGTATGATTCCACAACGTTTTTTGGATAAAAATGTTGCTTACTATATCAGACAACGTTTAGGCACATTTACACAACGTTTTTAAAATGTTGCAGATTAAAAAAAAGAGAAAAAAAAAGTTGTGGTTCACCTACATTACCAATGCACCTGCAATATGCTAATGTCATGATATATAGCTAAATGGTCTAAATTCTCATTTAAATTTAAAATCAAAATGTATCAACCATTCAAAATACATCCCAATAATACCATTCGTTTACAATTTCAAATTACTATATCCACAAAATATATACCAAATTATCCATATATACATCTCAAATTCACTTTTCAATCCACAAAATAAACCAAACTATCCATAAAATTAAACTACTACCTAAGCATGTGCAAAAAAGCCTAGATGGGTACCCATTTGGGATGAGAAATTCATAGCATGTCCCTGATGCATTGATTCCTGCTGAGCTTGCATCAGATGGGGTTGAAGACCTTGAACAAATACTTGCTGCTGCACTTGAGATGGATTTGAATCATTCGTTTGTCTGGTTTAGCAGGTGGAAAAAACCATGGCCTATATATTTTGATCAAGTCTAGTAATTAAGAATCATTAAGGGGAAAAAGAAGAAGAAAAACTTAAGAATAATACTATTACGTTTAGGCTTTAGTATAACTTAACCCCATCATTTTGAATCCAAGATTGGTTTGTTCTTTATGAAGTTGAAAAATAATTCTTCCTTCTTCCAAGTTACTGCCAAATGCAGATCGCGAAATCATATCACATCACCAGATAAATCTTCCAGATAAGGCCACACATCAACTTCTGCATAACCATTTGTTGAGACTAATATTTCCCATTTCTTGATCATATCATCGCAGCTCAAGTTTATTGCTGGTAACATGCACTTTACATAAAAAATTAAAAAATAAAGAAAAGTTAAATGGTAAAAAAATTTAAATAAATATAGATTTTGTCCAACATAAAATATTTAATAAATGATGTGTGGTAATCATTTATTAATGTAATTGATGTCTCATCCTATAATTAATTTTTTTTATCACCTTTGCTTCTTGTATTCATGTTTAGTAATATCCTGTATCTTAATTATTGCAAAACTGCATGTATTTTCTACTAATTAATAACATGCTAAATTATAAAATTGTTTAAAATGAAAAAAGAAGAAGATTAATATTCACCTTTAACTTCTCCAGATGAAAAGCTGGGCTGATTATTTTTCGATGTTTTGTCCATTTGTGAGAGTAAGCAGCCAGAAGGCCACCAACAACTAGGTCAGCTACTGGATCTGGATATGGTTTGGTAAGCACACTGCAGTCCGCCCCGCTCTTGGTCATATCCAAAGCTATACTGTCTCCCTTCCCAAACCCACTTCTCTACCATGCTCCCAGTAAATAAAAGAAACAGCACAAGCCAACAACTATAAATATAGATACAAAACTCCTAGTCCTACCGTCTCCCGTACTTCAATTTTGTTGCCATGATGCACCTGAAAACATTTCCCACATAAATTCAGCATATGTACACGGAGAAATAAAAAAACTCATCTAACTTATGTATTTGTTTGCTTTATTGAAAACTTGTGCATGTGCATAGGTGAGCAATGTCTTCTGACTAGAAAATCGTACAGGAAATGAAGTAAACCCAGATTCAAAATCCATGAGTTTGATTTAACACCAACTTCTACGGCCAAGACAAGAAACCTCGTAAATGCCCAAGTAAACAATAATCATTCTTCCTAACAAGGTCCTGTAAGTCTCAAGCCATAACCTATTTGTCACTTAAGTATGAAGTTACAACAACTAAAAAATACATCATATACAGATATCAAATGCGAGTTACCACTTATGCAATCATGTTATTTTTTCAACTCATCAGGTATATAAACAAAAATTATCCAGCTTAAAGAACAAAGCAAGTAAAGACAGTAAACCAAGACAACCCATATCAATGGTCTGTCTGTTTCATACCAAATCCTCTACTTACCATATAATTGATATAACAATAAATTAGTAAAAGAAGACATTTTAGCTTCAAAACAGAGGCCTAGTAGGAGATCAGCCAAGAACAAAGACAGCAACTAAAAAGGAAATTTACACTCAAAAACAGTTCTTAGACGCTGCTTAATGGGTAAAGAATAATAGTTCGATGGTAATATCAAATAAGACCGGTTAAAGCAAGCTTCTACTGTTGCATAGTAAAAACCTACATGTAAAATGACAATCACTTGGCAAAAAAAAAGGTTTCAAATAGCCAAATCCAGTACACTCAAATTACTTGTACAATATTTCTTTTTGAGACTTTTAGCCTGTCACTTCTTATACACCTGCTACCAGAAAGGAGGCATTCCTGCTCAACTAAGATAAGCTAACATGAAGATAGAAAAAGGGTTGTAACAGATTCTGAATTTAACTAACCATCTTCTGGGAACGGAAGGAAAAAAGAAAAAGAAATCGTCGGTCAAAATGCTCACCTATTGCAGACCACTGGCATAAAGTGATAGAACAGCATGGATAGCAACATACATGGCTGATATCATCAGGCTTGATATCAAGGAGAGAAATTGGCCTTGTATGCCTCTAAACCAGAACTAGGTATTCCAGAGCTCAATATTCAAATAAGCTAACCAACCAAGACCCAATTTTCCATCAGTAATTTATGTAGTTTTAAAAAAATACCAATCAGGGGAGAGGAAAATATGTAAGAATGCTAGGTAATCTTTAATTTAAGAATAATAGTGGCCAATAGTGCAACCAGCAAGAGATGACAAAGTATGTTCAAGAAATCAACTGAACGTGATCACTATGTGAAGAAAATAAAATCTTTTAAAGTATAGTTTTAGATTGCTTATAGATTCGCCACTCAAATTCATATAAGTTTGGGGTTTTGCAAGGAAAACAGAAACACAATCTACAAAACCTGAAAGATAAGACAAAATAAATACATGAATTTGCATTTATTAATTTATATCATGCAAATAACTTGCACATGATGATGTTAAGTTAAATAAAGAAAAAAAATCAACCATGGGTTCATATAAAGGAACAACCCATTTATCTATAAATAAATAAAGAGGACCAACCTTTCCCAAATAGAGCTTTGCAATGAACTGTGTCCACTGGAAGTCCTTGTAATTCAGCAAATGCATCACTCATTTTAAACCCTACCTGCTTCCAATCATACAAAATAGTGATAATACTAGAAACCAAAAGAAGTGGTGTTTGAGATAGAAAGGTATTCAGAAAATGTATAAATGTGGTCATAAAATGTATAAATGTGGTCGTACCATAGAAATTCTTTCCCCGGAGGTAAATGAAACAGATTCTGAATTTTGAGATTCCTCAACCTCGACTCCATTTGTCAATTTATTGTGCATATCCTGCATTCAGAAATCCCTAGAATTAGGCCCATTGCCATCCCATCATAAACTTTAGTTCATCTAGATTATAAAAGAAACAAATCGACAAGAAATAGTATGTATAAAAACTACCAAGTTCAGCAATAGATTGTCCACCATAGAGGTAGCTGTGGTTCTTAACAGATGTCTGTGTAAAAGAACCTGGTTCATCACACAGCAACTGTTTAATCGATGATGGGTAACAACTAACTAAAAGTTACAAAGTTAGGCAAAAAACTTACCGAGGTTGATCGGTCATCTTCAAACAAATCCAGTGCATTAACACTAAGGCAAGGCTCCCTGCAAAGAAGAACAACAACACTCTCTGCCTTGGCAGAAATGAATCCAAGAAGAAAAACATTTCGACATCCACAATTGTAACACTCCTTAATTGATAAGAGAAAGTCCAGAACAGCAAAATTCAAAAGGGAATATATCAGGAAATTCAGAAGTTGAACCTAGAGATAATAGAGCAAATTGAAAATAGTAATAGAAATGGAAAAACCTAAACAAAATCATACAATGAAAATACATATAAGATCTATAACCTTAACTACAGATCCAAGACGGTCCATAATTCACAATAAACATTATAAAAACAAAATTCAAGAGAAAATCTGAGCAATTAAAAGAGAAACCTATAAAGAAATGGAGAAGTAATTACAGAAGTGATAGATATGCAATTAAAGGTTCCAGATCGGCCATCTTGATGAGACCTTCGAGTTGGGCAATAAATAAGTATGGGCTTTGGCGGCGGCTTCTGATCCTCAAAAATTTTCAACTGATGATCTAATTTCACATAATAGAAAAAAAGTGGAGACGAAAAGAACCTTTTGAAGAATAAACACAATTAGCAGTGGCCGAAAAAAGGTAAACAATCCCCATACATAGGGACCGAACTTGTCGTTGCAGAACCCATAGTTTCACAAGCTGAAAGCCCTAATTGCAAACGGAACTTCAAAGGACCTAATTGCGTAAGGACCGAACTTGTACTGACAAACGGACCGAAAGAGAGCAGAGAAAGGAACTTCAGAGGAATAACTAGGGTTTTGGTTTTGTGAGCGAAAGAGAGCAGAGAGAGAGAGTAGATCTACACGAAGGAAACCTAAGCTCTCTGCACTGACGAGCCCTTGGAGAGAAAAAGGCGTATGTTTTAATTTTAAGTGTTCAGTTCATGCTCCGTGTTTTTCTTCATGGATAACGTTTATAAAAAAAAAGTTATCTAATTAAAACAAAAAAAATGCTATTTTAAATAGATAATGTTTTTGCATATATATCTACAACGTTTTTTTTTATAATGTTGTAAAAAAAAAATACCACAACATTTTTATAAAAAACGTTGTCTATTAAGCGTTGTCTATTTAATATTTTGTAGTAGTGTACGTTATCTGCGGGGAAGTACTACAGGGAGTATTCCACACGCGTCGGTTGTGGCTATGTTGTGTGCCCATCAAGATTGCCATTGGGACAATTAACAGATGCAAAACCCGAGCCAAGATATCACGCACGCAACCATTGCAAAATTCGAGAATTAGGAAGGAGGTGCACCGCACCCGCGAGGAAAAGACTTCATTATCTCGCCCACATTCCCAGAGCCACCACCGCAGCCCTCGCAAATAGATGAGGCAGGCCCATCAACTCAAGTAGCTGCTGCCCCTGGGGATCGCCAGCTCCGAAGGTTGGAGCGTAAGGTTGATGCCATGTATGACAACTTCGCAGCGTTTGCTACAGGTCTCATGAGGTCATTGGCGGAGGCATTTGCACAACAGGGAACCATGGTTGAGTGGCCACAGTTCAGGACTGCCATGCCATATTCACCACCGATGTGATGCCCCCAAAATAGGTATACATCACATATTCTGAGTCGCCAAATACATGGTACAGAATACAAATACAAACTTAAATATACAACATGAGCTGTGAGTTTTAATACAATTATTGTCTTCTAGACAGTATTCAAACTCAAAATAAGTCCTCAATACATTTATTAACACACTATTCCATAGAATAGTGAGGACTACTAATGTTATCCTCTGGATCGTCACTCCGTTCCCCGACTAGTTGCTGTTACGTTCTCATTTCCTGAAGAGAACAATGAAAGCAAAAGGGTGAGCTCAACTAGCCCAGTAAAAAATATTATGACTAAGATAATGCAGAATAAATTATCATTAGCCTTTAACAGTGTTAAACTGATACAATATAACAACCATCAAGTTTAAGCTAGCGTGAACAAGCGATCCATTAAAAAGAGTCAAGTAGAATAAAATCTATTATCTTTTATGATTTAAAAGGTTTGCATCACTTTTATCGGCGAGACTCAGATTAATAAATAATCCACATCATCGAATCACCCATGTATTACTGGCCGAGGATATTCTTTAGTATCACGACCACAAATTATCCATGCACTCACGGGCGAGGATATTCGTGTATTCATTAATGGTCATGGTTATGCTGACAATTTGTCCATCAATGCACTACGGGCAGACGATGAGGACTTTTACCACATCATTTGTAACATTACGGTCCATGATTATACCTAATAATCCTGTCATTATAATCATACCAAGTCCATTTAGGCACTACAGCCACAAATGACTTTCAACATAATATAAACATGAAGATGATGACAATGATATAAGAATTCAATAAAACAAGTTCAAGAATTAATTTATCCGAGAAACCAATAACGTCCAAATTGTCAACATGATACTTCTTTGTGGAGTAAAATTCAAGAATGCTCGGAAGAATATTTCCATGAAAAGATATTGGATGAAGCGCAAAATATCGAGGATATTCCACTAATTTCATGGAGTATAAAGTCAACACGTTAACGAATTGAGTATAATAAAGAATGGAATAACAAAAGAAATCACCGGGCATGCGATAGACCGCGCATGCATACATGTTATTCCAAATGAGAATAATACATAATGGAACGGTCATGCGTAAACGCATGGCATGGATATTCAACGTAATAATAAACAACGGAACCAAAATCATGCATAAAAACCGTGATTTAACGAGATTTTTGTAAATTAATTTTAATATTTATTGAATTAAATAAATATTTTCGATGATTTAATTATTGGATTAAATAATTATTTGATGCAATTGTGGTAGATTAATTTAATTATATGTTACATTTATTAGATTAATGTAGAGAATATTATTATTCAAGTATGTATTTATGTGAGCTTATTGAATTAAATGAAATATTTAACTAATCATGATGTTATTTTAATTAATTTAATTATTAATTAGAGAGTTAATAATTTGACATTAATTATTAATGAGAAATTTAATTATGTGACTATGTGAATTTATGAGAAATTATTATATTTTATTTAAAGTAAATTAAATAAAATATTGGAGTTATTTTATAAGGAGTGTGACATTAATTAAACTATAGTATAAGAAGTTTATCAAATTAAATGAGAATGAATTATATTGAATAGCCAAACAAGGCCTTAGTAGTGGTTGAGGCGCTTAACCACGAATTGGTTAATCCACCACAACTACGCCGGTTTATAAAATATATGCGTATTCTTTTATTTCATTTTCTTGAGTCTGATAAAACTAGTTAGAGAGAATCTGATAATTGTTGAGGAGAATTGTGAGTAAGTGATTGAAGAAGGAATTGAGAAGGAATTCATCTCCTATTAAAATCTACACTACGCTTTGGGTAATTCTATCCAACCCAATTCTTACTTTACGCCTTTTAAATTTTTCCTAAACATGGCTTAAGTCCTTTGTAAAGTTTCTGTAGTTGTATGGGGTAACAATTATGTGTATATATGTAATAATTCGAGTAGCATAGCATATCTTATATATATTGTATATGATTCCATATCATAAGTTTCATAATACTATGAATTGCTATTTCAAAAATTTACAGAGTTTGGGTTATGGCCATATGGCCTTATACGTGATACTTCATGTGTTGATCTCCCTAAATTTTATACTCGTTTATTATTATGCATGTTGATATGAAGAGACCAAACCTTAAATGAACGGATTCGGTGTTATAACGAATCCGTAGTGTTAAATTTTATGTTTTTTTTGTTCAAAATCTTCAAGAACACAAAGAGAAAAGATACAATTTGCATATTTTAATTACGTAATTATGTGTTTTAATGGGTTAAAATCAGTCTTCAAATGTTGAGTAATGTTTGTATACGAATTATATCATGTGGGTATGTCTAATTTGAGTAGGAAATAAGAAATTGGAAGAAATTGGCATGTTCTGCGATTTTTTAGTGAATGCCATTTCTATCTGATACTGCCACAGCCATGTTTCATTCTGAGTATAAAAGTCATGCCATGATATGAAAATATTATCTTGTCGCCATTGACCAGCCCAGTAGCAGTACGCATGCACATACAAGACCGAGAATCAAGATAGTGGTAGAAATACAAATACCACTCTCGAAAAGTTCGAAATGTAATTTTTTAAAATGTTTAAGTCTAACAATGTGTTAGTAAATTAATTTAATGAACATGTAAACATGTTAGAAGTATAATGAGATGTTAAAATAGTTGTTTAACATGTAAATAACATAATTGCATGTGGATTGAATTATTTAATACATAATTAGTTTGATATTCATGAAGTACAAATTATGTGACAATGTGATAATTTGACTAAGTATAGTTATAACCAAAGTTTAGACAAAAGAATGATCATTGATGATTAGTTAAGTTATAATTAACTGGTATTGTGAATGTGAATGGTATGTAGGATTTAAATTCAAAGAACGTGCTTAGTTAAAGTGTAATCTACGCACGAGACAAGTTTCCTAACCCTACTTGTCATTATTGTTCAAGTTTATTATTTACCTCGAGTAAATTATCATTACTATTATTCAAGTTCGAATTATTATATTAAAGATTGATTATCTTTTCAAAGTATGATTTTGTTATACAATAATCGTTTACATTGTATACTCCTTAAGATTATTATTCAATTTGAATATCATTATTATTGAACCTTATTAGACTAGCGAACCCTTATTGATTCGACTAGTCCATAGTTGATGAGCGTTCTAAATTTCAGAACCCTTGATGAATTATCCAAACCAAACTTCCTTTGGTGCGGACTCGAATGTCAAACTGAGATGAACAACCCTGCAAAGGAATTTACTTATGCGTTAGCGTTAAGATATTGTGCATGATGGTACTACTAAATGGTGATCCCCTAAGTCACGAAAGTACAAAGGTCCATAGTCTTATGACTGTTAAAGGTTTCAAGTATAACCCTTGATAACCTAGGACATAGTTCAAGGTCTTATGACCCTCATAAATATTTTGATTCTTGCTATTCATTCTTGATTCAAAAGTTGAGCTTTTATTTCAGAAGTTATTATTTCTCTCGCATGTTATTATACTGTTATTTCATTATTATACTTGTGGGCAATAGTGCTCACTCTTGCTTAATAATAACATTGCAGTTAAGAACGAAAGAACTGATGAACCTTCCACTAGTAAGGGCAAGGGCAAAATTAGCAAGTGATGAAGACTTGTTATTTTATTAGACGATGTATTTATGTTTAAGACTTGAGTTAATGATGTTATTAAGACTTATTTGTTTATGATTTCGCACAGATGTTTAAGATTAGTTTAACCTGGGATTGTATTATTATTATTCAGATGTTGTAACCCTTAAGGGGAAGATTTTTATTCTATCTGTTGCATGGCTTGCATTTATTATGGGTAGATAGATAGATGATATTTGTCAGATGAACACCAAATCCGTGGAATTGAAGTACGGATTTGGGGGTGTCACAAGTTAATATCAAAGTCATAGGTTATGAGACTTAGGTGGGGGAACAACCTTAGGTAGTAGCCTTATAGAAAGAAGATAGTGATGGAAAACTCTTATTGAGTTATAAGAAATGAATTTATGTAATTCATTGAAGATAATAAAAGACCTTATGTGTTTATGTGTTAAAGTATGCGTAGATGATACGACTTAGTAACTAAAACTTAAAATTTTGTTGTCAGGATGTCGAATGTTGGAGAAGCTAGTCAAGCTGGGGAGGAAGAACCCCGAGTACTTATAGTACCTACTGAGGAGGAACCCCGTGTACCTATAGTACCGACAGAGGAGGAGCCCCGAGACATTCATGTCGTTAGGGAGCAGCTGGTGCAGAGGGAATCATCTCCATTGATCACCGTTGTTGGTCAGGAGCATGAACCTGAGACTGATCCTGAAGAGGATCCTGAGGAGGAATTTGTTGAGGGAGAGGAAGAGGAAGAAAAGGAGTTACCACGGTACACCGTTGATGCTGAGATGTATGAAACGGTATCGATAAATAACGTGGAGTTACGAGACGAGGTCCAGGATTTGACTGAGCGAGCGGTTATTCAGCATATTACTCTAGAGCAGAAGGAGAGGGAGATTTTGACTCTTCACTCTCGACTGGCAAATGTAGAATGGGATTTGGTCCATGAGAAAGGTAAAACTGAAGATAAGACCGAGGAGATAGAAAAACTGAAGAAGGAACTGAAAGACTAAAAATAGCAGAGGAAGGCTGGGTAAGAGAATCACGTCGAGCTGATCGTGCAGAGGATGATAGTCGTGCAAAGAAAGCGAAGATTGGGGAAACGTACTCTACACTTAACAAGGCAATGAATGAGACCCAAGATTGAGTTTTGAGGTACACAATCCAGTTCGAGGGACTACCATTGTACATGATGGATCACAAGACGATGCATTGCATCTTAGAAGAGGAGCGTAGCAAGGCTAATCAGTACCTTGACCGACAGTGATATGATTTATTTAATTATGTGAAGAACTTAATTAGTTTTTAGATGTAAATTCTGACGTGTTTATGAACGAAAGAATATTTGAATATTTTAAATCCTGTGGATTCTTTATTCCAGGATAGTTGATGTAAATAGCAGTTATGCTATCGTTTAATGTTAAAACTTTGATTTGAATGCAAATATATCAAGTTGTTTGAGATGATGTGTTAAGTGATATGTTAAATTGTTGAGTAATGCCTTAACTATTTAGAGAATAAATAAAGTTCTAATAAGCATTTATTTAACAGAAAAATGCCGCCAAGAAGAAGACAACCACGTCAACCAACTCAGGAAGAGTCAACCAATAATAACAATAACCCCAATGCTAATCCTGTTCAACAGTTAGTTAACTTATTGACTGGAGCAATGAACAATCAACCTTAAGCTCCACCAAACACAACGTTTAAAGACTTCAAGGCGGTGGGACCGCCAGAGTTCAAAGGTTTCATGAACCCAATCGAGGCTCAAACGTGGGTTATGGAAATGGAGAAGGTTTTCGACGTTGCTAGGGTTAGAGAAGACCAAAAGACCACTTTTACAACGTTTATGCTGAAGTCTGAGGCTAGCTACAGGTGGCAAGCAAACAAAGTGTGAGGAGGTGAAGGTGTAATTACTTGGGAGAGATTTAAAGAAATGTTTTTCGAGATGTACTTCCCAAACTAGCTTCATGAGAACCGGATGGAGGTTCAATTTAATTTGAAGAGGAAACATGAGTGTACTGACTACGCCGGCTAAGTTCAACAAGCGGGCAAGGTTCGCCCGTGCAAGTACACAATTGAGAGAGAAAAGCCGGAAAGATTCAACAAGGACTTAAGCCTTGGGTGTCAACAAGGTATCAATGTTTCAGCTAAACACATTTGCCAAAGTACTGGAAAAGGCCATCCTCACTGAAGGAGGAAGCGATGCGGTGACCAAGTACAATCAAGATCAAAAGAAGAAGAAGAATGAAGGTGAAATTAATAACAAGGCCAGTGGAAGTGGCATAGGAGGTGGAAATTTCAATCAGAAGAAAAGGTGGAACGACAGCTCATCATCGGGGAATCAGCAAGGTAGTTAGAAGAAAAGATTCGAAGCATGCCCGACTTGCGGGATAGCCCATCTGGGATTTTGTATGAAAGGAAAAAGAATGTGTTACAATTGTGGTTAGGAAGGCTACATAGCACCAAACTGTCCAAATCCAAAGAAGGGTGCTTGTTTTACTTGTGGTTCGAAGGACCATCTGGCAAGAGACTGTCCCAAGAAGGGATCGGGAGGGTCAGGATCAGGATGAAACCTGGGAAATAACAGTGGAAATGCCTTAACCATCACCGGACCAACCACAACAAACCGACCAACCGCCCAGACTTTCAATATGACGGTGCAAGATGCAGTTCAATCCCGTGATGTGGTGTCAGGTATCATTCCGATCAATAAAGTTAATGCTTATGTATTATTTGATTCGGGTGCTACTTGTTCCTTTTATATCCGATGATTTTGCCAAGAATTTAGATTTGCCTAAGAATGAATTGGATTACCCCATGAACATAGAAATTGTGAATAGAGAAATAATCCCTGTTAAGTATGTACATAAGAACTATAGAGTGGATATTAAGGGTAATATCATGAACGTAGATCTTATCCCTATTCGACTTGGGGAATTTGACGTTATTTTGGGAATGGACTGGTTATTCAATTACGGTGCTGTAATTGATTGCCAAAAGAAGCGTATTAACCTTATGACTCCGTCAAACGTTGTATTTTATGGTAGCAAGTCGCCTAGACAAGCGAGTTATCTGACGATGATGCAGGCCAGGAAGTTGTTGAGACAAGGCTGTGTAGGATACTTAGCTTACATAGTCGACAGTCGAAAAGAGAATCCAAAGGTAGAAGAGATACCGATTGTGAGGGATTTCATCTACGTATTTCCAGACGATTTGCCAGGACTTCCACCAGATAGAGAGGTAGACTTCGTCATCGATTTGGCGCCGGAATCGCTTCTCCAATATCGAAGGCACCATCTGGAATAGCACCGGTAGAGATGAAGGAATTAATGGTACAACTACAAGAATTATTGGACAAGAGGTACATTCAACCGAGCGTATCGCCGTGGGGCGCCTTGTTGTTGTTTTGTGAAAAGAAGGATGGATCGATGCGGCTCTGCATTGACTACTGAACCCGAATAAGGTCACGATTAAAACGGATATCCATTACCGAGGATCGACGACCTGTTTGATCAATTGAAGGGAGCGAGATACTTTTCCAAGATAGACTTGAGAAGCGGTTATCATCAACTGAAGGTGAGGCCAAAGGATGTACCAAGAAGTCGGTGTTTCGAACGCAGCGATCACGGTCCTCTGAATTTTTAGTAATGTCGTTTGGTCTAACGAATGCTCCTGCAGTATTTATGGGACTAATGAATGGTGTGTTCAAGCCGTTTTTGGATAAGTTCGTAGTGTTATTTATAGATGACATTTTGGTATATTCCAAAACCAAAGAAGAACACGAAGAACATTTGAGGTTAACGTTGGAAGTATTGAGAAGGGAGAAGTTGTACGCTAAATTTTTGAAATGCAAATTCTGGATCGAGCGAGTGCAATTTCTTGGTCATGTGATTGATAAAAACGGAATTTCGGTAGATCCATCAAAAGTCGAAGCCGTGATTAACTTGGATCAGCCGAGAACGCCGTCAGAAGTAAGAAGTTTCCTTGGATTAGTAGGATATTATAGAAGATTCATACAAGACTTTTCCAAGATCGCAACTCCGTTAACGAATTTAACTCGTAAAGCTGTGAAATTTGTTTGAACGGAGAAGTGTGAGGAGAGCTTTCAAGAATTGAAGAAGAGTATGTACGACACCTGTGTTATCCCTTCCGGATGATACAGGAAATTTTATTGTTTATAGTGATGCGTCGCATAAAGGACTTAGTTGTGTGCTGATGCAAAACGACAAAGTCATTGCGTATGCATCACGGCAATTGAAAGATTACGGGAAGGGATATCCGACCCATGACTTAGAGTTAACTGCAGTTGTTTTTGCTTTAAAAATTTGGAGGCACTACCTCTACGGGGAGAAGTGTGAAATATATCACGGACCATAAGAGCACAAAATATATTTTCACGCTGAAGGATTTGAATATCGTCGAAAAAGGTGGTTGGAGTTAATTAAGGACTACGATTTGTGAGATTTTATACCATCCTGGAAAAGCAATGTGTGTTGCCTTGACTCCTTAAGTAGAAAATTGTCGTGAGAAATTGATGATGTTAATCGCTCGGAGGAGCTAATTTCGAAATGGAGAAACTGGAGTTAGAGGTGAAATATCCTATAGAAATTGATGAGAAGCTATTTCAGATGCAATCTGGTATAACCCTACTGGATAAAGTTAAGGAGGTTCAGCTTCAGGACGAAGAATGTAAAAAGGTGACAAAGAAGATATCTGAAGGAACTGAACCGAGATTTAAGATGGATACGGAAGGAATACTGAGATTTGAGAGTAGAATTTGGGTTCCGCCAGTACAAGAGATTAAGGAAGAAATTTTGAGCGACGCTCATAGTTCACGATATTCGATTCACCCTGGTAGTACCAAAATGTACCAAGATCTTCGACAACATTTCTGGTGGCCAAATTTAAAACGAGATGTTGCAGAATGTGTTGCCAAGTGTCTTACTTGTTAGAAAGTGAAAGCAGAACATCAAAGACCAAGTGGGTTGTTACAACCGTTAGAAATCCCAGAATAGAAATGGGAACATATCACAATGGACTTCGTGGTTGGCCTTCCGATGACTCAGAAAGGCTACGACGCAGTATGGGTTATCGTTGACCGATTGACGAAATCTGTACACTTCCTTCCTATCAAAATAAGATTCAACTTAGATCAGTTGGCGAGGCTATACGTAAAAGAGATTGTTTCGAGGCACGGAGTGCCTGTGTCAATTGTTTCAGATAGGGATCCGCGCTTTACATCAAATTTCTGGAAACGTCTTCAGGAATGCATGGGTACGCAATTACGAATGAGTACAGCTTATCACCTTCAAATAGACGGACAGAGCGAACGAATAATTCAAACATTAGAAGATATGCTAAGAGCCTGTGTGATGGACTTCAAAGGAAATTGGGATGATCACCTACCGTTAGTAGAGTTTGGCTACAATAACAGTTACCACGCTAGTATTGGCATCCGCCATATACGAAGCGTTATCTGACGAAAGTCTGAACTCCGCTTCTTTGGGATGAAGTTGGTGAAAGATAATTGCTAGGACCGAAATTGAGTACGTAAGACGGCAGAATAGTCAAAGTGATCCGAAACCCACACCGGTAGCGGCTCAAGATCGACAGAAGAAATCTGTTGATCCACATCGTAAAAATATCTAGTTTGAATCAAGAAGTTATGTTTTCTTGAAGGTCTCTCAATGGAAGGGGAAGATCAGGTTCGGAAAGAAAGGGAAATTGAGCCCAAGATTTATTGGACCCTTTGAAGTATTGCGTAGAATCGGAGAAGTCGCGTACGAGGTAGCCTTACCTCCATCACTCGAGAATGTCCACAATGTCTTCCATGTTTTACGTATTTACGCCCTACAAGGCCGATTACAAGCATGTAATTGAATACGAACCCCTGCATTTTGAGAAAGACTTATCTTACGAGAAATTCCTATCCAAATTGTCGACCGAAAAGAACAAGTTCTCAGAAATAAAGTTATACCTTCTGTTAAGGTAATTTAGAGGAACCACAACGCTGAAGAAGCTACGTGAGAACTCGAAGAGAATATGATGAAGAATTACCCTCATTTATTTACTTAATTATTTGAAAGCGATTAGGGGACAGAATCTTTGTAAGGGGGGAGAATGTAGCAGGTCAAATTTATTGAGTCGTGATTCTTGGGACGAGAATCCTTTAAGGGGAAAGATGTAACTGAACGAGATTTTTGTAAATTAATTTTAATATTTATTGAATTAAATAAATATTTTTAGATGATTTAATTATTGGATTAAATAATTATTTGATGCGGTTGTGGTAGATTAATTTAATTATGTGTTATATTTATTAAATTAATGTAGAGAATATTATTATTCAAGTATGTAATTATGTGAGCTTATTGAATTAAATGAAATATTTAACTAATCATGATGTTATTTTAATTAATTTAATTATTAATTAGAGAGTTAATAATTTGACATTAATTATTAATGAGAAATTTAATTATGTGACTATGTGAATTTATGAGAAATTATTATATTTTATTTAAAGTAAATTAAATAAAATATTGGAGTTATTTTATAAGGAGTGTGACATTAATTAAACTATAGTATAAGAAGTTTATCAAATTAAATGAGAATGAATTATATTGAATAGCCAAACAAGGCCTTAGGTAGTGGTTGAGGCAATTAACCACGAATTGGTTAACTGACCACAACTACATCAGTTTATAAAATATATGCGTATTCTTTTATTTCATTTTCTTGAGTCTGATAAAACTAGTTAGGAGAGAATCGATAATTGTTGAGGAGAATTGTGAGTCGTTGATTGAAGAAGGAATTGAGAAGAATTCATCTCCTATTAAAATCTACACTACGCTTTGGGTAATTCTATCCAACCCAATTCTTACTTTACGCCTTTTAAAGTTTTCCTAAACATGGCTTAAGTCCTTTGTAAAGTTTCTGTAGTTGTATGGGGTAACAATTATGTGTATATATGTAATAATTCGAGTAGCATAGCATATCTTATATATATTGTATATGATTCCATATCATAAGTTTCATAATACTATGAATTGCTATTTCAAAAATTTACAGAGTTTGGGTTATGGCCATATGGCCTTATACGTGATAATTCATGTGTTGATCATATATTATCCCTAAATTTTATACTCGTTTATTATTATGCATGTTGATACGAAGAGACCAAACCTTAAATGAACGGATTCGGTGTTATAACGAATCCGTAGTGTTAAATTTTATGTTTTTTTTGTTCAAAATCTTCAAGAACATAAAGAACAGTACAATTTGCATATTTTAATTATGTAATTATGTGTTTTAATGGGTTAAAATCAGTCTTTAGATGTTGAGTAATGTTTGTATACGAATTATATCATGTGGGTATGTCTAATTTCGAGTAGGAAATAAGAAATTGGAAGAAATTGGCATGTTCTGCGATTTTTATGAAACTTCCATTCTCAGATGCAGTATGTGCATGTATAAGATATGGCTCTGAGCATAAGAGTCATATGCAATATGAGCAATACTGCCATATTATTGACCCAGTCACAAGGTTGTGGTATGGTATGAGAAATCGATCTAAAAGTGAAATAAGCAATGCCATTTCGTTCTCGAAAAGTTCGAAATGTAATTTTTTTTAATGTTTTAGTCTAACAATGTGTTAGTAAATTAATTTAATGAACATGTAAACATGTTAGAAGTATAATGAGATGTTAAAATAGTTGTTTAACATGTAAATAACATAATTGCATGTGGATTGAATTATTTAATACATAATTAGTTTGATATTCATGAAGTACAAATTATGTGACAATGTGATAATTTGACTAAGTATAGTTATAACCAAAGTTTAGACAAAAGAATGATCATTGATGATTAGTTAAGTTATAATTAACTGGTATTGTGAATGTGAATGGTATGTAGGATTTAAATTCAAAGAACGTGCTTAGTTAAAGTGTAATCTACGCACGAGGCAAGTTTCCTAACCCTACTTGTCATTATTGTTCAAGTTTATTATTTACCTCGAGAAAATTATCATTACTATTATTCAAGTTCGAATTATTATATTAAAGATTGATTATCTTTTCAAAGTATGATTTTGTTATACAATAATCGTTCTATTGTATACTCCTTAAGATTATTATTCAATTTGAATATCATTACTATTGAACCTTATTAGACTAGCGAACCCTTATTGATTCGACTAGTCCATCGTTTATAAGTGTTCTAAATTTCAGAACCCTTGATGAATTATCCAAACCAAACTTCCTTTGGTGCGGACTCGAATGTCAAACTGAGATGAACAACCCTGCAAAGGAATTTACTTATGCGTTAGCGTTAAGATATTGTGCACGATGATGGTACTAAAATTTGATCCCCCTAAGTACGAGTACAAAGGTCCATAGTCTTATGACTGTTAAAGGTTTCAAGTATAACCCTTGATAACCTAGGACATAGTTCAAGGTCTTATGACTCTCAGAAATCTTTTAATTCTTGCTATTCATTCTTGATTCAAAAGTTGAGCTTTTATTTCAGAAGTTATTATTTCTCTCGCATGTTATTATACTGTTATTTCATTATTATACATGTGGGCAATAGTGCTCACCCTTGCTTAATAATAACATTGCAGTTAAGAACGAAAGAACTGATGAACCTTCCACTAGTAAGGGCAAGGGCAAGGGCAAGGGCAAGGGCAAAGTTAGCAAATGATGAAGACTTGTTATTTTATTAGATGATGTATTTATGTTTAAGACTTGAGTTAATGATGTTGTTAAGATTTATTTGTTTATGATTCCGCACAGATATTTAAGGTTAGTTTAACCTGGGATTGTATTATTATTATTCAGATGTTGTAACCCTTAAGGGGAAGATTTTTATTCTATCTATTGCATGGCTTGCATTTATTATGGGTAGATAGATAGATGATATTTGTACAGTGAACACCAAATCCCGTGGAATTGAAGTACCCGAATTTGGGGGTGTCACATAAACGCAAAGACAGGATGTTCCAACAGAATAATAAATAACGGAACCAGGTCTTGCGTAACGCACAGACAGGATGTTCCAACAGAATAATAAAGAATGGAATAACAGAAGAATTTCACCATGTATGCGGTACTTCGTATAGACAGGTTATTCCAAAATAATAATAAAGAATGGAATAATAGAAGTTCTCTTCATGAAGACGAAAGAAAGAAATAATACCCCTTACCTTAGAAAAACTGGATACTGGAATAGTGAGGTAGCAGGCTTCTCTTCTTCTTTCTCTCTATAATTTTTCTCTATAATAATTGCTCTAAAGCTTTTGTGAATTGGTCAGAAATGAAGGAAGAATGAGCTTCTATTTATAGGAAAATATAGTTTCGATAATTACACGTTTTGGGGTTCAAAATATTACAGTATAATACCTTCCTCTTTTTCTTCATTTTTAATTTAGTCCTGCAAGTATTATCAAACTTGCACCACCTCCCCTAATAGTAAATAATGTGAATCAATAGTTCATTCATGTGACTTAATAGTATAATCATGTGAAAAAACTAATTACAGTATCGTACCTTCATCTATACCTCCATTTTTAATTTAGTCATGCAAGTGTTATCAATCTTGCACCAACTCCCCTAATAGTACAAGAATGTGATTCAATAGTACACACATGTGAACAAATAGTTATATAAGCATGTGAATTAGTAGCAATTAATTTCTCATTTATCCGATAAATTATCCGATTTATCAATATAACCCCCAGACATCAATTATCATCGGAATATACGTCGATTTCCACTAACACTAATAATCCCAACACAATGGAACTATCAAATTCATCTTTAATCAATACGAACTTATTCATTATTCATATTATAACTCCCAATATTTAACAACCAGGTCGTTCCCAGGAAAAAGGGGGCTTTCCGATAAGGATTTCTCCTTATTGGCGCGCAATTAGGTGACCAAACCTCTCTTTGTGTAACTTCTAGACATTGTCAATATTGCAAATAATAATATGAATAACTTTGTCGTCTCAATTATTGATTTAACAATAATAAATATTATGCAGATGATACTGTGACAATAATTGAATCAATAATATGAGAGATAAGATGCAGCAATTACTGTAGTAATAATTGAGTATAACTGAGTGACTTCTCACGTATGCATCAATAATCAATACCGTGTGCTACTATGAAACCACGCTTATTACTGTACTTTTACTACCGGGTAGTTCAACAGTTTAACGGTAACACTTTCGTCGTTATTTTTATAAAAAGATAATTACATCGTTTTTAACTACGACAATACTTCCGCTAGGGGTCCACCAATGATTGTGCAAATCGTCTGAATATTCCCCGTTAAAACAAATATTCCCTGACCAATCGAATATTATATAACCACTTGCTTACTTTGAAAAATTTGTAAATATTACCCACAACTATAACATTATATCCAATCCACACTATAATATTCAAAAATATATTTCGAGAAAATTATTCTTTATTCATAAAATTTGGGGTCTTACAACCTCCCCTTCTTATGAAATTTCGTCCTCGAAATTAGGGTACGTACCTGGTATATTGAAGAGGTGAGGATATCTTGACTTAATCTCAGATTCTAACTCCCAGGTCATTTCTTCCACATCGTGGTATCTCCACAAATCTTTGACTTGAGGTATAACCTTGGAGCGTAGAATATGATCCTTCTTATCCAAGATTTTAACAGGTAACTCTTCATACGTTAAATCTTCCTCTATCTCATCTGGTTCTAATTCAATAATGTGGTTCGGGTCTTTCACATATTTACGTAACATAGATATGTGAAAAACGTTATGAACACGAGACATACTTGGCGGTAAGGCGAGTCTATATGCCACAGTTCCTACTCGATCGAGGATTAAAAATGGGCCAATGAATCGAGGATTGAACTTTCCTCTCTTTCCACATCTCGTAACTCCTTTCCATGGAGCAACACGTAACAACACATGATCTCCAATATTGAATTCCATGTCCTTTCGATGAAGATCAGCATAACTTTTTTGTCGATCTTGTGAGGTTTTTATACGTTGTCGGATCGTTTGAATCTTTTCCGTAGTCATACGTACCAACTCTGGTCCCAACAACGTTGCTTCACCCACCTCCTCCCAGCATACTGGAGAATGATACTTTCTTCTATACAACGCCTCGAATAGAGCCATGCCAATACTTGTTTGATAACTGTCGTTATAGGGAAACTCCACCAATGGTAAGAACTTGTCCCAACTTCCCTTGAAGTCAAGGACACAGAGTCTTAATAGATCTTCAAGAGTTTGAATAGTCCTCTCCGACTGCCCATCCGTCTGAGGATGATATGCCGAGCTAAATTATAAATCCGTGCTCGAGTTTTATTTTTAATATTTTTTTAATATTTTTTTTATGTAATTTAAGAATTGTTAATAAACGAATTTATATGAAACTTTTGGGTGATTTCATTTATTAGATGTATGTGTGTGGTACATATATGTGTTATTTCAAGATATGTGATGAGATGTATTTAAATGGTTGGTTTAGTTTTATTTAACTATTTAAATAAAATTAAGTAGGGAATTATTCTATTTTATTACGTGGGATGGTATTAAATCATGAAATTTGGAGTTAGGAAGCGAAATTTAGAGATCGCGATTTGTGTATTCAAGTCCGAAACGTCGAAATTAGTCAGGATAGACTGTAATCACGAAAAAGTGTCACAGTTGACTTTTTGGTCAAAGTCAACCTATTTACTTTTTCGAGGAAAAAGGAAATTATGAATTTCAGAGATGAATTTGACTAAACGGATAGTCCCTTGACGTCCGGAACGTCGACTTTAGTAGGAATCGATATATGGTTCGCAAAGTTTGGTTCTGAAGGGTAAAATAGTCAAATAGCTTATTAATTGATTAATTGATTAAAATAATATATGTATTTTTTTAAAATAGAAATCAGCTGAACTAATGTACCCGTGAGACTATTAAATTGGGACAAGGGAGGGAGTATACGTATATTACATAATAGCTAGGGTAGAAGTAATTTATTTTATTACTTAAAACCAAAATTCTTTTTAACTCCCACATTCATTTTCTCTAACTCCCACATTCTTCCTATTAATTAACTATATTATTGTATTATTAAGTACGGTGAGTAACTAATCATTAGTGTTGGGGGTTATGGGAGTTGGGGGTTATGGGAATCAAAAGACTCTAACAAAGCTATACATATATAGAAACACACTTTTCTTTTAAGAAAATTCCACCAAGTAAGCATCATGAGAGAAGTTGAGAGTGATAGATAGTGAGGTAGTATTCTAGAGATCACTTAACAACTAACAAGCAAGGAAGAGGATAATCAAATTAACGCAAGAGAAATTCATCTAAAAGGGTAAGCTATAAAACTCTCTTTTCATGTTCTTGAAGAAAAATAGTGAAAAAGCATGTATAGCCATGGTAAATGGTTTATGTTGATTTAAATAAGGCTATGATAATATTGTTGGTTTTACATTATGAGGGGATAAGGAATGAAAAGTATGGTTTAAACATGTTTCAATTACATAGAGAATCAAATATTTCATGAATGTATCCGATATGTTGATAAAATGCCTCTTTGTAGTCAATTTGTTCATAGCATGGTAATTTAGTGAGTTGGTTTGTTGTAGCATGTTCATATATGTTGGTAGAAGTGATCCGGACCCGGTGAGGAGTCAAGCCCATGCATGCTAGAATCAAAATCACAAAATTTTTCAAAGTTGGTTGAATGTGAAATCTGTGATTTTTGGGGTTTTTCTTTGACCTCGGAATCATGATGTAGATGACTCGATTAAGCGTATGTTATAATTTTATAAAATAGTATGTAGCATGAGGTACAACTCATCCAAATTTCATAAGAAAGGGAGTTAAATTGAGCAAGTTACGAAAATCGTAAGCATGCATGTTGGTAATAAAATCTGCGGAATTAAAATTCGAATTTTTTTAAGTATAAAACTAGTGCTGGCACGCTTTTCTATGTAGTTGGTTTGTGGTCTTAGCATGTTAGTTTTATGAATGTTATATTTTTGTAAAATACCTTGATGTATGAAGTTTATTGTGTCCAAGTATCATGGTCATATCATCTTTAAGTTAGTAGGAATAAAATCATAGAGTCAGTGAAAATCGTAATCGTAGAGTAAACTCTGAAAATCGTAGAGTCAGTGAAAATCGTAGAGTAAAAATCGTAGAGTCAGTGAAAATCGTAGAGTAAAAATCGTAGAGTCTCTGAAAATCGTAGAGTCAGTGAAAATCGTAGAGTAAAAATCGTAGAGTCAATGAAAATCGTAGAGTCAGTGAAAATCTTAGAGTAAACTCAAAAATCATAGAGTCAGTGAAAATCGTAGAGTAAACTCTGCGTAGAGTCAGTGAAAATCGTAGAGTCAGTGAAAATCGTAGAGTAAACTCAAAAATCGTAGAGTCAATGAAAATCGTAGAGTAAACTCTGAAAATTGTAGAGTCAATGAAAATCGTAGAGTAAACTCTGAAAATCGTAGAGTCAGTGAAAATCGTAGAGTAAACTCTGAAAATTATAGAGTAAAGTTTATATTACAACTACTATGCGTTGCTAATAGTTGATGTGCATGATTATACAATTGTGTAGAGCACGTGAAGTGCAGATAGCTGTAAGCTGTTAATCTGTTATTGGTAAACAACTATCAAGGCAAGTTTTTTACCCTATTTTTCATTATGAATTTATTCAACTCTTATTCAGTTGATTGCAACGAGGGTAAGTTTGGGCTTGTGATTAATTAATCATTCGTGCAAGCTCCTTTATTGTAAAGTTCTATAACTTCAATTGAGATGCGAAACGTTATTGATGATTATTCAGTTCCTATTGCAACTGCTATACATTAAAGTTCGTATACACTTAATGAACTATATTCAAGCATGCTTTCTAGCTTTCGTTTCAGCTAGATGTTATTGATGCAAACATAGTATATTGTTTGAACAATTCAAATCCTTTGAAGCTATTGAATATTTACCAATCCAAATTGCTTTGGTGAGGTCCCGAATGAATAATAAGATGAACAACCCGGATAATGGGAATAATCGATGTCGGCATATAGTCCCATTTACGCTTATGCGTTTAAACTTTATACTTGTGCACAATGTAGGTACGATAAATTTGATCACCGAGTACTTGCGAGAGACCGCTTACAATCTATTTGATTGTTAAACCGTCTGATGGTTTTTGATGAAACAAAGTAATGTTCAGGGTATCTAACACCCCTTAGTATGCTATTGAGAATTCCAAAACTCTTATCTTGATACTCCAGTTTATCTATTGATATTTATTTCAACCGTTGAGAAATATTCATACTAATGCTTTTACTTCTGATGTATGTTCTCAAACTACTTTATATACTTGCTGGGCAATTTGTGCTCATTCTTGCTTAAACCTTTTAGTTGAGGCTAATAACGCTGAGGGCTCGGGCAAGGACAAAGGAAAGTCTAAGATGAAATGATGAGAGTTATTTATGTAATAATTATATTTCCGCATATGATGTGATGTAGCGATAAACGCTAAGTTTAAGTTTTAGTTTATTAAAGGTTGTAAAGACTTGGGACTTTATTTTGAATAAGTATGTAATAGTTAATATTTTTATTATTAGAGTTACTTAGATAGATGATGATATATGTTGTATCGTGAGCACCATGTCCTGTAATCGATGTTAAATGGATTTGGGGGCGTCACAGGAAGACCAGTAACGAAATCCATGGTATTGTGCTCCCACTTCCATTATGGAATTGCAAGTGGTTGCAATGGACCTTCTGGTACCTGATGCTCCGCCTTGACTCGTTGACAAGTTAAACACCTTGAGATAAACTCCGATATCTCTCTCTTCATATTACTCCACCAAAATGTATGTCGAAGATCACGATACATTTTGGTACTCCCAGGATGGATTGCAAATGGTGTGTTGTGCGCCTCCATCATGATTTTATAATTTAAATCAGGGTTGTTAGGAACCCAAAGTCTGGAGTTGACTCGAAGTATTCCTTCTTCATCGATTCTTGCTTCCAGCATAGCACCTTCTTGCACTTTCTTCCTCATACGCATCAGCTCTAGGTCTGTAGCTTGAGCAGCTTTAACTTTATCGATTAAAGTCGGTTCTACCCGTATATTCGCCATCATCACATGGGTCCCTGGAGTCTTTAACTCTATCTCCATCCTTTGTAAGTCATATAAAATGGGCCTTTGCGTTGACAATAATGCACTCGTACCCGCATATGATCTTCTACTCAATGCATCGCCTACTACGTTCGCTTTTCGTGATGGTATTGAATGGTATGATCATAATCTTTCAACAACTCAAGCCATCGTCGTTGCCGCATGTTGAGTTCCTTTTGAGTGAAGAAATATTTGAGGCTTTTATGATCCGTATAGATGTCCACCTTCTCTCTATACAGGTAATGCCTCCAAATCTTAAGCGCAAAAACGACAGCTGCCAACTCTAGATCATGAGTAAAATAATTCCTCTCATATTCTTTGAGTTGTCGTGAGGCATAGGCTATGACTTTCCCATGTTGCATGAGAACACATCCTAGCCCTTTACCTGAAGCATCATTGTAGATGACAAATCCCTCCGAGCCAGATGGTATTGTCAGAACAGGTGCTGAAATGAGTCTCCTCTTGAGTTCTTGAAAACTCTTCTCACATTCCTCGCTCCAACCAAATTTTGTATCTTTTCGATTCAGCTGAGTTAATGGAGTAGTAATTCGAGAAAATCCTTCTACGAATCTCCGATAATAACCAGCTAAGCCGAGAAAGCTACGTACTTCGGTCACTGATTTAGGTTGCTCCCAACTTTGAATTGCTTCAATCTTTGCCGGGTCAACAAAAATCCCATGATTTGATATCACGTGCCCAAGGAATGCAACTTCCTCAAGCCAGAACTCGCATTTCTTCAACTTGGCATATAGCTTGTTTTCACGAAGCTTTTGGAGTATCAGCCTCAAGTGTTAATCATGGTCTTCACGGGTTTTGGAGTACATGATGATGTCATCAATAAAGACGATCACAAAGTGATCCAAATATTCCTTGAATACTCGGTTCATCATATCCATGAAGGCAGCAGGAGCATTAGTTAATCCAAAAGACATGACTAAGAATTCATAATGCCCGTACCGAGTTCTGAAAGTAGTCTTTGGAATGTCATCAGTTTTAATCTTCAACTGATGATATCCGGAACGAAGATCAATCTTTGAAAATAATTTAGCGCCTTGCAACTGGTTAAACAGGTCATCAATACGAGGCAACGGGTAACTATTTTTGATGGTGACATGATTCAACTCCCGATAATCAATACGAAGTCGCATACTTCCATCTTTCTTCTTCACGAATAGCACAAGAGCACCCCAGGAGACATACTAGGACGGATAAAACCAATGTCTAACAATTCCTGTAATTGGGTCTTTAACTCCTGAAGTTCAATAGGAGCCATTTGATATGGGGCTTTGGAAATGGGTTTTATACCGGGTTCAAGGTTGATACCAAACTCGATTTCACGCTCCGGGGGTAGGCCAGGAAGTTCTTCGGGGAATACGTCAGGAAAATTATTAACAATAGAAATATCATTTAAATCTGACGTATTTTTGTTTAAATCTGTGACATGAGCTAAGAAAGCTTGACATCCATTTTTCAATAAACGAATAACTTTATGGCTTAAGATGACCGTGATTGATTTTAATGGTTTGGTCGCTTGAATTCGTATAATAGGTTGATTAGGAATATGAAAGCTAACAACCTTACGAAAACAATCAATTTTAGCATGATGAGTAGTTAACCAATCAATCCCTAGAATCACGTCAAATGCAAGTATTTTTAAAGAAATAAGATCAACAGGTAAGGTGCGGTTATCGATTTGAATCAAACAAGACTTATAAACAATGGATGTAATGAAGGTTTCTCCCAACGAAGTTTCAACCGATAAGTCAAAGTCTAATTTCTCTGGAGTCAAATTTAAACGTTGAGCGCAAGTAGGAGAAATAAAAGAATGGGTAGAACTGGTATCAAATAAGGTATAGACTTCACTAGAGTTTATGATAAGCTTACCCGTGATGACCTCGTTCGGGTTCCTTGCTTTCTGGGATGTCACAACAAACGCTCTACCTTGAACTACTGGTTTTGACTTTTCTGGGACGGCCTTTGGTGTCTCCATCCCAGTTGGACTTGTCTTCGGTGCACAACAAAATCGGGCTAGGTGACCTTCTCTTCCATAATTATAACACGCTTTGGACTGCATCGCACAGTTTGGATTGATGTGTCCCTCCCCTCCGCATTTGAAGCATATGATAGGTGGTCGTTCTCCTTCCTTAACAATGGGTGTTGGTCCTGACGCCTTTCCATCATTGTTGAATCTCCTCTTCTTGAAATGTCCATTCTTATTGTCTTGGCCATGATTACCACCGAAGTGGTTACCATTTCTGGCATGTTGATTCCCTCCACGTTTGTTGTCACCGCTTCGATGACTGCTACCACTAGTATTATCATTTTGCCGGCTGCTTTCTCTTGGTTGAGCTGACTCGTTATCGAGCTCCAATAACTGAGCCCTATTAACAACATTTGAATACAAACACAGTTTGTGAGAAATTAAGTATTGACGTATCTCAGGTTTCAAACCTCTTAGAAACATTCGCGTCATTCTCTCTTCATTATCAACCAAGTGAGACGTAAAACGGGATAACTCGGCAAACTTAGCTTCGTACTGTGACACGGTCATATTGTTCTGCTCTAACTTGATGAACTCTACCTCTTTCATGTGACGAATACTTTCGGGAAAGTACTTGTCGTTGAATAGTTCTTGGAACTTCTCCCAAGACATCTTCAGTGTGGCAGGTTGAGTACGCTATACCGATTCCCACTAGTAATCTGCCTCTCCTCGCAACATAAAGGTGGCAAATGGAACCTTTTGCTCCTCAAAGCATCCCAAAACATCAAATATCTTGGTGATCTGCTTTATCCACACTTCCGTCTTAAGTGGTTTTGGCTCTCCAATAAACTCTGGTGGTCCCAGCTCCTTGAACTATTTAGCGGTGACCGTCCGAGAGTTTCCAGTGTTTTCACCTACATTTTGGACAGGAGCCACTCTCGCCTGATGTTGCATGAATTGCATAAAGCCTCTGAGCATTCCATCGTTCATCATTTGGTCAGTGTTGTTGTTTGCATGAGGATTGTCGCCTTCCTGATTCACATTATCCTGATTATAGATCTGTGGAGACTCAACGGTCTCCTGTGCTCCATTGCTATTCTCAACATTCTCGGATGTCATTTTCAAATACTGCCACAAAACAAGGGTTAATTGACATGTAACATATTATCCCTATACTTTGACCGACCAATTAAATACCAAATAAACTTAGGTAGGTCATACTAGCGAAGGAATTTCCCGTCTCTCCCCTCCTAGTTCTTGTCTCACATCTCACCAGGATCATATCCTAAGCTTTGATACTAATCAACAGACGCCCCCAAAATAGGTATACATCACCTATTCTGAGTCGCCAAATACATGGTACAGAATACAAATACAAACTTAAATATACAACATGAGCTGTGAGTTTTAATACAATTATTGTCTTCTAGACAGTATTCAAACTCAAAATAAGTCCTCAATACATTTATTAACACAATATTCCATAGAATAGTGAGGACTACTAATGCTATCCTCTGGACCGTCACTCCGTTCCCCGACTAGTTCCTGTTACGTTCTCATTTCCTGAAGAGAACAATGAAAGCAAAAGGGTGAGCTAAACTAGCCCAGTAAGAAATATTATGACTAAGATAATGCAGAATAAATTATCATTAGCCTTTAACAGTGTTAAACTGATACAATATAACAACCATCAAGTTTAACTGCAGCGGAACAAGCAATCCATTAAAAGAGTCAAGTAGAGAATAAAATCTATTATCTTTTATGATTTAAAAGGTTTTGCATCACTTTTATCGCTGAGACTCAGATTAATAAATAATCCACATCATCGAATCACCCATGTACTACGGCCAAGGATATTCTTTAGTATCACGACCACAAATTATCCATGCACTACGGGCCAAGGATATTCGTGTATTCATTAATGGTCATGGTCATGCCAACAACTGTCCATCAATGTACTACGGGCCAATGATGACTTTTACCACATCATTTGTAACATTACGGTCATGATTATATCTTAGAATAATCCACAGTCATCATAATCATACCAAGTCCATCTAGGCACTGACAGCCACGAGATGACTTTCAACATAATATAAACATGAAAATGATGACAATGATATAAGAATTCAATAAAACAAGTTCAAGAATTAATTTATCCAGGAACCAATAACGTCCAAATTGTCAACATGATACTTCTTTGTGGAGTAAAATTCAAGAATGCTCAGAAGAATATTTTCATGAAAAGATATTGGATGAAGCGCAAATATCAAGGATATTCCACTAATTTCATGGAGTATAGAAGTCAACACGTTAACCAATTGAGTATAATAAAGAATGGAATAACAAAAGAAATCACCAAGCATGCGATAGATCGCACAGACAGGTTATTCCAACAGAATAATACATAATGGAACCAGGTCATGCGCGTAACGCGTGCAGAGGGATATTCCAATGTAATAATAAACAACGGAACCAGTCATGCATAAACGTACTGAGCGGGGATGTTCCAACGAATAATAAATAACGAAACCAGTCATGTGTAACGCATGCATGTGATGTTCCAACAGAATAATAAAGAATGGAATAACAGAAGAATTTCACCATGTATGTGGTACTTCACATAGACATGTTATTCCAACATTATAATAAAGAATGGAATAACAGAAGTTCTCTCCATGAAGACGAAAGAAAGAAATAATACCCCTTACCTTAGAAAAACTGGATACCGGAATAAAGGAGGTAGCGACTTCTCTTCTTCTTTCTCTATAATTTTTCTCTATAATAATTTCTCTAAAGCTTTTGTGAATTGGTGAGAAATGAAAGAAGAATGATCTTCTATTTATAGGAAAATATAGTTTCGATAATTGCACGTTTTGGGGCTCGAAATAATACAGTATAATACCTTCCTCTTTTTCTTCATTTTTTATTTAGTCCTGCAAGTATTATCAAACTTGCACCACCTCCCCTAATAGTAAATAATATGAATCAATAGTTCATTCATGTGACTTAATAGTATAATCATGTGAAAAAACTAATTACAGTATCGTACCTTCATCTATACCTCTATTTTTAATTTAGTCATGCAAGTGTTATCAATATTACACCAACTCCCCTAATAGTACAAGAATGTGATTCAATAGTACACACATGTGAACAAATAGTTATATAAGCATGTGAATTAGTAGCAATTAATTGCTCATTTATCCGATAAATTACCCAATTTATCAATATAACCCCCAAACATCAATTATCATCGGAATATATGTCGATTTCCACTAACACTAATAATCCCAACACAATGGAACTATCAAATTCATCTTTAATCAACATAAACTTATTCATTATTAATATTATAACTCTCAATATTTAACAACCAGGTCATTCCCAGGAAAAAGGGGCTTTCCGATAAGGATTTCTCCTTATTGCCGCGCAATTAGGTGACCAAACCTCTCCTTGATAGAACTTCTAGACATTGTCAATATTGCAAATAATAATATGAATAACTTTATCGTCTCAATTATTGATTTAACAATAATAAATATTATGCAGATGATAATGTGACAATAATTGAATCAATAATATGAGAGATAAGATCGTGAATTCTCGTAGCAATAATTGAGTATAAGCGAGTGACTTCTCACGTAAGCATCAATAATCAATACCGTGTGCTTCTGACAATGCAACCACGTATATTATCAGACTTTTACTCTTTGGGTAGTTCAACGGTTTAATGGTAACACTTTCGCCGTTATTTTTATAAAAGATAATTACATCATTTTTAACTACGATAATACTTACATTGTGGGGTCCACCAATGATTGTGCTTGCCGCATTTAATATTCCCTGTTAAAATGAATATTCCCCACCAATCTAATATTATATAACCACTTGCTTACTTTGCAAAATTTATAAATATTACCCACAACTATAACATTATATCCAATCCACACCATAATATTCAAATATATATTTCGAGAAAATTATTCTTTATTCAAAAAAATTGGGGTCTTACAACCGGATTCACCACCCGAAGAGGGTGGTGCAGCTGAGCACTAGGGGAGTTTTCTTTAACCCTATACCTTCATTTATTGGGGCAATGAATATTATAAGTTTGGGGGTATTGGGGTAGTTAGTTGAATATAGTTTTTGCATGATTAGTTATAATTGGCATGTTTATGTGTTAGTATATGTGCATGTTTAGTTTGCATAAATTTTTTGGTTTTTAGTCATTATTACTTGTGTTAGTATATGTTTCGTTGCATTTTATGTGTCGTGCATGTCTCACAAATTCTAGCTTTATGGAAATTTTGTCTAGCCGATGATGAAAGTGAATTTTGAAGGATTGTGGAGTATTTTGGATAACATGAACCTAGTTATAATGTTTTACACAATGAAATTCATGTTGCTGTTTAGATGCTTTCGGTTTGCACGGACGTGTTCACAATTGCTTGTAGGCATAAGAATGATGTGTTGCATTGTTTAATAGAAAATGTGGTTTTAAAAAGAGAAATATGTGAATCATGGACTTAGACTGTGCAAAAACATTGATATTCAAACTTTGGGAAAACATGGGTATGCTATGTATAATAAAAAATAAAAAAAAAACAAATAAAAATAACGTGACTAGTCTTATTTCGGGGCCCTGGCTACTTAAGTAAGTACGCCCGTAGAGGTGTCTTAACACCTAGCGCCCTAAGGTCCTTCATGGTCTGGGAGTCGTTGGTTGAAAGCTCGCTAAGGGGTAGCAGTGTTTGCCTAATGGAATGAGGCATTGCACAGTCATGTGAAAAAAAAAAGAGAAAAAGAAAAAAAAGAAAAGAAAAAATAGCAATAAACACCGCAGGAAAGAGCAAAAATTGCCCTCGTGAGTAGAAATAAAGTAGTTAAGCCCATAGTTGAACCTTAGTTTGTTTTGATATGTTAGAACAGTCTTTGTTGCATAAGTATACATGAGTCTTGATTTAGACTGTAATTTTCTGTTTTGAGCAATTTAGCATTTGTATTCTTTGCTCAAATCAAGTTTTGGTGAACACAACACACACACAGCATCTCTATAGCATATATGAATTATCTGAGTGTATGATATAATGCCTATAGTTTAGTTTGAATTTGTATTCTTGAATCTGGATAATTCGCTGAGGCATTTTGGACTGAAATTCTGTAATAGCTAGAACAATGTGAGACTCGTTTGCATCATGATTTAGTAGCATAACGTGTAGTTGCATTTCCAGTGTTTTATGTTGTATGCATTGCTTGAGGGCAAGAAATAGTTCAAGTTTGGGGGTATTTGATAAATGGGTTTTATACCTACTTATTGGATATCAATTCACACGAACTATGCCCATCTCAAGTACATTTTAGTGTGTTTTTAGTTGCATTTCGTAATATTTTGCATTGCATGTACTGAGAACTCCTTTGGTGTAAACGTACAGGAAATGACGTAGCTTGGTAATGGTAGATGGCATGAGGCTAATGGAAGCATGACGCGAGGAACAATTGGAGATATGTAACTGAGAATGAATGAAGGAAGAGTGGCATAACAAAGAATCAATAGCAGCAAGACAAAGCAATAGCAGCAGCAGAACACAGAATTAAAACTGCAGAAGCCGCGCGGCTAAATAAGCTTAAACACGTGCGCCCGCGGTATCACCCGGCTTGACCAGATTTTAAAGACGCGCGCCCGCGCGCGACATCTGAGGCTGCTGATCTGTTTTATTTTAATTTTTAAATTAGAAGAGTTGTAGTGGGTTAAAACAATTCTGGTTGGTACCATACGTATGATTCATTAGTTTTTACGTGTTTTTGACGAGAGAACTAGGGTTTACACACTTTGAGAGATTTCCATTGGAGAGCCAAGCATAGCATCATTATTTTCTACTTCTTCTTTGGAATTCAGTCATTGTGGATGCTTTACTTTTATGTTGCTGGATATTATTGAGGATTTGAAAGTTACGTTCGGTTTATAATCAGCAATTGGGTTTGATCGATTCTCTCTTCTCTCTTTCAATTGTTCGTTTATTTTCTATGCGTTGCCTTGATCCCATAATGGCTTTTGGTTCAGTCATGAACTAAACTCTATTATGGGATTCTAACGAATTTTAATACGTAGTCTAATTTATGTCCTGATTGCTGGACTATTTTGCGTATTATAAGGAATTTCTATCATGGTTGATTTGCATGTATGAATGATTGATCACCATTCGTTTTATGTGCTTGTATGGAATTGAAAAATAACATGCGAGTATGGTTGTAATCATGATAGCATACGTATATGGGGATGTTTTGCTTAGCTATGTATTTCGTGAATCAGATAGACATATATTGTTTCACCGTATGAGTTAAATAAGGGATTGTGCTTAAATTCAATATTGTTACAATCTCACATAGAAATATAGTGCGATTGGTTTTATTGATGATTACATGGTGTCTATTGCATGTGGATGTTATGTAAGTAGGTCATGATACATTGAAAAATGGTTATATCTACATTAGTGCTCTTGACTACTTTTCTGTGATACGTGAACAATCTTGCATGATGGTTGTAATTAGATGAACTGTTAAATGAAGTTAGGATCCCATTATTTCCAGATTTAATTTATTACATTATTATTCTTATTTTAGTTATTATTTTCATTTAGAGTAATTCACAATTATAAGCATTAGTTTAAGCATATAGAAATAGTGATTTAGTTGATGCATAATAGTTTAATTTAGACAACTTTCACTGTGGATCGATACTCGACTTACTTTGTATTGCTTATTGACGCATGTATGTTTGCATGAGTTAGAGCTCTTTTGTTAAACAAAAAAAAGAGGCAACAGTAGGCTGAGTATGCTTTACAGATTCCCACCAGTAATCTGCCTCTCCTCGCAACGTGAAGGTGGTAAAGGAAACCTTTTGCTTCTCGGAGCATCCCAAGACATCAAATATCTTGGTCATCTGCTTTATCCACGTCTCCGCCTTAAGTGGTTTTGGATCTCCCAAAAACTCCGTTGGTCCCAGCTCCTTGAACTACTTAGCGGTGACCATCCGAGAGTTTCCAGTGTTTTCACCTGCATTTTGAACAGGAGCCGCTCTCGCCTAATGTTGCATGAATTGCATAAAGCCTCTGAACATCCCATCGTTCATCATTTGATCGATATTGTTGTTTACATGAGGATTATTTTCTTCCTGTTGCACATTATCCTGGGTATTGATCGTTGGTGACTCAACGGTCTCATATGCTTCATTGATGATCTCAACATTTTCAGATGTCATTTTCAAACACTGCCACAAAATAAGGTTTAATTGACATGTCACATATTATCCCTATAGTCTGACCGACCAATTAAATACCAAATAAACTTAGGTAGGTCATACTAGTGAAGGATTTCTCCCTATTGGCACGCAATTAGGTAACCAAACATCTCCTTGACAGAACTTCTAGATATTGTCAATATTGCAAATAATAATATGAATAACTTTGTCGTCTCAATTATTGATTTAATAAAAATAAATATTATGCAAATGATACTGTAACAATAATTGAATCAATAATATGAGAGATATGATGCATCAATTACTATAGCAATAATTGAGTATAACTGAGTGACTTCTCACGTCAAGATCAATAATCAATACCTGGTAATATACTATGCAACCACGCCGTATTACTATACTTTTACTAATTAGGGTAGTTCAACAGTTTAACGGTAAAACTTTCGCCGTTATTTTTATAAAAAGATAATTCTGTCATTTTCTAACTACGACAATACTTCCGTTGTAGGGTCCACCAATGATTGTGACGTCGTACGAATATTCTCTGTTAAAACGAATATTTTCCGACCAATCGAATATTATATAACCACTTCCTTACTTTGCAAAATTTATAAATATTACCCACAACTATAACATTATATCAAATCCACGCCATAATATTCAAAAATATATTTTGAGAAAAATTATCTTTATTCATAAAAGTTGGGGTCTTACATTACCCTTATTCTGTATGGTTCATTTCTCATATATTTCATTGCCACTCCCCTAGATAATGCATACTTTGATATAGATTCCCTAACTTCAGCTGCACTAACAAATGTCATTCCCAAGATGAAATAGGATGTCTGATAATTTACATTAAAACGGACATGATGTCTTCTCTCACATGGCACCTGACCCTCATCAGTCATTCTCTCACTATCATCATTATCATCCCCTTCTTCTCTATCATCATTATCCTCACTATCATCACCTTTCTCATTATCATCACCTTCCTCACTCTCTCATCACTCTCCACTTCATATGTAGCATCATCACTATCCTCACTCTCCTCTTCATATGTAGCATCCTCACAGTCCTCACTCTCCCCTTCATATGTAACATCTTCCTCACCTAACCTGTTACCTTGTGTGTTTAATACCAAAATAGGATCATCCCTTCTTTCATGTGCTCTATTAATGTTATCAAAAGTATTAAGTACTTCAGCACTTTCCATGGAAGTGTCATCACTATCCTCACCTGAAAGTAGTATGCACACAAGCCAATCATGTTTGATGATAAAGCATATACTTTATAACAATCTTATTCATTTATTAATAAAAAGTATTAATTTATTAAAGGCTTTTAATTATCTACATGATGTTGTTTTATAATATGTGATAAACCCATAGTTTTAAGCAATGCTTTTAGAATAATGATGATGATCATTTTAATGAGATCTAAATTCTTAGAAAACTTAAAACTAAAATAGTTCTCAATCGTTGGATTACTAAATTGGGAATTAGTGAATACAGATAGATTGGTACATACGTTGCTTGCTCATTGGATGAGGATGAGGATGATTGATCTCATGATCATTTGTGTGGAGACACTAAAGCAAGTATGTAGGTTCTTATTAGAGAATAAGTTCAATTTGAGCATTGGCTCATTAAGGAATACCTAATGGAGTTTTACTTACCCGTCAATAGGAATTCTCAGTAGTGATAGTAAGTACAAGTGATCCTTGACTTTGAGATCATCATAATATCTTGTGTATGAAGAGTTATACTTTGACTTATGCCTTAAGACCCTTAGGGTATATCAAAGGGTATGCTTGGGTATAATAAGTTTGTACATGGAGATAATGTATGATCAATAAAGAATCTACCACTTCTAGTAAAAGAAGAGAATGTCATATGTGATTCGATAAATGACAAACCAAGTAGTCCTCGGGCGGCGAGAATGAAATTAGAAAGGAGTTTCTAATTTGCATTATATGGTGTTGTGCATTTAAGAGTCGAAATACATATAATTAAATAAAATAAGACTTGACAAGAATTCCATATCTTATATTTAATTGGGACATTGTATGGTGGAAGGATTGAATTATGCAGTAACTATTTACTCAAAGGTTCTTTTATGATTAATGTTGAAATCTATATTATTTGGAAAGTCGTTGTTCACTATTAGGGAGGCTTATCCCTCACTTGTAGAATAAATATTATTTATTTAAATAAATTAATTGTTTAATTTATTTATTTAAATAAGATTAGAATTGTTCTAATTAATTTATTCACAACCTGGGTTTAATATGGAGAACCTAAAGGGTCACACCATAAAAGGAAGAATAACTATTTAAGAAGTTAATGGCATAATCATAATAATATATGTTAAGTATATTTAATTTAATCTATGGTGATAGAATAAATTAAATAGCTTAATATTTATTATTTAATATTTTAGAAATATTAAATATAAATTAATAAGAGGAGTCTTATAAATATTATTACAATTATTATTATTTTAATTTCTAAAGAGTTTAGGAATTAATTTAATATAAGTACTCTCATTTATTTCTAATAGGATTAGGAGGGAAAATTAGTTAAAGGAGTTTAATTAATTATCCCTAATAAGATTAGGGAGCCCATTTAATTAAAAGGGTTTAATTAAATAAATAATACCTTATTTTTAATTAAATATGGTTACCTGATATCTTTATAAGGTGAGTCTTATATCAGATATCAATATACGCAATTCCAATAAGTTGGAGAGTACGTTCTTTTCTATAGAGATAGAAAACTAGGGTTTAGCCAAATACTCATCTTCTTGAATCTTTCTTCTTCCTTGGTGGATCACCTCTAGAGGCCAAACACTTGGGTGGCTAACGTTGATCAAAGGAAGGAACCAAACCCGGTGGATTCAAGTTGAGCGAAAAAAGATTGGAGTGAACTTGTATTCGGGAGAAGCTTCGAATCTTCAAGGTATGATTCTTGTTCTTTCTTTTTCGTTTAATTAATAATTGTGCATAAAGGATGATCCGGGTATATGGTTTATAAAATTTTAAAACTCTGATTTTCCACGTTTCCGTTTATTTTGTGTAATTTGATTGCGTTCATGAATATTACAAACCTAACAGTGGTATCAGAGCCAAATCTTTATGTGAATTATTAATTATTTTAATTTGATATGTATATTGATATGTGTTTAGAACAATTTAATTGGGCATAATTTGTTGTATAAAATTTATTTTTTAAAAAATAGAAATTTCGGAAACCTGTTATACCGCGAATTGAATTTCATTTTTTCTCTCACTGTGATTCGCGTAAGGCGATAGTTATTCACGTTATTCATATATATATATATATATATATATATATATATATATATATATATATGATAGTTCACAAGGTAATCATACTGCAGATAAGGATTATTTAATTTTTTTTTTAATTAATTAGTTAGCATGATTTGCGTGAGTGATTCAGGTGATTCATGGATTCAATAAAGTAACCAGGATATCTTTTTTTTTTATAAAAGTATTCTTATTATTACTTATATATTATATATATTACCGTTATATATAATAAATATTCTTATTTATTTTATAATTAAAATATAAAAAAAAGTTTACTTTAATATTAAAATAAAAAGTTTATTTTACTTTTAAAATAAAAAGTTTATTTTAATTATAAAATTGGATTTCATGCTAACTAATTAGAGTTAGAATTAGATTCCATGATAACTAATTGGAGTTGAAATTGGATTTCATGTTTTCTTAAATAAATGAGTTTATTTAGATATGAAATAAGATTTCATATTATTCAAAATAAAAGAGTTTATTTGTGAATATGAAAGAGCACCCATATTTCCTTAAATAAAGGAGTTTATTTAGATATGGAATAAGATTTCATATTATTCAAAATAAAGGAGTTTATTTGTGAATAGGAAAGAGAATCTGTGTTTCCTTTAATAAAAGATTTTTTTTCTTTACTTGGAATTGAATTCCATAATTAATTAAAATAAAAGAGTTTATTTTGATTAAAGAATTTGATTTAAATAAAATAGTTTATTTTATTCAAAATTGGATAAATTAAAATAAAAGAGTTTATTTTGATTTAAATTTGGATTAAAATAAAGGAGTTTATTTTTATTCAAAATTTTGATTGTATGCTAACTAAATTTGCCCATTAAATGATATCAATATATATTGAATGTTTATTATTCATGAGATAAATGTTATTTATTAATGCATATGGTGATGTGTATGATAATAAATGGGATTGATTATGGACTATTGACCAATGTGATTGGATTTTATTTTAGTTGGATGCATGAATGTATGAGTTTTATTAAATGGGGTCTCATGTGCATATAAATCTTCTCTAATTTTTCTTAATATAAATTCTATCTCCTCCTATGTACTTCCCTCGATCACGATCAAGGTTTCTATTTATTTTAATATAGTTTTGTAATAGGAATAGTTAGAATGAATTTTGAAGAATTGGAGATCAAAGATCAAGGAGCGCTTGAAGATCCGTTTGTAATGGAGCCCGGGTTTAAATGTAATAGTTATATTTAAATATTAATTATTGCACCCCTAGGGTTTGACCTTTTGGTTCACTTGGTGGCTCCATTGAACCAAACTAGAATAAAGTCCATAATCAATCCGGATAGAATATAGTATTCTATATATGCATGCTTATACTATATAAATTATATATTATGCAAACATGCTTCGCATGTTAATTAATATGATGCGTATTTTATATATATGTGTGCATGCGCGCTAAACAAGATGAGACAAATTAATAACAAATTCCTCAAATATTTTATATTAAGTTGTAACGTTCAAAGATATTTTGAATATCGAACGTCGCCTTCTAGCATGATTGAAACAATAGAGTATTGAATATTTAATATGAGTTTGTTGTGCACACACAAGGCAAGTATTAGATATTTAAGATGTTATTTTTATTACATATGATGTTTATAAGAAATTGAACATTACTATTTTGTTGTGCACACACAAGGGCTGTAGTTTTCTCTTCACTTATATGGAAATGTTGGGTCTGACTTAACTTAAATCATTTTAGTTCGGATGTGCACACACTTGACCATTATGATTTAAGAGGCAAAATAAAAGGAGTTGCATAGTTGATGTAATTGACAAGAGTTGTCTACCTATTTATTTATATATAGTTTGTTGTGCACACACAAGGCTATATACATTTGAAATGAGATTCTTATTCTCACTAGCATATCTTTAATTAGATATTGCCGAACTATATATATTGAGGGTAATATAGTTTGAAGAAAATAGTGGGAGATACCAATTTAAAACAAGACCTAAATTATTTTGGTAATTAATAAAAGAATGTATGCTAAAATGTTGTTAATTACAAATTCATTTATAAAATTTTACAATGTCTAAATTACTATCACTGCGAAGCATATTAGATGTTATTTAACCGGACCGAATTACTCGGATCGGTTAAGGAATTTGAGAATAGTTATCATGGCTGAAAAGCTATCTTGTGTCCTTAATACGCCTATCCCTGCAATGGTTACAGACAATGCCTCTGAGGAAGAGATTGTTACTTTTAGAAAGTGGCAACATGATGCATAGTTGGCTCAATGCATCAAGCTCGCATCCATGAGTAACGAGCTTCAGCGTTAGTATGAAACTATGGAAGCTCCTACTATATTCCTGCACATCAAGTAGTTGATGGTGAGGAAAGTAGGACTGATTGATATCAGATATCTAAGGAGCTCTTCCAATCTAGAATGACCGATGACACTACAGTACAAATAAAGTCCTTAACATTATAAATTTGATTGATCAATTAGGACAACGGGTTTTTATCATGGATGGATAATTAGGCCAAGATTTGATCTTGCACTCACTCCCGGACTCCTTTCACAATTGTTGTGAATTTTTCATATGAACAAGCTAGATATTAGCCTCGCTGATTTGCTTAACATGTTGAAAAATGTTGAGAGTCACTTTTCAACCAAGAAAGACCATGTCTTACTGGTAGGGGCCAAAGGATCTTCTGAAAAGAAGAACGATTCAAAGAAAGTAAATAGAAAAGGCATAAACAAAGGATAATAAGAACAAAACTGATACGGATAGCAAAGGAGTTTGCTTCCACTGCAATAAGCCTGGACACTAGAAAAGAAACTGCGAGAAGTATCTTGTAGAGGCTAACGAAAAGAAACTTAGTGAAGCTTCGGTTACAAATATAGCTTTTGTTCATGATTTAAAATAATTTTTTCTTTAAGTCAAGGTTCTATTTGAGTATTAGATACCGACTTTAGTTATCATAAATATAGACTTATGAAGGGACCAAGCAGAAGTAGAAAGCTAAACAAAGATAAGTAATTCTATGTGTGAAATGAAGCAAAGGTTACTACATTAGCCATAGAAACTTATAGTTTAGCAATGCCTATGGATAAATCTATTAAGTCAACAAGTTGTTATTGTATTCCAGTTCTTGTTAGAAACATTATTTCCATTTTGTTGTTGGACAATGAAATCTTTGGTATTATATTTAAGAAAAATTATTGTTCTATTTATAATAATAATGTTTTGTATAGAACTGGAATATTACTTAATGGATTTTACATACTTGACTTACGTGAAAATAATTTTGCAAATTGAACAAACTAGTATAAGAAAAGGAGATGATCATTCAAAGAGTTGAATGTGTGTATTTGCTGAAATACAAGTGTGAATTATTTAAAAGATTCAAAGAATTCAGAAGTGAAACAAATTGGCAAAGTATTAGGATTCTTTGATCGGATCAAGGAAGGAATACTTGTACAATAAGTTTCTAGATCATCTCAAATGGTTTTCTCACAATGGACGCCTCTTGATACGCAATAATTGATTGATGTATCTGAAAAGAAAAATCGTACCTTGTTGGGCATGGTGCGGTCCATAATGATTTTACCGACATTTCAGTATCCTTCTAGGGCCATGCCCTAGAAATGGCTGCATATCTACGGAAAAGGTAACCTCAAAATTCGGCCCCAAGACTCCATAAAAGTTATGGACAGGGAGGGTTCCTAATCTTAAGTATGTTAAGATAAGGGGTTGTCCAACTTATGTGAAAAGGTTTCAAAGGATAAGCTTGGGACAAGATTTGACAAGTGTCGATTTGTGGGACATCCTAAAGTAAGTTTAGGGTATATGTTCTATAATCCTACTTAGCAAAAGGTGTTTGTTGCAAAACACGCTGCCTTCTAAGATAAAAGTGTTTATCATTGAAGGGGCTAGTGGGAGGATAATAGAATCTTGAAGAGTTCAAGAACCACAAAACACTATAAGTCAAATAAGAGGAACTTGTAGATAAGCCTATTGTACCACAACCGAATCGTAAATCTGGAAGAGTACCGAAGATACCTTGGAGGTATGGATTCATCATAGATGATGATGATGAGGTACATATCATAAAAGATGATGATCCAGTTACATACGATGAGGTAAGAGTTGTAGACACTCACAGAAATGGATTGAAGTAAACTTCTCAAAAATGGAACATTCGTTTTGATGAGACAATCAAAAGAGTTTGATTTTATCACAAATAAGAATGAACCTAGTGTGTACAAAAGGGTCAGTGGGAGCGCCGTGACATTCCTAGTATTATAAATTAATATACTACAGATAAGGAATGACATGCCAATGCTAGAATCAATAAAGATAAAGTTGTATAAACATTCCTCCATGAATGATTTAGGAAGAGTATCTTAATTGGGGAAACAAATCTATATAGATAGATTTAATAGGATGCTCGACTGAACCCAAAGAGCGCATATTCATTTTATGCTAAAGTCGTTTAGCATGACAAACTCCAAGAGATGTCTCATGTTGATGAGCCCTGGAGTGTATCTCTCTTAATAGTCCCCATAGACTCCTAAAAGAGAGAGATCGCATGAGTAACAATCATGTATGCAATGAAATATACGAGACCTGATGTTGATCAATCATATTCTAGAGAAGTTCATTGTGAGTCAGTGAAAAACATCTTAAAGTACTTAACCGACACTAAGGATGTGATCATATTCATGGCGGGTCTGAATTAAAACTAGAGGGCTTAACAAACTCAAGTTTTTCAGACAGACCAAGACGACAGAAAATCCACTTTAAGGTAAAGCTTACCATGAATCTGGTGCGAAGTTGAATGGAAAGGTTCCAAACAAAGAGACTTGTCTTTGGTTTAGTGATAAAGACAAAGTATATAACTATAAATGAAGCTACAAGTTGATTGTTTGGATGAAAAGTTCATTATAGAACTAGGAATAGTTCCTAAGTCTCATCTTGGATATAAACATGTGTTGTGGCACTTTTAATTGATTATGCGAATCATTGAAAGATGGGAAATTACTATAGAGATAGTGGACTCTCAAAAACAACATTACATATCCATTAACTAAAGCTTATCCAACAGCAGGATAATCATCACTTAGAGAAGAAGGGTATGAGATACCATGGCGATTAGCTTTAGTGCAAGTGGGAGATTGAAAGTAGTATGCACACAAGCCAATCATGTTTGATGATAAAGCATATACTTTGTAACAATCTTATTCATTTATTAATAAAAAATATTAATTTATTAAAGGCTTTTAATTATCTACATGATGTTGATTTATAATATGTGACAAACCCATAGTTTTAAGCAACGCTTTTAGAATAATGATGATGATCATTTTAATGAGATCTAAATTCTTAAAAAGCTTAAAACTAAAATAGTTCTCAATCGTTGGATTACTAAATTGGGGATTAGTGAATCCAGATAGATTGGTACATACGTTGCTTGCTCATTGGATGAGGATGAGGATGATTGATCTCATGATCATTTGTGTGGAGACACTAAAGCAAGTATGTAGGTGCTTATTAGAGAATAAGTTCACTGAACGTGGCTCGCTAAGGAATACCTAATGGAGTTTTACTTGCCTGTCAATAGGAATTCTTGTCGTGATAGTAGTACAAGTGATCCTTGGACTTGAGATCATCATAGTATCTTGTGTATGATGAGTTATACTTTAACTTATTCCTTAAGACCCTTAGGGTATATCAAAGGGTATACTTGGGTATAATAAGTTATACATGGAAATAATGTATGATCAATAAAGAATCTACCGCTTCTAGTAAAAGAAGAGAAATGTCCTATGTGATTCGATAAATGACAACCCAAGAGTCCTTGGCCAAAGGCGTAATGAAATTAGAAAGGAGTTTCTAATTTGCATTATATAGTGTTGTGCATTTAAGAGTCGAAATATATATAATTAAATAAAATAAGACTTGTGATGAATTCCATGTCTTATATTTAATTGGGACATTGTATGGTGGGAAGGATTGAATTGTATTTAACTATTTACTCAAAGGTTCTTTTTATGATTAATGTTGAAATCTATATTATCTGGAAAGTCGTTGATTGCTAGGGAGGCTTATCCTATTGTAGAATAAATATTATTTATTTAAATAAATAAATTGTTTAATTTATTTATTTAAATAAGATTAGAATTGTTCTAATTGATTTATTCACAACCGGTTTAATATGGAGAACCTAAAGGGTCACACCATAAAAGGAAGAATAACTATTTAAGAAGTTAATAGCATAATCGTAATAATATGTTAAGTATATTTAATTTAATCTATGGTGATAGAATAAATTAAATAGCTTAATATTTATTATTTAATATTTTAGAAATATTAAATATAAATTAATAAGAGGAGTCTTATTAATATTATTACAATTATTATTATTTTAATTTCTAAAAGTGTTTAGGAATTAATTTAATATAAGTACTCTCATTTATTCCTAATAGGATTATGAGGGAAAATTAGTTAAAGGAGTTTAATTAATTATCTCTAATAAGATTAGGGAGCCCATTTAATTAAAAGAGTTTAATTAAATAAATAATACCTTATTTTTAATTAAATAGGGTTACCTGATATCTTTATAAGGTGAGTCTTATATCAGATATCGATATACGCAATTCCAATAAGTTGGAGAGTACGTTCTTTTCTATAGAGATAGAAAACTAGGGTTTAGCCAAATACTCATCTTCTTGAATCTTTCTTCTTCCTTGGTGAATCACCTCTAGAGGCCAAACACTTGGGTGGCTAACGTTGATCAAAGGAAGGAACCAAACCCGGTGGATTCAAGTTGAACGCGAAAAAGATTGGAGGTGAACTTGTACCTGAGGAAGCTCGAATCTTCAAGGGTATGATTCTTGTTCTTTCTTTTTCGTTTAATTAATAATTGTGCATAAAGGATGATCCGGGTATATGGTTTATAAAATTTTAAAACTCTGATTTTCCACGTTTCCGTTTATTTTGTGTAATTTGATTGCGTTCATGAATATTACAAACCTAACATCACCGTCCTCTTCAGGTTCATTTATTATGGGCTTAGGTGGAAAAGAAGGAAGAGAATTTATTATGGGCTCAGGTGGAACAACTGGAGGTGATTCATCATTTATTATAGGTTGATCTTTCTCATGCTTTGCAAAGAACTCTAGGACAGTTGTGTCTGAATTTATTTTACTCAGAATTCTCCTAATCTTATGGTTATCCTCAAGTACAAAGAGTCCTTCTTCAATACTCGGTCCAGGTTCCAAATAATAGACTTCTTTAACATTAGGATATTTCAATTCCTCTATATATGTATTCTTAATGAAAATAAGAGAAAGGTAATCTACATCAAAGTTCTTACATATATAGACATCACCTCCCACATATCTCCACACAGGATCCTCCAGCCATATGCCCCCATGATGTAAATATACATCTACACGCCCAATCATTCTGCCATTCAAAAAAAACAACCCAGAATTAGGGCTTCAGATATCAGCAAATTACAAGACATGAAAGTACTCTGAAGTATTAACAATGTAATAAAAAAATAATATAGGGGACCACATGTCCCCTACCAGTCAACACCCAACTGAAACATGGACCACATGTGATGACCATATTTTACCTATTCACTCATATAAAATGCACTTTATCAATTAAAAGCAGATACGAAAATACCTATGAAAATCTAAGAGATTCCTTTTGTGACGCCCCCAAAATAGGTATACATCACCCATCTTGAGTCGCCAAATACATGGTACAAAATTTAAATACAACTTAATAATACAACTATCGTGTAAAATACGACAAAACATAAACTGAGAGTTCTAATACGAATATTATCTTCTAGACAGTATTCAAACTCAAATGGAGTCCTCAATGCATTTATTATCACACTATTTCACAGAATAGTGAGTGTAAGGCCCCAACTTTTATAAATAAAGATGAATTTTTTATAAATATCATTTTTGAATATTATGGAATGAATTTGATAGAATGTTATAGTTGTGGGTAATATTTATAACTTTTGCAAAGTACGCAAGTTGTTATATAATATTTTATTGGTTGGGGAATATTCGTTTTAACAGGGAATATTCGTACAACGGCACAATCATTGGTGGACCCCACAACGGAATTATTGTCGGATTGAGAAAATGACAAAAATACTTTATAAAAATAACGGCGGAAGTTTTACCGTTAACTGTTGAAACACCCGGTGTTAAAAGCACAGTTAAACGCGTGGTTGCATAGTAGCACATGGTATTGATTATTGATGCTTACGTGAGAAGTCACTCAGTTTTGTTCAATTATTGCTATAGTAATTGCTGTATAGTATCTCACGTTATTTGATTCAATTATTGTCAATATTTTATATATTATTAAATCAATAATTGAGATGACAAAGTTATTAATATTATTATTTACAATATTAACGATGTGTAGAAGTTCTGTCAAGGAGAGGTTTGGTCACCTAATTCTGCGCCAATAGGGAGAAATCCTTATTGGAAAGCCCCCTCTTTCCTGGGAACGACCTGGTCGATTAATATTGTGAATTATAATAATGGTGATAAAGTTTGTTTTATTATTATTATAAATGTAATAAAACAGAAAACATTTTATATAAAACAGAATACTTTTATAAAGTTATTTATTTTATTAGATTTCAAATAGAATATATTATTTTATTATGCATAGTATTTGTATAGTGCCTGCATAGTGTTTGCATAGTAAAATCTTTTTATATAAAATAGAATACTTTTATAAAGTTATTTGTTTTATTAGATTTTAAATAGAATATATTATATTTTATTATGCATAGTGCATTATATAGTGTTTGCATAGTAAAAACTTTTTATATAAAAGCGTAATACTTTTTATAAAGTTTTGTTTTATTTGATTATAAATAGAATATATTATATTTTATAAAGTTTTGTTTTATTTTATGTTTTCTTCTATAAATATGATGCTTAGTTGGAATTGAAAATCACACCAGAAATTCAAAGAATTCTTCTTTTATAATCTTGAACGTATTTCTTTAGAGTTTTAAGAAGCTTTGAGCGTAGAAAACAGTATAAGTTTTTTTCAAGAATATCCTCGCCTACTAGTGGAATACTCTTCTTTTTAAGGTAAGGGTATTATTCTTTCGTATTCATGAAGAGAGTTATTTTCTTTTCAATACTAAGTAAGGGTTGTTATTCCATTCTTAATTATTATGTTGGAATAACTTTGTTTGTGCTGATCTCATCACATGCATTGGTGAATTCTTTGTTATTCCATTTTTATTATTACATTAGAACATCCTCGTCTGCATGCGGATTACGCATAACTCCAGTTCCATTCATTATTATTACATTGGAACATCCTGTGCATGCGGATTACGCGTGACCTTGGTTCCATTCGTTATTATTCTATTGGAATATCACATGCTGCATGGATTCACGCATGACTGGTTCCATTCTTTATTATTACTGTTGGAATAATCTATTTACGTGGATTACCGCATAGCGGCAAAAATCCATTTGCAGTTTCATATATTCTATTATACTCAGTTGGTTAAAGTTTTGGCTTCTATACTCCATGAAATTAGTGGAATATCCTTGATATTTGCGCTTCATCCAGTATCTTTTCATGGAAATATTCTTCTAAGCATTCTTGAATTTTACTCCACAAAGCAGTGTCATGTTGACAATTTGGACGTTATTGAGTTCAGGATAAATTAACTTAAAAATCTTTAAAATTTATTATTGAACTTGTTTTATTGAATTGTCATCATCCTCATGTTTATAATATGTTGAAAGTCATCTGTGGCCTGTAGTGCATAGATGGACTTGGTATGATTATGACCAGGGATTATTCGGTATAATCATGATAGTAATGTTACAAATGATGTGGTAAAAAATCCTCATTGGTCGTAGTGTATTGATGGACAGTTGTTGGCATGATCATGACCATTGATGAATACACGAATATCCTTGGCCCGTAGTGCATGGATAATTTGTGGTCGTGATACTAATGAATATCCTTGGCCGTAGTGCAGGGATGATGTGGATTATTTATTAAGCTGAGTCTCAGCGATAAAAGTAATGAAAAACCTTTTAAATCATAGAAGATAGTAGATTTTATTCTCTACTTGATTCTTCTAATGGATTGCTTGTTCCGCTGCAGTTAAACTTGATGTTGTTATATTTTATTAGTTTAACACTTGTTGAAGGCTAATGATAATTTATTCTGCATTATCTTAGTCATAATATTTCTTACTGGGCTAGTTGAGCTCACCCTTTTGCTTTCATTGTTCTCTTCAGGAAATTAGAACGTAGCAGGGACTAGTCGGGGAACGGAGTGACGATCCAGATGAAAGCATTAGTAGTCCTCACTATTCTATGAAATAGTGTGATAATAAATGTATTGAGGACTTATTTTGAGTTTGAATACTATCTAGAAGACAATATTTGTATTAAAACTCACAGCTCATGTTGTATATTTAAGGTTGTATTTGTATTCTGTACCATGTATTTGGCGACTCGAGAATAGATGATGTATACCTATTTTGGGGCGTCCACGATTGGTATCAAAGCTTAGGATATGATCCACTGGCTAAGATGTGAGACTAGAACTAGGAGGGAGAGATAGGGAATTCCTTCGCTAGTATGACCTACCTAAGTTTATTTGGTATTTAATTGTTCTATTCAAGTATAGGGATAATATGTTACATGTCAATTAACCCTTGTTTTGTGGCAGTATCTAGGAATGACATCCGAGAATGTTGAGAATAGCAATGGAGCACGAGAGACCGTTGAGTCTCCACATATCAATAATCGAGGATAATGTGCATCGAGGCGACAATCCTCATGCAAACAACAACAACGGCCAAATGATGAATGATGGAATGTTCGGAGGCTTTATGCAATTCATGCAACATCGGTGAGAGCGGCTCTGTCCAAAATGTAGGTGGAAACACTTTGAAACTCTCGGGGCCATCACATAAAATAGTTCAAGGAGTGGGACCACCGGAGTTTATTGGAGAGCCAAAACCACTTAAGGCAGAAGGTGTGGATAAAGCAGATCACCAAGATATTTGATGTCTTGGGATGCTCCGAGGAGCAAAAGGTTCCCTTTGCCACCTTTATGTTGCGAGGAGAGGAAGATTACTGGTGGGAATTAGTAAAGCGTACTCAACCTGCCGCACTAAAGATGTCTTGGGAGAAGTTCCAAGAACTATTCAACGACAAGTACTTTCCCGAAAGTATTCGTCACATAAAAGAGGTAGAGTTCATCAAGTTGGAGCAGAACAATATGACCGTGTCGTAGTACGAAGCTAAGTTTGCCGAGTTGTCGCGGTTTACGTCCCACTTGGTTGATAATGGGGAGAGAATGATGCGGATTTTTTTAAGAGGTTTGAAACCGGAGATACGTCAATATCTTATTTCTCATAAACTGTGTTTGTATTCCGATGTGGTAAATAGGGCTCAGTTATTGGAGCGCGATAACGAGTCAATGCAACCAAGAGAAAACAGCCGACAGAATGAAAATACCAGTGGTAACAGTCATCGAAGCGGTGACAATAAACGTGGAGGGAATCAACATGCCAGAAATGGTAACCACTTCGGTGGTAATCATGGCCAAGACAATAAGAATGGAAATTTCAAGAAGAGGAGATTCAACAATGATGGAAAAATGTCAGCACCAACACCCGTTGTTAAGGAAGGAGAACGACCACCTATCATATGCTTCAAATACGGAGGGAGGACATATCGGTCAAAGCTACGATGCCATCCAAAGCGTGTTATAATTGTGGAAGAGAAGGTCACCTAGCCCAATTTTATCGTGCACCGAAGACAAGTCCAGTTGGAACGGTGACACAAAATACCATCCCAGACAAGTCAAAACCTGTAGTTCAAGGGAGAGCTTTTGTTGTGATCTCCCAGAAAGCAAGGAACCCGAATGAGGTCATCACGGGTAAGCTTATCATAACTCTAGCAAAGTCTATACCTTATTTGATACCGGTTCTACCCATTCTTTTATTTCTCCTACTTGCGCTCAACGATTAAATTTGACTCTGGAGAAATTAGACTTTGACTTATCTGTGGAAACTCCGTTGGGAGAAACCTTCATTACATCCACTATTTATAAGTCTTGTTTGGTTCAAATCGGTACCCTCACATTACTTGTCGATCTTATTTCATTGAAAATACTTGCATTTGATGTGATTCTAAGGATTGATTGGTTAACTACTCATCATGCTATAATTGATTGTTTTCGTAAGGTTGTTAGTTTTCATATTCCTAATCAACCTATTATGCAAATTCAAGTGACCAAACCATTAAAATCAGTCACGGTCATCTCAAGCCATAAAGCTATTCGTTTATTGAAAAACGGATGTCAAACTTTCTTAGCTCACGTCACATATTTAAACAAAAATACGTCAGATTTGAATGATATTTCTATTGTTAATAATTTTACTAACGTATTCCTCGAAGAACTTCCTGGCCTACCCCCAGAGCGTGAAATTGAATTTTGTATCGACCTTGAACTCGGTACAAAACCCATTTCTAAAGCCCCATATCGAATGGCTCTTATTGAACTTCAGGAGTTAAAGACCCAATTGCACGAATTGTTAGACATTGGTTTCATTCGACCTAGTACGTCTCCTTGGGGTGCTCCTGTTCTATTCATGAAGAAGAAAGATGGAAGTATGCGACTTTGTATTGATTATCGGGAGTTGAATCATGTCACCATCAAAAATAGGTATATGTTGCCTCGCATTGATGACTGTTTGACCCAGTTGCAAGGAGCACAATTCTTTTCAAAGATCGATCTTCGTTCTTGATATCATCAAATTTGAAGGTTAAATGAGAATATTCCAAAGATCCTTTCGAGAACTCCGATGACGGGCATTATGAATACTTAGTCATGTCTTTTGGATTGACTAATGCTCCTGCGCCTTCATGGATATGATGAACCGAGTATTCAAGGAATATTTGGATCACTTTGTGGTCGTCTTTATTGATGACATCCTCATATATTCCAAAAGCCATGAAGATCATGAACAACACTTGAGGCTGATACTCCAAAAGCTTTGTGAAAACAAACTTTATGCCAAGTTGAAGAAATACGAGTTCTGGCTTGAGGAAGTAGCATTCCTTGGGCACGTAGTATCAAGTCATGGAATATCTGTTGATCTGGCAAAGATTGAAGCTATTCAAAGCTGGGAGCAACCTAAATTAGTGACTGAAGTACATATCTTTCTCTGATTAGCTAGTTATTATTGGAGATTCATGGAAGGGTTTTCTCGAATCGCTACCCTATTAACTCAGTTGACTCGGAAAGATATAAAATTCGGTTGGAGCGTGGAATGTGAGAAGATTTTTAAAGAACTCAAGAGGAGACTCATTTCAGCACCTGTTCTGACAATACCATCTGTCTCGGAGGGATTTGTCATCTACAGTGATGCATCGGGCAAAGGGTTAGGATGTGTTCACATACAACATGGAAAATTTATGGCCTATGCCTCTCGGTAACTCAAAAAATATGAGAGGAATTATCCTACTCATGATCTAGAGTTGGCAGCTGTTGTCTTCGCACTTAAAATTTGGAGGCATTACTTGTAAGGGGAGAAAGTGTAGATCTTTACGGATCATAAAAGCCTTAAATATTTCTTCACCCAAAAAGAACTCAACATGCGACAACGACGTTGGCTTGAACTGTTAAAAGATTATGATCATACCATTCAATATCATCCTAGTAAAGCGAACGTAGTAGCTGACACATTGAGTAGAAGATCATATGGGGTACGAGTGCGATATTGTCAATGCAAAGGCCCATTTTATATGACTTGCAAAGGATGGAGATAGAGTTAAAGACTCCAGGGACCAACGTGATGATGGCGAATATACGAGTAGAACCGACTTTAATCGATAAAGTTAAAGCAGCTCAAGCTACAGACCTGGAACTGATGCGTATGAGGAAAAAGTGCAAGAAGGTGCTATACCGGAAGCAAGAATCGATGAAGAAGGAATACTTCGAGTCAACTCCAGACTTTGTGTTCCTAACGACCCTGATTTAAAGTATAAAATCATGATGGAGGAGCACAACACAACGTTTGCAATCCATCTTGGGAGTACCAAAATGTATCGTGATCTTCGTCATACATTTTGGTGGATCAATATGAAGAGAGAGATAGCGCTGTTTATCTCAAGGTGTCTAACTTGTCAACGAGATAAGGCGGAGCATCAAGTACCAAAAGGTCCATTGCAACCACTTGAAATTCCAGAATGGAAGTGGGAGCACATTACCATGTATTTCGTTACCGGTCTTAATAAGGTTTCTCAAGGCATAGATGCGATTTGGGTTATTGTTGATAGATTGACCAAGTCTGCTCATTTCTTACAGTACGAGAAACTTATACACTTGAACGTCGTGCTCGTATGTACATAAACGAGATTGTAAGACTGCATGGTATGCCAGTATCCATAGTTTCTGATCGAGACCTAAGATTTGTTTCACAATTTTGGGTTAGTTTGCAAAAAGCTATGGGCACAAATTTACGATTTAGCTCGGCATATCATCCTCAGACGGACGAGCAGTCGGAGAGGACTATTCAAACTCTTGAAGATTTATTAAGACTCTATGTCCTTGACTTCAAGGGAAGTTAGGATAAGTTCCTACCATTGGTGGAGTTTTCCTACAACAACAGTTATCAAGCAAGTATTGGCATGGCTCTATTTGAGGCATTGTATGGAAGAAAGTGTCGTTCTCTAGTATGCTGGGATGTGGTGGGTGAAGCAACGTTGTTGGGACCGGAGTTGGTACGTATGACTATGGAAAAGATTCAAACGATCCGACAACGTATAAAAACCTCACAATATCGACAAAAGAGTTATGCTGATCTTCATCGAAAGGACGTCGAATTCGATATTGGAGATCATGTGTTGTTACGTGTTGCTCCATGGAAAGGAGTTACGAGATTTGGAAAGAGAGGAAAGCTCAATCCTCGATTCATTGGCCCATTTTTAAACCTCGATCGAGTAGGAACTGTGGCCTATAGACTTGCTTTACCGCCAAGTATGTCTCGTGTTCATATTGTTTTTCAGATATCTATGTTACGTAAATATGTGAAAGACCCGCACCACATTATTGAGTTAGAACCGGACGAAATAGTGGAAGATTTAACGTATGAAGAGGTTCCTGTTAAAATCTTGGATAAAAGGAGCATATTTTATGCTCCAAGGTTATACCTTAAGTTAAAGATTTGTGGAGAAACCACGATGTTGAGGAAATGACCTGGGAATTAGAATCTGAAATAAAATCAAGGTATCCTTACCTCTTCGACATACCAGGAATGTACCCTAATTTTGAGGGCGAAATTTCATAAGAAGGGGAGGTTGTAAGACCCCAACTTTTATAAATAAAGATCAATTTTCTATAAATATCATTTTTGAATATTATGGAATGAATTTGATATAATGTTATAGTTGTGGGTAATATTTATAAATTTTGCAAAAAATCGCAAGTTGTTATATAATATTCGATTGGTGGGAATATTCATTTTAACGGGAATATTCGTACAACTAAGACAATCATTGGTGGACCCTATTAACGGAATTATTATCCGGATTGAATAATACGACAAAAATACTTTATGAAAAAATAACGGCGGAAGTTTACTGTTAACTGTTGAAACACCGGTGTTAAAAAACGATGTCTGGCGTGATTGCATAGTAGCAGCACGGTATTGATTATTGATGCTTACGTTAGAAGTCACTCAGTTTTATTCAATTATTGCTACAGTAATTGCTGGATAGTATCTCACGTTATTTGATTCAATTATTGTCAATATTTTATATATTATTAAATCAATAATTGAGATGACAAAGTTATTAATATTATTGTTTGCAATATTAATGATGTCTAGAAGTTCTGTCAATGAGAGGTTTGGTCACCTAATTGCGTGCCAATAGGGAGAAATCCTTATTGGAAAACCCCCTCTTTCCTGGGAACGACCTGGTCGATTAATTTTGTGAATTATAATAATGGTGATAAAGTTTGATTTATTACTATTATAAAAGTAATAAAACAAAAAACTTTTTATATAAAATAGAATATTTTTATAAAGTTATTTGTTTTATTAGATTTTAAATAGAATATATTTTATTTTATTATGCATAGTATTTGTATAGTGTCTGCATAGTGTTTGCATAGTAAAATCTTTTTATATAAAACAGAATACTTTTATAAAGTTAATTGTTTTATTAGATTTTAAATAGATTATATTATATTTTATTATGCATAATTGCATGCATAGTAAAAACTTTTTATATAAAATAGAATACTTTTTATAAAATTTTGTTTTATTTGATTATAAATAGAATATATTATATTTTATTACATAGTGCAGCATAGTATCATTTCCATTCTTCTATAAATAGGATGCTTAGTTAGAATTGAAAATCACACCAGAAATTCAGAGAATTCTTCTTTTATAATCTTGAACGTATTTCTTTAGAGTTTTAAGAAGCTTTGAGCGTAGAAAACAGTATAAATTTTCTTCAAGAATATCCTCGCCCTCCTAGTCGGAATACTCTTCTTTTTAAGGTAAGGGGTATTATTCTTACGTATTCATGAAGAGAGTTATTATCTTTCAATACTCGTAAGGGTTGTTATTCCATTCTTTATTATTCTGTTGAATAACTTTGTATAAAGCGATTACTATCGCATGCTCGGTGAATTTTGTTGTTATTCCATTTTTTATTATTACATTGGAACATCATCACATTGGAATTCATTACGATGCATGACTGGTTCCATTCATTATTATTCTGTTGGAACATCCTGTCTGTACGGATTACGCATGACCTGGTTCCATTCGTTATTATTCTGTTGGAATATCACATGCATGCGCATGTTACGCATGACCGGTTCCATTCTTTATTATTACATTGGAATAATGCATTTGTGGATTACCGCATGGCTGCAAAAATCCATTAGCGGTTTCATATATTCTATTATACTCAGTTGGTTAAAGTTTTGGCTTCTATACTCCGTGAAATTAGTGGAATATCCTTGATATTTGCGCTTCATCCAGTATCTTTTCATGAAAATATTCTTCAGCATTCTTGAATTTTACTCCACAAGCGATTATCATGTTGACAATTTGGGCGTTATTGAGTTCGGGATAAATTAACTTAAAAATCTTTAAAATTTATTCTTGAACTTGTTTTATTGAATTGTCATCATCCTCATGTTTATAATATGTTGAAAGTCATATGTGGCCTGTAGTGCATAGATGGACTTGGTATGATTATGACCAGGAATTATTTGGTATAATCATGACCGTAAGTTACAAATGATGTGGTAAAAAATCCTCATTGGCCGTAGTGCATTGATGGACAGTTGTTGGTATGATCATGACCATTGATTAATACACGAATATCATTTGCCCGTAGTGCATGGATAATTTGTGGTCGTGATACTAATGAATATCCTTGGCCGTAGTGCAGGGATGATGTGCATTATTTATTAAGCTGAGTCTCAGCGATAAAAGTAATGAAAAACCTTTTAAATCATAGAAGATAGTAGATTTTATTCTCTACTTGACTCGTCTAATGGATTGCTTGTTCCGCTGCAGTTAAACTCGATGTTTGTTATATTTTATCAGTTTAACACTGTTGAAGGCTAATGATAATTTATTCTGCACTATCTTAGTCATAATATTTCTTACTGGATAGTTGAGCTAACCCTTTTGCTTTCATTTTTCTCTTTAGGAAATGAGAACGTAGCAGGGACTAGTCGGGGAATGGAGTGACGGTCCAGATGATAGCCTTAGTAGTCCTCACTATTCTATGAAATAGTGTGATAATAAATGTATTGAGGACTTATTTTGAGTTTGAATACTGTCTAGAAGACAATATTTATATTAAAACTCACAGCTCATGTTGTATATTTAAGGTTGTATTTGTATTTTGTACCATGTATTTGGCGACTCAGAATGGATGATATATACCTATTTTAGGGGCGTCACAGTGACGACTACTAATGCTATCATCTGGACCGTCACTCCGTTCCCCGACTAATCCCAGCTATATTCTCATTTCCTGAAGAGAACAATGAAAGCAAATGATGAGCTTAACTAGCCCAGTAAGAAATATTATGACTAAGATAATGCAGAATAAATTATCGTTAGCCTTCAACAGTGTTAAACTGATAAAATATAATAAACATCAAGTTTAACTGTAGCGGAACAAACAATCCATTAGAAGAGTCAAGTAGAGCATGATATCTACTATCTTCTATGATTTAAAAGGTTTTTCATCACTTTTATCGCTGAGACTCAGCTTAATAAATAATCCACATCATCCCTGCACTACGGCCAAGGATATTCATTAGTATCACGACCACAAATTATCCATGCACTACGGGCCAAGAATATTCGTGTTTTCATCAATAGTCATGATCATGCCAACAACTATCCATCAATGTACTACGGGCCAATGAGGACTTTTACCACATCATTTGCAACATTACGGTCATGATAATACTGAATAATCCCTGGTCATAATCATACCAAGTCCATCTATGCACTACGGCCACAGATGACTTTCAACATAATATAAGAATGAGGATGATGACAATGATATAAGAATTCAATAAAACACGTTCAAGGATAAATTTTAAAGATTTATAATTTAATTTATCCAGAATTCAATAATGTCCAAATTGTCAACATGATACTGCTTTGTGGAGTAAAATTCAAGAATAATATTGTACCAAAAATGATTTGGACCGAAAACAAATTAATTTTTATCATGAATAGTACCCCAGGTGAATAGTACTCGAGTGAATACTACCCCGTGAATAGTAACTCGTGAATAGTACTCCGACATGAAAAAGTTGAAATTTATCAAGAATGCTCAGAATAATATTTCCATGAAAAGATACTGGATGAAACGCAAATTTTAAGGATATTTTACTAATTTCATGGAGTATAGAAGCCAAAACTTTAACCAAATGAGTATAGAATTCGAAATCTAAAATGAAATAATATTACTTACATACTACAGAGTATGGAAGAAAATATTATTTCAAGCGAATATTGAACAAACACTACAAAAAATAGGGCTTCGGCAACAACCGATTTTCATTGCTAAAGGTGTCAAATTTCGTTGCTAAAGGTTTTTGGCAACGACTTTACTGTCGTTGCGTCTTTCGTTGCGCAATGAGCGTTGCTAATTGTTCCGCAACGAACATATTTTTTTCGTTGCCAAAAGTAATACATTTTGCAACGAAATTTGGCTTTCGTACAGATACATCGATCTTTTAGCAACAAAATGTATTGTTGCAGAATAATTAAAATTTCGTTGCTAAAAACTCCATTTCGTTGCAAAAGCCTGCTAATTGGCAACGAAATGAACTCTTTTTTTGGCAACGACCATGCATTTTCGTTTCAATTGACACCATTTTGTAACGACATTTTTCGTTGCAGAAAATTATGAAAATTGTTGCCTAAACTTACTTTCGTTGCGGAATGTAAACTTTTTAGCAACGATTTTCGTTGCTGATTATATTATTTGGCAACGACATTATGCTGAATCAGCAACAAAAATGTTTGTTCTTTGGTTATTTTCAATAGCAATGAAAAATCGCCGATTAAGCAAGCGACATTATATGTTGCCGTTTATTTATATGTGCAACAAAAATTGATATGATTTGCAACGAAAAAAAATGTTGCCTTTTATTTTAGTATTAACAATATATCCTCTCCGTTGTTATTACGTTAATTTTTCGTTGCCAAATATTATATTTTTAATGCCATTAACAACGAAAATTTGTTGCTAAATGTATAAAAAATTGTTGCTATATTAAAACTTGTTCAATGCTTTGGTAACGAATAATATTGTTGTCAAATCAAAATTTAACATTCTTTTTGTGTACCTGGCTGGCTCAATGTCCCCAAAGCAAGTAATGGCAAAAATACAAAAAACTAAAATATTATTAACTTAATAAAATCATCCACTACATAATCATTCATTATCTTTACAATTAACCATCTAAAGCTACCACAGTTCTTCAATCAAAATATATATCTACATATATAGTGTATTGTCAAAGGAACACAACAACCATCAAGGCAATAGTTGGGGATGATAAGAAGATGGGCAGGTCTGCCTCTCTTTCATTCCTAGCAAAATAATAAGCAAGCAGTGAACGCATTGTAGGATTAGTTATACATAACATCAATCCATGGGGTCCTACTTATACCACCATCACCACAGGTATAACAAAGATAGATACTACTAATAAAAGTTGAAAAGAACATGCTAGTTGCTTCCATACCATGATCAACATAGGCAATAACAAACATATTACTTGATGTTCTGCTTATAGTCCATGATCGTTCGGAGCTCATCACCGTGAACTTCACCAGATGGGTACCGTAAATTGTCGATTACCAAGACAAAAGATTGTAGGCCTTGGTTTCATTCACACAAATTGATGGTTTGAATAAAACCGCAATTCGGTCTCATACATGTTAATTGATCATAAAGAATAAAGACTTGACTAGCTCAACTTGGACAAAAATGGTATAAAAATCATAGTTCGGTGAAACTAGAAAATGTGCTCAAATGGAGATATATGTAATATCTTATATGGAACATGTTGTATCAAATGAGAAAAGTTAAGATAATGATTGACATCAATGAAAAAGCTTATGTGTAGTACCATTAAGTAAAAAGATTTTCGGTGTTTGTTTTAGTATCCTCCCCGGATTTATTATACTTGCACGACTATAGCTGGATAAAAAGGAACTTTGCTCAAAAACTCCCTAACTAATCATATGTTTGACTCGTATCTGCAGAGAAATAAAAGAAGCATGTGCAAACAAAAAATGTAAAGATTAAAAACCTTGAGTTGCAGCTGGATCATAGACCTTGTTGAACTTGAACGAGCGCTGATTTTTTTTTCCTTGTTTGGATGGATTTGCAACTATTAGCTCCCCATTTTCACCTACATGTTCTACAATCGACTGTTTTCCTTTTTGTCCAGGAAGAAATGGCCTTATCCGATAATACACTCTAATATTTCCTATTCAACAAAATGCAAACAAGACATAAAAATTTACTAATATACAAGCATGAAAAAAGCTAAAATAAGTAGTGGCACCTTTTAGATCTTGGACCTCATTATGTAGCTTAGATTTTCACTAGACAAACATAATAGTTTTCTCAAAGATTTTCTAATACTTCAATCTTTTTCCCTAAAAACAAGTAAATATTAATTCATGAGATCTTGTTCATTACAATCAGAAATAATATTTTATCATTTGGTGAATGAGATTCATACTAGAGGCACACATAAACGAAACCTCTCATGAGAAACTTCACATTAAAGTTTTTGATACTACTGCGTCTCTTCACTAATCCCAGTTGCAAGGGCTTCAAGAACTTTAATTACGATCGGTATTTTCCTCATGAGCCTTGTATAGATTGTTTTGTTTCACGTAGAAAAGCAATCAAGTAATGAGGTCAAGAATTCAATACAAAATAGCAATAATAAAATCTTTTGACACACTACGCTCTTAAGTGCTCGCTTGAGTAGAAATACGCCGCCAATCTCTTGCGACTTTTCCTCAATAGTACGCCACGCTACCGAGGAAATGAAAAAACCCGACATTAGAATATACTTGAAAAACTTGAGAACGAATATATAAACGAGAAAGTCAGTTATCATGTTTATGTTTCCTTACATACATCAGGTATTTCATCGTTCTTTCTTTCTACACTTTCATCTAGAATTCCATTCACAACACTTAAAAGTGATTGCGTTGGGGCATTCTGCAAACAAGGAATACTGGAATGCATCAAAAATGCATAAATTTAGACCATCTCAAATAGAAATCTAAACAGGGCCAAATGTTATGGTCAAATGCCAAAAAAAAATTGGGAACCACTTAGGGAACATACGTCCAAGCTGTTTGATTTCATCATTTCTGAAAGCTTTGAAGGAGGGAGATCTGCATAGCCCCTATGTTTCATTTGAAACACTTCATAGAACTTGTGTCCAACATGGTGTAGTAATGTCGCAGATGGCTCTATACAATAGGGAAAAAAACATGTGACATAAAAAATTCCATGTAAATCTTAGAAACTGAACAGAACAAAATAAAACCACTGACTTGGTCATGTTTGGATGCGACAAAATATGCAAGTTCATTAAACAAAATGAGCTGAAAACGAACTTAAATCAATGTAGTTAATTAAAGAATTCACAACATGAAGGATTTTTTGTAGTTATTTGCTAATCAATAAACTTCTTTTTCATGATAATCATGTGTATAAACAAAACCTGAACATAAGAGGGAGAGATACCTGACATGACAGGACTACGCAAAGCACGTTGAAATTTTGATTCGGATGCGCCTTTTCATTTATCTTCTCCCAATATTGTAAAAGCTCTATGTGACGCCCCCAAAATAGGTCCAATCCACCCAACCTATTCTGAGTCGCCAAATACATGGTACAGAAATAACTACAACTTCATTAATATATTTGTCGTGCAAAATACGACAACATATATACTGTGAGTTTAAATACAATTATTGTCTTCTAGACAATATACATACCCAAATAAATCCTCATCACAATTATTTATTCATTATTTTACAAAAATGGTGAGGACTACTAAACAACTCTCTCTAGAACCATCATTCCATACCCTGACTCGTACTCGCAACATTCTCGCCTCCTGAGAAGAAAAATGGAACAAAAAGGAAAAGGGTGAGCTCAAACTAGCCCAAAGAAAGAATATTATGATTAAGATAATATACTGACAAATTATCGTTAGTCTCCAACAGGGAAAAATCTAATAGAATACAATAGACAACCGCTTTTAAATCAACAATCGCAATGAAACAACAATTCATTAGAAGAGTTAAGTAGAGAATGCAAACTACTATCTTCTATATATGAATTTAAAAGTTCATCGTCGATATTTATCCCCTCGTAACATCAATCAATATATATCCGGAATCAAATATTCATCTTTTACACTACTGTGCCAAAGATATTCATCACCTTGGTCATGTTCATCTAAACACTGCTCATCTTTTTTCTACGGGCCAAAGAGATATTAATCAAGAGTCATGTTCATCTCAACACTGCTCATCTTTGCACTACGGGCCAAAGATATTCATCAAGAAATCATTCATCTTTTCACTACGTGCCAAGATATTCATAATATCATCATTTAGGACCGAGGATGATGAAAAAATATTTTAAAGAAACGAATCCAAAGAAACAAAAGAACAAATATTAAGGATTCAGTATTTTAAACAATCCAAGTTCGAAAATACTTCATAAGTAATCAGAGTGGAGTAAAATTCAAGAATGATCAAAACATGGATACAATCAAAGCTAGTATCCAGAATAGATATTTTGGACAAGAAGAAGAAATTTCATTTTTCGGGGAATAGTGTCGTATTCGTGAATAGTGCCGTATACGTGAATAGTAACTCTGACACCAAAATATAGAAATTTCACAAAAAACATCATCACGCTTCGTGAATAATACTCGTGAATAGTAACTCGTGAATAGTAACTCATGAATAGTAACTCGTGAATAGTAACTCATGAATAGTAACCCCGACATGAAAAAGTTCCAAATTTGATAAAAAGTTCCAACCAATATTTCGGCATAATGATATTGAAGAAATAATATCATTTAAAAATAATTATATCCCTTACCTCGAAAGACAGTACTTCTAGTTGAAACACCGAATATAGGCTATGACTTGAACTTGCACCGTATATCAACACTCAAAGTATACTCACAAGAATACGTTCAAAATATCGAGAGAGAAATAGAGAAAACTTCAGCTTACGTGTGATTTTCAATTCTAACCTAAGCTCCCTATTTATAGGAAAATGCTTAGAACACCAAAGTAGAAAATTAAATATAATAATATTATTTATAAACAAAATTCCTTAGCCCACCTTTGAAATTTGATTTCAATCATAGCACATGTTAAATGAGGTTCACAAACTCACCAAAAACGTTTTTCTCAAAATAATTAATTAAAACTCCCAAAAATCAATTATTTCGAAACTCCAAAACTTCAATAATTCATAATAAATAGCCTTTTTATCGGAAAATTCGAATCTCGCGAGTGTTATAGGAAATTCAATTCTCTACAACTTTGCAGAATAAATTTTTTCCAAATTCCAAACAGAAAGTGACCGAAATCCACAAACAGAAGATTTTACAAGCTATAATCAAATTTTGGTCAATAATTGTGTCCACCAACACACAAAATATGTGTTAAACATTTAATGCCACAAAAATACTCTTCCTCCTCATATACTCATATCCCACATTCATTGTAAAAATATCACCGTTAATATATTATTAAAATAATATATTTAAATGAATTATTTTATCAGAAAAAGATAAAATATTAATTTTCAACAATTGTCACATTAAAAATTTTCTCAATCTATATCCTCATAAAATCAATATTTTCCTCATCATATAAATCAATAATTAATTATTCACAAATAATATTACGAGAATCACATTATTGACAACTGCATAGTTCCTGTGAGCAAGGGGCTTTCCAATAAGAATTTCTCTCATCTGGCGCATGCAATTAGGTGACCAAACCTCTCCTTAGATGTAACTTTCTAGACATTACCAATAATGTTTTCTAATAATATTATTCGGATAATATGAATTATTGCTTCGATAATGGAAAATAATGTAGTGACAATTATTGAAACAACGGTAATATAAAATATCAATGCAAAGAATTATTGAATCAATAAAATAAAATCTTTGAGCGAGAATTATCGTAACCATTATTGAGTAGTGCCTTCTTTACGTAAGAATCAATAATTGGTGCAATACTGCAATCTTCTTTGTGCAATAACGCCGACATTCGTGTTTTAACCAATTTAGAGTATTCCAACAAAGATTGACGGTAACAACAACTTATTCTTGTCGTTTTCTTCCTCCAATCGCTTTCCGTTATGGGGCCCACACATGGCTGCGCCGTCGTACGAATATTCCACGACCAAACGAATATTCCCCGACAACAATGAATATTTTATAACTACTTGCTTATTTGAAATATTTACGCATTTTACCCATAACTAACCACATTAATCAAATCAACCCTTACTATTTCAAAATGATAATTAGAGAAATTAAATCTTTATTTATAAAAAGTTGGGGTCTTACAACCTCCCCTCCTTATGAAATTTCATCCTCGAAATTGACGTACGTACCCGGGGTTTCAAAAAGATGAGGATACCTCGCTTTCATTTCCATTTCCAACTCCCAGGTCATTTCTTCAATAGCATGGTTTCTCCACAAAACCTTAACTTGTGGTTTAACCTTCGTATGTAGGGACATGCTCCTTCCTATCCAAAATCTTGACAGTACCTCTTTATCGTTAAGTCTTGGCTATCTCGTGCGGTTCTAACTCAATAATGTGGTTCGGTCGTCCACATATTTACGTAACATCGACACGTGAAAAGCGTTATGAACACGCCATCATACTTGGCGGTAAAAGCGAGTCTATAGGCCACGGTTCCTACTCGATCGAGGATTTCAAATAAACCAATAAATCGAAGGTTTGAGCTTTCCTCACATCGCCAATTCTCGCTTTTGAATAACAACTTCTTGCACTCTCCTTCTTCATATTCATCAGCTCCGGTGTGTAGCCTGAGCGATTTTAACTTTATCGATAAAAGTCGATTATACTCGTATATCATCACATGGGTACCTAGAGTTTTCATCTCCATCTCTAATATTTGTAAGTTATACGAAATGGGTCTTTGACATTATCGCACTCGTACTCGTATACGATCTTTTACTCAACACGTCAGCTACCACGTTCATTTTTTTCAGGATGGTATGGTCAGAACATGTGCTGAAATGAGTCTCCTCTTGAGTTCTTCGAAGCTCTTTCCACATTCCTTGCTCCATTCGAATTTTGTATCTCTACGAGTCAGCTGCGTTAATGGAGTAACGATTCGAGAAAATCTTTCCACATAATCTTCGATAATAACCAGTTAAGCATAGAAAGCTATGTATTTCGATTACTGACTTATGTTGCTCTCAACTGTGACTCATATCCGAATCTTGGATAACACGTCACAATGACACCTATCAGTTTACTACCGCACGAATATGGCATCCCCACAGAGAGTCTCGCGCTTGCAGTATTCCACAAAGGAAGTCACCAGATAAAGGCTCGGGTACCAAATTCTATAGTTGAATTTTTAACTCCTGAAGTTTAATAGGAGCCATTCGATATGAGATTTTAGAAATGGGTTTTGTACCGGGTTCAAAGTCGATACAAAATTCAATATCACACTTTGGGAGTAAGCCAAGAAATTCTTCAGAAATACGTCAGAAAGTCAATAACAACAGAATATTATTCAAATCGGCGTGTCTTTTATTCAAATCCATAACATGGGCTATGAAAGCTTGACATCCGTTTTTCAATAAACGAATAGCTTTATGATTAGATATGACAGTGATTGATTTTAATGGTTTAGTTGCTTGAATTCGAACAACAGGTTGTTTAGGACTATGAAAACTAACAACCTTACAAAAATAATCAATTTTGGCATGATGAGTAGTTAACCAATCAATCCCTAAAATTACATCAAAAGCAAGTATCTTTAAAGAGATAAGGTCAACAGGTAATGTGATGGTGCCAACTTGAATCAAGCAAGATTTCTAAACAATGGATGTAATGAAAGTTTCTCCTAACGGAGTCTCCACAGATAGGTCAAAGTCTAATTTCTCCGTAGTCAAGTTCAAACGTTGAGCGCAAGCAAGAGAGATAAAAGAATGGGTAGCACCGGTATCAAGTAAGGTATAAACTTCGCAAGAATTTATAAATAGCTTACCCGTGATCACCTCGTTTGGGTTCCTCGCATTTTGACCAGTCACAACAAACGCTCTTCTAGGAACCGTTGACTTTGACTTTTCTGGGACAGCCTTTTGAGTCACCATCCCCACTGGGCTTGGTTTTGCTACCGTACAATCTCGAGCGATATGTCCTTCCTTTCCACAATTATAGCATACCTTGAACTGTTGTGGGCAGTTTGGACTGATATGTCCCTCTTTCCCGCATTTATTGCATATGACCAGTGGTCGTTCTCCTCCATTAGAACCATTCTTCTTGCGCCTTTATCTGCCTTCATACATGGTCGTTGTTAAATCTCCTCTTTTAAAATCTCCTCCTGACTCGCTTCTTCTATTTTCATGGCCATGATTACCACCAGAGTGGTTACCATTTTTGTCCGTATTTTTCTTTCTCCGCAGGTTATCGTTGTTTTGTTGATTGCTATCCCCGGTATGATCCTGGTTGTGGTCCCTCGATTGACCGTACTCGTTATCTCGCTCTAATAATTGAGCCCTGTTTACAACATCTGAATATAAAGAAAATTTATGAGAGATAAGATATTGTCAATCTCGGTTTTAAACCTCTCGAAAACATCCTCGTCATTCGTTCCTCATTCTCTACCAAATGAGGTGAAAACCTGGATAACTCTGTAAACTTCGCCTCGTATTGGGACACCGTCATGTTGTTTTGTTCTAGTCTAATAAACTCTACCTCTTTCATATGGCGAATACTTTCAGGAAAGTATTTTTCGTTAAAAAGTTTTTGAAACGTTTCCCAAGAAATGCGGAGTGCTGCAGGCTGGGTCCGTTTCACAGACTCCCACCAGTATTCTGCCTCGCCATGGAACATAAAGGTGGCGAATGGAACCTTCTGTTCCTCTGTGCATCCCAAGACATCGAATATCTTGGTAATTTGCTTGACCCATGTTTCCGCCATGATCGGATCCGGCTTTCCCTCAAATTCGTGGTCCCAACTCTTGAACCTTGGTTGTTGTGATAACTTGAAGTGAATTGCTATCATTTCCTCCCAGTATTTTGAACACGAGTCTCCTTATGTCGATTTTTGCATGAACTGCAAAAGCTTCTAAACATCCCTCGCTTCATCATCTCGCTTCGGTGTGTTGTTCACGGGAGGAACATTGCCACTGTTACACGCGTTCTCCTCGTTGGTGAGTACCCAAGCGTCTCCACGGACTCATTTCCAATCATTAATATTCTCAGTCGACATTCTCAAATACTGTCATAAAACAAGAGTTAATTAAGGAAATCAATATATCACATAATATCCCTATATACTGACCAATTAACAAATAAGCTTAGGTATGACATACTAGCGAAGGATTACTCGTCTCTCCCCTCCTAGTACTATTCCCCGATCTCCGCCAGAGACCATATCCCTAAGCTCTAATACCAACTGTGACGCCCCCAAAATAGGTCCAATCCACCCAACCTATTCTGAGTCGCCAAATACATGGTATGTAAACAACTACAACTTCATTAATACATTTGTCGTGGCAAAATACTACGACAACATATATCTATAATGTGAGTTTAAATACAATTATTGTCTTCTAGAAAATATACATACCCAAATAAATCCTCATCACAATTATTTATACATTATTTTACAAAATGGTGAGGACTACTAAACAACTCTCTCTATAACCATCATTCCATACCCAGACTTCGCATTTCTCAACATTCTCTAGCTCCCGAGAAGAAAAATGGAACAAAAAGGAAATGGGTGAGCTCAACTAGCCCAGTAAAGAATATTATGACTAAGATAATATACAACAAATTATCGTTAGTCTCCAACAGGAAAAAATCTAATAGAATACAATAGACAGCCAGTTTTAAATCAACAACTGCAGCGGAAACAACAATTCATTAGAAGAGTTAAGTAGAGAATGCAAACTACTATCTTCTATATACGTTCAAAATATCGAGAGAGAAATGGAGAGAAAACTTTAGTTTCTGGTGTGATTTTCAATTCTAACCTAAGCTCCCTATTTATAGGAAAATGCTTAGAATACCAAAGTAGAAAATTAAATATAATAATATTATTTATAAACAAAATTCCTTAGCCCACCTTTGAAATCTGATTTCAATCATAGCACATGTTAAATGAGATTCACAAACTCACCAAAAACGTTTTTCTCAAAATAATTAATTAAAACTCCCAAAAATCAATTATTTCGAAACTCCGAAACTTCAATAATTCATAATAAATAGCTCTTTTATCAGAAAATTCGAATCTCGCGAGTTTCTATAGGAAATTCAATTTTCTACAGCGTTGCAGAAGAAAGTTTTTCCAAATTCCAAACAGTAATTGACCGAAATCCACAAACGAAAGATTTTACACGTCAGAATCAAATTTCTACTAATAATTGTGTCCACCAACACACAAAATATGTGTTAAACATTTAATGCCACAAAATACTCTTCCTCCTCATATACTCATATATCCCACATTCATTGTAAAATATCACCGTTAATATATTATTAAAATAATATATTTAAATGAATTATTTTATCGAAAAAAGATAAAATATTAATTTTCAACAATTGTCACATTAAAAATTTTCTCCATCTATATCCTCATAAAATCAATATTTTCCTCATCATATAAATCAATAATTAATTATTCATAAATAATATTACGTAATCACATTATCGACAACCGTGCAGCTTCAGAAAGAGGGGCTTTCCAATAAGAATTTCTCCTTCTCTGGGCGCCGCAATTAGATGACCAAACCTCTCCTTAGACATGAACTTTCTAGACATTGCCAATAATGTTTTCTAATAATATTATTCAGATAATATGAATTATTGCTTCGATAATGGAAAATAATGTAGTAGACAATTATTGAAACAACAAAGAATATAAAATATCAATGCAAAGAATTATTGAATCAATAAAATAAAATAATCGAATAATAATTACTTAACCATTATTGAGTAATGCCTTCTTACGTAAGAATCAATAATTGGTGCAACAACGCGACATCTTGTCTAACAACGCGTATTCATCGTGTTTTTAACCAATCGCATTCCAACAAAGATTGACGGTAACAAATAACTTATTCTTTTCATTTTCTTCCTCCAATCGCTTTCCGTTATGGGGCCCACACATGGTCAACTGGCAAATCAGATGAATATTCCCAAAAGCGATTAATATTCCACGACCAAACGAATATTCCCAAACAACAATGAATATTTTATAACTACTTACTTATTTGAAATATTTAAGATTTTACCCATAACTAACCACATTAATCAAATCAACCCTTACTATTTCAAAATGATAATTAGAGAAATTAAATCTTTATTTATAAAAAGTTGGGGTCTTACACTCTAGAATTTTCTCCATGTGGAGAAGCATCACCACTTCCATATCGATCTACTAAAGGCTTCCATCTCACGCTATAATCATTTCCGGATGAAGTCATTTGAACTAATGTTAGGAGTGCTAGGAGTTTTAGGAGTGCTAGAAGACTATATCTCCCAAAATTTGCTACAAATTTTGCTCAAGTCTTAGCAAGCACTTTCAAGACAATTTTCATCGAACCTGGATGAATTGAAATTCAACAATTAGGGGAGCAAGAGACCGGAGCATAAATTAGAAAATCATAATTTTTAAAAAGAGGATTAGCGAATGATATTACGGTAATGATTACATAACACAAGCTAATTAATAAAGATATATTATTCTCGCATATCAAGCTAGCTTTTATTTTCACCATATTATATATCGCATAAAATTGTAGCATTGGCATATACTACTAACTTGATAAATAAATATCGAAGATAATTAATTCAAGAGAACCACTAGGTCTTGTAAACATTTATTACCTTTTCTAGGTCTTGAATTTGAAATCTAGGCAATCCCATCTCGTCCATAGCTGCATTTTCAATTGGTATATTGTTGGTTGTGATAACGTTTCCCAGGTAAACCACAAAATCTGCCATACAATTGCAATTGTTACAGAAATTTGGTAACAACGTAAGCATAGGGTCTTCATCCTATATGCTAACCCTTTATCGAATGCGGTGTTCAATTATGACGATGATGTCAAGGAGGTTGGATTAACGTCTGCGGTGGAATTGGCGGATCGTGGCTGACCAGTCCTGGAGGTACCGTATGGCGATGTCGGTTAGGGATTGAAGGGCCGAGTTTTGGGATTTGAAGCCCACCGATTAAGCGATTCTGAAAAACGGCGATCCTTGTGATTTACGAAGGAATGGAGATTGATTGGAGTTTTTGGGTTTGTGATTTCATGGTGAGGATCGAGTAGTTTTATGAAAACCCTCATAATTTCTTCTCTGTTATCGAGACATGGTGTTTAATTGAATGAATTTGAGATTATTTTGTTTAAATTTAATGGTTTGTAAGTGGGTTGGGTGATTGATTGGGTTGATTTTTATTTTACTGAAGTGTTCATATTTATAAATTTTAAGAATATACATTTTTAATATTTACTTTTATATATCTAAAATATAAAATATCATAAATTTGAGAATAATTTTCCATAGATATAAACTACCAAATACGTTTGAGAATAATTTGCTATTTTATATTACAAGGAATGTAGAAGAGATGATGGTGTATGAAATAAATAAGATAATGTTTATAATCTAATGAATACTTTAATTATAACTATAGCTAGAATAAGAAAAAAAAATAATGAGTTTTAAAGTATAGTATTAATGAATGAATATTAATTTATTTATTTTAATAAATACAAAATTAATAATCTAAATTACAATTCAAATAATTTTTAACATTTTTGAAATTCTAAATTTTAATTTGAAAATGAATGCTCTAATATAATTATAAATAGAATAAGAAAAAAAATAATGAATTTTAAAGTATAGTTCATTAATTTTAAATTAATTTGAACCTAATATATTTTAATAATAAAATTATATTATCCATTGTTATTGACTCTGTTATCGCAAGTAAATTTTGAAAGTACAAAATTTGTAATAAGCTAATACCTATATATATAATTAATTTATATATATGTGACTTATTAGATATTGAATATAAGTTATTAATATATATATGTATATATATATATATATATATATATATATACACACACACATATATAGTCCGGATCTTAAGCTCACTCCTTATCCAACTCATCCGAGCTCACCCCCACCCCTTTAGCGACGGATCCGGCGACAGTTCGGTCATACAATCGTCGTCTATACTTTTAGCGACAGACAACATATAGCGCCGCTAAAAGTATAGACAACGGTTGTATGACTGAACCGTCGCATGGTCCGTCGCTAAAGGGGGGTGAGCTCAGGTGAGTTGGATAAGGGGTGAGTTTAAGATCCGGACCATGTATATATATATATATATATATATATATATATATATATCAATTCATGGCAACCGGTTGTTAGGTAAGTTAATATATAGAGCAATATGGTCATACACAGCTGTGTATAATTTATTTGTTCATAGTCTGCCAAAACTATGTCATTTTGGCAGATTTTTTTTATTATTAAAAAAATAGCTTCTCTCTTCCCAAATCAGAAATCAAAAACAAATATGCCAAAACGACACAGTTTTGAAAGACTGCGCATAAATAGAATATACACGCCTATATATATGGGCCCCCATTCTTGGCCCTCATAGAAATTACTGCGCACAAATAGAAATTACTCATTTGCTCATGTGCTGCACTGTCTACCTCTACAAGTTATGGTGGTAGTTTAGTTAACTAATAAATTAGAATGACTCAGTGGTAGCTTAATGGCTCGATAACCCATAGGTCTTAGGTTCGAAACCTATCTGTGATATTTTTGCTTCTTATGTTGTATTTTTTGTGTATTAGATAAATTATATTAGCATATATATATATATATATATATATATATATATATATATATATATATATATAACACACACATATCATATGTGGACGGGTTGATATGGCGAATATTGAACTTTATCCCAAAAAATATGTTAATGCACAGATTCGAACCCAAGACCTCCAGTTTAGAATATTGATCCAATGACCACCCGAGCACCTAGGCCGAGTTATTATTATTTTGCAAGGATTATTATTATTATTATTATTATTATTATTATTATTATTATTATTATTATTATTATTATTATTATTATTATTATTATTATTATTATTATTATTATTATTATTATTATTATTAGTTAGTACTATTATTATTATTATTATTATTTAGTACTATTATTATTATTATTGTTTAAATTATTCTAACTTAATATTTTAATTAATACAATTAATATTGTAAATTACTTAAAAAAAATTATTAAGAATAAAATTTCTCTTAAAATATTAATTACATTACAATTTGAGTTGTAGTGATGGAAAAAATATAAATTGCAAAAAATGTTTCTTTTGCTAATAACTATATAGTGTCGGGTAACTGACTTTATAATAAAAAATCCTTATAGCTTAGTTGGTTTGAGTATTTGTTTGAGGAGAGTGAGAGGTAGAGAGTTCAATTCTCAAGGAGAGCATTATTCTATTTTATTTTTAAAATTTTAATTTATTTTTAAAAAAGCCCACAGTGGTCAGGCATTTTTTTTTTTATTAGTAGTACTATTATAATTATTATAATAATTATTATTATAATTATAATAATAATAATAATAGTAATAGGAATAATAATAGTAATTATAATAATGATTAATAATAACAATAATAATAATAGTAGTAGTTATAATAATAGTAATAGTAATTATAATTAATACTAACAATTATAATTATTATTATTATTATTTTATAGTAATAATAATAACAACAATAATAACAATAATAATAATAGTAACAATAATAATTATTATAATAATTGTAACAATAATAATAAAATAATAATAATAACAACAACAACAACAACAATAATAATAATAGTAATAATTATAATTATTATAATAATTATAAGATTAGTAATAATTACTCTAATAATAATAATAATTAATAATAATTGTAATAATAATAATAGTAATAATAATAATAATAGTAAATATAATAATAATTATAATAATAGTAATAGTAATAGTAATAATAATAAAAATATAGCACATGAAGCATGAAAAAAATTTAATAATGACTTACAAGTAAAAAAAGTTAAAATTTAAGTTATTGTCAAACACTAAATAATAACAAATGACTTATAACTTAGTTTAACCAACTTATAAGTCATTGTCAAACACCCCTCTAATACAAGATATAAAGAGAAATTAATATTTGATTATAAAAAAATTACAAGTCAAGAAAAGGAGAATTTGAAAATGGGAGTTAAAAACTTACACACCATTGGTGCAACTTTATTATTATTGTTATTGTTATTATTATTATTTTTATTATTATTATTATTATTATTATTATTATTATTATTATTATTATTATTATTGTGGTATATAACTTCTTGAGATTATATTAATGGTATGTAGTGAAGGAGAAGAAATGAATATATGGGGGAAATCTCATGTTTTGATATAAATATTAATCCTTGCAAGATATTATCAGATAACTTGTGTTGCTCCAACGGTCAAATGACCAAAGTAACAAATGATAGGTCACAGGTTCGAATATGTTTCGCATTTGGATATAATTTTTAAATACTAAATATGAATATTTTTTGACAATTCTCCGAATAACGAATATTGTCTTACAAAAACATGTTTATTGTGATTATCTTAATTTAAGGCAACATTTTAATAGTCGTTGCAAAAAGTTGTATAAGATATGCAATGAAAATAAAAATTGTTGCCAATGAATGTGGTCCATATTAGACAACGAAATATAGCAACAAAAAATTTTTCATGCCCACGATGAGGAGAAATCAAGTGGTTAGAAATTTTAAAGCAAATTTCTAACAATTTTGTTTTCAAATTTTGCAACGATTTATGAATTTTGTTGCAAAAGGTGAAAGCCTAACACAATCTGCAACGAAGGAAAAGTTTCGTTGCTAAACATACACTTTTAGCAACGACTTATAAAGTTGTTGCTTGAAAAATCATTGTTAAAGCCCCATTTTTAGCAACAAAAAAACTTTTGTTGCCCACGATGACGGAAAATCAAGTGGCCAAAAATTTTGCAACGAATTTCTAATGAAATTTTTTCCCGCCAATGAATTAGCAACGAAATTTTGCAACGACTTATGAATTTCGTTGCAAAAAGTAAAAGCCTGACACAATCTGCAACGAAGGCCAAATTTCGTTGCTAAACATATACTTTTAGCAACGACTTATAAAGTCGTTGCCCGAAAAATCGTTGCTAAAGGCCCATTTTTTTGTAGTGAAAAATAAAAACCCTTACCCTGAAAAGAAGAGTATTCCAACTGGTATAGCGGGGATATTCTTGAAGAAAACTCTCACTGCTTTCTACGCTCAAAGTCTAAAACTCTAAAGAAATACGCTCAATATTATAGAAGAAGAATTCTCTGATTCTGGTGTGATTTTCAATTCTAACTAAGCATCCTATTTATAGGAGAATGGAAAGGCTAGTATTTAGAAAAAATCACGGACGCACAGTAGGAAAGTTCACGGGAGCAATTCTTCGGCCGAAACGTTTGATTTTCTGATTTTACTATGCAGCACTATGCAATAAAATATTCTAATAAAACAAAAAATTTAAATAAAATATAATATATTTTATTTATAATCTAATAAAACAAAACTTATAAAATATATATATATATATATATATATATATATATACCTTGCTTGCATTTACGAAAGGCTTTTACCATATTTCATCCACCAAATATTTTTATTCAAACAACTACGCACACATTCAATTATTATATATATATATATATATATATAATCATTACACTAGCTCCCTCCCATTAATCAAGATCCCCCCACTTTCTCATTAACATATATATATACATATATATATATATATATATATATATATATATATATATATATATATAATCGAGATAACTTCTTCCGAGCAGCTTTAAAAAATAGGTAAGTGGGTGTGAGGGCCCTGAATCAAGGGTCCCAATCACCGCATGATTCTTGTTCAATCATTCTAACACTATTACTAAATTTTTGCGGAAGATATAAACATAAATTGTTTATACAATACATTTTACACACTATTCCCCCAAGGTCGAGTAACCTTAACTTATACACAATTCATCACTTGTTTAATACATAATATTATCATCATACAATACTATTACAAATCTAATCGCATTACGTAAACTAAAGTTGGAACCGCTTTTTGACCTTTCCTTGTATCCAAGCGTATTAAGTCTTAATCTGCAATGTTTATCATGATATAGCAAGGGTGAGCATAAGATTGCGCAGCAAGTTTAAGTTCCATAATTTAACGATATATCATGATTGAAAGAATCTGAATAATAAACTGGCTATAATTCAACAATATAATTGTGAACTAGTATGAACAAACTTTTGACTGAACAAGTATATAACATGAACAAATATATCTGGACCGAAGGGTAATAAAGGTGATCAGCCTTTTATACCTGACTTATACATGCAATATGTACAGAGTACAATTCTACAATGGCAATCAGCAATGATTATCCATAAGCATATCTGAATGAAACAACTCTTAGTAGAGTTAAGTAAAAATAAACTTGCTTGAACCATTGATTACCGCTACATAATTTATAACGCTTTATCCGAAGACCTAATATTAGTAATATAGATCTCCAATATTAGAATAATATCATCACTATATAATACTATTATATGTATAGATAGACATAGAATAACCTAAACACATAACACATAACCCGATCAGTTTATAACACATATAAGACTCGGTATCAAGTCAAACTATTACAGTCTGAGTTGAACCCGACACAAAACTGACATCCCGACGGTCTAGTCGGACAATTATCTTAGATAATTTATTAACAGTCGAAATATTTTTTGTAAGCTCGTAATAATTTTTAAATAATTATTACTATTTATCATGAATTTTCCATTATTAATATCGTATTAAAATGAATTAAATACCACATAATTATTTTATCATTAATATTTATTTATTATCAAATGTTAATAAAATACATGTCATAATATTATAATATATTTATAATATCATAAAGTATTTTTAATACTTTAAAATCACATTTATATGATTTTTAAACACATAAATTCATTATCGATAATTGTTTTAATATTAAAATATTAATATTTTCATGATAAAATATCAAAAGTTATATTTTATAACTTAAAATATTTTTATAATACTTAAATCATTTTTATATGATTTATAAATCATTAATTCTATTTTTCCACAATTTATTTAATATAGTTATTAAATAAACTAATTATCATTATTATTAATTAATTAATGAATTTCATCATAAAATATTAAAAGTTACTAAAAATAACTTAAAATATTTTATTATACCATAATATTATTTTTCATGATTTTTTATTTTTAAATAATTTATTTAATATTATAATTAAATAAATTAAATACCATTTATATTCCAAAAATATTAAATATTTATGAAATATACTCTAAATAATTAAAAACTATTTTTCAGACTTTAAAATAATTTTTTGAAATTTCTTTTGTATTTTTAATAATTAAAAATCATTTAATTCGATTTATTTAATTAAAATAATTATTTTCTAAAACTAACTGTCGCTAAAGGGGCCTATAACGACAGACTCGTCGCTATAGGTGTTCTTGAGCCTGTTCTTCATCAACCCAGAAACGCATGGCCAGTTCTCAGGTGGCTTGTTTGACCTTAATTAAAACAGTGTTCGTGATTATTTCTGGTAAGATAAAGGGGTTACAATTGTAGTACAGATGTAATACTACATTAACAAACAAATTTCATGGTCATAACATATCACAACTGAGAGAATCAAGCTTCAGAAAAGTCTGACAACGCTGTTCTTCATTTCTGGGTTTTCCAGAAAATGAAGAACAGACGATGGTACTATATCTCGATCCTTATAACTTTAGTTCAGGGTTTTGTTTGTGTAAAGTAATGGTTGCATCTTGTAGTGGAGATGTCAGGCTTCATTTATATAACAACAGATCATCAAAACAACATTACACATGACAGATCAAAGCTGGTCAAACTATGGGTCAGGACGCGATTCTTGAAGATCTGGGTTTCCCAGAAATCTTCATCAGGTCAGTTGGTCAACGGTGGTTTGACCATGAATTGATACAATCCTATTACAGATCTGGGTGATCTAAAGGTTGTAATATGCACTCCTCATGTCAGACTACAAGGATCAAACAACAACATAGCCAAAACATAAACATACAGCAAGATCAAGGGCTTTGAAAATCTTGTCAGACATCCTGGGGAAATTCTGGGTTACCCAGAAACGTTTTCCATGATCGGTCAACGACCATTGACTGCCTATAACAAGCGATTTAAAAACGATATGTCCATGATTCCAGTTCCAGATGGGTAGTCCACATGGCATAGAATAGATTCAAAACATAAAACACCCTAAACAGCTAAGACATAAAGATCTAAGGCCACTGACATATGACTGTCAGGCCACTTTTTGAACTATTTTCCAGATTTGATAAATCTTTAATTTCGAGCATCTAAATGATATGGATCTAAGTTTTGGCAACCCAGATCATCAAGTGACACCCTCTAACACATATCTAAACAACAAATAACAACATCAAACATAAGATCTAAGGATTTTGAATTTTTAGGGTTTATACCTTTTAAGCCTTGATTCTTGATTTCTGACTTCATGATCTGTTATTGGAAAGCTAAGGGATGATAAAGTCTTAACTTAATACTCATAATCACTCTCAATCTCGAAATGCTAGAGAGAGAAAGTCTTGGGAGAAATGAGAATTAAAGTAGCCACTTTCTCTCTCTTAATCTATTTATTTGATGACATGTTGCTATGATATTGCAAATATTCAGTTGATTGGTTATTATTTAAGTCACATGGCTGATATCTAGTGGTTTAACAACTCCATATTTGGCGAGATCTACACTCAACTTACTAAATAATGCAAAAAAGGTAAAATGGTCTTTTTGATTTTTATTTTAATGGCATTCTTGTCTTTTGATCCAACCCTTAGGGTTTAGGGTTTAGGATTTGAACCTTTAGGGTTTAGGGTTTAACCCTTAACTTTGGAATTTAATTCCTAAGATTTCCAAATTAGGTTTTCAAAAATAGAAAATTAATATTTCTAAATTATAATTAGAATTTTCTAATTATATTAAAATTTCTTAATCATAATTTAAATCTTGCTAATTAGGATTAATATTTCCTAATTAAAATTGCTAATTAAGCAATTAAGGTCAAATTGATCATTAGGGTTTATAACCCAAAATTAGGGTTTTTAATAGAAAAATAATTTTTCTAAATTAGAAATTAGATTTCCTAATTAGATTAGGATTTTCTAATTACTTATATCTTGAAAATTATGATTAATATTTCCTAATTAACATTAAAATTATAAAATTAACACTTAGGTTTTCCCTATTTATAAATTAGGGTTTCAAATCAAGAAATTAGGGTTTAAAATATGAAATTAGGATTTGCTAATTACTTGAGCTTTACCCTAATTAATATTATAATTAATAGCACTTGAGCATTATAATTCTCCGTTAAGTTCCCAGATTAAGGTTTCAACTTCTGAATTAGGGTTTCGAATTCCCAGAACTAAAATTAGGGTTTCCAAACCGGTTTCTAGGGTTTCTTATAATTCGTAAGAATTTCCTAACCGAACGTTGACATTCTTAATATATACCTAGGGTTTGTTATAAATATCGTTTATCTGGTCAACCCTTGACCCTTAACCATATACTGTACACATATACACAGAACATATTCACTTATTCTCTTAATCCTGAATAATTCACCTAAATCTTTTACAAAATTTTGAAATCCTCAAAATTCCTTCTTAAAAATATTAAACGCATACACTTATTTTCTGTCTAGGTTCTAATATTGAACCTTAAATCAATTAATTAAATTTTTCTAAATTTTCTAAATTCTCGGGTTGTCACAGTGGGGGTCCAAATAATAATCAACATTTACAACAAATACCTCATAAAAATCCCCTTAATATTTTTAACAATATTTATCATCATTATTATAATTCGCAATATTTAACAACCAGATCGTTCCTAAGAAAGAGGGGGCTTTCCAATAAGGATATCTCTCTATTGGCACGCAATTAGGTGACCAAACCTCTCCTTGACAGAACTTCTAGACATCGTCAATATTGCAAATAATAATATTAATAACTTTGTCGTCTCAATTATTGATTTAATAATATAAAATATTATGCAGATGGTATTGTGACAATAATTAAATCAATAATATGAGAGATATGGTGTAGCAATTACTGTAGCAATAATTAAATAAAACTGAGTGACTTCTCTCGTAAGCATCAATAATCAATACCGTGTGCTACTATGCTACCACGCCAGACATCGCATTTCTTTTAACAATTAGGTTATTTCAATAGTTAACGATAAAACTTCCGCCGTTATTTTCATAAAAAGATATTTCCGTCGTTTTCCCATTCCGAAAATAATTACGTTGTGGGGTCCACCAATGATTGTGACGTCGTACGAATATTCGCTGTTAAAACGAATATTCCCCGACCAATCGAATATTATAAAACAACTTGCTTACTTTGAAAAATTTATAAATATTATCCACAACTATAACATTATAACAAATTCAAACCTTAATATTCAAAAATGATATTTATAGAAAAATTCATCTGTATTCATAAAAGTTGGGGTCTTACAACCTCCCCTTCTTATGAAATTTCGCCCTCAAAATTAGGGTACATACCTGGTATGACGAAGAGGTGAGGATACCTTGATTTCATTTCAGATTCTAATTCCCAAGTCATTTCCTCAACATCGTGGTTTCTCCATAACATGAGGTATAACCTTGGAGCGTAGAAAATGTTCCTTCTTATCCAAGATTGTAAGAGGTACCTCTTCATACGTTAAATCTTCCGCTATTTCGTCTGGTTCTAACTCAATAATGTGGTTCGAATCTTTCACATATTTACGTAACATAGATATGTGAAAAATGTTATGAACACGAGACATACTTGGCGGTAAGGCGAGTCTATAGGCCGCAGTTCCTACTCGATCGAGGATTAAAATTGGGCCAATGAATCGAGGATTGAGATTTCCTCTCTTTCCAAATCTTGTAACTCCTTTCCATGGAGCAACACGTAACAACACATAATCTCCAATATCGAATTCCACGTCCTTTCGATGAAAATCAGCATAACTCTTTTGTCGATCTTGTGAGATTTTTATACGTTGTCGGATCGTTTGAATCTTTTTTGTAGTCATACGTACCAACTCCGGTCTCAACAACGTTGCTTCACCCACCTCATCCCAGCATACTGGAGAATGACACTTTTTTCCATATAACACCTCAAATGGAGCAATGTCAATACTTGCTTGATAACTATTATTGTAGGAAAACTCCACCAATGGTAAGAACTTGTCCCAACTTCCTTTGAAGTCAAGGACATAGAGTCTTAATAAATCTTCAAGAGTTTGAATAGTCCTTTCCGACAGCCCGTACGATTGAGGATGATAAGCCGAACTAAATCGTAAATCCGTGCCCATAGCTTTTTGCAAACTAACCCAAAATCTTGAAGTGAATCTTGGGTCTCGATCAGAAACTATAGATACTGGCATACCATGCAATCTTACAATCTCGTTTATGTATATACGAGCAAGACGTTCAATTGTATAAGTTTCTCGTATAGGTAAGAAATGTGCCGACTTGGTCAATCTATCAACAATGACCCAAATTGCATCTATGCCTTGAGAAACGTTGGGAAGACCAGTAATGAAATCCATGGTAATGTTCTCCCACTTCCATTCTAGAATTTCAAGTGGTTGAAATGGACCTTTTGGTACTTGATGCTCCGCCTTGACTCGTTGACAAGTTAAACACCTTGAGATAAACTCGGTTATCTCTCTCTTCATATTGCTCCACCAAAATGTATGTCGAAGATCACGATACATTTTGGTACTCCCTGGATGGATTGCAAACGGTGTGTTATGCGCCTCCATCAAGATTTTATACTTCAAGTCAGAATTGTTAGGAACGCAAAGTCTGGAGTTGACTCGAAGTATTCCTTCTTCATCGATTCTTGCTTCCAGCATAGCACTTTCTTGCACTTTCTTCCTCATACGCATCAGCTCCAGGTCTGTAGCTTCAGCAGCTTTAACTTTATCGATTAAAGTCGGTTCTACTTGTATATTCACCATCATCACAAGGGTCCCTGGAGTCTTTAACTCTATCTCCATCCTTTGTAAGTCATACAAAATGGGCCTTTGCATTGACAATATTGCACTCGTACCCGCATATTATCTTCTACTCAATGCGTCAGCTACTACGTTCGCTTTTCCAGGATGGTATTGGATGGTATGATTATAATCTTTCAACAGCTCAAGCCATCGTCGTTTCCGCATGTTGAGTTCCTTTTGAGTGAAGAAATATTTGAGGCTTTTATGATTCGTATAGATCTCCACCTTCTCTTCATATAAGTAATGCCTCCAGATCTTTAGTGCGAAAATGACTGCTGCCAATTCTAGATCATGAGCAGGATAATTCCTCTCATGTTCTTTAAGTTGTCGTGAGGCATAGGCTATGACTTTCCCATGTTGTATGAGAACACATCCTAACCCTTTGCTCGAAGCATCACTGTAGATGACAAATCCTTCCGAGCCAGATGGTATTCAGAACAGATGCTGAAATGAGTCTCCTCTTGAGTTCTTGAAAACTCTTTTCACATTCCTCGCTCCAACCGAATTTTTTATCTTTTCGAGTCAGCTGAGTTAATGGAGTAGCGATTCGAGAAAACCCTTCTACGAATCTCCGATAATAACCAACTAAGCCGAGAAAGTTACGTACATCGGTCACTGATTTAGGTTGCTCTCAGCTTTGAATTGCTTCAATCTTTGCCGGGTCAACAGATATTCCGTGATTTGATATCACGTGCCCAAGGAATGCAACTTCCTCAAGCCAGAACTCGCATTCCTTTAACTTGGCATAAAGCTTATTTTCACGAAGCTTTTGGAGTATCAGCCTCAATTGTTGCTCATGATCTTCACAGCTTTTGGAATATATAAGGATGTCATCAATAAAGACGACCACAAAGTGATCCAAATATTCCTTGAATACTCGGTTCAGCATGTCCATGAAGGCAGCAGGAGCATTAGTCAATCTAAAAGACATGACTAGAAATTCATAATGCCCGTACCTAGTTCTGAAAGCCGTCTTTGGAATGTCATCAGTTTTAATCTTCAATTGGTGATATCTAGAACGAAGATCAATTTTTAAAAAGAGTTTGGCGCCTTGTAACTGGTCAAACAGGTCATCAATACATGGCAATAGGTACCTATTTTTAATGGTGACATGATTCAACTCCCGATAATCAATACAAAATCGCATACTCCCATCTTTCTTCTTCACGAATAGAACAGGAGCAACCCAAATTAGACGTACTAGGAGGAATGAAACCGATGTCTAACAATTCCTGCAATTGGGTCTTTAACTCCTGAACTTCAATAGGAGCCATTCGATATGAGGCTTTGGAAATGGGTTTTGTACCGGGTTCAAGGATGATACAAAATTCAATTTCACGCTCTGGGGGTAGGCCAGGAAGTTCTTTAGGGAATACGTAAAGAAATTTATTAACAATAGAAATAGCATTCAAAACTGACGTATTTTTGTTTAAATCCGTGACATGAGCTAAGAAAACTTCACATCCATTTTTCAATAAACGAATAGCTTTATGGCTTGAGATGACAGTGATTGATTTTAATGGTTTGGTTGCTTAAATTCGTATAAAAGGTTGGTTAGGAATATGAAAGCTAACAACTTTACGAAAACAATCAATTTTTGCATGATGAGTAGTTAACCAATCAATCCCTAGAATTACGTCAAATGCAAGTATTTTCACTGAAATAAGATCGACATGTAATGTGAGGGTACCGATTTGAACCAAACAAGACTTATAAACAGTGGATGTAATGAAGGTTTCTCCCAACGGAGTTTCAATAGATAAGTCAAAGTCTAATTTCTCCGAAGTCAAATTTAAACGTTGAGCGCAAGTAGGAGAAATAAAAGAATGGGTAGAACCGGTATCAAATAAGGTATATACTTCGCTAGAGTTTATGATAAGCTTCCCCGTGATGACCTCGTTCGGGTTCCTTGCTTTCTGGGAGGTTACGATAAATGTTCTCCCTTGAACTACTAGTTTTGACTTTTCTAGAACGGCCTTTGGTGCCTCCATCCCAGCTGGACTTGGCTTCCCTGAACGACAAAATCGAGCTAAGTGACCTTCTCTTCCATAATTGTAACACGTTTTGGACTGATATGTCCCTCCCCTCCGCATTTGAAGCATATGATAGGTGGTCGTTCTCCTTCCTTAACAACGGGTGCTGATGCTGACGTCTTTCCATCATTGTTGAATCTCCTCTTCTTGAAATGTCCATTCTTATTGTCTTGGTCATGATTACCACCGAAGTGGTTACAATTTCTGGCATGTTAATTCCCTCCACATTTATTGTCACCGCTTCGATGAATGCTACCACTAGTATTATCGACTTGTCGGTTGCTCTCTCTTGGTTGGGTTGACTCATTATCGCGCTCCAATAACTGAGCCTTATTTACAACATCTGAATACAAACACCCACGTCATTCTCTCCTCATTATCAACTAAGTGGGACGCAAACCGGGATACCTCGACAAACTTGGCTTCATACTACGACACGGTCATGTTATTTTGCTCCAGTTTAATGAACTCTACCTCTTTCATGTGACGAATATTTTTAGGAAAGTACTTGTCGTTGAATAGTTCTTGGAACTTCTCCCAAGTCATCTTCGGTCTGGCGCGAGTTGAGTCGCTTTACTGATTCCCACGATGTCAATCGCCTCTGCTTTAATAACATGAAGGTGGCAAGGGAACCTTTTGCTCCTCGGAGCATCCCAAGACAACAAATATCTTGCTGATCTGTTTTATCCACGTCTCCGCCTTAAGTGGTTTTGGCTCTCCAAAAACTCCTAGAGTCCCAGTTCCTTAAACTGCTTTAGCAAATGATAGTCCGAGAGTTGCCGGTTTTTCACCTACATTTTGAATGAGAATTAAGCTCTACTTTGATGTTGCATGAATTGCATAAAGCCTCTGAACATCCCATCTAGACATGGCAAGCGAGCAGGTGGTAACGACATGTCATGCAATGAAAAAGGCCCGGTTTTTGCCGGGCTAGATTTATTAGGCAAGTGGCACAGGTTAGTCGAAATTTGGTAAAAATTTACCATGAGCTTTTTTCCTATTTTTTTTTTTTTTACAAAATCTTGATACACCAAAAATAGTAATAATAATAAATATTAAAAATAATAAATAATTTATAATAAACAATAATTCTAATTACTTAAATTAACTACATATCTCAATCAATTAAAATTTTAATATTATTATAATTTTAGATATTATTCTAAAGGCATGATTTGGGATAATGATTGATTTACTTTCCAAATAAGTAGGGGGAATGCATAATTAAGGGATAATGATTGATTTACTTTCCAAATGTACTACAATAAGTAGGGGGATTGCATAATTAAGGGATAAAATTATCTATATTATTGTGTACAGATTTTGGACTTGCAATCTAAAAAATTAGTGGTTGATTAGGATTATATATTTCTAGTAATTCAAAGTATATAATCAAATTTGATTCTTTAAAATTAATATAATTTATTTAACTTTTAAAAATAATAAATAATCGTAATTAATACTAATATATAGATAATTTTAAATTTTTATAATTATATTATCTAACTTAAACTAATAATTGTTATTTGTTAGTTTAATAGTTTTTTTACTTTGAAATTATTAACTACATATCTTAATCAATTAAAATTTTAATAGTATTATAAATTAGTATTATTAATTAATTACCTACATTAACTACATATCTTAATTATAATTTTCAATTATAGTTAAAATATATTGAAGATTGCATTAAAAACAAATAGTTGTTGTAGCTTAGTTGGTTTGAACTCTTATTTATTTACTTACAAGTCTTGTGTTCAAACCTCACAACCCACAAGTAGTAACATTTTATTTTATTTTATTTAAAAAAAAAAAGTTCACGGGCCACTTGGGCGGGTCGGGCCTCCACGGGTCGGGCTAAAAAGGCCCGAGTTTTGGAGGGCTAAAAAACTAGGCCCAAAGCCCGATTTTTGGCGGGCGGGCCGGGCCGGCCCGCGGGCCTGGGCCATCTTTGCCAGGTCTAATCCCATCGTTCATCATTTGATCATCAAAAGTAGATATGAAAGTACCTATGAAAATCTTAGAGATTCCTTTTGTGACGCCCCCAAAATAGGTATACATCACTCATCTTGAGTCGTCAAATACATGGTACAAAATTCAAATACAACTTAATAATACAACTGTCGTGTAAAATACGACAAAACATAAACTGAGAGTTATAATACAAATATTGTCTTCTAGACAGTATTCAAACTCAAATGGAGTCCTCAATACATTTATTATCACACTATTTCACAGAATAGTGAGGACTACTAATACTATCATTTGGACCGTCACTCCGTTCCCCGAATAGTCCCAGCTATATTCTCATTTTCTGAAGAGAACAATGAAAGCAAAGGATGAGCTCAACTAGCCCAGTAAGAAATATTATGACTAACATAATGCAGAATAAATTATCGTTAGCCTTCAATGATTGTTAAACCGATAAAATATAATAAACATCAAGTTTAATCTGCGATGAACAAGCAATCCATTAGAAGAGTCAAGTAGAGCATGATATCTACTATCTTCTATGATTTAAAAGGTTTTTCATCACTTTTATCGCTGAGACTCAGCTTAATAAATAATCCACATCATCCCTGCACTACGGCCAAGGATATTCATTAGTATCACGACCACAAATTATCCATGCACTACGGGCCAAGAATATTCGTGTTTTCATCAATGGTCATGATCATGCCAACAACTGTCCATCAATGCACTACGGGCCAATGAGGACTTTTATCACATCATTTTCAACATTACGGTTATGATTATATCGAATAAATCCTGGTCATAATCATACCAAGTCCATCTATGCACAACGGTCATAGATGACTTTCAACATAATATAAGCATGAGGATGATGACAATGATATAAGAATTCAATAAAACAAGTTTAAGGATAAATTTTAAAGATTTATAATTTAATTTATCCAGAATTTAATAATGTCCAAATTGTCAACATGATACTGCTTTGTGGAGTAAAATTCAAGAATAATATTGTACCAAAAATAATTTGGACCGAAAATAAATTAATTTCTATCATAAATAGTACCCCGGGTGAATAGTACTCGAGTGAATAGTACCCCATGAATAGTACTTCATGAATAGTAACCCATGAATAGTACTCCGGCATAAAAAAGTTGAAATTTATCAAGAATGCTCAGAATAATATTTCCATAAAAAGATACTGGATGAAACGCAAATTTTAAGGATATTCTACTAATTTCATGGAGTATAGAAGCCAAAACTTTAACCAAATGAGTATAGAATTCAAAATCTGAAACGAAATAATATTACTTACATACTACAGAGTATGGAAGAAAATATTATTTTAAGCGAATATTGAACAAAAATAACATCCCTTACCCTGAAAAGAAGAGTATTCCAACTGGTATAGCAGGGATATTCTTGAAGAAAACACTCACTGCTTTCTACGCTTAAAGCTTTCTAAAACTCTAAAGAAATACGCTCAATATTATTGAAGAAGAATTCTCTGATTCTGGTGTGATTTTCAATTCTAACTAAGCATCCTATTTATAGGAGAATGGAAAGGATACTATTTAGAAAAAATTACGAACGCACAGTAGGAAAGTTCACGGGCGCAATTCTTCGGCCGAAACGTTTGATTTTCTGATTTTACTATGCAGCACTATGCAATAAAATATTTTAATAAAACAAAAACTTTAAATATAAAAATATTATATTCTATTTATAATCTAATAAAATAAAACTTATAAAATATATATATATATATATATATATATATATATATATATATATATATATATATATATATACCTAACTTTCTTAAGTAAAAGGCTTACCAATATTTCCTCCATCAAATGTTTTTATTCAAACAACTACGCACACATTCAATTATTATTATTATTATTATTATTATTATTATTATTATTATTATTATTATTATTATTATTATTATTATTATTATTATTATTATATATACATATAAAACTGAGATAACTTCTTCCGACAGTTTTAAAAAATATGTAAGTGGGGGTCCAAATAATAATCAACATTTACAACAAATAGCTCATAAAAATCCCCTCAATATTTTTAACAACATTTATCATCATTATTATAATTCGCAATATTTATCAACCAGGTCGTTCCCAGGAAAGAGGGGCTTTCTAATAAGGATTTCTCCCTATTGGCGCGCAAATAGGTGACCAAACCTCTACTTGGCAGAACTTCTAGACATCGTCAATATTGCAAATAATAATATTAATAACTTTGTCATCTCAATTATAATTTAATAATATAAAATATTATGCAGATGATACTGTGACAATAATTGAATCAATAATATGAGAGATATAATGCAGCAATTACTGTAGCAATAATTAAATAAAACTAAGTGACTTCTCTCGTAAGCATCAATAATCAATACTGTGTGCTACTATGCAACCACGCGTATTACTATACTTTTAACACCGGTTATTTTATTAGTTAACGGTAAAACTTCCGTCGTTATTTTCATAAAAAGATATTTATGTTGTTTTCCCATTCCGACAATAATTACGTTGTGAGGTCCACCAATGATTGTGTCGTCGTATGAATATTCCCTATTAATGTGACGCCCCCAAATCCGGGTTACCTGACCCCCGAGTTTGGTGTTCACGATCAACAATATAATAACATCTAACTACCCATTTAAATATAAATAGGAATACATAACTCATTAACATATGTTGTTAATACATAAGTCCCAGGTCCACTAACCTTAACATTACAGAAATACCCCTTAGATATACAAAAAGGGTTTACAATACAACATAATATTAATAATGTTCATTATAACTACTCCAGCATTTTTCCTTTGCCTTTGTTCTTCTTCGATCTGCTGGCCTCTTCTTTCCTAGCTGAAATGTTTTATTTAGCAAGGGTGAGCAACAAGTTTTCCCCGCAAGTTAAGACATACAATAAATGTATACGAATCAATAAGAACATACTATCTATTTTGATAGAATGAAACCAAAGTTCGGTGAACTTTGAAATAGCTGAACAAATCGTTAATCAATAACAAGTCTTCTCGTATTCTAGGCAACGCAATAATTTGATAATGAAAGAGTACAACGCTTTCAGAGTTTCTACGATATGCTATTGAATAATCAAGAATCAATTCTACGTAATTATAAAGTGGAAATGTTTTCTAGATTTATGCTGAACGATCCATTGGATCTAGAACTTCTACTTTCTCGGGTATCTATCAAAGATTTACTTTGATATATACGCAGGAGTATCAGATAACCATAAAGATTAAATCATACCCCTCTGCAATTACTTAGAGTCGGCCAACTCCTTGTACCCTATATTATGCATAATACTTAGGTCGCGCGCAATGGTCGAATTTATGACTTAAAAATGTTCCCTTTATATAAAAGGTTGTTCTTCTCAGACTCAGAATCAAGATTTGATTTAACAACGAAATTTAATGATTTTAATTTCTATTTACTTATCGATCTAGCCAAAATAATTGGCATCGATCTATCAATAACAATTGAATTCTCTTCTCAAACCTATCAAGTTCTAACAAATGTTCGTCTAGCCAGAATAATTAGCTAAGACATTTCTCAACATAATTTGACAATAAATAGGAATTATCTCAGATCATCAATTCTATCTTCTACGAATATTAATATCCAACAATAGTTATTCTACAAATGTATATTCTCCGAATCAGTAATTCAATTTGAATTATTAATCATGCACTAACTGCGAATAATTAACAATAAATTCCCTGGACATGGTATAATTAGCAATAATTAACCATTATAATAATTGAATGAATATAACTCAAGGTTGAGTTAGGAAACTTGCCTTCTCCGCTGATTACAGCTACACAATAAACTTATCTGCGTTTGAAAGACCTATAACCAAAAATATCGGTCTCACAATTAGCACAATATTTCATAACACGCAACACTGTAATTCACAGTCAATCTGTCCTAGGCACATTACCACATAGCTACATTAGTGTTTATAACCTATATAAACACTTATTAAGTCTAACTAGTTCGGTTTGGTTGGACTTCGGTCCATTCTCGGTGTTCTGGTCACCCTATCCGACAATTAACACATTGATTGTCAATTAAACTTGGTCTCTAAGCTTCAATATTATTTTAGATAAGTCAAATATCGTTTATAATATTTTTCGGAAGCTTTTAATAATTTATAAACAATTATTATAATTTATAATAATTTTTCAAACACTTAAATCATTTTAAATGATTTAATTATCAAATCACTTTTATCATTATTAATATTTAATAATATAAAATATTAATAACATACTTGTCAAAATATTAAAGTTATTATTAATAACTTAAAATATTTTTAAATCGTTAATATTCTACTTAAATAATTTTTAAAGTAATTAAAATCATTTTTAAACCATCACCATTAATATTTAAATATTAATGAAATTATTATCAAAATATTAAAAGTCATTAATTATAACTTAAAATATTTTTAAATCATTTTTCTTATTTTTAAATGATTTTAAATCAATAAAATCATTTTTAATTTATTTATTTAATATAATAATTAAATAAATCTAATACCTTTAATATTCATTTATTAATGAGAATTCTCCAAAAATATTGAAAATTATATTTTATAATTCAAAATATTTTCTAACACTTTATTCTTATTTAAAATGATTTTTAAATCAATAAAATCATTTTTAACTTATTTATTTAATTTAATAATTAAATAAATCTAATATCATTAATATTAATTTATTGATGAAAATTCTCCAAAAATATTAAAAGTTATATTTTATAACTCAAAATATTTTTAAATACATTATTCTTATTTAAAATGATTTTTCATAATATTAAATTATTTTTCTCTAATTTATTTAATATACTAATTAAATAAATTAAATATCATTTTATTCAAATAATTATAATTATTAAAGAAAAATGTCCCAAATAATTAAAAGTTATTTTTCAGAATTTAAAATGATTTTTAAAACCATTTTTAGTAATTTATAATTTATTTCTAATTTTAAATAATTTTCGGAATATTCAGAAAATAAAAATTATTTAAACCGTCGCTATAGAGCTTTAGTGACAGTAACCGTTGCTATTGGTGTTCTTGAGCCTCAAGAACATTGACAATACGAACTTAGCAAGGTTGTTGTTTAACCACCTCAATTCCCATCGATTAACAAGCGAGGTAGTAGTCGTTGAAGCGGAAGCTTTTGGGCTTACTGGGTTACCAACAGACCTTCGATCGCTCTACTTTGTGATTCGATTTGCTTCCAGTTCTGTTCATCAAATCCATTATGTTATGATCCAAATCTATAGTATGAGTGTCAAGGTACATTTATATGACAACAACTTAGTTAAACAACATCAAAATCTCCAGATTCAACTTGGTCAAACGTTGTCAGAAAAATTGCTTAAGTTGTTTCTGGGCTTTCCAGAAACGTCAAAAACAGACTGAGTGGTCTACTTTGACCAACTGTCACAATCAACTAGTTGTTCATTTACACGATCTAAAGCCATGAAATGCAAGAACATATGTCAAGCTACAAGCCGGTTACAAAACCACCATTAAACGAAATCAAATATGTCAGATATGCTCGTTACAAAAGCTTGTCAGACGCTATTCATGGCCTTTCTGGGTTACCCAGATTTGGCACGGTCATGCCCGGTCAACGGGTTTTGACAGTTAATAACTCCAAATCCAGAAATCTAATGACTCTGATTTGTTTTACAGAACAAAGACCCCATACCAGACTACTAATTACAACTTTAAAACAACAAAAACAACAAACAAACAAGAATCTGTGGCTCCTGACATTAGCTTGTTAGACCACAATTTTTGTTCTTGGACAGATTTTGAAAAACATCTTTTTAAAACCATTTGATGCTATGGATCCATCATGGATCAACATAGATCAACTAAAAACGTTATATAACACTAATCTAAACACATAAACACAAAATCTTTCTTAGCAACTTGGATCAAAAAATAAAAATTAGGTTTATACCTTTCTAATTCAATCTTTGATTCTTGCTCTCCAAATCTGATCTAGGTGATCAAGTGGGTGTTTATGGAACTGATTTGCCTAAGAAATTTTGGATGCTAAGAGAGAGAGAGAGAGTTGGTGAGAGCTTGTATGCAAAATGGCTAATAAATTGAACTTTCTCTCTCTTATAATCTATATATATTACTTATATGTTGCTTGATCTGAGGTTGCTGCCCATTATAGACTGATTTGCTGGATGTTTTTAAGTCACCAAGTCAAATGGTTAGGTCACCCACTAAAGGTCTTGGACAATTTACAAGTTAACTAAATAAATAATGAAAAAGGGCATTTTGGTCATTCTTCATATATTTTTAAGGGCAATCTTGATAATGTCCAAACCCTTAGGGTTTAACCCTAAGGTCCTAACCCTTAGGTTTTACATAATTAGTTTCTATAATTTCTAAATTAGGGTTTTTATTTAAAAAATAAAATTTCCAAATTACAATTAGGGTTTGTAAAATAGAAATTAAGATAACTAAAATATAATTAGGGTTTTATAATCATATTAAAGTTTAATAAACACATTAAGCTTACTAATTAGGATTAGGGTTTCCTAATTAGGGTTTTAGGATTCCCGAATTTAAAATTAGAGTTTTCCGGCGTATAATTAGGGTTTTTAATTGTACAATTGATTTTCTAAATCTGAGATTATTGTTTCTAATCCCTTATTAGGGTTTATTAATTACAAACCTTATCCGATCAATCATTGATCAATAATTATAAACGATACACACGCATACTCATTAATATAATTATTTTAATTATATTTTCTATCGAATCCATATCCATAAATTAGGGTTAGGGTTTCTAAAGCTGTTAAGCACAACTCTACTCTAAAATTTATTAGTCAATACACAAATTGACCTTCTCAAGACTCGTATCACAGAAACTTGTCACAAAATTAATAATCAATATTAATATTATTAAAAAAAAATTATTCGTAAAATTTTGAATATTCAAAATCCCGGGTTATCACAGTTAAAACGAATATTCTCCGACCAATCGAATATTATAAAACAACTTGTTTACTTTGCAAAATTTATAAATATTACCCACAACTATAACATTATAACAAATTCAAACCTTAATATTCAAAAATGATATTTATAGAAAAATTCATCTTTATTCATAAAAGTTGAGGTCTTACACCTTTTCTTCTTCTTAAACGACCAACTTGGACTTTATGCCTTCGATTAGACGCACGTTCATACCACGAACTGACTGCAGAGCAATTATAAAGCAAAGATAGGCCTTTTTCTATTTCTTCGACCAACTCAGTAAGTGCTTCTCCTTCGTCTTCGTTGTAACGATCCGGAATTTCAAATTGTAATATTAAATATTTATTGAATAAAATAAATATTTATTTGATGTGTCTATTATTTGATGTGTTTATTGATGAAATAAATATTTTATTGACGTAATAGTTACTGGTAAATATTTATGAATATAAATCTATTAGATAATATTCTAAATTAAATTAATTTATAATTTAGAGAGTTGTAATATGACATGAGATGTTATGTGTTGATTTAATAATTTAGATGGTATATTAAATTATTAAATAAAATTATAATGCAATTATAAATTGGGGTTATTTGTTTAAATGGTAAATTTATTTAGAATATAGTATGTAATTGATTTAATTGGTTAATGTTAGATATGGATATCCAAATAAATAATATGTGATTATAATTATAAACTAAAGTGTTTATTAAAATAAATAAAAAAGGGTTTAATTTAGTTTTTGCCAAACAAGGCTTAATATATTAATTCTTTAAAAATTAAAGGGTTTTGTCAAACAAAGCCTTATAGTTTTTGAATTTCTAATTTTTGAATTTAAATAAATAAAATAAAATAATAAATATAATATATTTATGTTATATACGTTAGTAACTGAAATAGCAATTAGTATTATTATAGGTTATCAGTTTTATTTCTTACGTTGTTTATCAGTTGGTTTTACGCATTCTATTTGCTAGCCTAGAGATTACAGAGAGTTGAGAGAGTTGTGAGGAAACTTAAGCAATTTCTAGAGATTTTAGCAAAGATTACAAGGTTTAGCAAGGATTTCAAGCTATTTTAAGGTAATTTATCTAACCTTGATATTTCATATATATATATATATATATATATATATATATATATATATATATATATATATATGAATTCATGGCATAGTTGTTTGTGTTCTGTGAAATCAAATTTGATGAATTGTGGATATATACTTGGTAATTGTGATGATGCATGCTTATGATGCTAGAGTTATGTTTAAAACAAGAGATTGCGTGCTAATTTTCATTCGAACAGTAGAAAATTTTGACAGTTTATATATTTTCCATGTGGCTTATGTAAGTACCAATGTTGATGGTCAATTCATATGTTAAACGGTAATTTGAGTCTTGTATATGTTAGTTTATTTAGAAACGAGTATAACGTAATTTCGATGAAGTAATTTGGCCAAGTATTGAATTCACCGTGATGATTTTGGGATGAATATCAAAAAAATTGGGTTTTATATGAAAAACATGGAATTTGAGAAATTAACCTAGCTTAAATTGTTGTTAAATTGTTTTAATTGGTGGAATATGTTCACAAATATGTTTGTGATAGTTTTATACCATTTTTACATGTTATTATTACTGTTTGGTTGGTGAAATTCGTGTTAGTTGGCTTAAGAAAACTGTCGTAAAAATGTTCTGTGTAACTCCCCGAAATTCGGTCTATCTTCACACCCGGATTCCGTACGTCACGAGTACATCATTCATCCAACATACATCATTATATACTGAAATATAATGACATATACTCTCAAATCCCAGGTTCTGGAAACCTTATAACCTTATTCATTACAAATAATAATAAATACATTATTCATTTTATCTTACAAGAGTGACTTTTATCCGCCACCAAGGATACATAATAGTTCATTAGACTAGTCTATTGTTCAGTTTTATCTTTCTACATTACAAGTCTTCACTTGATCTTCTCGCTCATTCACCTTCTGAATGGTACTTCATCTCGATACCGTCAGCTTGATCTTCACGGGATCTTTAAGTTCTTCTAACCTTGTTCGCTGAAAATTGTTTTTCATTTAAAACAAGTGTGAGCATTCAATTGCCCAGCAAGTCATAACAGTTGAACAAACAACTTCAGAATTAAAACATTTCTTTAGAACTTCTATAATCGAACAAAGGTTATGAAGCAACTTGAATAATAGGAATAGTCTTGATTCCTATCATCTTAAAACATCAGTCATTTTCACTTTGAAATACTTTCATTCTTCTACCTTTTTCATACACATCCTATCTGGCTAGAATCATTAGCATAGACTTAACAATAACGATTCATGTATAAATAGAACATACTTGTATTGAACAGCTCAATCACAGAACAATGGATATCATAGAAACACTGAAGTATTCAAATTGTGGCTCAATGCCTCATACGTTCTACCACATTGTACAAATATCGCACATTCGCACATAGACAGAACTTCTCAAGTACAACATCTGAGAAGTTTAAGAAACTAGCATTCATGTAATATGAATGAAGTTAGAAACTTACCTTACGCCTACCATACGACTTATCTTTGAATCGCTTCATTCCAATTCCTATATAACACATAAGGAGAAAACATAAACACCAATTAGTCATATATTAAACTTACGTATTAGTTTACTCAACTTTACTTCTTAGGGTTCGCGTTCTTGCAATATAAGTTTACGCGACTAACTTCCTTTACCAGTTTACAGCTTTGTGACATACAGAGATGTCTTACTCATACGTTCATCATCTTGGATGATTTATATTCTTATCTTCTTCTTATAACCTCTCTAGGACTCAGCACACGTCCCTTCTCTGCTAGTAGTCCATATGGTACTCTGAGTGGTTTCCCACAAACAACCAACAAACAAGTTCTCATCTCATCTACACTGCCATCACAGTGAGTTAGATCTGTTGCCGCCAGATATACCTTTCGCTCTCTCAAGGAATTGTTAGCCACTCCCCATATGTCAACCATCAAAGTTACGATTGTACCACAACCTAACTTCTCTTAACTTATACGAACTATTAAACTATAATGTTCGATTAAGTCAATTTCTTATTTCTTACGGCTTTCTGACAACTAAATGTCATCCCTCCGGATTCATTCTTTATCGACTCACATTCGGCTTTCATTAATCTTATTACCGTTTGTTATGGCTTTCTTGATAATTCATATACTATTTAATACTTTCGTTATCCATAACATGAACCTCAGGTTCATTACCCTCGTCGCTCAACCTCTAGGAATCACAACCATAGCAATCCATCACGTTCGTTCATCGCGACTAAGGTCCCCGGATATCGGTTACGTAACTCGCATTTATATTCTTTGTCATTTAATCTTGTTTAATCTATACGTTCAACCTTTAATAAAGGTTTACATCACTTGATTAAGTGTTACATTAGTTGAATATTATATTCTTTATCTTCACTTGCATTTCCCCCAAAAGCTGAGCAGTTAAAAGCTCATCTCTGGCTTTTCCCAACACTGGCGTTGCGGCGCCACTCCCTTCTTTATCTCTCGCACCGTGGCACGAGTTGGAAATGTAACCCCCGATGCAATGCTATTTGTCGTGCCACTCTGGCATCATAAGGCATGCATGACCGACATATGCGCCAAGCCCTAACCCTAGAAAATTTTTCTAAGTGTTAAATCAATTTTGAGATGCTTACTTTGCGATCTTATAACTCCTTCGTTATAACTTGGAACTAGGTCGTTCCAAAGCCATTCTCTTCCTTATCTTACGTACTTTAATACCCCTCGAGCAGAAATTCATTATAAATCCATTAACGTGCCATTCGATTGGCTTCATCTTCACCCTTTGTTCATTTTACGTTTTAAACGCTCTTCGTTCGTTCGTCCGTAATTCAGTCACTCGAACTCAGAACTCGTTCGTTCTTGAGTCCACAACTCACGTTTCCAATATTCTATTACTTTCTTATGAAAACCTACCCACTCGGGTTCATTTACTAACTTTCTAATTCTCGTTTGTCTTTTATGAAATTTTCGTCATAACTTCGTTATAGCTAAGTTTTAATCCGTTCTTCATGAACGTTTCTACCGTTCCTAACCAAGCAATACACATCTAACTTATAAGCGATGGTTTTAAACTTGTCCATCAACAACAATTATCCTTCGATGGTTTTAAATTTGTCCATCAACAACGTTCTTCGTGTTCTTCGCGTGTTCTTCGTTCGTTCTTCATTTTAATCGATATTTTGGATTATGATTTCACTTTTTATTAGAATTTGATGTTATAGAACATCATTCCTTACTTATTTCACCTACTTATTCATATAATCCACTCGGGTCGTTCTAATTCATTATGAATCTTATACTTCCTTAAAAAATTTATTTACTAAATTTTAAATTCTTATTTCTTCATTTTCTTATGATTTCAACCATATGAACTCATCTCTCACCTTATCTACTTCTTATCTTAATTAAGTTATGTTTTTAAACATAAAAACTTAAAGAAAAATTATAAGAGATTAGGTTTCGGATTACCGTTCTCTTTTAATCTTCTCCCGTCGGAAAAAGTTTGCACATGAGCAAGCTCTTCCTCCTCCTTCTCCTTCCCATCTGACCTCTCTCTCTCTCTATCTATGTTGTAGGATTTTCAAAATCCCAAAACAATTGAATTTAGTTTCTTATTTATAGAATTTCCAAGCTATGGGTATTTTAGTCATTTCGCCCCCAACCTCCTTACTATTCACACCTCCTTACTATTCCCACCTCCTTACTATTCACGTAGCTTCCCTTGAAAACTTCGTGCTTCCGTCTTTCGGTTTTCATCCGACAGTTCGAAAACTGCGATTCCTGGAATCCAAATATTTTTGGATATTTCGTCTTTCCTTTACCGACCAATTTTTATGTATTCTTTGGATCTTCAAAAAATTGAAAAACACTTTTTGACATTGAGCGTTTTCCTTCACGTTTTACCCTAACGTAGCTAAATGAGTGAAAAATACATAGCAGTACTTTTCGTCATTGTTATTTCGTCCGATTTCTACACATTTTTCGAAAAAAACTTTTATCGGTTTACTTAACTTTTCACAACATATTATCGTCAAATCTTTCGACGGAATGTCATTTAGACATACCGAACTCTCGGAATGGCCTAGGTTATTCAAACCCTAACCCTTAGGGTTTTGTCGGGTGAATAGTATCTATTTCATCTTTTTTCCCAAAAATATTTTGTTCCCAGAAAATTTTTATTTTTGTCTTGTAAATTCTTATTCGTTCAGTCTAGCTCATAGCCAGAATCCTCCCAATTTATAATTATCCTAGGTTATAGAACGATTAACAAACACATAGCACATAATAGTATTAATAAAATTTATTTTATTAATAACTAATTCTTTAAACTTCAATTCTGGACAACCCGAATTTGCGGGTCGTCACATTCTTCCCTCCTCATAAAAATTCCATCCTCGGAATTTCTTAAAACCACACCCTTACCCGGGTCATCACATTCTCAAGAATCGAATTGTATAGCGGCAGCCTTGCATGTATGACCCCTTAAGACTGCCACATGGCAGCAGCCGCCATAACCTAGTATAAAATCATGGCGGCCACCACGCCAAAGGCTCATTTTTAGACAATGAAGTCTGCTAATTCTGCAGACTTTGGTCGTTCAATGTAGCTTAGCTTAAGGTTATGGAAATGTGTCCAACATGTAACAACAAGGTTAAATAGAGTCATGCTATGTGGATTGTAAATTCAAAGTTGTAAAAGTGATTTATAAGTCATGAACGTGTTATGTTATAACTTAGTTTATACAATGAAGGTTAGTTAAGTGTTGTGATGTTAACACTTGGGAATTACGATATATATATATATATATATATATATATATATATATATATATATATATATATATTGTAGCATAAGACTTGTGCTAAAATAACAAGTTTAGCTAGTAATGCGTTTTATATTGAAAAGTGAATATTAGTATGTCTAATAGATGTTGTGGTTTTAGTACTGTGTATAGATGAACGTGAGTTTTAATATTATAGCTTACGCTCGAGATAAGTTTTCTAACTCTACACTTTCGTTAAGCTAGTTCTATTGTTACATTGTGTAACTTTATTCTTTTGATTGAGCAAGTTTCTAGGCTTCTCTTTTTATATTCAGCAATATTTATTCGAACAAGTTTTGAATTCCAATATTTATTGATGTATTCTAACTTGTTTATTGTTAGACAAGTTTCTTTATTGTCATTCGGATATTATGAACGCAGTTTTCTTGAATGCTAATTTCTAATGTTGAACTATCTTATCTCATTTACTTAACACAAGCTATTCTCATAATGAGCAAGCTTTATTTTCAGCTTGCTATTACTCAATGTATATTCAATAATTCATAGTCCTAGCTTAATTTTATCCAAGCAAGGTTTATTGTTATTCAATACTTATGCTTTGTAGTTGTTTCTAAGCATGAGTTTAAGATATAGTTGGTTCACTTACACATATTCATTGTTTCATATTACGTTATTATTGATCAACGATTGTGTTATCAAACACTATTGATTAAACTAGTCCTCTAGTTGATGTTCGCTAAACTTCAAATTACCCTTGAAAGCTTATCCAAACCAAACTTTATTTGGTGCGGACTTGTACTCTAAATACTAAGATGAACAACCCTATTGTTATTAGGGGATAATTTATTATTAGCGTTGAAATGTTTGTGCACAATACATTGTACGAAGGGCTGATCCCCCTAAGTACGAGGAGTCCTTATAATCTTATGACTGTTAAAGTTGGAGTTGAAAGATTACTAAGAATCGTGGACATAGTTAAATGGTCTCATGACCCTAAGTTTTATATACTTCATATTTTGATTCCAGTCGTTGATTATTATTGATAGAGTACTACTCAGTATTGATGAGCCTATTTTGTAAGACCCCAACTTTTATAAATAAAGATGAATTTTCTATAAATATTATTTTTGAATATTATGGAGTAAATTTGATATAATGTTATAGTTGTGGGTAATATTTATAAATTTTGCAAAGTAAGCAAGTTGTTATAAAATATTCGTTTGGTCGGGGAATATTCTTTTTGTCGGGGAATAATCGTACGACGGCACAATCATTGGTGGACCCCACAATAGAATTATTTTCGGATTGAGAAAACGAAAAAAAATACTTTATGAAAATAACGGCGGAGGTGTTACCGTTAAAACTGTTGAAACACCCTTGTTAAAGTAAGTACGATGTCTGCGTGGTTGGTTTGCATAGTAGCACACGGTATTGATTATTGATGCTTACGTGAGAAGTCATTCAGTTTTGTTCAATTATTGCTATGGTAATTGTTGTAAATTTTGCTTATTTTATGGACCCCTATTTATCCATTTTTTAAAATAATTGGTAGAAAGTTATTTTATATAATAAAAGGTGGGGGCCCACGAGTGGGACCCATGTGTTAGGCAAAGTCTTTGTTGAAGACATTTTTGTCACGGGGGGTTAGGGGGGAAAAAGAAAAGGGTCTGGAAAGGAGTATTATTATGTATATTATATATATATATATATGTATTATATATTTATATGTATATAAACGTGTAGTCAGTTTTGGTGGGGAGAGAGGGATTTGGTTTGTCACATAAATGAGTGCTATTATTTGTTTATATATATATATATATATATATATATGATATAATATTTCTTTTGGTGGAAGAATGACAAAGAGTCAGTATGTGTTTAAAGGAGTAGTCACGGGGGTAATGACCCGTGAGTTTATATATATAATATATAATATATATTTTATTTTATTTAAAAGATTTTGCTTTAAATATGGACCGTCAGATTAAAGTAAATTGATCTGGACCGTTCAGGAGTTAGTTACTATGCATTCCATTTTTCTATAAATAGAAGCTCATTCCTTCATTATTTTCTTACGAATTCACTGAACTCTAGAGAAAGAAAGTTATAGAGAGAAATAAGAAGAGAAGTCTGCTAACTTTCTTTTCATATATTCAGTTTCTTTTACGGTAAGGGGTGTTATTCTATCTTATTCATGAAGAGAATCATTATTATTCCATTACTTATTATTCTCATTGGAATAACTCAGATAATGCGTTTACCCTATACTTGGTGACATTCTTCTATTATTATGTTGGAACATCCCATCATGTGTTTTACACCGACTTGGTTCCGCTTTATTATTATTCATTGGAACATCATGTACGTGTTTTTACACCCACCTAGTTCCGCCTTTATTATTATACATTGGAACATCCTATCATGTGTTTTACACCTTAACTGGTTCCGCTCTTTATTATTATTCTGCTGGAACATCCTGCATGCAAATTTCTCCTCGACTCGTTCCGTTATTATTATTCTGTTGGAATAACTCGTCTATGCGAAGTACCGCATGCATGGTGATTTCTTTTGTTATTCCATTCTTTATTATACTCAGTTGGTTAAAGTTTTGACTTCTATACTCCATGAAATTAGTAGAATATCCTTGATATTTGCGCTTCATCAAGTATCTTATCATAGAAATATTCTTCTGATCATTCTTGAATTTTACTCTACAAAGCAATATCATGTTGACAATTTGGACATTATTAGTTCCTAGATAAATTAATTCGTGAACTTGTTTTATTGAATTCTTATATCATTGTCATCATCCTCATGTTTATATTATGTTGAAAGTCATCTGTGGCTTCAGAGTGCATAGATGGACTTAGTATGATTATGACCAAGGATTATTCGGTTGTAATCATGACCGTAATGTTACAAATGATGTGGTAAAGTTATCATTGGCCCGTAGTACATTGATGGACAAATTTGTTGGCATGATCATGACCATTAATGAATACACGAATGTCCTTGGTCAGTAGTGCATGGATAATTTGTGGTCGTGATACTAAAGAATATCCTTGGCCAGTAGTGCGGGGGGTGATTCGATGATGTGGATTATTTATTAAGTTGAGTCCCGGTGATAAAAGTCATGAAAAACCTTTTAAATCATAAAAGATAGTAGATTTTATTCTCTACTTGACTCTTTTAATGGATTGCTTGTTCCACTGCAGTTAAACTTGATGTTGTGATATTTTATCGGTTTAACATCATTGTTGAAGGCTAACGATAATTTATTCTGCATTATCTTAGTCATAATATTTCTTCTTGGGCTAGTTGAGCTCACCTTTTCTTTCACCGTTTCTCTTGAAAATGAGAACATAGCGAGGGACTAATCGGGGAATGGAGTGACGGTCCAGAGGATAGCATTAGTAGTCCTCACTATTCAGCGAAATAGTGTGTTAATAATTGTAATGAGGACTCCTTTTGAGTTTGTATAATCTCTAGTAGACAATAATTGTATTCAAACTCACAGTTATGTTTTGTCGTATTATACCTACCATGCTTGTATTAGTAAGTTGTATTTGAATTTTGTACCATGTATCTGACGACCCAAGATGGGTGATGTATACCTAATTTTGGGGGCGTCAAATATTTATTGGCAGTTATTCATTCCTGTTGATTCATTGCTATATCTAGTGAGCAATTGTTTTGCTCACTCTTACATATTTACATACTCATTGCAACTAAAGTTGAGAAGGTAGATGAGCCTTCAACTACCAAAGGAAAGGGGAAAATGTACAAGTGATGCAAACTTGTAATTTTATTTATTGTGATGGTCATAGACTTTTTAATAATGATGTAATATAATAATTTTATTTCCGCACTTGAACGATCTTTAAAGGTTAAACAACCTGGGAAGATTTTTATTTTATTGATGTAACCCTATTTAAAGGGAGGATTATGGTTTAAATATTATTTTATTTAGGTAGATAGTATGAATGTATGGATAGTGAGCACCAAATCTTATGGGAATGAAGTACCTAGATTTGGGGGTGTCACAGGTTGGTATCAAAGCCTTAGGTTATGAACCTTAGGTGGGAAAAAGTGTGAGACCCCAAATTTTATGAATAAAGATTTAAATTTCTCAAAATATTTTTTTTATATTATGGTGTGAATTTGATATAATGTTATAGTTGTGGATAATATTTATAAATTTTGCAAAGTAAGCAAGTTATTATAAAATATTCGTTTTGTCGGGGAATATTCTTTTTGTCGGGGAATATCTATACGATGGCACAATCATTGGTGCACCCCACAACGAAAGTATTGTCGTAGTTAGAAAATGACAGAATTATCTTTTTATAAAAATAATAGCGGAGGTGTTACCGTTAAAACTGTTGAACTACCCGGTAGTAAAAGTACAGTAATACGCGTGGTTGCATAGTAGCACACGGTATTGATTATTGATGCTTACGTCAGAAGTCACTCAGATATACTCAATTATTGCTATAGTAATTACTGCATCATATCTCTCATATTATTGATTCAATTATTGTCACAAGATCATCCGTAGATAATATGTTATATTATTAAATCAATAATTGAGGGCGACAAAGTTATTCATATTATTATTTGCAATATTGACAATGTCTAGAAGTTCACATCGAGGAGAGGTTTGGTCACCTAATTGCGGCGCCAATAAGGAGAAATCCTTATCGAAAAGTTCCTCTTTCCCAGAACGACTTTGGTTGTTAAATATTATGAATTATAATATTAATGATGAATAATTTCGTGTTGATTAAAGATGAAATTGATAGTTCCATTATGTGGGAATTATTAGTGTTAGTAGAAATCGATAATTATTTCGATAATAATTGATGTCTGGAGGTTATATTGACCAATCGGGTATTCGGGGCACTTTTCGTGTCGGAGTACTATTCACGGGTTACTATTTACGGGTTACTATTCACCCGGTTACTATTCAGTCTAGTATTGTTCACTCTGGTATTTGGGACACTTTTCGTGTCAAAGTACTATTCATAGGTTACTATTTATGGGTTACTATTCACCCGATTACTATTCACTCTAGTATTGTTCACTCGGATATTTAGGACACTTTTTGTGTGGAGTACTATTCACGGGTTACTATTTATGGGTTACTATTCACCCGGTTACTATTTACTCTAGTATTGTTCACTCGGGTATTTGAGACACTTTTCGTGTCGGGGTACTATTCACTGGGTACTATTCCCGAAGTACTATTCACAGGATACTATTCACCCAAAAAAAATATTTCTTTTTGGTCCAAATCATTTTGGGTACAATATTATTCCATGAGGAGATGTGATAATTTTTCAGACCGTTGGTTGAAGTTATAATAATAAATCAATATGGATCGTTGGTTGAAGATATAATAGTAAATCAATATGGACCGTTGGTGGAAAGTTATAATAGTAAATCAATATGTATCGCGGGTTTAAAGTTTTAATAGTAAATCAGTATGGACCGTTGCTTTAAGTTTTAATAGTAAATCAATATGGACCGTCCGTTTAAAAGTAAATCAATCTGGACCGTTCATGAATTAGTTACTATTCAGTCCATTCTCCTATAAATAGAAGCTCATTCCTTCCTTATTTCTTACGAATTCACTAAAATTCTAGAGAGAAAAACTATAGAGAGAAAGAAGAAAAGTATTCTGCTACTTCACTACTGTAGTATTCAGTTTTTCTAAGGTAAGGGATATTATTTGTTGTACTCGTAAGGGGTATTAATCTTTCGTATTCATGAAGAGAATTATTTTCTTTCAATATTCGTAAGGGTTGTTATTCCATTCTTTATTATTATGTTGGAATAACATGTCTATGCGAAGTATCGCAGACATGGTGAAATTCTTCTATTATTCCATTCTTTATTATTCTATTGGAATAACCTGTCTGTGCGGTCTATCGCATGCATTCTGTTGTTATTCCATTCTTTATTATTATGTTGGAATATCCTATCTGTGCGGATTACGCATGACCTGGTTCCATTCTTTATTATTCTGTTGGAATATCCTCTCTGTGCGAATTACGCATGACCTGTTCCATTCTTTATTATTCTGTTGGAATAACCTGTCTGTGCGGTCTATCGTATGCCTGGTGAATTCTTCTGTTATTCCATTCTTTATTATTCTTTTGGAATAATCTGTCTACGTGGATTACCACATGGCGGCAAAAATTCATTTGCGGTTTCATATATTCTATTATACTTAGATGGTTAAAGTTTTGATTTCAATACTCCATGAAATTATTGGAATATCCTTGATATTTGCGCTTCATCCAGTATCTTTTCATGGAAATATTATTCTGAGCATTCTTGAATTTTACTCCACAAAGCAGTATCATGTTGACAATTTGGACGTTATTAAGTTCAGGATAAATTAACTTATAAATCTTTAAAATTTATTCTTGAACTTGTTTTATTGAATTGTCATCATCCTCATGCTTATATTATGTTGAAAGTCATCTTTGGCTTACGTGCATAGATGGACTTGGTATGATTATAACCAGGGATTATTCGGTATAATCATGACTGTAATGTGACAAATGATGTGGTAAAAGTCCTCATTGGCACTGTAATTCATTGGTGGGACAAATTGTTGGTATGATTATGACCGAGGATTATTCGGTATAGTCATGACCATTGATGATTACATTAATATCCTTGGCCGTAGTGGAGGATGAATCAATTTTTTTATTAAGTCGAGCCCTCAAATGATAAAGTTGATGAAAAACTTTTAAATCATAGAAGATAGTAGATTTATACTTTACTTGACTCTTCTAATGGATTGCTTATTCCGCTGCAGTTTTTGATCTAAAACTTGTTGTCTATTATATTCTATCAGTTGTTATACTGTTGAAGGCTAAGGATAAATTATTCTGCATTATCTTAGTCATAATATTTCTTACTGGGCTAGTTGAGCTCACCCTTTCTTTCAATGTTCTCTTCAGGAAATGAGAATATAACTGGGACGAGTCGGGGAATAGATTGACGGTCCAGATGGTTATTTTAGTAGTCCCCACTATTCTATAAAATAGTGTGATAATAAATGTAATGAGGACTCCATTGAGTGTGGATATTGTCTAGATGACAATATTTGTATTAAAACTCATAACATATGTTATGTCGTATTTTACACGACAGTTGTATTATTATGTTGAATTTGAATTTTGTACCATGTATTTGGCGACTCAAGATGGGTGATGTATACCTATTTTGGGGGCGTCACATTTGGTATCAAAGCTTAGGGATATGATCCCTGGCTGAGATGTGAGATAAGAACTAGGAGGGGAGAGACGGGGAATTCCTTCGCTAGTATGACCTACCTAAGTTTATTTGGTATTTAATTGGTCGGTCAGAGTATAGGGATAATATGTGATATGTTAATTAACCCTTATTTTGTGACAGTGTTTGAAAATGGCATCTAAAAATGTTGAGATCAGTAATGGAGCACAGGAGACCGTTGAGTCTCCACATATCAATAATCAGGATAATGTGCATCAGGAAGGCGACAATCCTCATGCAAACAACAACACTGACCAAATGATGAACGATGGGATGTTCAGAGGATTTATGCAATTCATGCAACATCAGGCGAGAGCGGCTCCTGTCCAAAATGCAGGTGAAAACACTGATAATTCTTGGACGGTCACTGCTAAGTAGTTCAAGGAGCTGAGACCACCGAAGTTTTTTGAAGAGCCAAAACCACTTAAGGCGGAGATGTGGATAAAGCAGATCAACAAGATATTTGATGTCTTAGGATGCTCCGAGGAGCAAAAGGTTCCCTTTTCCACCTTCATGTTGCGAGCAAAGGCAGATTACTAGTGGGAATCTGTAAAGCGTATTCAACCTGTCGCACTGAAGATGTCTTGGGAGAAGTTCCAAGAACTATTCAACGATAAGTACTTTCCTGAAAGTATTCGTCACATGAAAGAGGTAGAGTTCATCAAGTTTGAGCAAAACAATATGACAATGGCGCAGTACGAAGCTAAGTTTGCCAAGTTGTCTCGGTTTACGTCCCACTTGGTTGATAATGAGGAGAGAATGGCGCGGATGTTTCTAAGAGGTTTGAAACCCGAGATACGTCAATACCTAATTTCTCATAAACTGTGTTTGTATTCAGATTTTGTAAATAGGGCTCAGTTATTGGAGCGCGATAACGAGTCAACCCAACCAAGAGAAAGCAGACGGCAAAATGATAATACCAGTGGTAGCAGTCATCGAAGCGGTGACAACAAACTTGGAGGGAATCAACATGCCAGAAATGGTAACCACTTTGGTGGTAATCATGGCCAAGACAATAAGAATAGACATTTCAAGAAGAGGAGATTCAACAATGATGAAAAGACGTCAGCACTAACACCCGTTGTTAAGGAAGGAGAACGACCACCTATCATATGCTTTAAATGCGGAGGGGAGGGACACATTAGTCCAAACTATGCGATGCAGTCCAAAGCATGTTATAATTGTGGAAAAGAAGGTCACTTAGCCCGATTTTGTCTTGCACCAAAGTCAAGTCCAGCTGGGACGGTGGCACCAAAGGCGGATACGGACAAAAAAAAGTCGGTGGTTTCAGGAAGAGCGTTTTTTTGTGACTTCTCAAAAAGCGAGTGACCCGAACGAAGTTAGCACGGGTTAGTTAGTTATAAATACTTGTGAAGTTTATACCTTATTAGATACCGGTTCTACCCATTCTTTTATCTCTCTTGCTTGCGCTCAACGTTTAAATTTGACTTCGGAGAAATTAGACTTTGACTTATTGGTTGAAACTTCGATAGTAGAAACCTTCGTTACCTCAACTATTTATAAATCTTGTTGATTCAAATCGACACTTTCACGTTACCTGTCGATCTTATCTCTTTGAAAATACTTGCCTTTGATGTGATTTTAAGAATCGATTGGTTAACTACTCATCAAGCTTTTTGTAAGATTGTTAGCTTTCATATTCCTAACCAACCTGTTATGCGAATTCAAGCAACCAAACCACTAAAGTCAATCACTGTTATATTAAGCCATAAATAAAGATCCCTGAGCCTTTCGCTGGTGACTTCCTTGTGTGGAATGCACCGAAGCCGAACTTTCTGTAGGGGACGTTGTGAATAATGATGGCAAGTTGATAGGTATCAATGTGACGTACTATCCAAGTCTTGGATGAGGGTCACAATTTTGATTGATATTTCTATTGTGAATAAATTTCCTGACGTATTCTTGAAGACTTCTTAGCCTACCCCTAGAGCGTGAAATCGAATTTTGTATTGACCCCAGTACAAAACCCATTTCTAAAACCCTCAAATATTTTCTTCACCTAAAATGAACGTAACATGTGCCAAAGACGTTGGCTTGAGCTGTTGAAGATTACGATCGTACCATTCAATATCATCGTCGAAGAGTGAACGTGGTAGCTGACGCGTTGAGTAGAAGATCGTATGCGTTTACGAGTGCGATGTTGTTAACACAAAGACCCATTTTGTATAACTTACAAATGATAAAGATAGAGTTAAAGACTCTAGGGAACCACGTGGTGATATCAAATATATGAGTAGAATCGACTTTAATCGATAAAGTTAAAGGCCGCTCAAGCTATACACCCGAATCTCAACCCTTGATTTAATTGGCCCATTTGAAATCCTTGATCGAGTAGGAACTGTGGCCTATAAACTCGTTTACCGCCAAATATATCGCGTGTTTATAACATTTTTAACGCATCGATGTTACGTAAATATGTGGACGACCTGAACCACATTATTGAATTAAAACTAGACGAGATAGTAGAAGATTTAACGTATGAGGAGATACGTGTTAAAATCTTGGATAAGAAGGATCGTATTCAACACTCAAAGGTTATACCTCAAGAGTTAGAATCTGAAATGAAGTCAAGGTATCCTCATCTCTTCAGCATACCAGGTACGTACGTAAATTTCGAGGGCAAAATTTCATAAGGAGGAGAGATTGTGAGACCCCAAATTTTATGAATAAAGATTTAAATTTCTCAAAATATTTTTTTTATATTATGGTGTGGATTTGATATAATGTTATAGTTGTGGATAATATTTATAAATTTTGCAAAGTAAGCAAGTTGTTATAAAATATTCGTTTGGTGTGGAATATTCTTTTTAATTTGGGAATATCCGCATTTACTCAAGACAATCATTAGTGGACCCCACAACGGAAGTATTGTCGTAGTTAGAAAATGACAATTATCTTTTATAAAAATAATGGCGGAGATATTACTGAAAAAGCCGTTGAACTACCCGGTAGTGAAGGTGCGATGTCTACGCTGTGGTTGCGTAGTAGCACTACGGTATTGATTATTGATACTTACGTGAGAAGTCACTCGCTTATACTCAATTATTGCTACATTAATTGTCGCGATCATATCTCTCATATTATTGATTCAATTATTATCACAAAGATTATCATTTGTATAATATGTTATATTATTAAATCAATAATTGAGACGACAAAGTTAATTCATATTATTATTTGCAATATTGACAATGTCTAGAAGTTCGTTAATGAGAGGTTTGGTCACCTAATTGTGCGCCAATAAGGAGAAATCCTTATCGGAAAGCCCCCACTTTCCTGGAAACGACCTGGTTATTAAATATTGTGAATTATAATATTAATGATGAATAAGTTCGTGTTGATTAAAGATGAAATTGATAGTTCCATTGTGTGGGAATTATTAGTGTTAGTAGAAATCGATATTTATTTCGATAATAATTGATGTCTGGAGGTTATATTGATCAATCGGGTATTCGGGGCACTTTTCGTGTCGGAGTACTATTCACGAATTACTATTCACCCAATTACTATTCACTCTAGTATTGTTCACTCGGGTATTTGGGACACTTTACGTGTCAGAGTACTATTCACGGGTTACTATTTATGAGTTATTATTCACCCGTTTACTATTCACTTTAGTATTGTTCACTCGGGTATTTGGGACACTTTTCATGTCGGAGTACTATTCACGGGTTACTATTTATGGGTTACTATTCACCCGGTTACTATTCACTCTAGTATTGTTCACTCGGGTATTTGGGACACTTTTCGTGTCGGGGTATTATTCACTGGGTACTATTCCCGAAGTACTATTCACAAGGTACTATTCACCCAAAAAATATATTTCTTTTCGGTCCAAATCATTTGGGTACAATATTATTCCATGAGGAGATGTGATAATTTTTCAGACCGTTGGTTGAAGTTATAATAGTAAATCAATATGGATCGTTGGTTGCAGATATAATAGTAAATCAATATGGACCGCTGGTGGAAAGTTATAATAGTAAATCAATATGGATCGCGGGTTTAAAGTTTTAATAGTAAATTAGTATGCACCGTTGTTTTAAGTTTTAATAGTAAATCAATATGGACCGTCCGTTTAAAAGTAAATAAATCTGGACCATTCATGAATTAGTTACTATTCAGTCCATTCTCCTATAAATAGAAGTTCATTCCTTCATTATTTCTTACGAATTCACTGAAACTCTAGAGAGAGAAACTATAGAGAGGAAGAAGAAAAGTATTCTGCTACTTCACTACTGTAGTATTCAGTTTTTCTAAGGTAAGGGATATTATTTGTTGTACTCGTAAGGGGTATTATTCTTTCATATTCATGAAGAGAGTTATTTTCTTTCAATATTCGTAAGGGTTGTTATTCCATTCTTTATTATTATGTTGGAATAACCTGTCTATGTGAAGTACCGTATACATGGTGAAATTCTTCTATTATTCCATTCTTTATTATTCTATTGGAATAACCTGTCTGTGCGGTCTATCGCATGCCTGGTGAATTCTGTTGTTATTCCATTCTTTATTATTATGTTGGAATATCCTGTCTGTGCGGATTACGCATGACCTGGTTCCATTCTTTATTATTCTGTTGGAATATCATATTTGTGCGGATTACGCATGACCTGGTTCCATTCTTTATTATTACATTTTGAAATATCCCGCCTACGCGGATTACGCATTGACCGGTTCCATTCTTTATTATTACGCTGAATAACTCGTATGCATGCGATCTATCGAACGCTTTGGTGAATTCTTCTCATTATTCCATTCTTTATTATTACATTGGAATAATCTACGCTTACGTGGATTACTGCATGGCGGCAAAAATCCATTTGCGATTTCATATATTTTATTATACTCAGATGGTTAAAGTTTTGGCTTCTATACTCCATGAAATTATTGGAATATCCTTGATATTTGCGCTTCATCCAGTATCTTTTCATGGAAATATTCTTCTGAGCATTCTTGAATTTTACTCCATAAAGCAGTATCATGTTGACAATTTGGATGTTATTGAGTTCAGGATAAATTAACTTATAAATCTTTAAAATTTATTCTTGAACTTGTTTTATTGAATTGTCATCATCCTCATGCTTATATTATGTTGAAAGTCATCTTTGGCTTACGTGCATAGATGGACTTGGTATGATTATGATCAGGGATTATTCGGTATAATCATGACCGTAATGTGACGAATGATCTGGTAAAAGTCATCATTGGCCTGTAATTCATTCGTGGACAGTTGTTGGTATGATTATGACCAGGGATTATTCGGTATAGTCATGACCATTGATGATTACATGAATATCCTTGGTCGTGGTGCAGGGATGATTCAATTTTATTTATTAAGCTGAGTATCAGCGATAAAGTTGATGAAAAACTTTTTAAATCATAGAAGATAGTAGATTTTATACTTTACTTGACTCTTCTAATGGATTGCTTATTTCGCTGCAGTTTTTGATCTAAAACTTGTTTTCTATTATATTCTATCAGTTGTTATACTGTTGACGGCTAAGGATAAATTATTTTGCATTATCTTAGTCATAATATTTCTTACTGGACTAGTTGAGCTCACCCTTTCTTTCAATGTTCTCTTCAGGAAATGAGAATATAGCTGGGACGAGTCGGGGAACGGATTGACGATCCAGATGGTTGTTTTAGTAGTCCTCACTATTCTATAAAATAGTGTGATAATAAATGTAATGAGGACTCCATTGAGTGTGGATATTGTCTAGATGAAAATATTTTTATTAAAACTCATAGCATATGTTTTGTCGTATTTTACACGACAGTTGTATTTGAATTTTGTACCATGTATTTGGAGACTCAAGATGGGTGATGTATACCTATTTTGGGGGCGTCACAAAAAGCCTTAGGAAGTAACCTTTGAAAAGATAGTGATGATAAACTCTTATCGAGTTGTTAAGGAAGAAGTAATAAAATACTTATGTGCTTATGTGATTACAACTTATGTGCTCGTGAGTGTCGAGTAGTAATGATTGGTAATTAAAACTTAAAATTTGGTTGATATGATTGCTAATATAGGAGGATCCAGTCAGGCTAGAGAAGAGGAGCCTCGAGATATTCAGGTGATTTGGGAAAAACTACTGCCACAGGAAACAGTTTTGTTGGTCACAGTAGTTGAGCAGGAAAGAGTACCTGATGAGGAGGATGAGATAGAGACGGATGAGTAGGACCCCGTTGAGCTGCCACAGTTAGGGGATAAGGAGGACGAGGAGGAAGAGATTCCACTTAATTCGATAACTGCCCGTATGTACGACGAGGTGTATGACCGCAATGTGGAACTTCAAGATACCGTCGAGGAGTTACAGGAAATAGTAGCTGAACAACAGACTTCGATGGCACAGAAAGACGACGAGATCCAGGATCGAGAGGAACGTCTGAATAACGTTGAAGAGAAGTTGGTTCACGCTGAAGGACAGAACGAGCGAATGATAGCAGAGATTTCAGAGTTAAAAAACAAGTTGAAAGAAGAAGCTACCAAGAGGGCAAGAGCTGAAGACGCGTACAATGAAGCTTATCAACGAGCCGGAATGGCAGAGAGAGACGCACAAGCAAAGAGGATGAAGATGGAAGAGATGAACAATGTATTCAACACCGTGATCAATCGAGCTCAAGATAGGGTCATGTGTTATCCTATTCAATTCGAGACGTTGCCATCGTACATTCTAGATCGCCGAACAATGACTCAAATTATGGAAGAAGAGCGTCGTAAAGCTACACAGTATCTTAGTAGGACATTGTAGGGAATGTATCTGATATGTGATTAGAAAATAAATGAAAAGTAAATCCCGGGCATGATATAACCAATGGGATAGATGTCGGTGATGTTGTCCTGCAACTGTTATAGTTCAGGAAAGTAATGTAAATAACAGTGATGCTATTGTTTTGATTTTTTTTATAAAAAAAAGATTATGAATGAATAAAAGTTATTATCTTATTCAAAGTGTTAAGTGTTACGTGATAATTTTTTTTATGTGCAACTTAAGTATATAATACTTAAAAGGTTGAATAAAATCTATTGGATGTATTTTAATAGAAAATACCTCCAAGACGTCAGCCACCACGACAGAGAACCACCGAGGAAAACAACAATAACCATGTGGAAGGTAACCTAGTTCAGCAGCTAATGATGTTACTGACGGGTGCTTTGCAAAATCAACCTCAGAACCAAGGTACAACATTTAAGGATTTTAAGGCGGTTGGACCACCAGAATTCCGTGGAACCATGAATCCAGTTGAGGCTCAGACCTGGATCATGGAAATCGAGAAGGTTTTCAATGTTGCTAGGGTAGAAGATAACCAGAAGACTGCTTTTGCAATATTTATGTTGAAAGCAGAGGCGAGTTATTAGTGACAAGCCAATAAAACCCGAGGAGGTCAAGGGATTATGACTTGGGAAAGGTTCAAAGAAATATTCTTTGAGACCTATTTTCCAGAGAGTTCGAAGAGTCAGCTAGAAGTGAAGTTTTTGGAACTAAAGCAGGGAACGATGTCTGTATTTGAGTATGTCGCAAGATTCAACGAGTTGGCGAGATTTGCGCCATATCAAGTCAGCACAGACAAACGCAAGGCGAAGAGTTTTGAACAAGGACTAAAGCCCTGGTTGTACAGTAGGGTCTCTTTGTTCCAGTTGAAAACGTTTGCAGCGGTAATGGAGAAAGCAATTCTCGCTGAGGGTGGAGGCGAGGCTGTAACAAAACACAACCAAGAGTAGAGGAAGAAGAAGAATGAAGGTGAAGCTAAGAATGGTGGTGGTGGTAACGGTGGAAATGGCAACAACAGTTTGAAGAGGAAGTGGAATGCAAATGGGGGAGCTGGAAATCAGCAAAGAAACCAGCAAAATAAGAAGTTCGAAGCATGTGCTACATGCGGGAAGTTTTACAAGGGTGTGTGCTTAATGGGGAACGAGTATGCTTCAACTGTGGCCAGGAGGGTCACATCGCCCCAAATTGCACTCAACCTAAGAAGAATGTTTGCTTCACGTGCGGGTCCAAGGATCACTTTGCTCGTGAATGCCCTAAGAAGAGATCTGGTGAGGCAAATGGAAGCAAGGGAAATGCTAGTAGAGGTGCGCTGACTATTGCTGGGCCAACATCAACAAATAAGCCCACAGAAAGAACCTTCAACATGACGGTGCAGGACGCGGTGCAATCAAAAGATGTCGTGTCAGGTATTATCCCAATCAATGATATAAATGCATATGTATTATTTGATTCGGGTGCTACTTGCTCGTTTATATCTGTGGATTCTGCTAAGAATTTAGAAATACCTAGAGAAGAGCTGAATTTCCATTTGAACATAGAAATTGCGAATAGGGAAGTGATTCCTGTTAGGTCCGTACACAAGAACTGTAGGGTGAACATTAATGGGAATGTCATGAAAGTAGATTTAATTCTGATAAAACTTGGAGAGTTTGATGTTATATTGGGAATGGATTGGTTATTCAATTATAGAGCGATAATTGATTGCCAAAAGAAGTGTGTAAACCTTATGACTCCGTCAAAGGTAGTTTTTCATGGTAGCAAATCGCCTAGACAAATGAAATGTCTGACGATGATGCAGGCCAAGAAGTTATTGAGTAAAGGATGTGTAGGGTACTTAGCCTACATAGTCGATACTCAAAAGAAGAAGGGTGTGAAATTGGAGGAAATACCAGTGGTTAGGGAATTCGTGGATGTGTTTCCGGAAGATTTGCCAGGAACCGCTCCGATATCGAAGGCCCCGTACAGAATGGCTCTGGTAGAGATGAAAGAATTAATGGTGCAACTACAAGAGCTGTTGGATAAGAAGTACATTCAGCCAAATGTGTCACTGTGGGGAGCACCGGTGTTGTTCGTGAAGAAGAAGGATGGGTTAATGCATCTTTGCATTGATTATAGGGAATTGAACAAAGTCACTATTAAGAACAAATATCCATTGCCAAGAATAGATGACTTGTTTGATCAATTGAAGGGTGCTAGATATTTCTCAAAAATAGATTTGAGAAGTGGGTATCACCAACTGAAAGTAAGGAAGGAGGATGTACCGAAGACAGCATTCCAAACTCGCTATGGACATTACGAATTTTTAGTGATGTCATTTGGTTTGACAAACACCCATACAGCGTTCATGGATTTGATGAACAGGGTGTTTAAACCATTTTTAGACAAGTTTGTGGTGGTATTTATCGATGATATTCTGGTGTACTCTAAAACTCAAGAGGAACACGTGGAACACTTACGTCTAACGCTAGAGACGTTAAGAAAAGAAAAGTTGTACGTGAAATTCTCTAAATGTGAATTTCGGTTGGAACGTGTACAATTTCTTGGGCATGTAATTGATAAGGATGGGATTTCGGTGGATCCATCAAAAGTCGAAGCTATGATAAATTGGGAACAACCAAAAACTCCATCAGAAGTGAGAAGTTTCTTGGGATTGGCAGGTTATTATAGACGGTTTATCCAGGATTTTTCCAAGATTGCCACTCCGTTGACAAATTTGACGAAAAAATCAATATAATTTGTTTGGACGGAGAAATATGAAGAAAGTTTTCAAGAACTGAAAAAGAAGTTAAGTGTGGCACCTGTGTTATCATTACCAGATAATACAGTAAACTTTGTGGTGTATAGTAATGCTTCACACAAAGGATTGGGTTGTGTCCTTATGCAGAACGGCAAGGTTATTATTTATGCATCAAGGCAACTGAAAGACTACGAAAAAGGGTATCCGACTCGTGATTTAGAGTTGGCGGCGGTTGTGTTTGCATTGAAGATATGGAGACACTATCTCTACGGAAAGAATGTGAGATCTACACAGACCATAAAAGTCTGAAGTATATTTTCACACAGAAAGACCTGAACATGCGGCAAAGGAGATGGATGGAATTGATAAAGGATTACGATTGTGAGATCTTTTATCATCCGGGCAAAGCTAACGTGGTTGTAGATGCCTTGAGTAGGAAAGGCAGAGAAAAGTTGATGTTGTTAACTGATAAGGAGGAGCTAATTTCAGCAATGGCAAGGCTAGAGCTAGAAATCAAATTTCCAGAAGAATCTGGTGAAAAATTGTTCCAGATAGAAGCTAGTCCAACTTTGGTGGACAAAGTGAAGAACGCACAACTACAGGATGAAGAATGCAGAAAAATAAAGGAAAGTGTGGTTGAGGGTAAAGAAGTGAAGTACAAGGTCGACATCTTGAGGGAATGCTAAGATTAAATGGGACGAATTTGGGTTCCAAAGATACAAGATATTAAAGAAGACATCTTGACGGAAGCTCATAGCTCAAGATACTCGATTCATCCAGGAAGTACGAAAATGTATCAAGATTTGTGGCGTCATTTCTGGTGGCCGAATATGAAAAGAGATGTGGCAGAATGCGTTGCAAAGTGTTTGACATGTCAGAAAGTGAAGGCCGAGCATCAACGACCAAGCGGATTACTTCAACCATTGGAAATACCGGAATGGAAGTGGGAGCATATCACAATGGATTTTATGGTAGATCTTCCAACGACTCAGAAAGGATACGATGCGATATGGGTGATAGCAGACAAATTGATGAAATCTGCACACTTTTTGCCAACAAAGATTAGATTTAATCTTGATCAGCTCGCGAAGCTATACGTTAAGGAGATCGTCTCAAGACATGGGGTTCCGGTGTCAATTGTATCAGACAGAGATCTGAGATTCACATCAAATTTTTGGAAAAGACTACAAGAATGCATGGGAATGCAACTGAAGATGAGTACAGCATATCATCCGCAAATCGATGGGCAAAGCGAACGAACAATCCAGACGCTAAAAGATATGCTAAGAGTATGCATAATGGATTTCAAAGGAAATTGGGATGATCATCTACCGTTGGTGGAATTTTCATACAACAACAGTTACCACACAAGTATTGGTATGCCACCGTACGAGGCGTTATCTGGCAGAAGTGCGAAACTCCACTATCTTTGGGATGAAGTTGGAGAACGACAACCGTTAGGCCCAGAATGATGGCAATGATCATCAAGAAGTTGTCAAACTCATCAGAGCAAGACTGGTAACTGCTCAAGATCGACAGAAAAAGTATGTTAATCAACACAGGCAGAGTCGTGAGTTTGAAGCAAGAAGTTTCGTGTTCCTGAAAGTTTCTCCTTGGAAGGGGAAAATTCGTTTTGGCAAGAAAGGAAAGCTCAGCCCAAGATTTATTGGACCTTTCAAAATACTGCGAAGAGTGGGAGAGGTGGCTTACGAAGTAGCTTTACCTCCAGAATTAGAGCATGTGCACAACGTTTTTCATGTGTCGGTGTTGCAACCATATAAACCGGATTACAAGCATGTGATCGAGTATGAACCGTTACAGTTCAGTAAAGATTTATATTATGAAGAGATTCCTATCCAGATAGTCAACAGGAAAGAGCAAGTGCTCATGAATAAAGTGATACCTTCTGTGAAGGTGTTATGGAGGAACCACAACGTCGAAGAGGCTACGTGGGAACTCAAAGCGGAAATGATGAAGAATTATCCTGAGTTATTTGTTTAGTCTGTGTCTTCAATTCTGGGGACAGAATCTTTGTAAGTAGAGGAGAATGTGACGATTTGATTGTTTGAATTGTGATTCTGGGGACATAATCCTTGTAAGGAGGGAAGGATGTAACGATCCGGAATTTCAAATTGTAATATTAAATATTTATTGAATAAAATAAATATTTATTTGATGTGTCTATTATTTGATGTGTTTATTGATGAAATAAATATTTTATTGACGTAATGGCTACTGGTAAATATTTATGAATCTAAATCTATTAAATAATATTCTAAATTAAATTAATTTATAATTTAGAGAGTTGTAATATGACATGAGATGTTATGTGTTGATTTAATAATTTAGATGGTATATTAAATTATTAAATACAATTATAATGCAATTATAAATTGGTGTTATTTGTTTAAATGGTAAATTTATTTAGAATATAGTATGTGATTGATTTAATTAGTTAATGTTGGATATGGAGATCCAAATAAATAATATGTGATTATAATTACAAACTAAAGTGTTTATTAAAATAAATAAAAAAGGGTTTAATTTAGTTTTTTCCAAACAAGGCTTAATATATTAATTCTTTAAAAATTAAAGGGTTTTTCCAAATAAAGCCTTATGGCTTTTGAATTTCTGATTTTTGAATTTAAATAAAATAAATAAAATAATAAATATAATATATTTATGTTATATACGTTAGTAACTGAAATAGCAATTAGTATTATTAAGGGTTATCAATTTTATTTTTTACGTTGTTTATCAGTTGGTTTTACGCATTCTATTTGCTAGCCTAGAGATTACAGAGAGTTGAGAGAGTTGTGAGGAAACTTAAGCAATTTCTAGAGATTTTAGCAAAGATTACAAGAGTTAGCAAGGATTGCAAGCTATTTTAAGGTAATTTATCTAACCTTGATATTTCATATATATATATATATATATATATATATATATATATATATATATATATGAATTCACGGCATAGTTGTTTGTGTTCTGTGAAATCAAATTTGATGAATTGTGGATATATACTTGGTAACTGTGATGATGCATGCTTATGATGCTAGAGTTATATTTAAAACAAGAGATTGCATGCTAATTTTCGTTCTAACAGTAGAAAATTTTGACAGTTTATATATTTTCCATGTGGCTTATATAAGTACCAATGTTGATGGTCAATTCGTATGTTAAACGGTAATTTGAGTCTTGTATATGTTAGTTTATTAAGAAACGAGTATAACGTAATTTGAATGAAGTAATTTGGTCAAGTATTGAATTCACAGTGATGATTTTGGGATGAATATCAAAAAAATTGGGTTTTATATGAAAAACATGGAATTTGAGAAATTAACCTAGCTTAAATTGTTTTAATTGGTGGAATATGTTCACAAATATGTTTGTGATAGTTCTATACCATTTTTACATGTTATTATTACTGTTTGGTGGGTGAAATTCGTGTTAGTTGGCTTAAGAAAACTGCCGTAAACATGTTACGCGAATGGAATACAATAAATAAGCTTGCATATGACCACTTGGTGCATCTTGTACATTTCATTGTGATGCATGCCCAGAACCAAAGATAAAATTGTCGCTGGCGGCGTAAATTGCCCATTTTCAGACAATGAAGTCTGCTAATTCTGCAGACTTTGGTCGTTCAATGTAGCTTAGCTTAAGGTTATGGTAATGTGTCCAACATGTAACAACAAGGTTAAATAGAGTCATGTTATGTGGATTGTAAATTCAAAGTTGTAAAAGTGATTTATAAGTCATGAACGTGTTATGTTATAACTTAGTTTATACAATGAAGGTTAGTTAAGTGTTGTGATGTTAACACTTGGGAATTACGATATATATATATATATATATATATATATATATATATATATATATATATATATATATATATAGTAGCATAAGACTTGTGCTATAATAACAAGTTTAGCTAGTAATGCATTTTATATTGAAAAGTGAATATTAGTATGTCTAATAGATGTTGTGGTTTTAATACTGTGTATAGGTGAACGTGAGTTTTAATATTATAGCTTACGCTCGAGGTAAGTTTTCTAACTCTACACTTTCGTTGAGCTAGTTCTATTGTTACATTGTGTAACTTTATTCTTTTGATTGAGCAAGTTTCTAAACTTCTCTTTTTATATTCAGCAAGTTTCTTACTTTAAACTTTCATTAAGCGAACTTTTGTATTCCTAGTCATTATTTGAGCAAACTAGCTATGACTTAAACTTTATTCGAACAAGTTTTGAATTCCAATATTTATTGATGCATTCTAACTTGTTTATTGTTAGACAAGTTTCTTTATTGTCATTCGGATATTATGAACACAGTTTTCTTGAATGTTAATTTATAATGTTGAACTATCTTATCTCATTTACTTAACACAAACTATTCTCATAATGAGCAAGCTTTATTTTCAACTTGTTATTACTCAATGTATATTCAATAATTCATAGTCCTAGCTTAATTTTATCCAAGCAAGGTTTATTTTCATTCAATACTTATGCTTTGTAGTTGTTTCTAAGCATGAGTTTAAGATATAGTTGGTTCACTTACACATATTCATTGTTTCATATTATGTTATTATTGATCAACGATTGTGTTATCAAATACTATTGATTCAACTAGTCCTCTAGTTGATGTTCATTAAACTTCAAATTACCCTTGAAAGCTTATTCAAACCAAACTTTCTTTGGTGCGGACTTGTACTCTAAATACTGAGATGAACAACCCTATTGTTATTAGGGGATAATTTACGCTTAGCGTTGAAATGTTTGTGCATAATACATTGTACGAAGGGCTGATCTCCCTAAGTACGAGGAGTCCTTATAGTCTTATGACTGTTAAAGTTGGAGTTGAAAGATTACTCGCAACTGTGGACATAGTTCGTGGTCTCATGACCCTAAGTTTTATATACTTCATATTTTGATTCCAGTCGTTGATTATTATTGATAGAGTACTACTCAGTATTGATGAGCCTATTTATTTGCAGTTATTCATTTATGTTGATTCATTGCTATATCTAGTGAGGAATTGTTTTGCTCACTCTTGCATATTTACATACTCATTGCAGCTAAAGTTGAGAAGGTAGATTACAAGTGATGCAAACTTGTAATTTTATTTATTATGATGGTCATAGACTTTTTAATAATGATGTAATGTAATAATTTTATTTCCGCACTTGAACGATGTTTAAAGGTTAGACAACCTGGGAAGATTTTTTTTTATTGATGTAACCCTATTTAAAGGGAGGATTATGGTTTAAATATTATTTTATTTGGGTAGATAGTATGAATGTATGGATAGTGAGCACCAAATCTTATGGGAATGAAGTACCTAGATTTGGGGGTGTCACATTCGTCTTCGCCTCTTCTTCTCTCCAATTTCTCCTCTCTTCTTCTCTATCGAAAAAGATGTCGATTAGGGCTTTATGCACCTTTTGGACTTTTGCCCCTTTTGAAAAAGGAACAGATGTTTTGTCTGAGTTTGAGAAAGGCTTTGTTCTGACTTTGTTTGAAGCCTCGTCAGCAAAATAAGGCCACATCTGAGCAACGTTAGTCTATGTGGCAACTCCGTTCGGTCCAAGGGCATAGTCGACCCAAAAAATGTAACGTTAAAGGTATTTTTGGAAAAAAAAAGTATAGGGTGCTCGGTAGACATCAGGGTAAAAGTCAGGGGCATTTTTGAACCTTCTCCCAATGGTTATTAGTAGGTTCGTTTGAGTTTCATTATACATGATTTGTGAATATATGATTTTGTGTTATTGGGTGGGTTCCAAACATCTATTCATGTAGACGATTATGTTATCTGTTTGTTCCTTTAACAACCTAAAAGTAAGGGACACTCTCTAAGCAGTCTGTCATTACACTCCTATTTCAAATTTGACATGAAATTGAGAAAGCTCACTTCCTCAAAAAATTTGCATCCATATTTCATTTAAATTCTCTCAAGCAAATTAAGAACATATCTTTCACTGAAGCAGAGAAAACAAAAGCCTCGACTTTGAGAGTGACCTTGGCTTATAGGTTAAAATTAGTAGTTTTGAATCTTTGTAAAACCAGAATTTAAACAAAAGTTGCATCGACTTTGGGAGGGACCTTGGCTTTCTAAATGTATGAAACTAATGGAAAAGGAGTATGACCCATGAATACACAGTGAATCTAAAGAGAGGACTAACACTTACAAAAATAGGTATCCGTTGAATTTCATATGCACTTATTGGAGGAGCATAATTGAAAAGAACGAAGCAATATAAATTATATAAGCAAATATACCAATTCATTGGACTCTAAATCTGTGAGATTCCTGAGAAATGGAAAAATCCCATGAAAAAGATTTTCCATCAAGGTTTATAAATACATGGGAGCATCATGCAACGAAGAAATGGGATAGTGACAATTGAAATCTAATTAGAATTGGTAATATCCTAATCAAGATCCTCCCAAAATTGAGTTTGATGACTATCTTCAAGACCGTATATCAGATGTCTAACCAAAAAAAGAGAGAAAGAATAACCTTGGGAAATGAATTTGGAAGGACTTGTGGCATGTTAGTAAAAGTCCCATGCATAACATCCTACAATTCGATTGCATACGAACTTGCTCATAATATCCTTGTGTTAAAAGGAATGAAGTTCTAAAGGAAATCCCCAAAGCGGGTTACCCATCAAATCAACACTATTAAGGACCAAATTACTCAACCCAAAAAGTCCCTCCTTAAAAATAAAGCCCGACCAAATAATCATTCCTCTCGTCTCCCGACTAAAGAAAGTCCCTTTTTACTTCTTAGTGAGTCATCAACACTAAAGAATTCCAAACAAAGATAAATAATACATGGGTATACTAGATAAACAAGTTAGAATTGAAGTAACCTACCTCAGTTGGAAAAGTACACGCCTTTTAACCTATCTAATTGTCAGCAACTCTCTCAACTATTGGGACTCACAACGAGATAGAACAAGGATTCCCACCAAGGGTCCCCTCATGATAAGTAAGCGGGATGTCCTCAATCCAAAGAGTACACTAAAAGCTCCACTTTATTTATTTTTACCTTCTATTTTTATAAGCTTCTACTTGTACTATACAATCATCTATTGTACTAAAGTGTGTAATAAGTCATGGCTGGATAATTCCAAAACCACCCTTACAACCTATTGCAGCACAATTTCTTAAGTTTTAGAGAATTTATCGATACGAGGTTTCAGAAAATGTATGATAGGATGGAAAATTTCGTGGTTGAACTCAATGGCCTAATAGGCAAAGTCAATAAAGCCCTACTGAAGATTTTGCCTACCTTTTAACCTAAGGAAGAAGAGGATGGATAACTGAACAAGGATGGAGATTTATTGAGATCTTCTCCACGCTGCTAAAGAAAGAAGAAGGCAAGAAGATGAAGAGGAGGAATCAGAAAATAAGGAAGAATCTGTGAAAGTTCAATAATAATCTAAAGGGGGTTAAATAGATTATTACCGTTTAAAAATTTATCTTAGGCCCTTTTGAATTTTTAGTTAATTAATTTGCAGTGTTAAAATTAATATGCAAGACAATTAAAAATTCAATCACACAATGCTTTGTCTGGTTCACAACATACATCTCGGATATGTTGCTACGTCCAGTCTCAAGCTCCTATCCCTAGTAATAAATACTCCTTCAACATGCGGAAAAGCCTTTACAAAGTTTTATAGACAAACTTACAATTATTCTCAACTAACTATTTTGGACAGAAAACTCTCAGCTCCCTTCTCAAACTTAGTTTGTACCATCTTTTGAGTTTAGTTCTATTCTATGATATGGTCTTGAAACAACAGCCTATTCCTCACCTCACAAGTACACTAACGACCCAACTCTCAGCTGACCTCTCTAAGACTCAGGTCTTGGTCGAAAAATTACTCGTCTTTCTCAGATGTACATAAAATACACTAACTCTACGTTTTTCCTTTTTATAAAAGTTTTTGACAAAGAAATTCTTCTAAGATAAACAGATAAAATTTAGTGTGTGTATATATATATAGACACTAAATTGAGCAGATAGCGATTAAAGATCAAGTAATTATATAGAGGTTCAATGACCTTTATATATGTGAAATGTGCTTCTGTGTAAGCAAATATTAATTTATGTCCAGTTATAAAAGTTTATAACTTTTATACTTGTGTAAATATGTTTCTTGATTAAGTAAATATATTAGTTTAAGCGTAAGTCAAAAATGCTTCTGTATAAGCAGATATATAGTTTAATACAAGTTTATAAAGAATTATTTATTCTTTATAATAAAGAGTGTGTTTCTTTGGATTTAAAAGTATAACTTTAATTTTAGATATTATCCAACAAATATTCTATGAATGAATTTATGTTCAAATACTTGTGATTAACAGTTATCAAGTACAATGAATAAAACAGTTGAGCAATACTTAATATAACAAATATATTTGTTCAACTCAGAAAAATATATAAAAATATATATTATCTATTATGTGAATAATTATAAATAAGGCCACTTAGGATTTTAAAGACCGTTTGGATAATTCACTTTATCATTCGCTCAAAAGGAATAAATTCAAATTGTATCGGTATCTAAGTACTGACCAAATTTATAGTTTCACAATTAATATTTATATAAATATTTTCGATAGATCACTTAGAACTTCAAATACGGTTCAAATAATTCACTCTATCATTCACTCAAGAGGAATATCTCGGGGGTTGTTTTGATGATCAAGTGTTGATCTGTTTTACGATATTTATATAAATACTATCAATAAAATGCCACTTAGGACTTTGAACATTCATTCGACTAATTCCCTCACTTAAGAGGAAAATCTCTGCTATAGCATCGGTGTTCAAGTACTAACTTTTTATTAATATATATATATATATATATATATATATATATATATATATATATATATATGGAGGTTCCATCCACAAAATGTTGTTCTTGTGGAGCAACTTACAGCTTTATTGAAATTTTGACCGAGCAAAAAATATATAAAATAAATTTAAACAGACCAAAAAAGGGTTGCTCCACAGGAAACGGTTAATGTGGATGGAACCCCTATATATATATATAATTGTGTATAACAATTTGTATTTGTATATCTATAAATGTAAACAAGCAAGAGATAGTTCAATTAAATCAATCAAATAACTTATCTCAAATAATTTTGACCAATTTTCTATTTTTCAAATGATCAAAACTTTTGAGTAGAAGAGAGAAAACTTTTTAGAGAGAGATTGTGTAGGCAAGGAGAGTATACGTTTTTCTTTGTTTCTGAATTGGCGAATTGAAATGAGAAGAAAAGCCTCATATTTATAGATTTTTGAAGTTTGGGATAAAAAGGTAATGTGGAAGGTTATTTTAAAAATCAAGGGATGAGATTTGATTGTTTAAAATGAAAGGCTTGAGTGACTTTATTAAGCACACGGATTGCCAATATGTCAGTCCATTGAAAAAATTACTTACTTTTTCTTTCTTTTAGCACATGTTCAATTCAAAACTTTTCAACCTTCCAATCTTTTATGCAGGCTTCGGATGAGATAAATAAATTGTCTCTTAGGCTATGTTTGTTTGCAAGGATTACACTTGAGATATGACTAATAATCCTAAGTGTCTTGTTTAAGCTTAGGACTATTAGTCCTAAGATTATAAAATAGTTTAAGATGTGGGATTATTTAATACCATGTTCTATTTAGTATTATAATCCCTACCATTTGGGATTAAAAATTACTGGATAAAATTAACTTCAATTTTTTTCTAAAATGACTATAATATCCAGCAATTTTTGTTATTATTACTGGCAACTTAAAACTTACTAATACAAAACTAAATATTATTATTTTTGGGGGGGAGGGCGAGGGGGTGGGCAAGATGGATGGGTGAGGTGTATATATAATAACTTAATATTATTTTTTTGAGAAGGGTGAAGGGTGGGGGGTGCGGGATGGGTGAGTGAGGGTGTATACATAATCAAGAAATACTAATTATTATTATTTTTTTTTTTTGGGGAGGAGAATGGGGGCTAGGGGTTGGGCGGGGTAGATGCATACATAATAAGTAAATATCATTTTTGGGGTTGAGGGTGGGGTTATATACATAATCAGTAAATATTACTTTTTTGAGGAATGTTAGTGGGGTGGGGTGTAATCACTGAATATTATTTTTTTAGGTGGGAGTGGGAGTGGGAGTGGGGTGGGGGTGGGAGGGGTGTATACATAATCGATAAATATTTTTTTTTTTGGGGGAGGGGGTTGGGGTGGGTGGGTGGTGGGCGGGTGGAGTGGGAGTGGAGTGGGGTGGGGGTGGGGGTGGGCGTGGGCGGGGTGAGTGTATACATAATCGGTGAATATTATTTTTGGTGGGGTATGGGGGTGGGGTGGAGTGGGAGTGTATACATAATCAGTAAATATTATTTTTGGTGGGTGGTGGGGTGTGGGGTGTGAGTGTATATATAATCAATAAATATTATTTTTGGAGGTACGGGTGCGGGGGTATGGGGGTGCGGGTGGGGGTGAGGGTGGGTGTGAGGGTGAGGGTGAGGGTGGGCGGGGTGGGAGTGTATGCATAATCAGTAAATATTATTTTTGGGAGTAGGGTGGCGGTAGGGGTGGGGTGGGTGAGAGGGGGTGGGGTGTATATATAATCCGTAAATTATTTTTTTTTGATGTATAAATAAGTTTAAAATATGTTATTATCGATAAGGATATAGTAGTTCAAACAATATTTTTTAATCCAATACTTTAATTAATCTTAAAAAAAATAAATATAACATAAAATTATTTTAAATTATCTCATGAATAATCCTATAAAAAAAATACGTGACTATTTAATCGTAAGATTAATAATTTTGAAATTATAATTCATATAATTTCATAAATTATAATCCTGTAATTATAATCCTTTTAAACAAACATTGCCTTAGTCAATTAAATTCCCATTATGTTCGGTCAACACAAGCAAAGGCTTTAGCCTTCTTCATTTCCCAACTTCTTATTAAATACAAGCACGTGTTCATTAACTTTCAAATTCTCCCTTATGCAAGCTTTGGTCAAAGCTATAAGCCTTTAGTCATTTAATAATCAAATGCTCATATAATACTCACATGGCTTTAATTAATATCCATGTTTCATTTTCGGATGAAGGAAAGTGGTAAAAATCTTTTGCATTTTCCTTTTCGTTCTTTTGAGAAAATAAATAATATATAATAATATTTTTTGAAAAACTTTAGTGAATAAAAATCATTTAAGAATAGGAGTTCTCCTAACCTTAGAAAATATTACTTTATAAACTAATTTCTTTAACACTTGATATTAAATTATCAAGGTCAAGAAAATCAATTCAATAAGATTTAGAAAATATTTTAGGTTAAAGTAAATAATATAGTTAAAATAATTATAATATAAATCATATGGAGAGGATTCTAATATTTTTCTTATCCTAATTACTATTTATTGTTATCGTCAAAATAAACCTAAAGGTTGAAGACACAACAACCTCCCCCTTGAACACTCTAATATTTGATGAGAAACCTGTGTACAGGGGCGGACCTATGTTTGGGCAGCATAGGCACCTGTCTATGCTGAGATTTTTTTTATAGGTATAAGGGAGGGGCAGATATATAATTTAATTAACATTAAAGGGTGCAGAGATTAATGAAAGAGTTATACTTAGAAAAGGGGAAAAAAAATTTATTCTTAATTTTAAAAGCCTACTGATGAAGAAGTAGGTAGGAGATAATCAGACACATATTTTATATTAAAATATTTTAAGTTGACTTCAAAAAGTTAAAATTGATGAGTAATCTTGTTGGACCACTAAGGATAAATTTAGAACTTTTTTATTCTCTTTCCTCTATTTTTATTTTTCTTAATATGTGTGCAAATTGTATTTTGTTTCTCTTTTTCGGGACGGATGGAGTAGTTTATAACTTTGATATATTTAGTTTAGACATTTTTGGGACTTTTTTCACTTCAATCATCGTTTTGAAGATTATTTATGTTATTCATTAGTTATTTTTGTGATTGACCTTTTTTAAAAAAAAAACTTTTTTATTAATTTGTTTAAAAGGATTAAGAAAAGAAGAAGATTATGGCAGTACAGAGATTCCTTTAAATTGATTAATTTTTCGGCAATTAACTTGGCTTGTTGGCTCCCCCGTGATAAATTGCGTGGATTAAAAGTTGTCGTTTATAAGTAACCAACTGGAAATTAAGGACTAGCCATAAATCGTTAACAAATTCTTGTTAAAGATTCATGGCAATAGAGTGATTTGAAATTAATGTCATGCAAGTTGCATCTTTTAAGTTAATTAAACTATTTATGCATGTTTGTTATGATTAGTTTTTAAACCCATTGAGTTCTCAATTGTATAGTGTATATATTACCTCCGTTTATTATTTAATTAACTGTAGATTTTTATTCATATTAAAATTGTGACTAAATAATTCACATTCCTATATGAATTGATGTTACCAAGTACATGCTAATGCAAATCAATTGCAATGTTTGTTTCTACATCAAAATAAGCCACTAATTTTTTTTTATAAAAAATAGATTAAGACAAAAAGTTGTAGAACCATATTTGTACATAAACCAAACGAAACTCAAAGTGGAATGAGGCCAGTGGTGAATCTATTAAGAAGGAAGAGTGAGCAGTGCTTATGTTGGAATTTTTTTAAAAAAATTATAGGTATAGGGATTAGGGCAAAAATTAAACTTGGTAAACTTAAATTTATAGAGGGAAATAAAAAACTTAAACTACTATTACCTTAAAAAAACTAAACACATATATATAATGTATTCAAACTCTGGCTTAAAAAAATCGTTCCGGCTAAGAACGGATCTTAAATCCACCCCTGCCTCTGTGTATGAAAGTGATCCATAAAATGATGCAGAATCATGGTACAATGAGCCTCCATTATACAATGAAGAGTCGATACATGATATAGGAGAAATGGCAGATTTAACTTCAACGAAATACTCTAAGCTTATTGAAGATGCTACAAACCTTAAAAAACCTGACCCACATATCCAATCCATATAACCCTCCAACATCAGAAATAGTTATTATTCTACCCTCTCCAAACCAAAACTACCATGTAGGGGTGAAAATAAGCCCGAGTCGATCCAAACACCCTAATACTCAAGCTCGACTCGGATCAAAAAATTTGTGTTCAAGTTCGACTCGAATTCGAATTGATAATTTCTAAGACTGCTCAAGTTCGACTCCATAAATTACTCGATACTACTAAACAAATTTCTCAACTCGCTTTCATGAGTAATTCATGAGTCTTTCTATTCGAGCTCGAGTCTAAGATGGATCACACCAAAATGAAAAATAAAGTGAAAACTTAGAAAAACTTCAATTTCATTTATATATAAAAATACATATGTTACAAATATTACAATAATAAATTTACAATATTAATTATACTATGATACAATTTCTAGTAACATAATTACATTTTTCCAATTTCGTACATACATATCCCCCTCTTTATTTCCAACGATATTTACAAGAGCTATTTATACTTTATACATTTATCCAATCTTTGTGTATCTACAGAAAGTGACTAGTTGAGTGGAGGTTCAACCAAAAAGCCGAAAACAAGAATGAAGACAGAAGAGTAGAAGTGATTTACCAGGATGAACATATCTTTTAACAAGTCTAATTCCTTCTTCTTCACCAATTTTTGAAGATGTATTCCATTTGCAGTATAGGGCAAGTCGAAAGAAAGTCATATACAATTAATGTCTGTAAATGCTGCTCCACAATGGATCCTGCAAAAGTGTTATACTGCATTTAACCTAAAATTGTGGCCAAAGCAGCCTAACTTCTAACATTATTTGCAGCCCTCGAATACATAAAGGAAACCATAAAGTTCATGTGATTACTGCTAAGAAATTGTAAAACACACTTATTTGCTAGTAAAGAACATGCTATATATGGAGTTTAACTGAAACTGCATATCTAGTCAGCAAACTCTTCAAGATTTATGCTTATAAAACAAAATACCACAGTGGAAATTTACCAATTCTCTTGCAATTGAATTGGTAATCCCCATCCCTTTTGGAGGCAAGAACAAAAATGGTTCTAGCATACTTTTGTTTTGCAATAACATGAAAGTTATTCACACTGCATGCGCTAAAAAGTTCAGATATATCAGGAATTTTGAACGTGGCTAGAGAACGTAAGCTACTTTTTATAAAAAAAACAAACAAAAAGTAGCTAGAGAACGTGAGCTGTATGGTTTACCTCTTCTGGCAGCAAAGGCAACTTGATTATATGAAAGTCATCATATAACATGTGGAACTGATCAAGGTATTTTTGTTGCATCTTCATTCTAGCTTTGAGCAACTTCGGTTCAAAAGCTAAAATTATAACCGAAACCTGATAGAAGTTAGCTTCTGTACTAGGCAAGGATTAAATGATTCTAAACTAAACACCTTCTAAAGAACAAGGGAAGTATACCTTCTTCATCAAAAAACACTTGATTAATAATAATATTATGTGTGTCTATCTCAAATTTACTGAGTTCCTGCACCAATCTTTCTGTTTCATACAGAGAGAGGACTTTCGGAATGCAGACACAGACAAATGTTGTCAAGTCCTGCCAACCAAGAAAAATAGCTTCAATTTAGATGGTTCTGAACAGTTACCCCACAAATATGGATGATATAAAAAGTATTGGAAAAAATTGGAAAAAAAAAGTAAGTTGCAATATTATCGACAGATTCAATAATACAATTTCATGAAACTATTTCCAGATATTTACTTCATATAGAAGAGAAATGAAGCGACTCTATTCTGCATAACAAGATGTCACCTTGAACAATTAGTATTATCCACTCTACTTACCTTTGCAGTGTTGAAGACAACATTTTTGCAATCTGGAAGAATATTGATGGACCAAGAAGGCAAATCATAGCGCCTGTTATTTAATGTCACCATCGCAGCTGAATTTAAATTGTAGTTTGAGAGAAAAGCTGCACAGCCAGTTGAGGAAGAAAATACATGTTCCTAGAATATGTAAAGTAACAAGTCAATATGGCCTCAAAGAAGCAAATAAGGCATGCTAAGACATCAGAATTAGCCATAACTGCAAGGATGAGTTCTATGTACAGGACAATAAAATGATTTGCAATAACGTAGTACAAGTGGTCATTTTGAAAGGATGGGAAAAATCTATGTAGCGATGCAAGAAGATTTTTATTATTATTATTATTATTTGACAACACATCTGGTAGTTAATTATGTGGATTCAATTCAATATCCTTATATGGTTGAATATGAAAACAAACTTGTTCATAGTTTCCCAAAGATGTCGAAGTCAGATCTGCAGAAATTAAAGCTTGCTCACATGAATTAACAGCCTTATGAAGCTCCTTCAAGTGATCATACTTGGGTTGCCTAATCAAACCTATCCATTTTGCATGGCGAATCAATTAGTTGGCAAATCCCCCATGATCATGGGCAGAACCAAGGGGGGCGAGGGGGGCATATGACCCCCACCAAAATTCTGCACAAGCTATATATTAATACATATATTAAGTCAATATATACATATATTTATATATATATATATATACACACACACACACACACATATATATATACTAATAATAGTTTATAATAGCAGTCCAAAATTTTCTACATGCGCTCTATAAATTAAAAAATAGAATAAATTTTATTTTACAATGAAATTCAAATGAAAGAACTTAAAACACAATCAAATCTAAGTCGCTACTTGAGGTTGAAGAATTATCACAAAAACTAAGTTCTTTATTTACCAAATTATTTTTTACAAACATTTTATATTTTTAAACATCATGAATTTACTTCAGAGACTCTCCCCTTTGTTGATTTCTTTCTGAATTTATTTTCTTTGTTCTATATAAAAAATTGATATTTTCATATAAAAAATAATATTTCTACATGAATCGCTCTCACGTATTTCTACATGAAATAAAAAATAATATTTCTACATAAATTTTGATATTGATTAAAATTTTGAGACGTTTTCAAACTATGCAGAGTCGCAGGATACAATTGTCTCCTCTCAGTCGTACAGCCGAAAGAAGCACTCCAAGCGTCAATAAATAATTTTTTTTACTTATGTATGTTGAGTCCCCTCTAAAAACGTTCTGGTTCCGCCACTGCCCATGATAAATAATAAACAAACAAAATGACAAGTCAGAATCAATGGGAGCATCATAATCATAGCTGGTAGTAATAAAAGGACCACCATCTGTTCTCCCAAAGATGGTTCCTCCATGATACTGTTAAGAATTAACGGAACATGAGTTTGATTGTTGAGTAAAGCTTCCAACTTTATAAGAACAGTTATTACTACTGAAGCAAAGAATAGCATGAGCCAAGTAAGCTTCAGTGAAGCATTATTTAGCTAAACCAAATTCTCAAAAAATTAAGTTCTATGAGTATATGAACTGTTCTGGGTTATAGCAACTGCAAACTCGGAAGTTAGATGATAATTTTCTAATCAATCAAATGGGTTATTGAAGACTTCCTAATAATAATTATAATTTCTCAACATCAGAGCAATAATTTTGGAAGCTCATATGAACTGTTCTGGGTTTGAGCAACTGCAAAGGCTAAATCCTCAACAGGCTGCTGGTGAGTTGGGCCACCAAAATTTGTAAACCTATAAAAGTGACAACTATCATGTATAAATTTATATTTACACACCATATGTAGTAATTAGTATGGTTTCAAGAGTGACAATAGAGGCTTACCTTACCAAACACCTCAGTCCACATTGTAAGTTTGTAAGGCTTGTTTGGAGAGAAATAATTGCAATAAAAACCATTGCATGTGTCTATCTGCATCCAAAATTAGAGCAATTTAAAGTCAATGTTATCTTATTTTCCAATCTACAAATTTAGTGAGACTTCCATAATTCATGGAAAGCTCCAAACTCTTAAAGCAAATAGCATCTACTAAATAACAAGTACTGATAAAGTATGGATGTAGCTCTAGCTAAAACTAGTTTACAGCAAAGTAGTGCAAATTTTCAAACCACCGAATCCGGAGCATCATCTTCCTTGCACATAACCCAAGGGACCCCAGTGCCCAATTCAAGCGCCATGTTAGCAGGCCAGGTCATGTAAGTATGACCAGCAGCACCAAATTTCTTGCTTTCTGTTCACCATAAATTTAAGGACCAATTAGTTGAGCAAGTTCATATATCTTCTTGGAAGGCATCTCACTTTCTGTTTTTTTATGAGATCCAGATACTTCATTTGGCAGTTTCAAAGAGGCATGAAGAGGGCATAGCATGACAAAGTTATCCTGTAGCAAGAAAACAATATCAAAGTTGCAATATATGGACCCAAGATCAAATATAATTTAGAAAATGACTAAAGATGTTCAATATTTTCTATGCCTTGTTAAAGAATTCAGGAAATCTCATAACAAAGCATTACTTTTGCAAAAAAGAAGCTAAACCGCATATACATATATACAATAAAATAAAGATTGATAAAGAAAATCATCAAATGGGTAAATCAAGTTCAAAATCCTCACTAACTACCAGCAGTCTTCTAGATGTGATGGTTTAGTATGATCAATTACAGATAGCTTGCAGACATTTGAATGATGAAAGAAAATGTCAAAATATAAAAGATAAGAAACTTATCTTTTTTTCAGACTTTATACCAAGCTAGTTTTCATGAGTAATGACTGCAAATCTGTATTTCTGCAAATCAATTATCTAAGGCCTAAAGTCCAAGCTTAAATCCTGCAAATATAGAAGATGGGTTAGAAACAAGTAAAAAACTAACTTGTAATAAATAAAAGAAAATGTCAAAATAAAAAAGATAAGAAACTAATCTTTTTTCGGACTTTACACCAAACTAGTTTCCTTGCTGGTTGTGCATTATCAACTTAAGGCTACAAGCCAAATATTTAAACTCCAAATTCCAAACTCAAGCACTAAAGCTAGTAGTTTGGCACCATTTCATAAATCAAATTCCAAAATGATCAAAAAGAAAATCCAAAGTTCCAAACAAAATAACCAAAGTCCAGTAGTCCAAGTTCAACAGTTCAATAGTAAACAAAGTAAACAGTTCAACAGTTCAATTTAAAAACTAAAATGTAAACAGCAATGCATCACAATATCAACAATATATCATCAATTTCTTCACTACATCAGTACTTCAGTCTCCAATCTCACCTCCTGCATTGAATCTTCATCAGCCTACATTGTCAAACAATTAATATTAATCCATGATATTATTTGCATATGTATTTATTTATGTAAAAAAAATTAAACAAATTAATACTTACAATCATGCTTTTCTTAATCCTATACTCAGCCCGCAACCAATCACCTGTGCAAATCAAAGTCTGACCCATGTCAGGCTTTAAAGAGCTCCTGAACTTGTCAAGAACCCTTCCCCCAACACTAAATGTTGATTCGGAGGTCACAGTAGTTACAAGTATGGACAATATATCTCTTGTCATCCTAAACAAAACCTTAAATTTTAAAGTGTTTGCCTTCCACCATTTTAAAACATCAAAATTATCATCAACATTACAAACCAATCTCCTTTCTTCCAAGTAAATTTCCAAATCAGACTTAAAACATAGAGATGCAATGTCCATGTTTTGAGCCCAACTATCAAACTCTGCTCTACTCTTGGTCTTACTCTTATTAGATCCACCAACAGAAACCACTGGTTTAACACTATTTCTAGCATTTGAAGTTTCAAATTGACTATTAACAACTTGTTCTGCATTGTAAAGTGCCACATATTCATCAAACAGTTCTTGCAAAGCATTTTGAACAAGTGTTAAGTTCCTCTTTGCTTCAAACTCATTGACATACATCTTTAGGAAATAAAATATAACTAATTGCATCTTATATCTTGGATCTAAGATAGATGCAATAGCCATAAGTAAGTTGCATTGTCCCCAATATTTATCAAACTTCTCTTTCATCTTGTAAGTCATTTCTTTCATATATTCACAATCATCAACAATAGTTTCATTAAACAACTCTTTGATTTTTCAAATCTCAGGTAAAAACAAATTGAAAAAAGGATATTCACAGCCAAAAAACACATTTGTAAAGTCTAACATGGCATATGTGGAGTTCCACCTAGTGAGGACATCTAAGGTCAATCTTTTTGAAGATGGTAATTGTAAATTTTTCATAATCTCACCAAATTTATGAAGACGAGATGGAGACATTTTCAAGTACTTGACAGTCTCACGAACGTTTTGAATAACATTTTGGATAATCCTCAAACCATCTTGCACCATCAAGTTAAGAATGTGGCCACAACATCTAACATGAAATATTTTACCACTAAAATAATGGCCACCTTTCAATGTAAAATTATCCCTAAGATGTCTTACATCAGAATCATTTGCAGAAGCAATATCAAGAGTCACAGTCGATATTTTTTTTTCAATTCCCCACTCAGTTATACAATGCAAAATAGAATCAGAAATCATAAGACCAGTGTGGAGGTGCCATGCCACAAAAATTGAAAACCCTTTTATGCAAGTTCCAATCCGAATCCAAAAAATGAGCAGTGACGCACATATAACCAATAGTTTGATTAGAAGTCCACAAATCAGATGTTAAACTAATTCTACTAATACCATCAAACATAGACTTAATTTTTTTCCTTCTATAAAGCATAAAGTTTCATACAGTCATTCCTTACTGTCATCCTAAAAATGAGATCAAATCTTGGATTCACAGTTTTCAAAAATAGTATGAAAAATTCATGTTCAATCATACGAAAAGGGTATTCATGCACACATATCATCTTTGCAAAAAGATCCCTTACTTTTTCTTTATCATACTTGAAGAAATTCAAGTTACCAGATTTACCTTCAACTTCTAAAGTAGGATAAGATAATACCTACTGTTTGGGTTTTCGAGAACCAGAAATTGAAGCTAACCGAATAGACCAGGAGTTCATGTGCTTATTTAAATGACTGGTAGACCTCATATTCTGAAGAGCAAGCCTTGAATGGCAATGCTTGCAGTCAACCTTCTTGGTTCCATCTCTTAATGTCACAACAGTAAACTCGTCCCATGTTTATGAGGTCTTTTTTTTTCTTTTTTTCCTATACTCAACTTCAGCATCAACCTCGGTAGCATTTTCAGGCTGAGAATCACTAGTAAGTTGAGGCTGGTTTTCAGTTTGAGTATTGGAACTTGAGATGGTCCAGATGGGTCTTCAATCAAGCTTATGACCTCATTGTTACTTCAAACAAGTAAACAAAAAAATTATCCGAATTAGAGACGAAGGATATAACATATGCATGCATAATAAAATATTATAGTTATGCATATATAAAATAATTAATATATACTATACCAGAAGCATCAAGGTGTTCCATTTAATAAGATCAAATTGAAAGCAAGAAATTAGGACTTTAATTTTTTTGATTGGGAATTTTTGGTGTAGTAAAGGTTGTTTGAAATTGAGTCTGAAAGCTATACATATATACAGATTACTTAAGTGAAAGTCTGAAAGAGAAGAACTGAAGAAGAAACATGAGCGAACTAAAACACAGAAAACTTACACATTTAAGCTTCGTCATCGCAATTCGTCTTTTGGGAAATCAGAAATTTGAGATTCTGAGTTTGAATCAATAATTTTTCATGTATGTCTTTTGTGAGATGATTCAGTCATAAGTCCCAACAAATCTGAAATCTCGAGTCTACAAATTACAATAAACGAAAAGGTGAGGCGAGGCGAGCAAAGATGATAGAGATGAATAGAACCTTTCCACTTCTTTATGAAAATTAGAATCAGAGACTAAGAATCGAGTATGTATCGAACCCCTAAACGAGCGAGTAACGATCAAGCATGGATCAGATGAAGGCAGCGTACTCGAACCCTAAAACGAGCGAACGGTGTGTTGCTCACGTTCAAGTTCAGTACTATAACCCCCAAAACGAGCTTGGCCCATATTCGGCTCGGATGCCTACCGAATCCGAGTCTCAGATCATATTTTCGGGTCGAATCTGAGTCGGGTACCAAGTAGTCCGGACTGTTTTTCACCCCTACTACCATGATTGATTAAGTTAAACCTCAAACTACAATTGTTTCCATAGCAGTTTCAAGAAAACTGATTATGATCCAAGGAAAAAAGAGCAAAGAAAGGGAGGTTTACAATCCTTGTGGTGGACAGCATTCTTTCCATTATTCAAGTAGCTTCTCAATATTGGGATATTTATTGTTCCAGAATACTTCCATGAGGCATGTTACAATTGTACCAAGTTTGAAGAGGCTGAACATGAAAATGATTTCTGGTATCATGCAGCCACTGCATATGATGATGACCAAGAAGTTAGTGAACCTCAAGGGCTGCAACAAAATATTTAAACAACAAAGGAGGGATTGTTACCTCCTTTAGTAATGAAGCTCAGTCGAGAAAATAAGTCAAGAGGATCAAATCTGAAGTGAAGCAAGGATTCATGAAGGAGGAGGAAGTGTTGGAACTTCCTGAACTACAGAAGAGAACTTGCTGTTAAAGCAGCCTCACATGCTGCAAATCGGACCAGAAAATGATCACACAACACTATAATTCCAATTCTACAAGGCCACAAGCTCTATACAGATCTTCTTGAGAAAGTGAGAGGCATTCAAGGTGTTATTTACCATCCAATATTGTCCAAAAGGGTATGGACTACAATACCAGACCCTTGGGTAGCCAAATCTGACCTAGCCATTGAAATCCTACTTTTTGAAGGGGCTGTTTAGGCAGACCTCCATTCTAATGCTTGCTCTATAATTGGATGCTCTGAAGAGGCATCTTTCCTTCTTTGAACAAGAGGGACAGCAAGAGCTCAAGAAAATTGTTATGAGATTTGAAGAGAAGGATGCAATTTATACTGATCCAGAATCTGTTTTAACCTTGGAATCAGAACTAATGGATGGCATGAGCTTTCAAGACAATGGGGTTGCGACACATGCCCTGAAACTCCTACACATGTAGTCATAAGAAAAATTGTGTTAAGGGCTCTAGTGACACAGTTTAGGAACCTACCATATCAGCCCTGTGTTTTTACCCTGGTGGAATATTGATATCTTTCGAGATGTGCGCTACTGCTTGCAAAATGGATCAGAAACTCATCACCATGTTTTAAATTCTTCTCATTTACACATTTGCAAGCTCCTTTATCATGCCCTGATTTCATCTGTGATTCAAGTCATTTATTTTAAGCCTTAAAGCCGGTGGATAGCTATTATCTGATGTAATGTATGGCCCAGGAACAAATATTCAGAATATATGAATATTATCTATGAAGGAACACTTCTTAGAGGTTGACATATCCGTGTCGGATACGTGTGGACATTGATACTCCGTGGATAGTTCAACTCTATTATTGTTAAACTTTTTAAATTTGGATATTTTTGGATACTCTAATGATACTTCTGGATACTCTAGGAATACTTCCAGATAGCAAGGGGAGTCGGACACCATCTTATGGCTTGTCCAGTGATAGGATTAGCTTGCTTAATCTAATTGTTAGATTACAAGTTGCTTTAAGTCATAAGACTTGGAGATGATACCGTCTTTTTGATGTAATGTTTGACTCCTATCTTTCATTATGTAATGATAAATTAGTTGCTAGTAAATAAGCTAAATTTCAATGCATCCTTAGGGTATTGTATCCTTTTTTTTCCTGAAAAAGTCATATCGCATTTCGTGTTGTATCCTCGTCATGTACCCATATTGATGTTGCATAAAATATTATTTAATAAAATTATACAAGCTAACAATATCTGGATTGATAAGTTCATTGTTAGGCCATTATTTATCTTAAAAGTTGTATTAACAAATTTTTATATATTGATATCTTGATCTCTGTAGATTTTTCCCTTTAAAAGTTGCTTCCTGAATTACATTTTATTTTGTTGCTTCCTTATTTTTGTGTATGGAGTGCGTATACATAAAAATATGTACCCGCTGTTTTCAATGTAATAGAGTATTGTGCTGGTGCATTGTTTTATTCGATGATGAAATTGTCTTTAGATATTCAACATAGTTCAGCTAGTAAGTTGTTTACTTATGCTAGACTGTGAAAATAAATATAATTACAATATATTTACAATATTCCTAATATTTCATATATAATATTTAGAGTGAATTAGTTATTTAAAGTATGTAACATAAAAACCATTAATCTCACAAATACTGAACATTCATAATTTTCATTGATCAATATGTAATTTTCCAGAATTTACATAGACGAACTTACAAGAGGAACATTCATAATATGTAATTTTCATTGATCAATATGTAATTTTCATTGGTCATTCATTTTCTTCTTCAAACTGGTAGTAGGGGTCATTTGTTTTTTGTTTTTCAACGGGCTCAGCCTTCCTATAAAGTAGCTTCAGTGCTTTGGTTTTGAAGTTTTTGAACCGTGAGAAGGGCACATTTCTAACGCTAGACTCTTGTTCTTTTGCTTTTTTGAGTTTCTCAGCCGGATTGGGTTTGGGTTTAAAAATAATATCAAATATACCAAACACGAGGAGAAGAACCAGAAGAAAAACTATACCCCAGATCCAGAAGGGGCTACCAACATAACCATGCTCCATCGCCGTCAGCCGAGCCAAAGATATTTCATCCACGCAGCATCGTGGTTGCTCGGTTAGGGGGGGGAAAGATCAACCAACTCACTGGTCGTGGCAGTTGCAACATAACTCGTGGCCGTCAGCCGAGCCAAAGATATTTCATCCACGCAGGGGATGGCGGTGACGCCACAGTAAAGTTGTGGTGTGTTGGCGGCGGTGGTGTGGCCGGCGGCGATAACCAACTCACTGGCCAGTGGAGTGGTGGTGGCAGCTGCGGCGGTGGTGGCAGTTGCGGTGGTGGTGGCAGTGGCAGTGGCGGTGGAGGCGGTCAACAAGAAACAAACGAGGAAGAGGAGTTTTAGGCTCATTTTTTACAGGATTTGAATTTAAAATTTTGGGGGATAGAGGTATTTATGGTTTTGCTGGCCTTTGATTAATTTAATCCAACGGCGGAAAGAAGTTTGGTAAGTTTGGTTTGGATCGATGACATGGCTACGTCCGCGCGAAAAGAAGATCGAGCAATGCGCGAAATAATAGTAATCGGATAAACTGAACTTATGAGTTATGTCCCTCGAAATTTATATTCACTTTTAAAATCGTCCTTAAACTTTATTTTTCATTAATTAGGTCCTTAAAATGATATTTTTTTTTATTCCTTTTGCCCAATTTGACTCATCTAGACCCATTTTGACTAAATTTTGACTCAATCCGACCCAGTTTGATCCAACCCTAATTTTTAATATTTTAAAATAAAATAAATATTTTTAATATTTTAAAAATAAAATAATAATTATATTTAATATTTTAAATAAATTTTTATTTTTAAAATACTTAATTTTAATATTTTAAAAGAAATAATTATTTTAAAATAATAATTATATTAATATTGTGATAACCCGAGATTTCAATAATTAAAATTTTACTTAATAAATTTTTTTATTGACATCGATTATTAATATTGTACTTAAGAATTTGTGAGACAAGTCTCTAGAAATTAGTCAATTTGTGTATTGACGAGAAAATAGAGTAGAGTTGTGCTTAACAACTTTAGAAACCCTAACCCTAATTTTCTGGATAGGATTCTAGAGAAAATATAATTAAAATAATTATATTGCTAATTATGTGTTTGGACTGTATAGAAATGTTGATCAATAATTGATCGGATAAGGTTTGTATTTAATAAACCTTAATAAGGGATTTAAAACCCTAATCTTAAATTTAGAAAATAAAATGTACAGTTAAAAACCCTAATTGTACGTTAAGGAACCCTAATTTCAAAACCGGAAATTGTAAACCCTAATTAGGCAACCCTAATTTTTATTAGCATGCCTAAAGTGTTTGTTAAACTTAAATATGATTAGAAAGCTCTAATTATATTTTTGTATATTAATTTTCTATTTAGAAAACCTAATTGCATTTTAGGAATTTTATTTTCTAATTCCTAAACCCTAAATTTGCAAATTATGGGAATTAGAATTTTTAGACCTAAAGGGTACAAAACCTAAACCCTAGATTGTCCAAACCCTAAACCCTAAGGGTTTCATAAAGTTCAAATTCTAGAAAAAATTGGAAATGACCTAAATGCCCTTTATGGGATTTTTATATGTTAACTTGCAAAAATTGTCCAACAACTTTATTAGGTCACCAACTCTCTTGACTTTGCAACATAAAATCCAGCAAATCAGCAGCCAAAATCGTCCACATGATCAGCCAATGCAACATCAAGCATTATATATTAGTTTAGAGAGAGAAAAAGTCCATAATTTAGACATTTTATAAACTTAGCTCTCACCAACTCTTTCTCATACATGAACCTCCTAATTTTGCTAAGTAAATCACCCCAATACCAAATTTCTAGATCAATCATAAACATCTTGGGGAGCTAAGATCAAAATCGAAGCAAGAAGAAAGGTATAAATTAAAATGTTAATTTTGATCTTTATCGTTAGAAAATTTTTGTGTTTAAGTGTTTAAAAGTGTGTTATAATATGTTATTAGTTGTTATATAATGATCCATGATGGATCCATAAAGATCAAAGTGCCTTAAAATAATTTTTTTCAAAAAAGCGTTTTGAGAAAAAATTAGTGTCTCGACAAGGAATGTCGATTAAACTTTAAATCCTTGTGTGTTTGTTGTTTTTGTTATTTAAAAGCTTTAAGTTATAGCCCGGTATATGGTCTTTAGTCCGCAAAAGAAATCGAGAGCTATTTTATGTCGTAATCGAGAGTTATTAATTCTGCCAAAACCCGCTGACCGGGCTTGACCGAGTAAAAATCAAGTTACCCGTAAAGTGAAAAACCGAACTCGACAAGATCTTTGAAGGTCCCTATCCGTCCCTGGCTGATTGTTGTTTGTTGATGTTGTTGTATGCATGTTGTAGACTCGATATCGAGTCCAAGAACTCCGCTTTATATTCCATAAACATCAAATGTATTGGATTTTATGGATGGTCAAACTAGACCACCCGAACTGATTTTATGTTTCTGGGAAACCCAGAATCGGTATGAACAAGGATTCTGTCAGGGATTGACCGAGCTGGATCTGACGAGGTTAATATGTTTTAGCTGATTTGTTGGTATGGTATTGTTCACTGACACATGGACTACATGTTCAAACTTTTATATCACATAAACAATGAACCGAAAGCAGAAATAATTGAGGTTGAATATGGCAACTCGAACTGCTCATGCCCAGAAAATTCCCAGGTCACGTTGTCAGTGATTTTAGGGGCTTGAATCTTGATGGTGTTGAGTGATATCACCTTGATTGTTGTTGATTCTTGTAGTGTTACATAAACCCTACAAGATTTAAAGATTTCCCAGAAACTGTTTGGATCGAGAATGGCAAGCCATTGAACGATGACCTGAATCGCCGTATCGTCGTCGTTGTTCTTGAGCCAAGAACACCAACAATGACGCTTTGTGTCGCTATAGGCTATTAATGACGGTTTTAATTAATTTTATTTTCCGAATATTTCTAAATTAATAAAAATTAGAAATAAATTCTAAAATTACCAAAATGATTTTAAAAATTATTTTAAATTATGAAAATAATTTCTAACCAATTGAATATTTTCTTTAATATTTATAATTATTTAAATATTAAAGGTATTTAATTTATTTAATTAGTGTATTAAATAAATTAGAGAAAAATGATTTAATATTATGAAAAATCATTTTAAATAAGAAAAATGTATTTAAAAATATTTTGAGTTATAAAATGTAACTTTTAATATTTTTGGAGAATTTTCATTAATAATTTAATATTAATGATATTAGATTTATTTGATTATTAAATTAAATAAATAAGATAAAAATGATTTTTAATAATTTAAAAATCATTTTAATTGAGAATAATGTGTTGGAAAATATTTTAAATTATAAAATATAATTTTCAATATTTTTGGAGAATTCTCATTAATACTTTAATATTAATGATGTTTGAATTTATTTAATTTTTATATTAAATAAATGAATTAAAAATGATTTTATTGATTTAAAAATCATTTAACAATGAGAAAAATAGTTTAAAAATATTTTAGTTATAATTAATGACTTTTAATATTTAGATGATAATTTCATTAATATTTATATATTAATGGTGGTGATTTAAAATGATTTTAATTACTTTAAAAATCATTTAAGTGGAATATTGTTGATTTAAAAATATTTTAAGTTATTGATAATAACTTTAATATTTTGACAAGTATATTATTAATATTTTAAATTTATTAAATATCAATAATGATAAGATTATTTGAGAATTAAATCATTTAAAAGTGATTCCGATGTTTGAAAAATTATTATAAATTATAATAATTGCTTGATAATTATTAAAAGCTTCCGAAAAATATTATAATTGATAATTGACTTATCTAAATTAATATTGAAGCTTAGAGACCAAGTTTAATGGACAATCAATGTGTTAATTGTCGAATAGGGTGACCAGAACACCGAGAATGGACCGAAGTCCAACCAGACTGATATAGTTAGACTTGTTATGTGTTTATATATAGGTTATAAACACCGATGTGGCTATGTGGTAATAATATGTCTAGAGAAGTTTGATTTGAATTACAAAGTCATGTGTATGATGAATTATTGTACTAATTGTAAGATCGATATTATTGGTTATAGGTCTTTCAAAGCGAGATAAGTATTTTGTGTAGTCAGTAATCGGTGGAAGAGGCAAGTTTCCTAACTCAACCTTGAGTTAAATTTATTCAATTATTATAGTGGTTAATTATTGCTAATTACACCACATCCGAGAATTTTATTGTTGATTATTCGCGCAGTTAGTGCATGCTTAATAATTCAAATTGAATTATTGATTCGTAAATATATATTTGTAGAATAACCGCTGTTGTTGGATATTCATATCTCAGAGAAGTTAGAATTGACAATACGAGATAATTCTGCTTTATTGTCAAATTATACTGAGAAATGTCTTAGCTAATTATTCTGGCTAAGACGAATATTGGTTAGAACTTGATAGGTTCGAGAAGAGAATTCAATTATTATTGATAGATCGATGCCAATTATTTCGCTAAGATCGAGAAGTAAATAGAATTTGAAATCCCAGTATTTCGTTGTAAAAATCAAACTTTTGATTCCAAGACTGAGAAGAACAACCTTTTATATAAAGGGAACATTTTATTAGTCGTGAATTCGACCGTTGCGCGCGTTTTAAGTATTATGCATAATATAGGGTACAAAGAGTTGGCCGGCTCTGAGTACTTGTAGAGGGGTATGATTTAATCTTTATAGTTATCTGATACACCTGAGTATATATCAAAGTAAATCTTTGATAGATACCCGAGAAGTTTGAGTATCTTTGATAGATACCCGAGAAATTAAGTTCAAAGATCTTGTGTGATCACCAAGATATAAATCGGAGAAATATTTCATTCATAGAATTGATTTTTGATTATTCATTTGAATATCGTAGAAACTTTGAAAGCGTTGTACTCTTTCATTATTGAGTTATTATGTTGTATAGAATATGAGAAGACTTGTTATTGAATAACAATTTGTTCAGTTATTTCAAAGTTCCCCGAACTTTGGTTTCATTCTATCAAAATAGATAGTCTGGTGATTTGAATATTTATACATTTATTGTATGTATTAACTTGCGGGGCAAATTTGTTGCTCACCCTTGCTAAATAAAACATTTCAGCTAGGGACGAAGTGGCAGGAGGTGCTGCGAAGAATAAAGGCAAAGGCGTTGTAATAAACTAGTTATGATTAACATATTTATTATGTTGTATTTGTAAACCCTTTTTGTATATCTAAAGGGTATGTTTGTAATGTTAAGGTTAGAGAACCTGGGTAATGTATTATTAAACTCTGATAAAAACTTACATGAAGTTACTATCTATATATTATGGGTAGTTAAATGTTATTTATATTTGGATCGTGAACACCAAACTCTAAAATTCGTAACTTACAATTTTAGGGCCGTCACAAATATTTTAAAATAAAATATTTTTATAATTATTATTATATTTAATATTCTATAAGAAAATATTATTTTTTAAAAATTCAAATAATAATTAAATTTAATATTTTAAAATAAAATATTTTTTAAAATAATTTGAAAATAATAAGTATTTTTAATATTTTAAAATAAAATATTCCTTTCAAAATAATAATTATTTTTATATTTAAAATAAAATAATATTTTTAAAAAGTTTTAAAAATAATTATTATTTTAATAACTGACTACTCGGAGAAAGAATGTAACCGACTTTGAAGCTCCCATGACATGATGTTTTGATTCATGGTCGGAGATCAAGGCACATATCAGCCTTTAGAGATAGGGGCGAGCATCAAGTAGAGAGTTCCAAATCTACGCACCCCTTGTGACACCCCCAAATTCGGTACTTTAATTCCGCGGGATTTGGTGTTCACTGTACAAATATCATCTATCTATCTACCCATAATAAATGCAAATCATGCAATTGATAGAAAATAACTCTTCCCCTTATGGGGTTACATCACCTGCATAATAAATACAATCCCAGGTCAATCTAACCTTAAACATCTGTGCGAAAATATAAACAAATAACAAGTCTTAAACAACATCAAGTCTGAAACATAAATACATAATCTCATAAACAACAAGTCTTCATCACTTGTTAAGCTTGCCCTTGCCTTTGCTAGTAGAAGGCTCATCATACCTTTCGTTCTTAACTGCAATGTTATTATTATGCAAGAGTGAGCACGATTGCCCACAAGTATAATAGTACAACAATAAAATAATAACATTCGAGTGAATTAACAACTTCTGAAATAAGAGCTCAACTTTTGAATCAAGAATGAATAACAAGAATCAAAAGAAATTCTGAGGGTTATAAGACCTTGAACTATGTTGTGACGCCCCCAAAATAGGTATACATCACCCATCTTGAGTCGCCAAATACATGGTAAAAAATTCAAATACAACTTAATTATACAACAGTCGTGTAAAATACGACAAATCATAATCTAAGAGTTTTTAATAAGAATATTGTCATCTAGACAATATCCACACTCAATGGAGTCCTCATTACATTTATTGTCACACTATTTTATAGAATAGTGAGGACTACTAAAACAACCATCTGGACCGTCAATCCGCTCCCAGACTCGTCCCAAATATATTCTCATTTCACGAAGAGAACAAAGAAAAGAAAGGGTGAGCTCAACTAGCCCAAGAAGAAATATTATGACTAAGATAATGCGAATAAATTATCCTTAGCCTTCAACAAAGATAACAACCGATGAATATAATAGACAACAAGTTTTAGATCAACAACTGCAACGGAATAAGTAATCCATTAAAAGAGTCAAGTAGAGCATAAAATATACTATCTTCTATGATTTAAAAAGTTTTTCATCAACTTTATCGCTGAGACTCGGCTTAATAAATAAAATCGAATCATCCATGCATCACGACCAATGATATTCATGTAATCATCAACGGTTATGATTATACCGAATAATCCCTGGTCATAATCATACCAACAATTGTCCATCAATGAACTACAGGCCAATGAGGACTTTCACCACATCATTCGTCACATTACGGTCATGATTATACCGAATAATTCCTGGTCATACTCATAGCAAGTCCATCTATGCACGTAAGCCAAAGATGACTTTCATCACAATATAAGCATGAGGATGATGACAATGACATAATAATTCAATAAAACAAGTTCAAGATAAATTTTAAAGATTTATAATTTAATTTATCCAAAAATTAATAACGTCTAAATTGTCAACATGATACTGCTTTGTGGAGTAAAATTCAAGAATGCTCAGAAGAATATTTCCATGAAAAGATACTGGATGAAGCGCAAATATTCAGGATATTCTACTAAGTTCATGGAGTATAAAAGCCAAAACTTTAACCAACTGAGTATAATAGAATATATGAAATTGCAAATGGATTTTTGCCCGCCATGCGGTAATCCACGTAGACAGATCATTTCCACAATTTAATAAGGAATGAATACGAATGATCATTCACCATGCATACGGTAGTCCACATAGACAGGTTATTCTAACAGAATAATAAAGAATGGAATAAAAGAAGAATTCACCATGTATGCGGTAGCCCGCGTAGATAGGTTATTCCAACAGAATAATAAAGAATGGAATAACAAAAGAATTCACCAGGCATACGATAGACCACACAAACAGGTTATTCCAACAGAATAATAAAGAATGGAATAATGAAAGAATTCACCGTGCATGCGATAGACCGCATGCATGAGTTATTACAACGTAATAATAAAAATGGAATAACAGTAAGAATTCACCAAGCATGCGATAGATCAAGATGCATAAAAGTTATTCCAATGTAATAATAAAGAATGGAATAACAACCCTTACGAGTATTGAAAGAAAATAACTCTCTTCATTAATACGAAAGAAATAATACCCCTTACCTTAGAAAAAAACTGGATACTGGAATAGTGAGGTAGCAGACTTCTCTTCTTCTTTCTCTCTATAATTACTCTCTATAATAATTGCTCTTGTGAGACTTAGTGAATTGGTGAGAATGAAAGAAGAATGAGATTCTATTTATAGGAAAATATAGTTTCGTTAATTGCACGTTTTGGGGCTCAAAATATTATAGTATAATACCTTCCTCTTTTTTTTCATTTTTAATTTAGTCCTGCAAGTATTATCAAACTTGCACCATCTCCCCTAATAGTAAATAATATGAATTAATAGTTCATTCATGTGACTTAATAGTATAATCATGTGAAAAAACTAATTACAGTATAGTACCTTCATCTATATCTCCATTTTTAATTTAGTCATACAAGTATTATCAATCTTGCACCAATTCCTCTAATAGTAAATCATGTGAATCAATAGTACACACATGTGAACACATAGTTATAAGCATGTGAATTAATAGCAATTAATTGTTCATTTATCCGATTAATTACCCGATTGATCAATATAACCTCCAGACATCCATTATTATCGAAATAGATGTCGATTTCTACTAACACTAATAATTCCCACACAATGGAACTATCAATTTCATCTTTAATCGACATGAACTTATTTATCATTAATATTATAACTCACAATATTTAACAACCAGGTCGTTCCCAGGAAAGAGGGGGCTTTCCGATAAAGATTTCTCCTTATTGGCGTGCAATTAGGTGACCAAACCTCTCCTTGACAGAACTTCTAGACATTGTCAATATTGCAAATAACAATATGAATAACTTTGTCGTCTCAATTATTGATTTAATAATATAAAATATTATGCAGATGATACTGTGACAATAATTGAATCAATAATATGAGAGATATGATGCAACAATTACTGTAGCAATAATTGAGTATAACTAAGTGACTTCTCACGTAAGCATCAATAATCAATACCGTGTGCTACTATGCAACCATGCGTATTACTGTACTTTTACTACCGGATAGTTCAATAGTTTTAACGGTAACACTTTCACCATTATTTTTATAAAAAGATAATTCTGTTGTTTTCTAACTACGACAATACTTCCGTTGTGGGGTCCACCAATGATTGTGCCGTCGTACGAATATTCCCTGTTAAAACGAATATTTCCCGACCAATCAAATATTATATAACCACTTGTTTACTTTGCAAAATTTGTAAATATTACCCACAACTATAACATTATATCAAATCCACACCATAATATTCAAAAATATATTTCGAAAAAATTATTCTTTATTCATAAAAGTTGGGGATCTTACAACCTCTCCTTCTTATGAAATTTCATCCTTGAAATTAGGGTGCGTACCTGGTATGTCGAAGAGGTGAGGATATCTTGACTTCATTTCATATTCTAACTCCCAGGTCATTTCCTCAACATCGTGGTTTTTCCACAAAACTTTGACTTGAGGTATAACCTTGGAGCGTAGAATATGATCCTTCTTATCCAAGATTTTAATAGGTACCTCCTCATACGTTAAATCTTCCACTATCTCGTCCAGTTTTAATTCAATAATATGGTTCGGGTCTTTCACATATTTACGTAACATAGATATGTGAAAAACGTTATGAACATGAGACATACTTGGCGGTAAAAAGCGAGTCTATAGCAATGGCCCCTACTCGATCGAGGATTATAAATGGGCCAATGAATCGAGGATTGAGCTTTCCTCTCTTTCTAAATCTCGTAACTTCTTTCCATGGAGTAACACGTAACAACACATGATCTCTAATATTGAATTCCACGTCCTTTCGATGAAGATCAGCATAACTCTTTTGTCGATCTTGTGAGGTTTTTATATGTTGTCGGATCGTTTGAATCTTTTTCGTAGTCATACGTACCAAATCCAGTCCCAACAACGTTGCTTCATCCACCTCATCCCAACATACTGGAGAACGACACTTTCTTCCATACAACGCCTCAAATGGAGTCATGCCAATACTTGCTTGATAAAAATTGTTGTAGAAAAACTCCACCAATGGTAAGAACTTGTCCCAGCTTCCCTTGAAGTAAAGGACACAGAGTCTTAATAAATCTTCAAGAGTTTGAATAGTCCTCTCCGACTACCCGTCCGTTTGAGGATGATATGCCGAACTAAATCGTAAATCCGTGCCCATAGCTTTTTGCAAACTAACCCAAAATCGTGAAGTGAATCTTGGGTCTCGATCAGAAACTATGGATACTGGCATACTGTGCAATCTTACAATCTCATTTATGTACATACGAGCAAGACGTTCAAGTGTATAAGTTTCTCGTATATGTAAGAAATGAGCAGACTTGGTCAATCTATCAACAATGACTCAAATCGCATCTACGCCTTGAGAAACCCTGGGAAGACCAGTAACGAAATCCATGGTAATGTGCTCCCACTTTCATTCTGGAATTTCAAGTGATTGCAATGGACCTTTTGGCACTTGATGCTCCGCCTTAACTCGTTGACAAGTTAAACATCTTGAGATAAACCCCGCTATCTCTCTTTTCATATTGCTCCACCAAAATGTATGTCGAAGATCACGATACATTTTGGTACTCCCAGGATGGATTGCAAACGGTGTGTTGTGTGCCTCCATCATGATTTTATACTTCAAGTCAGAATCGTTAGAAACAAAAAGTCTGGAGTTGACTTGAAGTATTCCTTCTTCATCGATTCTTTGTGACACCCCAAAATAGGTATACATCACCTATTCTGAGTCGCCAAATACATGGTATAGAATATAAATACAACCTTAAATATACAACATGAGCTGTGAGTTTTAATACAAATATTATCTTCTAGACAGTATTCAAACTCAAAATAAGTCATCAATACATTTATTATCACACTATTTCATAGAATAGTGAGGACTACTAATGCTATCATCTGGACCGTCACTCCGTTCTCCGACTAGTCCCTGCTACGTTCTCATTTCCTGAAGAGAACAATGAAAGCAAAAGGGTGAGCTCAACTAGCCTAGTAAGAAATATTATGACTAAGATAATGCAGAATAAATTATCATTAGCCTTTAATAGTGTTAAACTGATAAAATATAACAAACATCAAGTTTAACTGCAGCGGAACAAGCTATCCATTAGAAGAGTCAAGTAGAGAATAAAATCTACTATCTTCTATGATTTAAAAGGTTTTTCATTACTTTTATCGCTAAGACTCAGCTTAATAAATAATCCACATCATCCTCACAGACTACTACCAAGGATATTCATTAGTATTACGACCACAATTTATCCATGCACTACGGGCCAAGGATATTCGTGTATTCATCAATGGTCATGATCATGCCAACAACTATCCATCAATGCACTACGACCAATGAGGATTTTTACCACATAATTTGTAACATTATCATCATGATTATAATTGAATAATCCACAGTCATAATTATACCAAGTCCATCTATGCACTACAGGCCACAGATGACTTTCAACATATTATAAACATGAGGATGATGACAATGATATAAAAATTCAATAAAACAAGTTCAAGGATAAATTTTTAAAGATTTATAATTTAATTTATCCGAAAATCAATAACGTCCCAAATTGTCAACATGATCTTTGTTTTGTGGAGTAAAATTCAAGAATGCTCGTAAGAATATTTCCATAAAAAGATCTTCGGATGAAGCACAAATATCAAGGATATTCCACTAATTTCATGGATTATAGAAGCCAAAACTCTAACCAACTGAGTATAATAGAATATATGAAACCGCAAATGGATTTTTGCCCGCCATGCGGTAATCCACGTAGATAGATCATTTCGACAGAGTAATAAAGAATGGAACCAGGTCATGCATAATCTGCACAGACATGATATTACAACAGAATAATAAAGAATGGAACCAGGTCATGCATAATCCGCACAGACAGAATGTTCCAACAGAATAATAAAGAATGGAACTAGGTCATGCGTAATCCGCATGCGCATGTGATGTTCCAATGTAATAATAAAGAATGGAATAACAACAGAATTCACCAGGAATGCGATAGACCGTGCAGACAAGTTATTCCAACAGAATAATAAAGAATTAAATAACAAGCCTTACGAGTATTAAAAGAAAATAACTCTCTTCATGAATACGAAAGAATAATACCCCATACATTAGTAGGAGATTGGATACTGCAATAGTGTAGTAACAGAATACTCTTCTTTCTTTCTATTCTTATTCTCTCTACTCTCTCTCTATAGCTTGAATGAATTGGTGAAAAATAATGAAGAAATGAGCTTCTATTTATAGGCTTCGCAGAGTAAGGGTAAAATAGTCTTTTTGCCATAATTTATGACATCACCGCTGATGTCATCGATCATAATACATCATTGCATACCTCATCGTCCGATGACATCATCGTTTACCTCATCGTCCGATGACATCATCGCTTGCATCATAGGAAATTCAAATTCAATTTGTTCTCTTCCACCTCCTTTTACTTTTATACCATGAATTTACTATAATAATGCTACCATTCAAATAATAAAAAACGTACTATTATATAATCACATCATAATACTATAATATAATATTATAATAATATATTTGAATGAATTATTTTATCGGAAAAGATAAAATACCAACTTTCAACAAATGTCACACGCTAAAAATTCCTCAGTTTAAATCCACTTCGAATAAATATTTTCTTATCTATCATTTGTGTCCACATAAAATAAATATTTCCTTATCATATAAATCAATAATTAATTATTCACAAATAATATTACGTAATCACAATAATGACAATCGGTAGTTCCTGAAAAGAGGGGGCATTCCAATAAAGATTTCTCCTTACTAAATGCAATTAGGTGACCAAACCTCTCCTTGATGTAACTTTCTAAACATTGCCAATAATGCTATCTAATAATATTATTCAAATAATATGAATTATTGATTTGATAATGGGAAAGATCGTGCGATGACAATTATTGAAACAACAATAATATAAAATATCAACGCAAAGAATTATTGAACCAATAAAATAAAATATTGAACAATAATTACTTTGTAACAATTATTGAGTAAAGCCTTCTTCACGTAAGAATCAATAATTCAAAAATATTTATGCAATACTGGTAATATCTTCTTTGTGCAACAACGCCAGATATTACTATATTTTAACCACCGGGTATTCCAACAGTGTTAACGGTAAAACTTTCGCCATTATTTTATAAAAAGATATTTTTGTCGTTTTCTCAATCCGATAATAATTCCGTTGTGGGGTCCACTAATGATTGTGCCGTCGTACGAATATTCCCTGTTAAAACGAATATTCCTCGACCAATCAAATATTATATAACAACTTGCGTACTTTGCAGAATTTATAAATATTACCCACAACTATAATATTATAACAAATTCATTCCATAATAATAAAAAAATAATATTTATAGAAAATTCATCTTTATTCATAAAAGTTGGGGTCTTACAACCTCCCCTTCTTATAAAATTTTGCCCTCGAAATTAGGGTACGTGCACGGTATGTCAAGAGGTAAGGATACATTGATTTCATTTCGATTCTAACTCCCGTCATCATTTCCTCAACATCGTGGTTTCTCCACAAAACTTTGACTTGAGGTATAACCTTGGAGCGTAGAACATGTTCCTTTTTATCCAAGATTTTAACAGGAACCTCTTCATACGTTAAATCTTCCGCTATTTCGTCCGGTTCTAACTCAATAATGTGGTTCGGGTCTTCCACATATTTAAGTAACATGGATATGTGAAAAACGTTATGAACAGGAGACATAATTGGTGGTAAAGCGAGTCTATAGGCCACAGTTCCTACTCGATCGAGGATTAATAATGGGCCAATGAATCGAGGATTGAGCTTTCCTCTCTTTCCAAATTTCGTAACTCCTTTCCATGGAACAACACGCAACAACACATGATCTCCAATATCGAATTCCACGTCCTTTCGATGAAGATCAGCATAACTCTTTTGTCGATCTTGTGAGATTTTTATACGTTGTCGGATCGTTTGAATCTTTTCCGTAGTCATACGTACCAACTCCGATCCCAATAATGTTGCTTCACCCACCTCATCCCAGCATACTGGAGAACGACACTTTCTTCTATACGATGCCTCAAATGGAGCCATGCCAATACTTGTTTGATAACTGTTGTTGTAGGAAAACTCCACCAATGGTAAGAACTTATCCCAACTTCTCTTGAAGTCAAGGACACAGAGTCTTAATAAATCTTCAAGAGTTTGAATAGTCCTCTCCGAACGCCGTCAGATCCGAGGATGATATCTTAGAGCTAACTCGTAAATCTGTGCCCATAGCTTTCTATAAACTAACCCAAAATCGTGAAGTGAATCTTGGGTCTCGATCAGAAACTATGGATACTGGCATACCATGCAGTCTTACAATCTCATTTATGTACATACGAGCAAGACGTTCAAGTGTATAAGTTTCTCGTATAGGTAAAAAATGAGCCGACTCTGTCAATCTATCAACAATGACCCAAATCGCATATATTCCTTGAGAAACCTTGGGAAGACCGGTAACGAAATCCATGGTAATGTGCTCCCACTTCTATTCTGGAATTTTAAGTGGTTGTAATGGACCTTTTGGTACTTGATGCTCCGCCTTGACTCGTTGACAAGTTAGACACCTTGAGATAAACTCCGCGATCTCTCTCTTCATATTGCTCCACAAAAATGTATGTCGAAAAACATGATACATTTTGGTACTCCCAGGATGGATTGCAAACGGTGTGTTGTGCGCCTTTATCACGATTTTATACTTTAAATTAGGGTCGTTAGGAACAAAAAGTCTGGAGTTGACTCGAAGTATTCCTTCCTCATCGATTCTTGCTTCCGGCATAGCACCTTCTTGCACTTTCTTCCTCATACGCATCAGTTCCAGGTCTGTAGCTTGAGCAGCTTAAACTTTATCG